>CM068375.1:292155380-293355380 GCA_034769895.1 Magicicada septendecula
TAGTAAGTAGCATTACACAATAACTAATAGAAATCCAAAGAATTCAATAATAATAGCATGAAAATAAGTGCATAATAAGCAAGGTTACATAATAATACAATAGAAATATACCCAAAAAATTTATTATAATAATAGCCCAACAGAAGTATACCCAAAAAATTCATGATAATAATAGCACAATAGAAATATACCCAAAAAATTCATGATAATTATAAACACTGCACCAAACAGTACGCAATAACTGACATCACACTGACGAAAAAAGAACACTTAAAATGTTTACTAATGCACATGTAAATAGCGTGGATTAATTTGGCATAAATATAAATAAAAATGTATAAATAAGTACATTTAACATTGTACTTAGTAGTACGTAGAGCATGTGCTCATCCGGAAATGTCCCGGGCATAAAGCACTGAAAAACCAATTAGTCTGATGCCACGGGAAGTGGACACAGTTTGTGGATAGGCCTACGCAGGATGCCGTTTGTGGTACGGACATCCGCTACGCGTACTAATGAATCATGCCCCATATAGATTTGGGTGACAATACCACGTTCCCACTGCAGAGGTGGGGTATTGTCTTCTGAAATGAGGACGAGTTGTTCTGGAGACAAATTTTTTGAATGTTTTCTCCATTTATTTCGTTTTTGCAGCTGATGCAGATAATCTCTTGACCAACTCTTCCATATGGAGTGGGTGAATCTCTGCAGAAGCTGTCATCTCCCCAAGCGACCCATTTTTATATCCGAATAGTCGGGTTCCGGGAGCGCAGTAAGTGGAGAACCAACTAAGAAATGTGCTGGAGTCAAGGGCTCGGGATCCCCGGAATCACTTGAAATGGCGAACAAGGAACGTGAATTCAGACATGACTCTATTTGAGTCAAAACAGTGTAAAGCTCTTCAAAGTTGAGAAGCGTACTGCCGATAACGCGCCGTAAATGAAATTTAACGCTTTTACTCCGCTCTCCCATAGACCACCGAAATGAGGTGCTGACGGAGGTATTAAAGACCACTTGACCTCCTGTGAACTGGCGAAGTCCTGAGTGGATTGTTGAAATTCGTCTTGTTGAAAAAGTTTGTACAAATCGTGTAATATAGTGCCAGCACGACGGAAATTTGTACCGCTACCGGAAACTATTTGTGCAGGGATGCCCCTGGGAGCTATGAAGCGTTTTAAAGCAGCTATAAAGGCGTCTGCAGTCAGATCTGATACCAATTCAAGGTGAATTGCCTTAGTGGCCATGCAAATGAAAAGTGAAATGTAAGCCTTTGTGATTGATTTGGACCGCTGCCCGCCCTGACGTAGAAATATGGGACCGGCATAGTCGACGGCACATTGGGAAAATGGCTTAGAGGGAGTGACTCTGGAAGAGGGTAATTGTCCTAAAAGCTGGCTCGAGCCAGTTGCGCGAAATCGAAAACAAGTGAGGCATTTGTGTATCACGGAGCGTATGTACGATTTATCATTGATGATCCAATATCTTTGACGTAGAGAGCACTGCGTTAATTGTACTCCGGCATGGAGTAGTCAAATATGCTCGTTTTCTATATTTAGTCTAGTAAGATGAGACTGCGGGTGAAGTATTATCTGGTGTTTACTATTATAGTTGAGCTGAGACTGTTGAAGGCGTCCGCCCACGCGTAATATCCCCGTGTTGTCTATAAAAGGATTAAGCGAAAAGGTTTTACTAGTATTAGGTACAGGCGTTGTGCCTGGAGTTCTTTAATTTCGATGTTGAAATGCGATAGACGTATACAAAACAAAAGTGCGCTGTGTAGCTATTGTGGTACCTTATTATCCACCACACCGCCTCGCCTTGCAGAAACCACGGCCTCTGTGTCGGCACAGTGCTGAACCTGAACCCGGAAGTGTTTCAGACATGCAGGACTTGTTTTAGGGCGTACCCACCTTTCAAATTTCGGATACCCCCATCCGTTGATTTAAATATTTCGTGTACCAAATTTCGGACACCAAAAATTTCGGGTAACGGGAGGGCTATAATTTATTTTTATGTACAAATTAATATCGAATAGGAACCACAAGCCACTGACACCAATGACATAACATATACCCATTGCTACATTCGAACACATGCGTCATGTGGGCGTACATTTCGGGTGTCAAATTTCAGACATCACGTCCTCTAGACATGCAGGTTAAATTTCAGACACCACAAAATTTCGGGGTACCCCCAACCATTGTCGGACGACAGTGTTTTAACATAATTTCGGACACCCCAAAATTTCGGGGTACCTCCTCCGTTGTTTTAAATATTTCGAGTACTAAATTTCAGACACAAAAATTTCGAGGTACCCCCATCCGTTGATTTAAACATTTCGGGTGTCAAATATTGGACACCACGCCCTCTATGGACAGTGACACATATGGAACGCTCGGAGAGCAGGTCCTGTGTGTGACGTTATGCAGGACTTGTTTTAGGGCGTACCCCCCATCCGTTGATTTAAATATTTTGTGTAGCAAATTTCGAACATCAAAAATTTCAGGTAACGGTACCATTGTCTCCGTGACGGCTCGTCCAGGACCTCGTCAACCACCGAATTCCGGGTACCCCCACCCATCCGCTACACATTGTTTTCGGCTACCAAATTTTGGACATGCACGGAGACCATCGACTAGGGCCTATGTGTGACGTCATGAACTGGAACCCGGAAGTGTTTTAACATTCGGACACCAGCTGCCAGGGCCCTGTGTGATGTCATGAACTGGAACCCGGTTAGGGCGTACCCACCTTTCGCGTACCCCCATCCGTTGATTTAAACATTTCGGGTGTCAAAATTCGGACACCAACCATTTCGGGTACCCCCATCCGTTGATTTAAATATTTCGGGTAACGGTACCCGATGGACCATATCACCAAATTTCGGTACTCGATGCCCCCAAAATTTCGCGTAACGGTACCCGATGACATCGCCTCTGCGCGTCCGGCCAACCGCCGAATTCCGGGTACCCCCATTCGCTACACATTGTTTTCGGCTACCAAATTGCGGACATGCAGAAACCACGGCCTCCGTGACGTCTTGAAACAGGTTTTAGCCATGCGGACGCCAGCGACTAGGGCCTCTGTGTCATGTCATGAACTGGAACACGGTAGTGTTTCAGTCACACACACACACACACACACACACACACACACACACACACACACACACACACACACACACACACACACACACACACACACACACACACACACACACACACACACAACAGTGACGTCACATGGACAGCTCGGACACCAGCTGCCAGTGCCTCTATGACGTCATGAACTGGAACCCGGTAGTGTTTTCAACTGGAACCCGGAAGTGTTTTCTAACACTCACTTTTATACTACTTTATTTATTGTGTACAAATTAATATCCAAATAGGACCTGTAACGGTGTCGTCATTCATCACCAAATTTCGGGAACCGTCAAGTAACCCAAACTTTTCGTGTAACGGTACCCATCACCTTGCTCAATGCCGTCTCAAAATTTCGGAACCCGTCAACGCCTCGTTGCATTCCCTCTACCACAGTGATGATTCTGCCAACGATGAGGGGGGTAGAGGGCTCTGTGATGTCATGAATCTGTGACGTCAGAGCCAATGACGACATGAATCGGTGACGTCAGAGCCATAAATCATGTCCTCTACCCCCCTCATCGTTGGCAGAATCATCACTTTCCCTCTACTTACTATGATTGTTACTTAAACACAAATTTTCTATAATTATTAGGACGAATGTTTTAGCTGTTCAAAAACCAGGAGCTGTGGAAAATTAACAGGCAGCCTAGTAGGTATATTACATTTGTGAATTTCGGGCAAGGCAGTGAGTTCCGGATTTGCATTTTCCGTTAATAGGTTTTAAATAACGCCGCGTCCTTCATTATATAGATTAACACATTTATTAATTCTATTGTTCAGATTTTTGACGAACATATTAGTAGGATCAGAGTTCAACAATCTAATATTATTATTAGAAATAAAAAAGTGTACTTTCGCTGAGTAGGAGTCAGTGTCCATAGCAGCGAAGGCACGAGGGTATTCCCTTTATCTGCCTTAACGTCAAGAGCATTGTTATCGATTAATTTTGTGTTTATTTTCCTCAAAATTCTATAGTAGTTAGAAAACCTTCTTCGCTTATGTGAAATATGTGACAGACAATTGTCTGAATTAATGGCTTTAGTAAATTTGCTATTTATTAAATAACGTGCTCCATTCTGCAGACATGCTTCATTGGTATATAGCCGCCTCCGCACCAACGACCTCATGAATTAGCACTTTGTAAATTGTAATGTATACCTTTATTGAGAAGTTTCGTTTTGTCCTCATTAAAAAACTATTGGGTTAGACACTGTTGGGTAAAACGTGTGTTTATAGGACACGCTTGGCGATGTTTTCGTAACTGTTCGAAGTGCGTACTGCGAACTGTATCAAAGACATATTTGTGTTCTGGGTTCAAATAATAACTCAGTACTGTGTTTCCTGTTTAATAACAGTATGAATATTGTTGAGCATAAACAACCGAATATAATTTAAACAACCGAGTATTGAGAATAGATTTCTTAATGTATAGAGATTTAATTTCTTGCTTGATGCGCAAAAATTCAGCATATTATTATCGCAGCCTTGGAAGAGAAATTAATATTCACAGTAACACTGAAGCAAAGTATTTTGGAATCAACTCCGTTCAACTTTACTAGTGTCTTTATGCTTTCAGTTTAATTGAAAGGCGTTACTGCATCGATTGTGTGGAACCCGGCCAACATACCAAACTCATTGACCTTATTTCCTGAGTACATTTATCCAGTCCTCTACACTAAAGTTTTGTGATTTAGAAAATTGTGTAGTTCTTAAATGATTTTGTAAAATATCACGCTACTAAAGTCATTTGTTGTCTTAGTCACGTTCGTCTAAGTTCACGTTAATAGGGAATGGGTTTCGTAACTTTATAGAACTAACATGGCGCTAATCGTTTTTCTAATTACAATATCTTCCGTAATTCAAATATCCATTACATTTTTAATATAAAAGTTACATATTGATTTTAATCTTTTCTTGCATATTGAAGAAACCATGACGAAAATATAAATTATTTTCACAATCATTGTCTCAGTCTTTTATACTTTCTTGTTTCATTTTATGTTGCTCATAATAAAATTAAAAAAATCATTTAATATATTCTATAAATTAATCTAAAGTTACAAAAGAACGACATTTTGCAATTATGTCCAGATAGGGATCTAGAGTAAGTCCTAAAAGTAACGTAGGATCCAGTGGGCAAAGATTTACGTCAGGCACATATATATTTGTATATATATTTTGTTAACATATTTTGTAAGTTTAAAAATGAGGAAGTCACTTAAAAGAATTTAAAACCGAATTATGACATCTGCTATTTTATGAGGATAAAATGTGCTATGACTTGTAATAAAATTGATAGATTTTTGACAGTTTACAAAGAATGTCAAGGCCAAACAATTAGACACCTGCAGGCCAAAACTTAATCATATCTCAGAGACGGCCATCTGTTGTAACAAGTTAATCTGAACATGAAAATATAATTTCTTGCTTTCGTGCTGTGATTGATTGGGAAACGGCGAGAACGTGAAAACATGCAACTCTGAATTTTATGGAGTCGCTCTCCTCTAACAAACCCCGTTTACCTCCATTGATAAGTCTTCTGCTTAAACAGTGACTTCAACTTCGGTTTGACACACTTATTAGTGAATCTTAAAACGTTAGTAACCTTTAATTTGATACATTGTAGTACTAAAATACGCATTATTTCTTCGTATTGGATTGAAACACCACGAAAAGTTAAAAGACGTTGTATGTATTTCGTATTGACATAAACCTGCAACGCACAAATATAATTTTTTTAAATTAACTTTTTGTCCATACGCTTTATTTTATACAACAGCATTGGCCTAATTGTTTCATAATAACAAAAATATTAAAAATGTAATATTAGTCTATATTTTACAATATAATTATTAAAATGTTAATATTACTGTATAATTGAATGAGCATAATACATACATATATATATATATATATATATATTGTTTAATTTGTACTTATTGTAAATGAGTATAAGTAAGCAATTAGTCTCAGCAATATTCTGAGTTGTATGTTTAATAATATTTATTTATAAATGAGAACACACTTCCGTTGCTGCTCTGAATCATTCAAATTGTGTTCCTTAATTCTCTTATTATAATAATTTTCTTATCTTCTATTAATTAATAACAAATTTTCCTTTTTTAAGGTTCCTGCTCCATCTAGCTCTCGGATGCATGAAATAATTTTTTTATCTCAGGGTTATAACCAAATTAACAACCGTCTTCAGTAAAATTATAAATTCATACAAGTTTTACGTTAACAAAATCATGAAGAAAAAAAATGTTAATGTGTAGTAATTAATTGTTGGTTGTGTATGATTGTTTGGATGTGAGTTCTTGTGATTATACAAAAAGAATTCCATTCAGATAATTTTACAAACTTAATATTACACATTACAAATATAAAACTAATAAAACAATTAAAATAATTAATAATTAGACATTAGTAATACAATTGACAAGGGAAAAAATGAAAAACAAATTGTCTATTATATAGCTCATAGTTCATGAACTCTCAACATGGCGTGCTGCTGTCCCCTTTCAGTAACAGTTAAATAAATCAAGGGACGCCATGTTCCTTGAGTTGTATACACACCACTGAATGTTTAATAAAAATTATATGAGTTCTACACTTTTGTTTGTTCAAAATAAGTTTGTGTCACTCACTTTGTATATCATAGATTATGTTTACAAATTTAGTCGCACTAAATGTGTTCGTTACTTAGTGTGTATTGGAGTGTTGTGTAAAACGTTGATAGTTGACAAGATGGCTTTAGTATTAAAACGGTCTCACGAAATTCAAAGATGTAGTACTCCATTTTAGGATATTATTTTCAGCTTTCCTTCTTCAGGTTGGTCGAATATATATTGTTCGTTAGTTTACTGATATCTCCTGTTAGTTTACTGTTAGTTAACTTTACTTGTCTTTTTACTATAATTTTCTTCTCTAGTATTGTTTGGATTGGCAACTGATTTAGTTTGTTCTTTTTGCATTGAACGCCCACACTAGAAAAAAAACTTTCTTCCTTGTGAAACCAGCTTTAGATTCATTTATAAGGGGTCTTGGTTTGTTTGGTGTATTTTTCGGTCTCAGGGCTGTTTTATCCGCCCCCAGTAAATATAAGTTTTTAATATAAGCTTAACTTTCCTGATTATTTCTACATAATCCCGTTCATTTTTTATTTCACTTAATTTTATATTGACACTCACATTAATGAAGTTGATTTTATTGTTATATGGTCATTTTATATAAAATTGCAAATCATATTCTCACCTTTTGGCCATACTAGGTTCACAACACTTTATATTTTTATCATTGTGTCATTTGCACTGTTTCATTATTATTATTTATCACTTTCCTGTTCACTTATCTTACCTTGTATGTTTTTCGAATGAACACAATTATGAAAATAATTGCCTTGTCTTTACCATAACACTATGAGCTATTTAAAAATCCGGTCTTAGGTTAAAGACCTAGCTTAACTTTTAGGCTTGTGTTATACAAATGATTTTGCTTAACTCTAAATACATTTTTTACTTACATACTACAACATTATTATTTACAATATTATAAAAAAAAATATAAAAAATCACGTCCCTAATCTATTGGGTAATTAGTATGTCGAAGTCACAGTCCAGTCTTGTCCTTTATTATGTCTGTTTGTAAAGTTATTTACTATGTTTGTTTACAAAGCTAATTCCTGTTCTTAATTTATTCATGCATCTGTAAAATACTTATTTTTTATTCATGGTTTATTGTTTTAGTTATTATAATTCTTCCTTATATAATTATTTTTTGGTTGTTCTCATTTGATTACTCATTCTTTATTGCATTCCTCATTCAGTTACATAGTATTTATGTATTTGATTAGTTTTACTATAAATGTTGATGATTAAATTGAGTTTCATTTTTTGTATTATCTCGTGATACTACAATATTTATACATAATACACACAACAATTGATTTAAACAAATTATATACAGAAATAGAAAGTTCATTATTGAAGCCTCCAACAGACATTCCCATTGGCAAAATGGGATTATACATCAGGAGCCTTTACTGAAAATTACGTTTCGGGTACACAGACCGTCACTGTATATCGCCAGACTTAATAAATGTAAAATGTTTCACAAAACAATTAGTTTAAACAATTAATTTACAAAGTCAGCTAACCAAGGTACTCATAAAATCAAAACCAGTATATAACCAATAACAACTGTCGATCTGAATATCAGAACTATCGATCAGAACTGTCTAGATTTCATCTTCAGTGACGTAAAATGTCCGTACAATATGCCTTTATTACCTTTACAATATCCCATGTCTGTTTGTATTCAAAGATTTTGCCGTTAACTATGTCGATGGTCTACTTTGTGATCCATCAGAAACAGGGTTTACAGTACTGGCCAACTAATTGAAACTGGCTCACCCCCAAACAAAGAGCGGATAATGTTGAGTTGTGTTATTAAACTTATAACATAGAAAGAATGACTTCAAAAATAGGATACAACAAGGAGAAAAGGTTATTCGTTTGCTAAACTCGTTACTTTGGTCGAACAAAATGAAACTTCAAACTAAACTGATAATCTACACAACTACTGTGGAGCTCATTTTAACTTATGGCTGCGAATGCTGGCAAGTTTCAGATAAAGAGGAAAAGATGATAGAAACTGTGGATACAGACTTCTTAAGAAGAGCATGTAACATTTCTAGAATGCAACATGTTAGAAACGAAGATATAAGAAGGAAAACAGGGCGAATATTTACAGCAGCATGAAGAGTAGAATCCAGACAATTGCTATTGTATGGTCACGTAATGAGGATGGAGGAGAAGCGATGGCCAAAGGAAGCATTGACTTGCACAGCACAAAACAGTAGAAGAAAAGGAAGACTTACAACACAATGGAGAACAGGAATTAGGAAAAGCATGGGTGATCCAGCTATTGAAGACGATGACTGGAAAGATAGGGAAAAATGGCGATCGAAATGCAGGATGCGGCATAGACTGTAGGACCCCCGCTAATAAAAAAAAAACATAGAAACTAACATTATATATTACTGTATGTGCGCTTTTGGACGAAACAGTGCATCAACATAAAACAGACAGAACTTAACTTTTCTAATTATTATTTGTTTTATCTACAATGGAAATCCACTGTGTAACAAAGATTTCAAAGAGGCTGTATTGGGCGTACTTGTTTTATGTTAAAGTTACCAAACCATTATATGTGTATATGTGTCTACTTCCATTTATTAAAACGGGAGAGGGTCACACACATCGCGACGCCTAAAAAGGGAGAGGGTGGGACAGCACACCGCACCGCTTCGTCTGTGCAGCGGCGACATCGGCAATAGTCCTCAAGCTTTTTCGGCCAGTACGCAGTGCGATTTAGTTGTTTTCAACGTTGTTTCTCGCGCATTTGTTCGTTACATGGAATATTCGTGTGTTTTATAAGAATTGTGTTGTGTCGGTTAGTGCGGTTTAAACATGGACAAAGAATAATAGAATATAGAGGACAAAGAATAATTGTGCTTTTTATGAAAATATCGTTATAACTTGTTATAAATTATAACTTGGACGTATTGCACGCAATATGGCGTCAACAGTAGTTGTGTTACTTGTGGAAAATCGCTATTTGAGGAAGAAACGGTGCACGTTGAAACGCACAATTTTTTATCGTAGTGTGTTTCTTGTGTTGAGATATTTTCAAATAAATATGTAGATTTTCTTATTGAGTATATGTTCAATGATAATTGAGTATTGGTTTATGAACTGATTGAGTTTCACCTTTGGGCGCCAAAATAGGTAATAGTAAATTGGAATATCTTTCATTAATTAAAATAATTAATGTTTTAACTAATTAAAGTTCTTTAACTTCAATTAATCCCTTTATTTATTCCATTTTTCAATTCACTTACCTATTTAAATAATTCAAATTACACGTGGTACACAAACAATAGGTACTACCAACTTATTCTTCGAAGGTGTATGACAATGCTAATATTCAGAAACTGACAAAAAAAGTTTAAGTATTAGGCCTACAAATAATTGTTCAAACACAATTAATTCGCTTCAATACTCTATACTTTTTTCTTTTTAGAGTCTGTACTTTCCTTTTTAAATTAAACTGAATAACATTTTTCTTAATTTTAATTGTCCAGGCTTGTTAACTTTTTAGCTCAGCAGTTGGCAATATGATCTTCTTAATCAGGCCTATGTCTAAAGGTTACGTTATGTTAATATACTGTAAAATCGGGTTCTTGTGACTACAATAATTAATTACGAAAATGTCTTTTGCGATGTACAAAACATTACAATACAAAGTTGACTTCAATAGAGCAAAACAATATCTTATATCTAAAATAACAATTCGTTCGTATGTGCCGAACAGTGTCTATTTTGAGGTTAACCTATCTCAATAGCTTATACAGTTTTAAACATTAAAAACAAAGAAATAATAGTTGAAATGTGAAAAAATTACAAAAGTGTTGGTGTTTCTGTTTAGTGGTAGTGGAATAAATAGTTTTCGAGTGTACATAAAGTGTTACAGTTGTATTATCATAATTCGTTATAAGTCGTTTATAATTTTAAGTATGCACACTATACTTTCATTTACTTTTGCACACACTTTATTATTCATTGTTAAATTATTAATGCACTCTAACTCCCTTCTGATTGTTTAAACAATCCACAACACTTTTCTCACTTCTTTGGTTATGTTGCGTTTATCACCTAACCTAGCCGAGGTTCGATTCTGATGCTTCGCGGCTATCGGTGTCACAGGCGGCCGTCCTTTACTCTACGAATTCCAACAAGAGACTCCCTGGCTTGGCGTCAGTCTTTGGGTTACTTGGCGTCAGTCTTTGGGTTGATACACACAAAAGTGAAAAATTCCCATTGGTCGAAAGCTCACTCATTGTCGTGGATGGCGTCCCTTTTCTGATATCAAAATTACTAAAAATTCTTAAATTTAACAGTTTTTCATCTGCTATGTACAATTGTAAAGATATTATTACCAATGAACTGCTTGTTACATTTTTTCCAGTCTCCAGATCGCTATTATGATTAACTTAAGAATTTTTTACCTTGTATAATCCACTATGCGATCTCAATTTTTTCCATACAACATGTTTGAGGGACTAAATCCCCATCTTCAGGTACAATAAAAAATTTTATTATTCCCCTAATACATAGGGGTCGTCGAAATGATTAAAATGTTTATACATATAAACACACCCACAAAAATCACTGAATAAATTAACATATAACACAAACACATGAACACGTTAAAAGCGACTCAGTGCACCGGTCGACCTCCGATCGTCAACTAGCCCGTGTTCGTGCTTCATTGCTTATCATCAACGCGGTATCATATAATTTATTGGATTTAAATGATAGCTGATCGTTGAGCAACTGCTCTTTATTTACTTTGGCTGCCTTGTATATTTAAAACTCTTCTAAAGCATTCAGGAAATGACCTTTATTACAAACATGTATCGGCTCCATGTTCTCTTTGAATCCGGTGTAATTATTATTTTGGCATTATAAGCTGCCGCTGATTTGTTTCTAACGTTCAAAATTGCGAATTTCGGTGTGATGTTATGTCGTAAACACTTTTCGATAAATTTAATATTGAGGTTGATTTTCAATATTTTACTCTTGATGTTCTTGTATTTATAGACTGTGTTTGCTTGTCTGGCTTCAAGATACATTTTTTCCAGTCTCCAGATCGCTATTATGATTAACTTAAGAATTTTTTTACCTTGTATAATCCACTATGCGATCTCAATTTTTTACATACAACATGTTTCAGGGACTAAATCCCCATCTTCAGGTACAGTAAAAAATTTTATTATTCCCCTAATACATAGGGGTCGTCGAAATGATTAAAATGTTTATACATATAAACACACGCACAAAAATCACTGAATAAATTAACATATAACACAAACACATGAACACGTTAAAAGCGACTCAGTGCACCGGTCGACCTCCGATCGTCAACTAGCCCGTGTTCGTGCTTCATTGCTTATCATCAACGCGGTATCATATAATTTATTGGATTTAAATGATAGCTGATCGTTGAGTAACTGCTCTTTATTTACTTTGGATGCCTTGTATATTTCAAACTCTTCTAAAGCATTCAGGAAATGACCTTTATTACAAACATGTATCGGCTCCATGTTCTCTTTGAATCCGGTGTAATTATCATGAAAACCAATAACTTTGGAGGAATGTTCAGGAGTATATAGAATCCAGTGCAGTGAGTGCGATAAGTTCTATATCGGACAAACGGGGAGGAAATTTATTGAGAGATGTAAAGAACACCTACCAAAAAAGAAACCCCAAACCACCTCATCGAATTACGCACTCCACCTAATAAACGAAAAGCATAATTACACCGGAGGTAGACTTCCGGCGCAGCGTGTCGTCATGTGCAGAGGTTATGATGGACCGGGGGGGTAGTGGTGTGTCCCACGTGACCTCGATGGGCGTACCGAAGTTGTCGGCCATGTTGTCGGCGTTCGGCCATGTTGTCGTCGTCGTCCATTTTGCGTGGTTACGTGTGCGTTGATTGGCGGAGGCGTGGCCGCCGTTCGGCGACAAAATGGACGACGACCCCACCACGACGGGCGACGATCAAGCCAGGCCGCCGCCCAGCGACGATGACGACGTCAACGACGACGGCGAAGGGCGAACGGCGAACATAGCCACGCCTCCGTGGTGGCCATGTTGGGAAAGCTGTGATGTTGTCGGATTGTGCGTGTGTGCTGGTTAAGGTTGGGCCACGTTGCCGGATCGTGGTGTGTTATAGTGTATGGTTTGGGTATATGTTTTGTTTTTCCGGAAGGGCGGCCATGTTGGAAAAGCGTCGACGTTGTCAACTTGTGCCGGCCACGTTGTCGGCTCGTGCATGTGTTATAGTGTACGGGTTTTGTATATGTTTACACTGCCACCATTGTCCGTCGACGTTGTCAACTTGTGCCGTTGTCGGCTCGGTGTTATAGTGTACAGGTTTTGTATATGTTTACACTGCCACCATTGTTGCCAACTCATGAACTGTAAATTTGAATGTGTGCTTTTGTGGTAAGTATATATTGTAAAAATACAAAAATGTGCACAGCATCGATGTGAAACTCTTGTTGACTGGCTATTGTGGTGTAATTGTTTTGATTGACACTTCACTTATAAAACATGCATGATAGAAGGAAAAAGGATAGTTGAAAAGAAAAGAAATAACTAAGCAAATTCAAAAAATTTACATACTTATATACATATATATATATATATATTTACGTATTATACAATATATATAGAGAAAAAAAATTACAAATACAATATATATATATACAGAAAAAAAACATTATAAATATACATATAAATAATATAATTTAATGAAAAAAAAAATAAAAAGTTCAGTTTATATTACATTTTATATACAATATATATACAGACAAAAAAAAACGGTTATAATATATATACAAAAAATAAAACATTATATCAAAAAAACATCACTTTGTATATTACAATAGTAAAAAAAAAAAAAAAAAAAAAAATACGGATACAATATACAGAAAATAAAACATTATATGAAAAAAAACATCATGTTGTTCATATTTAATGTGCACGACCATCTGTAACAGAAACAAAAACAATATTAGTGATGTATAATTGATAGGCGTAGGATGGATTAGAATAATGTGTACTGTTACATACCTCAAAAATGCATGCGTGCATAAAATGGGTGTATTGGCCTGCTGAATGCATACACCCGACATTGCGGACATCCTGGCGGCGACCCCTCCAGTGCCACGGTTTGAAACCAATTAATGATGCAAAGATAGTGGTAAGTATGCCCACACATTAAGCCGAGGAGTCTCTGCCCCTCAGTATAATTTTCTTGGCACACACTACAAGATGTGTGCCCTAACATACCCTGAATGGGGCAGAGATCTCCACGGCGCCATCGCCACGTTGGAAATCTACTTCTGAGAAGTAGTCTCATCGTGGCGACTTCGCTATGCATCCTTGGTTCCACCGTGTCGATAATATCATAAAACACGCATGGCGCGTCTTCTGGAGGGGACTGTAATCGTGGATCGTGCCGCATATGCTGTTTCTGAGGTTGTGGTTGAGGCTGCTGAGGCTGCTGAGGTTGTGGCTGCTGTTGAGGCTGTGGGGATTGCGATTCTGGTTGTCGTGCTGTACTTATCCATTGCGGAAGTGGTTGCGGCTGTTCCTGTGGTTGTGGCGGTGGTGGTGGCGATTGTGGTGGTGGTGATTGTGGCGGTGTGATCGTTATTTTTCGTGCTTGTGGACGAATATCACTGGTGAAAAGAAAAAATATAAAAATCATGTAAAAAGAAACATGAAAGTATGTAGACATAAGAAGAAGACTTGGATATTAAATGTGATGGTAGGTAATTGTTGTTGTTGTTGATGCTCATCAACATTATTTTCATCATCATCATTATTAGTTCTTTCGTCAAGCAGTAACGTATCACTGTCACTATCATCGTCATCATAAACCATCATCTCATCATTGCTGAAAAAAAGTACACTTTTAATACCAGATGTAAACGCAATAGTACAAGTGAACGTTAATGAAAAAAAACGTACCGACTCGTGCTGGCTTCCTGAGATGCAGCAGCAGCAGCAGCAGCAGCAGCAGCAACAACAGCAGTAGCAGCAGCTGAACCGGTAGCATCACTGAAAAAAAAAAAAATACATTTGAATACCGAACGTAAACGCAATAGTACAAGTGATTGTTAATAAAAATGGTCTTACCGACTCGAGTTTTGTTGTGATACTGATGAAGGTCCCAATAAGGCCTGACGTAACCTTTGGGAACTATAAAAAATAAACAGTAAGTCAGTCGAATGTTGTATTCTGTTTGTACTCGTTAAATAAAAAAAATGTTGTAATTTACCTTCGAACTCGTCGCTGCTCCTCACAGACTCTTTTATATAATCTATTATCGCTTCCACTCATTCTGTAAAACGTAACAAGAAAAATGTTGTATAGTAATTTGCTAACATATAAATGAAAGTAAATAAATAAATTTTATATTTGCAATACAAGTTTATTATTACCATGAGTTACTGCTCTGTGTATCTTAGTCTCTTCATGTTAGGACTGGTATCGTCATTGGTTAACGCACGTTTACACACTCTGTAGTGTCCGTACGCGAGTGTAGTTACACCATCGTCCAGTACGTACCTCTTATCGTCATAAGGAGACAGGGAAAGTTTTGTTACACGTTGCGTGTACAGCTTATGACGATCGCTTCGTATACACTCGGCAGAGGTGAAAACTGTACGACTATCGAAAAGACACTCGCTGTATAACTGATGACGTAACCTTTTTTTTATTGCCGTTCTTGGAACACCTTTCGCCACCTTTTTGTCGGTACAGTCGGACAACAGGAGCGAGTAACATTTAGCTCTGAGTCCGACGAATTCCCTGATGGGTTTCCCATTAGTTTCATCCTTGAACTTCCCCACGACTTTTTTGTTGTCGTCGCAATGACAAGGATGATCTGAGGGATAGTCCGACGTGTCGAAAAGGTGGAGATCCTCTTTCATATCCAAGTACACATCGTCAGTCTGTATGCTGTAAAGTAAACTGTCGGTATCGGTCATTAATAATGTTAATCGTTGTCCGTACTTGCTGACAGCGTACCGATAATGAAAATCGTACATTATCAATTTACTGACATCAAGTACTGTGAAACCAACATACACTGGACGGGAAAGGTATATAGTTCTGTTTCGTAAAGCCAATCCGACCAAGTCGTCGGTGTAGCGGATCATACGCTTTAGTGGTGGATTGGAAACAAGTTTCTGCAGCCGCCCTTTGGTAGAGACTAGTTGGAAGTCTATTCGTTTCCTTACGTTCTCCAGCGATTTACCATAGACAGCGTTGACCATCAGTTTGAAAAAATCTTTTTCAAAACTGTTGGTGGCTGCTGCTCTCTTTTGTGTGTTGAAATCGATAAACGGTTTCATCCACGCTTTCTGTTTAAAACTCAACACCCTATGGATCGCTTTCAATTTTAGACCAAGGTTCAGATACAACTTTAAATTTCGAAAATGAAGAACGTATTTTTGCTTATCGTCCAAAGTCGTTAGCAACTTGGGGACGGACGATGAGGGCGTTTCTGATCCGTTATACCCTTTTGTATAGTGTAGTCGTGTGTGATGTCGTCGAGAGTACGGTGAAAGTATGTCAGGATTGACGCAGGAACGCACAGGTGCTAGTGGATAATCTGAGTGAAGATCATGAAGTTCGGATGGATAGTGTAGGTCGACCTCAAGTATGTAGCCCATGTCACTGTCATCACTCAGAGTACGTACGTCCAGTGAGTCGATCTCGTTACGATCGAGCCATCTAAAGTTACCGTAAGGGAGTGGCTGTGACATGGCTGCACCGTAAAGGTTGTTGCAGTCGGTGTACAATATGAAAGAGGTCGGCTTTGAAGCATCATACTGATCAGCGATTAGCGGGTTGTTGGCCTTGGCATAGCGGTTGGGTACCATGCTAACACCACCGCGAACGGCTGATTCAATAAAAAGATGCTGATCTATATCCGTCAACAGTTCCAGTCGCACACCGGTCATCTTTAACATCGCGTGCCAAGCAACGCCGGGAAGCGAGTAAAGATGAGCCGGATCAATCTGGTAGTACCGTATGGCCATCTCACGAAACGCCTCGAAGACGTCAGCCAGCAGCAGTACATCTGTTTTAAGATAAAGATCGTGATAATCACCCAGCGTGCGGATTCCGAAAGTCTGCCACACATTCTGTGCATGTGCGTAATCTTCGTCCAACACGGGTGATTCACTCAGCCTATTGAAAAAGTGTTCGCGTGCGGGCAGACATGTTTCGTCGAACTTCTCGCTACCTGTCATGTAATCGTAAGGGTACACCCCCTTACGTAAGAGTAGCTCGAAGTGTTCTTCGAAACATTGCTTTGTTAAAGCGAAATCCGCACCGCTCGCGCGCAAGTTTCCAACAAGTGTATCCAAGGACGTGTTCAAAAATTGTAACGTGTCTACGAAACGTAGGGCACCCAACGTGACTGATACGAAGCGTTCACTAGTGGTAGCGATACAAGTGAGAGTTTCATCATTGTATTTACCCAACCCTTGTATCAAGTGATGTGCGTCGTAACCTCGTAAGTTATGGAAAAAGACAGGAATATGTTGGGCGGACTTGGAGTTGAGGTTACATACGTTGTGAGCTGCGCCAAGGTATCGTCCAGTCAGATGACAATGGTTGCGCACCTTGTCGTCATCAGTCAGCGGTTTTTCGCAGAGATGGCATACGACAGCATTCGTGAAAGATAATACGTCACGATCACTCATAGTCATAGGGATATTGGTACGCATGATCCTGTACCGTTCATGCTCTTCATCGATTAGTCTATCTAAAAAGGTTTCTATCACGTTCACACCACGATAAACGACCTGTGGTTTGAAAATGTTACCCTCGTGGTCGACTATGAGGTAGGAAAAACCTGAAGGAAGATGTAACGACTCTGTTGTGGTGGACGATGTGTGTGGAGGAGCATCGCAACGATGGCAAGGTACAATGAACGATTCAAAGTCTGCATATATAGCGAAAGGGACTTTATGACAGTACGTGTAATTTTTGAAGTACATAACCTTCTCCTTCTCTTTCGTTGGTAAACGAATTCTTTGTTCACCATACGGTGAACAACGAGGGACATGTTCACTAAGGAGTCGTTCTTCACAGAATCTATGCAGACAGTAGTTGCAATAGAAAGAACGTCCGTTGTGTTTGGTTAGTGAAGATAGTAAGCGGCTAATATTTTTTATTAAACAGTAATGTTTTCGGTCAGTGGTGGTGAGAAGTAATAGATTAAAATGGTGTTGTCTGTCACTGAAAGGAGTTATTCTTAGCGGGTAAATTTCATTTTCTTCGTAACCAAAAACATTTATAGAAATGTCAGAATTGTCTCGTTCGAACTTCACAATATCGCATAGGCGGGTGGGATAAGTTATACCAGAAGTGGTGATACTGTGAATATGTGATTTGTATTTGGATACACGCTTGCTGTCTCTGTGTTGTGGAAACAGTGCGGCCAACACTGACCATATAAAACACATTTGATCGCCTGTATTGTTTACATTGATGATGGATTTAGTACAAGACAATTCAGGAGGTGTACGGATGAAACTGGAGGCGGCCAGCGGTTGGTATCGTGAGAGAACGAGTTCTAACGAGATTATATGATCCAACGCCCAACCGCTACCCTCACGAGTGAATTTATAAATCGATTCGATGATTTTTTCGTACGAAGCTTCTAAACGTTCAGGCAATACGTTCTGATCAGCGATCAATGTCGTATGACATCGTCCATGAAAATAGCCTTCACTCGTCACTTCTTCGTCCTCGTTCGTGTCGGCATTTACAATGTACTTGACAAATCTCGCTTTTAGCGCTATATGCCACTTTATAGTAAGCAAACGTGTCAGTTCGTTTAGAATGTCCGTACGTAACATATCGTGAATTTCATCGAAAAAGGTAATGACATCGTTGACACATTCTTCTTCTTCCTCTACAAGAGGTGTGTAAACGTACGACACCAACGAGCCACGCAACGAATGTTTACGATCAACAGAAAACGTCTGCATTGTTAGAATAACGATAAAACAAAATCAATTACTTGCTCACTTGAAGAACATTAGAATACTGATACAAAGTTAGAAAATAAGTAACATTTTATAAGCAGTGCGTGAAAGTTAGCCTGCACGAGAATCGAAGGTGAACGCAGGCAGCGATCACCGCTCCACTTATACTATCTATGATGAGTGCGTGCGCAGCTATTTGTTCCCACTACTGTGCTTTATTTCATACCGACCAATTGGCGACAGCAATCCCCACTACGATTGCGCGCGCAGCTACCACTGAGGAAGTGAAATGCAGCGCAACAAACCAACATTCTTGCTTCAGATATGGACGTGCACACATATCCTTTTGCAAACCGATTAAAAAGCTTTTATAACATCCATCGTCGAGGTAACATTAAATTTTACGTACGTAAATTTCCGAATACCAACGTGAGATTTTTTGACCTAGCCAAAGCCGGGTTTATTTATGAAGGCGATGATGATGTTGTAAGATGCTGCAATTGTAAAATACGAATTATGGATTGGATGGCGGGTGATGATCCTGTCCAAGTCCATAAGGCGTCAATGCCTACATGTAGTTTCGTTCGTGAACACTTGTAGAAGTCGACGCACGCAAAAACGGCTCTTTTCAGAGCCAACATAAACTCATGTACAAACATACCCGTTTGGGTAGTACTAGTAGTACTCTGTGTTAGTACTATACTAGTACTAATAGTACTATATATATTACTATTACTAGTACTACTACTAAATGTGTGTACACAATTCAATGTCTGACTGATGGCGCCAATGATAAAAAAATAAAACAAAAGATTTCATAAAAATTATACCTATTAAATATCATGACAATTTCGAAGCTGTATCACTTGCATCACAGATCGATGACACAATGGATATTTATCGATACGATGATGGGAAACATTTCACACTAACAAAACCGTTACGAAGCACGATACGTTCCAACTTGTGTTCTATGTATTTTGTGAAGAAAAAACGGTTTTGTGGTAACTACTGTACACGTTATAAGTTTGGTGTTGACAAATATCACGGACGTTGTTGGCGTCACATAAAGAAACGTAGCGGTTATCTGCCGCCGATCGTGCTGTTGATGATAATCTCTGATCGTATACACAACAAATCACGATGGCTTCATTTTATCGAAGAGTGTGATCGAAACAATGTACCGATTGAACTCGTGGTTTATGAAAAGAATATGTTCAAATGTACAGTACGTCACGCGTGGAATTTTATTTCACGTTTCCGACCGATTCCTGAACTGTATCATGCCGTTCAACGTGTTCACGGCTTACATGATTCACACGGACAAATGAACTATGCGACTGTGTACACAGACATGCTCGCCTACGGAAGTTCAATCCCACACGCTTTGTGTTGCATTGTCATTACAGAGCGCACTATTCCGATACGTACAGCGATTGAAATATACAGAAGCGCGATTATGATAGCACCAAAGTGCGCAGTGGATCCTAGCTACAACGTAAGTTTTGACGTGCGCTGCCCGCCATCTTCGTTACCGACACTTGCGAGAGGGAAACAGTTCACATTGGTGAACAACAAGGCGCAGGGACTGTCTTCAGTAGCCTTTCTGAAGGAATCATTGCCTACACTCCGCAAGTATTGTGAATACTTCGGTCTGCAGTATTCACATGAAAAAGGGTACACAGTGAAAGATCGACGTTTATACGAACAGTGGCAACGATGTATAGGTGCTATGGCAGACGAGTTTTGGTTGTTGAACTCGTATCTTATACACCTGCATATGGAGTCGAGAAGTCATCGTCCGATCATAGAACTCAAAGCTAAACACATGTGCGAGCATCTACCCGTAAACGATAACGTCATAGTCGCGGAAATGCACGAGTATCGTGCCAACGTTATACGCAGCGTCATGTTCAAAGACATGAATTCCGTTAAGACCGTAAGAGCGTTGGACATGAAACAACACACGCTCATGAGATATTACATCGGTATGAGTCTCGTGCGTAATGGACGTATGAAAATCAGTTTAGCGCATGTTTTAACGTACTTACGCAATCACAAGAAGAACGCGTTGTTTTTCCGTTCGGTCGAGATGATATAACTGGACGTGGAGTGGAAATCTTACTACAGTCACGCGATGGAAAGCAGACGTACCAGAACGGTACCGAGGAGAGTTACATTCAGCACTGAGTTAACGCTTTACCACGTTCCGACGTATTGTGAATCACGGTTCGTACGATATGAGAATGAAACGACAGGTGAAGAACATAAAGCAGAGCGTTCGCAAGACTATCGCGAAGGAGTTGCACAGACCGGTAAGAAGGAATTTTCCGAGACGTGCGGTGGAGTTAAAGGGACTTCACGACTTGTACCAAGCGGACCTGGTAGAGATGATACCGCACGCGAAGGTGAACAAGGGATTCAAGTACCTTATGACAATCATTAACGCGTTTAGCAAGTACGCGTACGCTGTTCCGTTGAAAACAAAAACGGGCGTAGAGGTCGCACGAGCTCTGGAACCGATTCTTCGTGCTAATAAAATGAAATATCTGCAGACAGACAACGGGAAAGAGTACTATAACAGTAGCGTACAAAAATTGCTGAGCAGATACGGTATCACGCTCTATTCCACGTATAGTGAAAAAAAGGCCTCCATTGTGGAACGTTTTAACCGTACGTTGAAAACGCACATGTATCGTGCGTTCAGTGAACAAGGTCATTATCGTTGGTTGGATATGTTGCCGGAACTAGTCAACACGTACAACAACAGCGTGCACAGAACGATTGGAATGAAACCGTGTCAGGTGAAAGAATCCAACGAACGTACAGTGCTACAAAGGATTCGTGTGAACACAGCGAGGAGCATCGTTTATAAACGACCGAAATTCAAAGTAGGCGATCGTGTGCGTATAAGCAAACACAAAATGACATTCGCCAAAGGATACACACCAAATTGGACAAACGAGATATTTCTCGTTCATTCGGTGCGTACCGGCAGCGTACCCATTACCTATTCGCTAAAGGATCATACAGGAGAAGTGTTGAAAGGTGGTTTTTATGAACATGAAATCAGTAAATCGAACGTTGGTGACGTGTACTTGGTAGAAAAGATTGTACAACGTAAAGGCGATCGTGTAAAAGTCAGATGGTTAGGATTCGATGGTAAACACGATTCGTGGATACACAAGAAGAACTTGCTATAACAACTATTCGACTCATGGAAATAGAACCAGTATGCATCGATGCGTTATGATGACAACATGCACGCTGTGTACAGTGTAAAAGACATTGTGTCACATCCTGGTTACGATGAGTACATCGTGAACACGACTGCAAACGACGTTGAACGCATGCGTAGGATCTTGACAGTGCACGAGTACTGGCAACGGGTTATCAATCGTGTGAAGAGATTCCGTCTTAACGAAATAGTACTAAGTGGTACCGGATTCGATCACTACAAAGAATGTGTTTGGTCGGATCCGAACTGTGAAACGGGTCCGGACACTTGTGTATGCAGTTACATATCTACCGACTGCTGCAATATAGTACGACTATTAAATAGACTGTGCACGGAACGTCAACATGAAAATATTGCAACAAGCGCACAGATTAAAAATAAAGGACGTGGACTATTCGAAATTGTGCGGCGATGGTGGTGGGGGTGGTTGTGGCAGAAAAAAACGTAAACACGGACGTCTTCTGCCTGATACCGTTCGTTCGATCATCTGCGGACCTTCTGCGTGCGGGAAGACAAACGTCATGTTCAACCTGTTGTTCGATGTAAACGGATTAAGATTCGCGAACTTATACGTGTTTTCTAAATCACTATTTCAACCCAAATATCAGATGCTGGAGACCTTGATGACACAACTTTCCAACGAAGGAATGGGTTATCACGCCTACAACGATAACGAAGAGGTACCGCCTCCCGACGAGGTCGATCCTGATTCTATTATGGTGTTCGATGACGTGTCTTGTGAAAGACAACACAATATACGCAAGTATTTCTCTATGGGACGTCACAGCGGTGTGGACGCGTTTTACCTTTGTCAGACGTACAGTCAAGTGCCAAAACAGTTGGTTCGTGATAATGCCAATCAAATAGTATTGTTCAAACAGGACGATCGCAACTTGAAGCATGTGTATAACGATCATGTCAACACGGACATGAAATATGACACGTTTAAGAACATGTGCGCTGAAGCGTGGAAAGATCGTTATGGCTTTCTCGTTGTGGACAAGGATTCTTCTATCGACACCGGTAGGTACAGAGTCGGTTTCGATCGTTTCATAGTAGTCGCACCTAACGATTAAACAAAAAAAATTGTCAAAAGTTTAGCTAAATACACGTGTCCTGCTGTCAACGACTTTAGTTGTCGTACTACCGTTTATCGAGATGGATGACAAGAAAAAACGATTAGCACGTGATATCGACACGATCAGTGATGACATACGGAAGAAATACCGTGCGTTAAAACATGGTATTCGTGAAGAAGAAGCAACGTTATCCAAAAGTTACAAACCGATTCTGGAACCGTTACAAAATATTTCGCAAGCATTGCTTGAAAAGAAACGTAAAACAACAAATGAAAAGCCGATAAGAGTGAAAAAAATGAAACAAGAAGAAGAAGAGGAAGAAGAAGAAGAAGAGGATCCATTAGATGCAATTAGTAAGAGCGATGTAGGAACACCACTTCGTTCCCGAACGAAACCGTCTTTCCTGAAAACACCCGTGATAGCCGAAACATCAGGTGATGAAGATGAGGACGATCCTAGTCAAAACATTGAAAAAATGTTAGACACACCGGAAGGAAGACGTGAAGCGCGTAGATATTTTCAGGACAAATACGACAGTGAATCTTTAGCGAACAAGTACATGCGTATGATCGTTTCGGTCGAACGCGATCGTCTGATGGACTATACGTACGGTGTAAGACATGAAAACGGAAAATGGATGATTGGTGATTCACAGTTCGAAATCGATAAGGACGATACGATTCTTATCAAAGGTAAACGATACAAAGGTACACCTGGACTCTACGAACTTGTATTCATGAAGCATCCTAATGAAAATATTTACAAGGAATCAGATCTGAAAGCGTACAAAGATATACTGCGTAACACCAACGCGCATAAGCAGTATTACTTAGCGAACGCACAGGTGAACGCGAACAGAGGTGTAAAGTATAAACGAATAATATCGCAACTGTTTCCACCGAAACGTACAGGACAGGGGCATAATAATATTGATACATCGTATATGACGCTAACGAGAAAAAAAGACAAAATCGATTACGTGCACTGGGACGATCCGAACGAACTGGTGGACAGATTGCGACTGTTAATGGCATCACAACGTGTTGGAAACAGTGGGCACACGAACGAAATCGTCTCCATAGTGGAAGAACTACGTGAAGCAGACATAATCGTATAACAAGAGCGGTATATATCATCATCTGACATTAGCAGCAGCAGCAGCAGCATGGAATCGATCTTAAAGGACTCGTTAATGCCATGTGCTCCCTATTCGATTCTGAAAGCCGATAAAGTATAAATAATACTGTCGTACACGCACCGGGGGACATTCCACGTTTGGTTGTGACAACATGGATATCGTGCTACTGTTTATTATTGCATGCACAAGCGCCGTCGTCGTCGCATCGTCCGTTAACGCTAACGATGTAGATTTCGCTATAGATTATTTGGTGCGATACGGATACGTGCCCGACGATAGTTTACGACTCACGGACAACACTACCATCGATATGGACGCCTACCTTCGCACGTTTCAAGTGAATTACAATTTAACCGTAAATGGAGAATTGAACAATGAAACGATGAATCTGATGCGTGCGCGGAGATGTGGTAACGAAGATTTCGTGTCGTACACATTACGAACGCCGTGGGCCAAGAAACGTCTGTCGTGGCGATTCTTTCACGGTAGCGTCAGCGCTATCGAAGCGTCGCGACAAGCGTTCGCTGTGTGGCAGAAACATTCGAATCTGGAATTCGAATATCGACCCAACGACATAAACGCAGACATGGTTATCGCTATGAAATATTTTAAACACAGGTGTCTGACTTCCAGGTGCACGATCTGCGGGTACGATTTGGACGGACGAGGAGGTATACTCGCTCACGCTTACTACCCGCCCGATTTACCGTATAACACTACTGAAATACATATGGACTACTACGAGTCGTGGAATTATACAAACGCAACCGAAATACCGGACGATCAGACCAGTTTTCTTCAGGTGCTAACGCACGAAATCGGACACGCGTTAGGACTGTCACATTCCCTCGAGAGGGATTCGATCATGTACCCGTTCTACGTACCACGCTCGGACGGTCCGTTCGACCTGAGAGACGACGAAATAAGAGGCATTCAACGCTTGTACGGGAAGCCGCCGCCGCCGCCGCCCGCTACGACGACGACGACAACGTCAACGTCGACGACGACGTCAACGACGGCGACGACACCGACAACGAACGAGACCGTGCGGACGACAACGGATTTATGTCGACTAAAGAACGTTAACCAATTTTTAATAATCAACAGACATCTGTATATCGTGCACGATAACTTTTTGTGGACATTGGATATCGAGTCGAAGCGAACGGGCGAGAGTCCGCTTCTGTTGACGGATTGGTTGACTTTCTTACCGCCGACGTTCACCAACGTTTCGGCGATGTACCAGAGACCGCGGACCGAAGAAGTGGTGCTTTTCATAGACAACTATGTATACATGTTTGATATACACAGTCTGCAGCCGGTGAACGGGTATCCGCGTTCAATCACAACGCTCGGTGTTCGCACGATGACGAAAATAAACGCTGCAATACACACGTACACGGGTCGAACTCTTCTATTGTACAATGATATGTATTACAGTGAGATAGACGAGTGCACGTTCACGATCAAGAAACATGGTTATGTTAAAGATCGTTTTATCGGCTTACCAGAAGCCGTTGATAGTGCGTTCCGATATATCGACGGAAAAATTTATTTCTTCAAAGACACACACGTATACGTGTACGATGAATTTCTAGATACGATTGTAAAAGGAAAACATAACGACGCACTCTCCGTTGTCGGAATAAAATGCATAGACAGTACGATCGTATCAAAACTAATCGATTTATTACGTGAATACGTATAAATGCCGTGCACAACGAACGAGGCGCATCATTCACGAGATGAGTGTCGACAAGTTTGGCAGACACCAGAGCGCTGTCAGAGCGCGAAGAAAGACGCGACGCAGTCTGCGAGAGGATATTGGTATCACAATGACCGAGGACGGACACTTTGATGTAGCGGGAAAAAAAATACATAATTTGGGCGAACCGCGCGATGATAGCGATGCCGTTTCACTGCGCTTTGTGCGTGACAATTGTCTGTTAGCTGGCGACCCGTCGACGGCGGCGCAAGGAATAGATGCGAAAGGTCGTAAGCTCGTCAACGTCGGCGCTCCTGTCGATCTCGCGGACGCTGTCAACAAGCAGTACGTAGACTACTCGTGCTTACGTTTCACACAATTGGTACCGAACAAGAAGAACGGGGCTGTCGTCGACGCACGAGACCATCGCATACAGTCTCTGAGGGAACGATTCGTGCGAGAGACGCCGCGACCAAAATATACGTGGACTCGAAAATCATACCGAAGGATACGAACTCTAACCTAATGGTCGGCAATGTGCGGATAACACAGTTAGCTCCACCCATGAACAACAAGGACGCAGTGAATTTGGAATTTTTGAACCGACACACGATCACCGCGGTAAACGATGCTTATTTCAACGCACAAGGAAAAACCATTCTAAACGTTGGCGATGGTGGCGCACGGGCCACAGATGCAGTGAACGCGCGTCAATTGGAGGACGTGAAGCGGTACGCGAAGAGCGAAACGTACAAACTCGCAAAAGTGTTCCAACATCGTTGGGAGAAAGTGGTATCGTATATCTATAAATTGCATACACGCGCAGCGCGTACTTCACTTGGTGCCGAAGAGGCAGACTTACTACTTATGAACAAGACGGAGACGAGCGTGTTAATTAGTGATCTGGACAAATCCAACAACGAGCAAGATTGGAGATCTCTTTATCGAGAGCAAACGAAACAGTAGTCATGTATGAACTACGTAGCCGTGTTGATAAAAAAAAAGGGGGGCGTGGTCTTATCGGAAAAATAGTTAAAAGCGCGGTACCATTCGTCGCGAAGTCAGTACCTACACTGATCAATCGAGCGGTGGACGTATTACCGGTAGAACTACATCTGCCTGGCTACAGGTTCTGCGGACCAGGAACGAAACTAGAGGAGAGATTGAGTCGTGGTGATCGAGGAATCAACGAGTTGGACGAAGCCTGTCGCGAACACGATATCGCTTACAGCAAGTACAAGGACAACGAACGACGAGGTATAGCGGATCGTGTGCTAGCCGGTAAAGCGTGGGAACGAGTTAAAGCTTTGAATTCAGGCATCAGTGAAAGAGCGTACGCAGCAGCCGTAGCAGCAGCAATGAAGGCGAAATCTGCGTTAGGCAGCGGGCTATGCTGTAGTGGTGGTGGTGTTGTGCGTAAACGTCAACGTCGCACTAGACGACGCAAGCCGGTTCGACGCACGATAATCAGGAAGAGGAGGAGGACGACGACAACAGGGACAGGAAAACGACGAAGAAGGAGTGGCGGTAAAAAGGCTTCAGGGCTCTATCTTCGACCGTACCGAAAAAACTAATCAAAATACCCGTGCGTCCATTGTCCGATCATGATCTTTATGAGTACACGAAACGATTGCGTATACCCCATTTCAGAGGTGTGTACATGCGCGACGCACTTCCTAGTACATCACCGTGGGTGAACGAAAGTGCGATCGTGAATCTGGACGATGCTAGCGGACCGGGCACGCACTGGGTATGCTACAAGAAGCGAGGCGACAGAGTCTGGTACTTTGATGGATTCGGCAATCTACGTCCACCTGTCGAGCTAATGCGGTACTTTGGATCGAACGTGACCGACGTTCATTACAATTACATGCGAAAACAGCCGTCGGATACGGTCATCTGCGGACATTTATGTTTAGAGTTTTTGACATCGAACGATCAGTAAACTACAAGATGTCTTCGCTTACGGTCACCGTCACAGGAACGGATCCGAGCGCACTGGTTTGTGACTTTTTTCCACCGCTTGAATTGACGGACGGTGAATGGTACGCAGGACTGCTGGACTTTACCACGTACAACTCTATACCGAACGTGGAGAGTGGAAAAAACAATGTCTTTCCTGTACTAAAGGGAGCACGTAAAACGTTAGACCCTGTCAATATACCGACCGGTGTGTATGAAATCAGTGATATTGAAGCGTACCTGAAAAAAGAACTAGTAGACCCGAAATTTTCTCTACGACCCAACAACAACACATTGAAATGTGAAATTTATTGTTCATACGATATCGATTTCGGATGTACGGAACACACGATCGGTACCATGTTGGGGTTTCCCAAGAGCCGCAAGTTAGAATCGTATATATTACACACGTCGGATGCGCCTGTAAACATTAACAAAGTGAACGTTTTGGAGATAAGGTGTAACGCTGTTCAAGGTTCATACAAGGCGGGTCGAAACGAGCATATATTGCACTCGTTCTATCCAACAGTTGAGCCAGGATTCAAGATAGTCGAAACGCCTAGAAACGTCATTTATTTTCCGCTTAACGTACTACACTTGCGTAACGTTACAGTGTCCGTACACGATCAGGACGGTGATATTGTGAATTTTCAAGGGGAAGTCATCACTGCACGTATACATTTGAAACGTGTGTAGTAATCATGGGAATTTATTTCACTGAAACCTCCATGATGATGAAGAGCGGAGGTAGCGACGGCTTGCACTGCAAGATAAAAGAGGACAACACTTTTGGAAAAGGTATCAGTAGACGTTCGTCGTTGACACGATTAACAGCAACTAACCGACGCTACCTGATTTCACTAGGATTCAAACTCAAGAGAAACAAGTAACATGACGGACAGCGGTATAGTCTTATCGGTTGAACGTCGACCGTTCTTTGAAGACAACATCACACATTATTAATATCATCCTCATGCACCGTACGCGTCGGCGTCACGATATGGAAATAATGATGAGATACGCATACCTATCCTGCAACAGGAAGTCTTCACTTTACCGATGGAAAGTTTCCTGTACGTTGAAGGCAAGTTGAGCAAAAAAACCACTGCCACTGGTAATGTGAACGTGAAAATGATAAACAATGCGATTGCGTTTCTCTTCGAAGAAATCCGTTACGAATTGGCCGGCGTGGAAGTAGATCGTACCAAGAGTGTTGGCATCACGTCCACTATTAAAACCATACTATCTGCCAGCAAGCAGGACATTGTTTCGATGCAAAATGCCGGTTGGGTTGCTCCTACAGCTGACGAGCTAACACCATCTGGTAAAAATAATGAATTCAACTTTTGCATACCGTTGAGGATGCTGATGGGATTTGCTGAAGATTTCACACATGTTATTTTAAACATGAAACAAGAACTGATACTATTACGCACTTCCACTGACGTTAACGCTCTGTTCTCGTCTACGGATGCGCCCGCTAACGCTGATATAGAACTAACAAAAATCTCTTGGATGATTCCGTTCGTGTACGTGAACAATGAAGTACGGATACGATTATTGGATATCATACGTAAAGACCTACCACTATTCTTACCGTTTCGTAGTTGGGAACTGCACGAGTACCCGGTTTTACCAACGACTGACAGACAGACTTGGACAGTGAAAACAACTACACAACTGGAGAAACCGCGGTACGTGATACTCACCTTCCAGACCAGCAGAAAGAATAATCTGAAAAAACATGCCGGCGAATTCGATCACTGCAATGTGACAAATGCGAGACTCTTTCTGAACGACAAATACTACCCGTACGATAACCTGAACCTAGATATCGATAACGGACGTTATGCATTGCTGTACGACATGTATACACGATTTCAAAAGTCATACTACCACAGAAGTCAACCCAACGTACTTCTAACGCCTACTGAGTTCATAGCAAAAGCACCGTTATTCGTCTTCGATTGTAGCAGACAGGATGAGTCGCTCAAGTCTTCACCAGTCGACGTCAGATTGGAATTCGAGTCATCGAGCAATTTCCCCGCTCAGACCGCGGCCTACTGCTTGATACTGCATGATTCGCTCAACGTGTACACTCCGTTATCCAACACAGTGCGCAGACATAATTAAACATTTACTATAAATTATTGTTTTTTTTTGCTGTAAATATAATGTTGCTTTTTAGAATGTAATATATGTGTTACATGTATGCGATTTTTATTTAAAAAAAAAATGTAATCAATTTTTATGTATTTGCTGTAAATAGAATGTAATGTATGACTTACATGTATGTAATTTTTTTTATTAAAAAAAAATGTAATCATTTTTCATGTATTTTATTTTGTGGAGGGGGAAACGATTATCCACTTCTTCCTATTTTTTTTTTGCTCAGTGTTTCATCAACACGACTCGCGAGAGGACGCACAAGATGCTTTCACACGATTTCGATGATGATGATACCAAACCCAAGAACGACCGCTATTTCAAACAATGCGGTGAAGCGACAGCAACAACAATCAAGTCCTTATCACCAGACGATAAAGAAGTGCAAGTCATCTTAATTCAAAAAATCACATCTCCGTACCCGCGTTACAGAAGCTTGGAAAATCGTTTAAAGAGTTTTAAAGAATGGCCTGTATCGTTAACGATAACACCTAAAGAATTATCAGAAGCGGGTTTCTTTTACACTGGATGCAACGATAGAGTGATTTGTTTTTGCTGTGGAGGCGGATTAAACAAATGGGAACGCGGAGAATATGCTTGGATGGAACACGCACGTCATTTCCCTGCGTGCTCTTACGTAATGTTAATGAAAGATAAAAATTTTATCATCAAGGCACTGGGTATCGTTACCGAAGCGCAAGCACCAACAGCAATAGCGACAGCAGAGAACGAACAACGCGTCGACACGATCAAGGAGAATATAAAAAACATAGAAGGAAGCTCTAATCGTGATACAATGTGCAAAGTCTGTTACGCACAAAACGTGGAAGTTGTACTTATTCACTGTCGACATTTTATCACATGTGTGAATTGCGCCATAACCCTACATACTTGTCCTTTATGTAGAACCACATGCACCGCTTACATGAGAGCGTATTTCTAGTTCATTTTCACGCCTTAATTTAATCGATTAGTGAACACAAGGTTTGAAAATATATGCTGCAGTGGCAAAAGTGTTTAATCCGAGTCCACTAATATCGCATACCTCAGTGTTTGAACAGCACGCGTTGAAGACGGACGCATGGAGCTGTTATCTCCGTACCAGTACATACGCTTTAGTGAATTAAAGCACACAATACTATACCCTATAGAAATTTTTGTATACAACATTTTGACCTGTAAATTTGTTGCACTGATCCGTGACGAAAATATAAGGTACAAAATAAACGTTCCGAAAAAATTCTTTACGAGCGTTTCACAACATACAACGTGTCTGTTCCGTAAGACGGACGGATCTGCAGCGTTCTTAGTAACACCAAACACATTATTTATAACGAAAAAAGGATGTGCGAGGATAATCTAGCAGTCATCCTTGACTTTCACTGTGTCATCGACAACGATGGAAACGAACTCGTTAAGGAACTAGCCATTATGGATGTCACTGCATTTGCCAGCAGACATTGGATATTTTCACCTCCAGCAAACATGATTGTTTCGAATCATAAACATGCGAGGACAAACAGATGGTTAACAGAGCATTATCATGGACTAGCGTGGACGGACGGGGACACATCGTATGAACATCTTGTACCGATATTAGAAAAATATACATTTCCTTTTAAATTTGTGTTCGTAAAAGGATTGCAAAAAAAAAATTTCTACAGAAGCGTATCGTGCATTTTAATATTATAAATTTAGAAGATTTCGGTTGTCCTAAACTCGATCAATTACAATCAATATATGGAACAGCCTGTCTCGCGCACCACTTACTTACAGAAATATGTACAAATACTAGAGTACACGCTTTACGCGAGTGGGTTGTATCAGATTTTAGAGTAATCAATATGTTTCTGATAAATTACTAATTGAAAACATTATTGTTTAGCGCTTACGTAAAACAAATTAACCTTTCTGACGATTACATCACTCTGTATAGTCATATAAAAAAAAATTAGATTCACCGACATGTTCTAACACGCATGAGTGCTGTTAATTAAATCATTCTGTCTATTCATAAAAAAAATAACCGAGTCGTCTCCTCTTCCCCGCCTACCCATCGAGTCGTGAGAAGTCAAGTCGTATCCTGTTCACACGGATAAAAATAAACGCTTACTGTACGATAAAAAAATTAGCTTCAGCAACATGTTCTAACACGCATGAGTGCTGTTAATTACATCATTCTGTCTATTCATAAAAAAAATAACCGACTCGTCTCCTCTTCCCCGCCTACCCATCGAGTCGTGAGAAGACAAGTCGTATCCTGTTCACACGGTTAAAAACAAACGCTTACTGTACGTTATGTAGTTCCCCCTCTCTGGTTCCACCTCCACAACTACCTCCCTATTTATTCCGCTGTGCGCGAGCGTTATTCGTTCAGTCCTTGAGAGACGCGCGAGACAAATATAAAATTCTTTATTTTAAAATGGCATCATTCACTGAAAAATTTGCAACTATTAGCGCAATTGAATATAAAAAAATAAAAGAATTAATAATCGGTGTAAAATATCCGATAGAGGAAATGCAGAATATAGACGCGAAGTACGGGAAAGCCGTACTCGTCACTCTTCAAGATTATAAAGACCCTAAACTAAAATATCGCGTATATCTACCTAAAAGATACGCGAGCGTTTTCGAAGATGATGAATTAAAAGATTTAGTACCGTGTTCGCTGCATCTAATTTTTCGTGGAGAAAAGGATAGAGCGTACATAGTAGAAATTGTACAGTAAGACCGAATGGACATACTCACTTACCATGTATAATTTTCATTGTAAATACACATAATTGTCATTAGCTGCACGTACAATTATATATTAACATGTACTTAGTTGTATTTTAATTTATAATATATTGTGCTTACACATATATTTCATTTAATTTAATTATATTTAATTATCAATGTATTTACTGTATATCTAGATAATAAAACAAGGCTTACATTGTGTACATTTTAGAGTAAGCCTGGATAGACATCTTCAAAATTAACAAATATATTTGTTCAAAATTGTCATTGCACACGTACACAAATAGTAAATATAATGGGCTTACACTTATTTATTTTAATGTAATTCAAAACAATTATTAAAACAATTACAAATAATAAATTATTATGCGTAATGAATTTATAAATTAAAATCTAATTTGCTTACACATAATATAAATGTATACAAATGTATTTATTAGTTTTACTTATTTGTAATTCATACACAATTGTCACACATGTTTACATATTAATTTTTGTCATTACTGTGTACGTCATCATATTTTAATTTATAATTACTTTATTTAGATGAATATTGTACACAAATGTCATATTGTATATGTTTACATATTATGTATTTTGTACTTGTCACCACTGTTTACTATTACATAATATTTATTTTAAATTGTAATATATTTTGATTACTTGTATTTTAATTAAATAATATTGCTTTAACATTTTTATTCTATATTTATTTCACAAATCCTTGAAAGATTAACACTAATCATCACTCAATATACAAGCTAAAAGAAATGTTGCGCAATGTGCATTCATGTGTTATTACATATAACTAATTTAAAAAAATCAATATTATTAAACAATAATTGCTTGATTAGAAATTACAAAAAATTATTTTAAAATAAAACTTACCTTGTACGAGCTCTAGTTGAGAATTGCTTGATTATATTATATTTTAGAAATTAAAAAATTATTTAAAAATGAAACTTACCTTGTACGAGTTCTAGTTGAGTTACTGAATGTGAATCTCGTCGAACGAAAATTAAAAAAATTATTTAAAAAATGAAAATTATTTAAAAAAAAAAATGAAACTCACTCTGTACGACTGAATGTGAATCTTAACGAACGAAAATTAAAAAAATTATTAAAAAAATGAAAACTTATTTAAAAATGAAAAACTCACACTGTACGAGTTCTAGTCTCGTTGAACAATGTGATGATGTGAGCAATTCGTACAGCGTATATATACGCTATCTCAAGGATGAACGCGAAAGCAGCTGGTATCAACCAGAGCTGCTACACGTGCAGTCAAGGACAACCATTTAGCTTGGCTTTTCTGTTTCGACGACAAAAAAAACCTAGAGCTACTACACGTGCAGTCAAGGACAATCACTTAGCTTGGCTTGGCTTTCTGTTTCACACAATAATTTATGTACGCTCATCACTTCGTTCACACACACACACACACACACACACACACACACACACATTAAAAAATGCACAGACAGCTGGAGCCCAATTAAAATATTACATCACCAACGACTTGTGTTCTTCAAATTATGTACGGCTATTAAAGCCTCAGCTCTCACGCTTTGGTAATAGATGGCTAGACAATTACATCATCACCAGCATGTGTACATATGCTCAGATAGCCGAAGCCAATTATTATTCATTAGTTAGTCAACGGCTAGGGTTCTGTTATTAAACAAATGGATGTACGCACACACAAGCGCGCACAGACAGCTGGAGCCCAATTAATAATATTACATCACCAACGACTCGCGTTCTTCAAATTATGTACGACTAATAAAGCTTTCGTTCACACGCTTTGGTAACAGATGGGCACACAGATGGATTGATTACATCATCACCAGCATGTGTACATATTATGCTCAGATAGCCGAAGCCAATTCATTACAACTAGACATTCAATTATGCAATGCATATCATGTGTATTTTCTTACATGTACACAACACTACTCATTTTTTTTTACGTTCGTGCAATATAGATTACTATAATAATAATTATTTATGCATAAATATATATTTCATGAGTTGGCAACAATGGTGGCAGTGTAAACATATACAAAACCTGTACACTATAACACCGAGCCGACAACGGCACAAGTTGACAACGTCGACGGACAATGGTGGCAGTGTAAACATATACAAAACCCGTACACTATAACACATGCACGAGCCGACAACGTGGCCGGCACAAGTTGACAACGTCGACGCTTTTCCAATATGGCCGCCCTTCCGGAAAAACAAAACATATACCCAAACCATACACTATAACACACCACGATCCGGCAACGTGGCCCAACCTTAACCAGCACACACGCACAATCCGACAACATCACAGCTTTCCCAACATGGCCACCACGGAGGCGTGGCTATGTTCGCCGTTCGCCCTTCGCCGTCGTCGTTGACGTCGTCATCGTCGCTGGGCGGCGGCCTGGCTTGATCGTCGCCCGTCGTGGTGGGGTCGTCGTCCATTTTGTCGCCGAACGGCGGCCACGCCTCCGCCAATCAACGCACACGTAACCACGCAAAATGGACGACGACGACAACATGGCCGAACGCCGACAACATGGCCGACAACTTCGGTACGCCCATCGAGGTCACGTGGGACACACCACTACCCCCCCGGTCCATCATAACCTCTGCACATGACGACACGCTGCGCCGGAAGTCTACCCCCACCACATGGATTTTTGAATTTCGCGCCAAAAGGGGGGGCTGTGACGTCACTTCCGCGTTAGAACTCTCATTCTTACCCTACTTTCGAGCTTCAGAAACGTTACTTTATTCGAGTGCTCGACTACGCCGGAATGAAATCCAGTTATACAGAAAGGGACTTTCTCACAATTTTCATTTCACAACGCCGATTTTAATATCAACTCAGTGACCGGAAAGGGAACATTTCACTCAATGGGTGGTATAAGATGCTTTACACAATATACTGCAGTAACTGACAAAAAAGTTCCAAAGCTAACATTAGTTCTTGCATCAACAGATATTGCAAGTACTCGAAGAATACCAATGCAGTCTTTTCAGAGACAAAGTGAAGGCGGCCTTGCAAAAGAACCTTTACGGAATGGACAGTATATCAAAAAATGAATTTTAAGGAAGCTGTAGAATTGTCAAATCATGATATCGCTTGGATTTTGGGAAAATTTTTGAATTAACCCTTTTTTCCTGAATGGCAAGGATTCATGACAGAAATTACTTCTACCCTGTCATATGTGAAGTCAAGGGTTCTCGCGCTACCTTTTGTAAATCATTCTCCAACCCAGTACAGCACTATATTGACCGTTTTGACCTATGCAGTCGAGGAAAGCAAAAACAGTGGACAATCTAGATCCATCGTGACTTTCGACCAACCATTGTATGGGAAAGCAAAGGACATCGTACTACAAAACTATAGTGAACACGGAACTTTATCGAATGTCGTCGTCAGAGTGGGAGGATTCCATCTGTTTAATGTCGTTCTTGCGATCAATCGGGTTTCTTATGGCTGACAGTTGACTTCCAGAATTATGGTCAACTGTATACGCTTCTGCATCAGTTTCCTCTTATGCTTTCGGGCCATGCATAATGTAACGATACATATCATCACCACACTTTTGAACCTAATTGTAGAAACAACAACATAACAATGAAATGACACAAGACCTACCAAGGATCAAGAGCTGTGCAATAAATATTGTAATAAAATAAAAAAAATTGTAATGTAATATTAATATTAATTGGTGTGTTTAATTTGGTGTGGCTCTCGACGTCTTACTGGCCTGAAACCCTTCCTTAAGTTTCCCAGCTGGTCGAGTCTCAATGGTAGCAAGACCGGTCGAGTAGCGTAATGTTGATGAAGAAATATATGTTCAGCTTCACCGAAAGTTTCAAAACAAAAATTGTTTTGAAGAAAATTTAAAAAAAAAATTGTTTATTAAAAAAAAATAATTAAAAAAAAATTTTCTTTTTATTAATTAATTAATATAGGGCTGTGAAGTTTTAAAAAGTGTAATGCTCTCCTGAAAAATTTTATTAAAGTTTTGGTATATTTTAAATAAACTATCACCACTCATAAGATTGTCTTCAAACCAATCGATACTTGTTTACCTTTTTACGTTTTTAGGTTATCTTCACTTATAGGTGGTAAAGTCCTGGTAGATTATTAATTAGGATTATATTAGTGATAACTAGTAATATTTACGAAATAAAGAACTATTTAGTGTTGAAGAATATTAATGTTTTATTAATTAGTAGCAATATTGACTCTTATCGATTAATATCGACTCTCAGGATATCGAAAAAGTTACAAAGTATATTATATGAAAATCATACAGGGTTCTTTAAACAGCCAATTATTATCAAAGTCAGAGAAATCGGGCTAATATTTAAAAAGTATAACGTTACAACAAATTAATAATTATTACTAAATACAGACATTGAAAAATAATTTGAAAATAATATAATTGTTTTCACCAACAGCTGTTATGTGCACGGAGAGGCATTGGAATTGTCAAAGAAAGATGGTTGCCGTCAAGTTGATCAAAATGTCGCTCGTTCCTGCTTCGTTCCAAATAATGTATTTTCTGGCAGTATTCCTGTTCTGGTGTCTGCAAATCTCTTGTTAAATGTTGTTTAGTGCCTGGTGTAATGTTTCTGGGTTGTATTTAGTGTATCCGTGTAATTATAAGTTCAAACACTTTTCCCTATTCCGACACTAATTTGGTTAATGTATTATTCAGTTTTCTGGTGTTTTGTGGTGTTTTTCGGAGTAGGTGTGTATTTTTTAGTGTTATTTATGGTTTCTTGATTGTTTCTGTTATAATGTGAGAGTTCTAGATGTATTTTATAAGTCACTCGCGATTTCACAATAACGTACTATTCACTCGCTTTATATGACCATTATAAGTTAGGTTAGGCACGTTACAAAACGTTTGTCATGTTAACAGTTCAAATACCAATAATTAACTAACTGTTTCCTTCAGTTTCAATTAAACTCTTAGCCCATATAATATTATCCTTAACATTGTTCAAATATATTTTCACATCCTGTGCACACTTTAATATTTCACTATATAAATGCCTAAACTTGGGTTATTTATCAATTTTATTCACTAGATGTTATTTAAATTAATCTTTCAGTTCATTCAGCTTATTTTCAGATTAAATAATGCCGTTTTATAGTGTTTTCTGTCCAAAAAATAGTAATTTTACTTTCAGTTTGGTATACTCTGAAAAGTCAAAACATACTTCCTGTCATTATGTAAATTCAGCCATTTTATCAGTTATATTTAATATTAATAATCCTATATTGTATTAAAAGGTTTATATTCCCTTATTTTCTTGTAATTAATTGAATTAGTTGTATTCTGAAACATTATTCTGGAATATATGACTCCCATGTCCAAATTTCTGAGTTTAGTCATTTTCATTTTTATTTATAATTCTGAATATAATTTATTAAAATCTCTCTAAATGGTATGTGCAATTATATGGCATGATCTCAAGTTTATTTTGTCTAAACCCCTTTTGTTTATTTGCATTTAAATGAGCAATTTCTCTGTTTTGATGAAGTTTAGTTTCCATTCTCTGGCCTAGATTTTTTTAAACATTTTTCCCTTACAAAAACTTTACAAACAATATATGATGTGTGATACCCTCTCTGACTTTTACATATAGTATTATAAATTAAACATGTTTTCAAATTACACAATAACAATTAGTATTGGTTACAATACAGATAACAGTCAAACAAATAAAGAATATCTTTAAATAAATGGTTGTCTTCAAGTCAGACATTTTACAACAAAATCCTTATTTCTAACATGGAAATATGGTTCACAGAAAAAGGTTTTTTACTAACTAACATCTTAATTACTTCCTACTATTTACAAGTAGTAATTATTTTTATAGTTCTGATGTTAGTTGTATCAGACCCAAACAAATGGCCTTATATCTAATAAATTTTTAAACATTCTTTTACTATATACATAAAAACCTTATATTTATATTCTTATTTCTAACTATTATTATAAGTAGGATTCTACAGTTTTTATACCGTCTTTTACACATTGTCTTTGGGGAATTGTACCCTGTCATTAATAAATAAATAGCATAAATTGTTCAAAAAGTATTATGAAATCTGTTTTTCTTTTTGCCTATAAAACAAAATGTTATTTTAAACAGATTTATGTCTTATGAACAACATATTGTCACAGTACACATTTCAAGTCATTGAAAATTGCATATTTCATTGCATTCAATGTTTGTGATTGCCAAGAATGAAACACAAGGTTCATTTTTTATAATACCCAAAACTATCACTGGTTCACTTTGCACTTTTATATTATGTTATTGCTAAATGGTCGTATAGTCTTATTAACATAATAAATTGGTTAGCGTTTTTCAATGGAGATTTGTTCCATGGGTACTATATTATTGTTTCATCTTAGTTCACAGGCAACTTTTACTTTATACACTTCTCTCTCTTAAATTTGTATACATGTGGTTTTCATTTCGTTATACTTTTATTTTTAAATATTTATTTTGGGGATATAGGGATTTGGGTGTCTTTTATAAGAGCATGACATCTTCTTCAGGATGCTGCCTTCTTCTTCTTTCATCAGTCTTCTTTTCTCATGCCTTCTGGGATTGGTATCTTCTCCATCTTCTTCTTGATGCCATCAGGTTTCTTGGGATTTTCTCCATCTTCTTCTTTATTTTAGAAATACACCACCTGTGTTGTTTGATCTTGGCTTATTTTAGGGTTTCTATTCTATTTATACTTCCTCGTTGTGGGTTTGGTCATATTCTGTACTGCTTGGTTATTTACTTTTTTACCTTCCTGGGTTATACCTTGAAAACCTTTGGTTATGAGACTGGTCTTGGATGACTCATCACTAGTAACTTCTTTTATTTGAACTTGTATTTTCTTTATATAATAATGATTTCTTTCCACAGTTTCTATGAATTAATCTTTTTATATTAAACTTAATGCTTTCTTCCAAATTTAAATATTATAACTTTATTATTCTAATGATCAATTGCCATTCAATATTATGCATACATCTGTCACGTTACAATATTAATAATCAGTTAAAGGAATGAACTTACAAATAAAGAATAAAAGGTAGTAATGAAAACTAAAACAAGAAAGAAAATATATTAAAATGTGATTAACCCAATGACCCAATAGATTAGGTCAGTGAGCAAACAAGAAACACAGACAATGAAAATAAAAAGAAGTAAATGAATCAACAATAAAATTCAATAAACAGAGAAACAAATGAAGAGACAAAACATCTCACAAGATCTACAACAGAAGAAGTACAACTGTGAGCTAGATAAAAGAAGGCAAGTGAAGTACAGAGTGAGAGACTAGTAAAGAAAGCCAAAACATTGACAGACTATATTAGGAGACCTGACTATGACCACAATCTAATATAAATGAATAAAGTAACCACTAATAGTTAGGAGAGTGAAAGTAAAAAAAATATGTTAGTATGAGTTAAGAAAGTATAAAGAATCAAAACAATATTGTATCTTGTCTAATAGCGATGTAAGTGATATAGAAAAAGTGATATCAGAAGGAAACTGATAGTCACCAGTAATGTTATAAAAATAATATTAAAGTAGCGAGAAAACAATTATCAAATTATAAATAGTAATTATGAGCATTAGTACAGTTACATAACGGTGTGAAATGTGTAGAAACTAAACTCAAAGTCAACCCATTGTTGTATGTAAGAGTGGGGACACATAACCTAACTCCAAGTACTTTTTAAAAATAATGACAAGAATTAATAAATAAAAACGTTGTTAAACCATAACCTCTGGTAATGTACTTCAAACAGATGTTATAAGGGTCATACCAGTAACAAGAATAATTACCCAAAGGAAGATTTGTGTTATAATTAGTGTAAATAAACTGACTAAAGTAGACAGAATGGAATTTACCAACTAACTATTCTAAAAAACATGTAGAAAAACTAATAAGAGGGAAAGAGGGTGATATCAGTATCATCAAAGAGATGTAATATGACTAACATAATGTAAAACGAGAATTATTATCATACAGTTAAGCCATAATAATGTAATTTAAATACACTTGTCATGTGACACTAGATGTAAGATGTACTAAGGAATTGACAGCAAAGGGGAATATCCTAATGGAAACCAAAGTATTGTAAAATTTAATAATAACTATAGTAAGTATGTTTGTCAAAGATAAGGATTTAAAAACAACTATATAATTTATAATAAAGATGATTCATGTTACAATCAATAGTGAAGAAATTATGGTTGATTATAAAGAGTTCATACTCGGCTATTAGCGAGGAATACTCAAGGTTTATTGAAATTTAATAATATAAATGACTAAAACGAACATTATATGATGTAAAAAGCTAATAAGAGATATTAGTAAATTTAATTTCGTCAATAAGGATCAAACCCATATGGTGTGGGGATCCAGATTATGCGTCTCAGAAAATCCTGAACGATGATAATAATGAATTGTTAATTAGAGAAAATTTAAGGGAATAATATTAATTATGAAGATTTGATAATTTGCCAGCCCTTGGGCGTCCATTTGTAAACCAATTTTTTGTACTCTCAAAACCAGGAAAAAGATGCGCTGAAGGTGTCCGTTTTGCCGAGGTATAGGTTACGAAAATTAATAAAATTGACCAATCAGAAGTCATCATTAAACATTAGACACGGGTTCGGCCACGCTACTCCGGCGAGCAATTTGAAGAAGAACCGACCAGCTGACTAGGGAACGTTAACCTAAAAATGTGAAAGTGGGGTTATACCGCTTGTAAACAGAGTCGAGTTGATTTTTTTAAAGTGAACATTATCGGAGTATGTGCGCATAGGTGGTGTATTTATTATTAATAAAAAGTTAATAGTGCCAATAAAGAAAAAGGCACTGAACGCAAGTATAGTGACAATTATTAAATACTTAGAATAATTATGACCTTTTTTCGATAAAAAATATTATCAATTACAATTACTGACCTTATGTCAATTGAACACAACAAGGCTTGGGACCTTATTTAAAATGAATAATCTTAATAATAATTATTAAGAAGAATAAAAAGACAAATGATTTTACTTATATCAAGTGTCAACTGTTTTAATAAATAACAGTATTTATAATGAAAGAGACATTGCCATATGGACAATAAGAATCCAGTGAATCTAACGATAGCAATTAAACGATTTTAAATGAAAAGAGTTAACGATAGTCGAGCATAATTTTCATAATTGACCTGAGAAACATTACTAGATATGATGCATCAGTTAATTAATGACGAACTTTAAAAAACTCTGAACATTAGTATTCTAATTAATTTGTTTTGTTTTATTTTGTGTTTGTTAAAGATATTTAATACTGTCTAACTATGTCAACTAGAAATATCCATTTACCTGATGTCATGTTATCCAATCTGATGAATCAGATAATTGTTTTATGAACGATAAGTGAATTTATAAACCGTACCTTACGGGTATTTTTTTAAGAATGTTAAAGAGTTATTAGTAATTGAAAGTAAAATCGTTATTATTCAGAACCGCCAGGCTTAACCTCCAATATTGGCGTCAAACGTCCTTTGACAAATTTATGTTAGTAATTAAATTTTTTTGTTATGTAATCACTCTCCAGTTACTTAATTATGATAGTAGAGTTCATCTTCCAGTTATGTATTTTGTAGACTAAAATAACCTACATTTTTAAATGAGATAAGTTAACGAAACAACCACGTCGGTGAGCTAATTAATATCTTATTCTTTCGTAGTATTTTGACAATGTGCTCAAAGATAACCACATTTTTGAGCACATAGGTCTCGTGCATTTTATCCACATCTTAAATTGTAGTGACGTATTGATGTTTTACTTATCCTTTATTCAGCGATTTCTTCGTATGTTTAATGTAACTGATAATACTATTATTCAATTACAGTACTTTCTCGAACTATGGAGAATGTTGCTCTACGCGTTTTTCGCATAGCCCAGCAGGTGTGTGTTTCTACCAAGGCCGCACATAAGTATCCTCTAGAGTCTTCGAGTGCTTGCTAAGGAGGCACATTATGGAACCCTACAGGGTATAAATACACAATAGCTGTCGCTCAGTTTCAGTTTACGTCGAGCGATCCCTCAGTGCATCTCAAGTGGCTATTAGTGAAAAGTAATTATTGTGCGGGATTCTATTAGTTGACATTGTTCTTGCGTGTGAACATTAATTTGAGTTACTGTAGGAGTTGATTACGAATTGTTATTTGTGATTAATTAAAGTTGGTTAGTAGTGATTTCATTTGCGTCTGTATTTTGTTTTCTACGGTACGACCAGTGAGACCGCTGTAACAGTACTTAACTAGCGTCTTTTTCTGAAGTCTGAGCGACGTAACCTTAAGTAATATTTCACATTACATTCAGATATGGCGTAAATTAGGTTTATAAAACATAAAGGATTTTGATATAAATAAGAACGATTCAAGCGACAATTCTGAGTTAATTGAATGTAAAATTAATAAACGATAAAGTAAGGATAATACATTAATAACATGTATTTGTTTTGAAGCAGTCATTGAAAATTGTAGTCCTGAAAGAACGGCTTGTTGTAAAGAAACGTCGTCTTCTAAATCGGTAGTCTTAGCAAAACGAATATATTCGACCATGTGCCAGGTAACAATAGTTTTGAATTTTAATGCTAAGTTCTTTGCATAAAGAATAATATTTAATCAGCGGCAGAAAATATAACGCAGTAGCTAAAATTATAACGTCAACATAATGACGCTAATGTTAAAATATTTTCTCATCAATAAAGTCAACAATGGATAAGGAAATTTAATGATTTTATTAACAAACTATTACATTAGGTAAATCATACTACACTGTAATGTAAAACAACTGTAATATAAAGCAATATTCCACTGGCTTATAGAAATAGCCAGAAGTGAAGATATTAAAAGTGATGAAGAGAAACAATCCAAAGCAAGTAAAGATAATATAATCATAATGTTGGTTTTTTCAAGCAAGTCAAAAGTGGAATGACATCATATAATTCACGCCGGAGAAAGACAAGACACCCCAGCTGGAATAAATTACCTTGAGTATAGTTGTCCAGGCCAAGGCAATTTACTGAAGGGGTTCTCTGCAGGAAAGCAGCCAACCACCATTTAGCTTTCGCTTGAAAAAGTCACAACATTCATATAGCGAGGTGCTTCTTCGTTCCTTTGTAGAATATGTATTTATAAGAGAAATGCACATATCACATAAAGCAAAACCTTATGCAAAGAAATACAAATATATATTATTGTGTAAAAAATTAATAGGTAATCTCAGTAATATAATTATTTATTTTTTATATCAACTAACTTTCTTGCAAAGTAAATATTTAACTTATTTCATCTCATTTACTATACCTAGAGTTTTATAAAAGAATGCAGAGCAACAACAAATTCAAACCAAACAAGTAGATAAAAAAATAACAAAATTAAATAATACCATATCAAACTAACTTTTTCGTATAACATTGAAGAAATAACCTTTTGTCAGACATATTGTACGCATAATTTAATTATACAATTACTTATGTGAAACCAGAATTTTACACTTTTATATACTGGCACTAGAGTTCAGTGGTAACTTTACATCTGCGTGTAACAGGTAAGAATATTTGTTTATGTTACTGTGAGGTGAGGTTCATTTTTGACCCCATTATGTGACAGAAGGGCAATTATGGGAACTAAAGGAAATGTATTACAATAGATTTGTGAAGTCATGATGTTTTGACTGTTTTTTCAAAAAAATTAATATTTATCTTTCACGATTAGAAAGTACTTTTCCAAATCACATATTGTAACCTAAACAGTAGACTAGACACTGAGAAGGATGCATCTTCACAGTTAATAGCCTTTCTTTTCCTTACTAAAAACCTTTCCAACTGGCAGTTGAATTTGAATGGCATTCTTTTAAGCACGTATGCGTAAATGAAAACATGTATAAGTAACTGGTTTTTAACTTTTATTCTCGTAAATATTTACTTAGAATACTTATATTAAAATTACAATACACTGTTAGAATATTCAAATTAAAAAACTGAACATTTTAAGTAATTTCATTTTTCAAGAAAGTCTTCTGTGTATTATATTAAAATTTTCATTCTTAAACGTCATTTATAAAAATACATTAAATGCATAATTTGTTTGTAAACACTCCCTGGCAACCAGCTATTGACTTCACAAATGACAAAATTAGTTACTTTCTTTTATTAAAATAACTGTTATACCCAGATAGTCGAAACAAGAATTAAAACAAGAAATGTCCATACCAATCACGCAGGTTGTTCGGTGCTCAGGCGTCAGCACAAGATCTCAGCTCAGTTTTGTTTAATAAGCCATAGACTCTGATGTATTTGTACTTTCCAGAATCATTTGTCTGTATGAAGAGTGTAGCGTTTAGTTTGCGGTTTGCGAAGAGAACTGGATTTGTCTGGAGCATCTTCTTTTAAGATTTCTGTACAAAGAGAAGTTGTACCTACACAAAATCGGATAAATAAATAATTGCTTGTACAAGTTTAAGAAATTGGAAGAAAAAGACGTATCAGAAAAATAAAAAGGGATATCAGAAAGAAAGTATTAGGAACGGGTTGGGGAGGACGGGGTAATTCCACGCACCTAAGAGTTTTATTTTTGTGTGCTATAACTGTTCACTAAAAGTCATAATAAAAACATATAAACAAGAGAACAACATATTAATAGTTAATAAAAATTTACGTTTTAATATTTCCACCAGTGATTAAAAGTTTATTACAAATTTATAAAATTGCTGCAATGCGTGGTATTTCCCTCCCCTAGTGGGTAATGATACGCATGGCATGGGGTAATAATACGCACGTTAGAATAACTCAAATCATAGCTTTATTGATAAGAAAATATGTACTTTACATAATAAATTGACAGTTTTCTACATATTTGGTAATATATCATGTATTTATATTTAGGCCTAAGGTTTAAAGTAAATCTACATTTAAAAAATTCATTATTTATAAAGGATAAAAATATGCATAGTATTTACTTATCAGCACAGAGCCTATCATAAATTCTACATGAAATCTAGGTTAAAAATTGTCTTGTTCAAATTAATTATCAAGTTTTATGAATTTTATGGTTTAGACAAAAGGTGAATCAAAGAAACAATAACTATAAACAAAAAAAGAAAAAATTAACAAAAATGAAACTAACACATGAACCAAACATAGCATTTCATATAAAAGAAACTAACAAACAATGACATCAAATTGTCTATTTATTCAATTATGTCTTATTATACATCCTTTCTTTGCGTAAACAGTGGTCGCAGGTGTAATTTTCAGCTGTATCCCAGCCACTGCAATCTTCATGTGACCATAAGCTGCACACAACACATCTAAACCACATTTCTCCATCCCGGCCGAACTCCACGCATACAAGACACACATCTTCAACACGTTCTGGGTTAATATCGTCTAGCTCATCGTCGTCACACAAATCTTTAACGTCCACAACTTCAGAGCATTCACTGTTGTCACTGTTCTCATAAACTCGCCTTTTTCTCTGTTTACATTTACCTGTGTTTGTGAGAAACAATTTTTTAATGACACAAGTCTTTTTTGGCATCTTTTTCCCTAATTTATTCAAGGTTGAAATCCTACTTTCTTTTTTTATTTTGGCAGCGATGAGTTTATCTTTTTCAGGTGTAGCTGTTAAAATTGTACTGCATTGTTTTCGGTTACTAACTTTCATTCTTTTAGGCTGAGGCTTAGGTAAAGGAGAAATATCCGTCACTTTAACTGGTTTTGTGCAGTTTTCTTGGACACGTAATGGCACATTGCTTGTTGATGAACCAGCAATCTGATCATTCTCCCTTATTAATTTCCTATGTTGATGGGAATCACTTTTGTTGCTGTTCTCCGCTTGATCCATTTCTAATTCTTCTAGTTTAATGGGCAGAAATTACTTTGCTGGTGCAAAATCTTGTTCACCAAACTTATCTGGGTTGTAGGGCTGTATACTCGCAGCCCTAAACCCTGAAATTACATTATCTAGTGTTGCTACCTTTTTGAATGCCGCATTCAACAGATCGGCTAAATCATAGGGTGTAATCCTCTCCATTACATGTGCTCTCAAGTAGAGTTCACACTCTCTGTTAAACGCAGCTTTTAACGGTCCAAAAAATGTCAAGTCCAAGGGCTGCAATCGATGGGAAGTATGCGGCGGTATGGTTACCATGACAATGACATGTTTTCGACAATACTCAAAGATTTTTATCGAGATATGGCTGCTATGGTTATCCAAAATTAATAAGATCGGATCTTGTGAGCTAGGCTTTGTGTAGTTAGCTAAGTGCTTGAGCCATTCGAGGAAAAGTTCCTCGTTGCTCCACCCATTCTTGGAACAACCATAAACAGCACCAATTGGACCTCCTTCTTTAACTGATCTGACATTCTCTGTCGAGGGTAGATCACCATCGGAGGGATATAGTGACCAACAGCACTAAAAGCGCATATTATTGTAATATTTTTTCCACGCTCCCACGAAACCGTAGCTCCAATCTGTTTAACTCCTTTCGGTCATAAAATCTTGCCTGGCTTGTGTACCGTTGTGATACCCGATTCATCTACTGTACATTATAAATGCGATTTTCAGTAAAGTTATATTTTTTTTAGAAAGGAATTCAGATTTTCAAAGTATTTTTTAACGTCCTCCTCATTAAAAGCTGTTATTCGGTTTATGCTAGTTGGTTCCGGTTCTCGCAGACTAATTCCTTGATGTCTCTTCTTAAACGAAGTTAGCCAATCCCTACCAGCCATTTTAGCTTCATTATCGAAATTGTGAACTACACCATTAGCGTCTGCGTACTCAAAAGCTAGTCTTCTAACCTGGCGCCCATTCAACCCATGGAAAAGTAAAGTTAATTTTATTATATGGTCTGCCAACTCTTTTTCTTGCACTTCATTGAAAACTGTCTTTCTTCCGAGTCTCGGGGGTCCCACCTGCCCACTCTTAATTTTTGTTCTCAAGGTAGCTTCATGGATTCCAAATGCTCGACTGACTTCTCTAATTTTCCTTCCTGATTTTATCGCAGCTATCGCCTGCTTTAGTGTTTCTTCTGTCCATTTTCCTTTTTCGGTTTGTCTTTCATATTTTCGTGGCATCTACAAAAAAATGAGTTTCTAGTAATATTGCAGGCCTATAGACAACTTTAAATTAAAAGAATTTTACAACAAACAACGCGAATGGGAATACCACGCATAGTACGGTAATACCACGCATTATGGCGAGCTGCGTACAATTACCCCCCCCCCCCCGACGCCATTCAAACATTTTAGTAACACATCGTTAAAACTACTTGTTGAAATCTAACGAAAACTATGTCACATTATTGGTCAATACCTCACTAGTCACAATATACACAATAAGTATAATTATTACTGATAATAGCATAATGTACCTTTAAAGAAGACAGTAGAAAAGTTACATCAAAAACAGAGAATAAACAATAACGCACGCACTGACCACAAACAACTATCAGAATGGTTGCCGTTGACGTAGTTCCACAGAAGTCCGTAAGAGGAATGCAGCACCACCTGTCAGTGACATCTCTGGCTTATTTTGACGACGTAACAGAACTGCGTGCCATTACCCACAGCGTGGAATTACCCCTCCCACCCCTAACTCAGGCACGCACACAACTTTAAATAGTTTTTCAGAATTATTAAAGGAGCATTAATGTGTACAGGAGATACAAAATTAATCAGAAATCTCCGCTTTTTATAAAAATTGTCCAGGAATTAAATCGAAAACCAGTTTGAACGATATTGACGAGTGTAAGATTCGACGAAATGTTTACGAGTGACACACAACAAAAGTAGAAATACCAACATTTGTCAACAGGAAAACGTACAAGAATTCAATGGAATAAACTTGTTCTGCATGATTAGTTTCACATTTATTTTATTGTTAAACTTTCAGGGAAACTGTGTTTTAGTGAATCTAGGTAATCACAGTGGTTCTGTCAATTTCATCTCTCTGTAACTTGCTCGGTAAAGCAACTTTATTTCTGCTAACGCTACATTACAGAGGAGCGTAGTTAGGTAGAAAATGAATTTACGGATGTCACGTTATGCAGTATGAACCAGTTGTAAGCAACGCAGAACATTTTTCTCTTTTGTTATTATCCGTTATCAGTAGTTCCTGCGTTTTATACTCAGACACCTCGAGTCCGACTGTAAACATCGCCTCCTGTCCGAAAGGTAAATGTATCACCTTAATTACCGGTACTACCTCCAGCGCGCAGAACGGTTGCAAGAAGGCAATCCTTCTATAATTAGTCTTTGCACTACCCAAATCCACGATGTGTGCGTGTGTTTTGCGCGCGCGCTCGTGTGTGTGCATTTCCTCGTGGACAGTCATACGTGTAGGCTGCTAAGTGTCATAATAAAGTCGTATTATTGTTTCCTTTTTGTTTGTTGAGACTGACATTAAACTCCCATGTTAAGAAGAACCTAAGTACATTTGAGAAAAGCAATGATAATACCCGTTCGATTATATAATAAACTGAGAAAACATGCTCTGAGGAAACGACTGGACGTTTTATGTTGAAGCTCTTATATAAAACAAAAAATTTAGATATATAGGCCTATTCTTACAAATGGCAGTGGTAATAGCGACTGCAATAATAGGCTACCAGGAAAAGAAACATTATTAATGAATCTATGATAATAAATTTTACAGGTCTTTAAAAGCCCCTAAAATTACAAAGATTTCAAGCATACAATAATACCTTAAAAATGAATAATATTAGATTTAAATGAAAAATTTCTATTAAAAATGTGAACGCTAATTTTATAAGTTAAAATGTGGTAACCAAGTCGTAAGCCTACGAAAAATAATACGCAGTGTCAGCTAACCCCTGTCATGTTACAACAAATTTTATCATCGTTGTCTAGGGACGACTCAGAGAACGGTTATGTGACAACCCTCCATTTGTCACAGACAACATTTTTCTTCAAGCACACAAACCGACCCTTCTCTCACTCAGGAATACAAGTCCTAAAGTTGAGAAAGGTACAGACAAAATAAATTGTTTATGGTTTCAAGAGAAAAGACTCATTTTTTATTTCACAGACACTTTATTACAATTCATTTCAAGCAATATAATTTTATAACTAGACAGTAATTTTTGTGACAATTTATTTTGTTCTTGAAATTGTTGAGACAACTAACAAAAAATGTTCTCCATTTTGGATAGGTAATTACGTAAAACTTATCTGAACTCTGTACACAATGTAGGTAAATCTAAATGCGTTTAAAAGTTGTTAAAATGACAAGAATATAATGATATAATTAGACAGCAGCAAAAACTAGGAAACAGTAAACATAGTTTCCCCCCCAAAAATTATAAGACATAAATAATTTGGTGTTGAAAAATTAATTAAATTACTTGTAATTACTGCATTTACCTTTACGAGACAAAGTAAGAGGGGAAAAATTATCTTATAGGGTAATTCGAATATAATAGGATATTAGAAAATATAGCCGTAATTAGGTTTTTGTATTAGTCGTCAGATCGTGTACACTAGCCTTATAATATAATTTAAGAAGGTTTACAATATAAAAGTGCGTGAATAGATGGCGACGACGACAATGACGTCAGGAGCTGTGTAAGCGACAGGCAAGCACGTCTATCGTCATTACGGCACACCCCGAGGTTCTAAAGAACTCCCGCCGCGCGGGGAAATATAAATGGCAAAACCTGTAATATAAAGCATGTTTCAAGCTGTTCGTCAGTGGAAAATATTACTGCACAAGACCAGTTAGTTCTAAGTTGTATGGATATACGCACTGTTTTTCTGAAGTTATGAGTTCAGCTCAGTGTCAAACATAAATGAGATACTGAGCCAGGTTTTGGATTCACTGTAGAACTTAAATCACGTAACTACTTGTGCGGAAGTTTGAAAATGTAAAACTCTAATGAATTAAGATTTGTCTGATTGTGTAATGAAGGTGTCATACTAATTAACAAAATGGTTATATTAATTAGGAGTCCATTTAAATAAAAAAATAAATTTGTGATAGTTCTATAGATACCAATTATTTCCTTGATTATTGTTTCACCAGTGAATGTAGCTTCAGAGATTAGGCTGGAAGTGAGGAATTTGAAACTCCTCCAGGTATAATTGACGGTGGAGGAGTGGAGGTAGGAGGACAAAGGTGACAATTGGAAAACCCCAGGTACCCGGTAGAACAAAGGTGAGTGCTATACTGTTTGGAATAAAACAAAGTAACGTTCTTCGATAATTATAAATCACATACAATAAGATTTTGTGTGAAACAATTCAATTCAATTCAATTCAATTCAAACAAGTCAATTCACGTGTCACTTAAATTAATGTAAAAATGTATAAAATATATATTATATAGTAAGCTACAGTTAATTCAAGGAGCAATCACGATTAACTGTTAGGCCAATTTTAAATGTAGGCCTATTATAAAACATTCTGTACTATATCAGAACATTTTATTTTCCTCAACCTGTGTTATCCACTACATTAAAAGGTTCCGGCAGTAAGGGAGAGGCATCTTTTCAGATTTTCAATAACTTTTCTGACATCTCCTATAGCTAAGGATTTTGAAGCCTTCAAAGTGTTTATAATGTGTTTAACGTACGATAAAACATTCTATTGTTCTGTATAGGCCTATGCTTATAAATGTAACTATGTTTTATATCTGGTAAAATCATAGACCGTTTGAAAACATATTACAGGACTAATTAGACATTTTATAAGTAATTTTGGTAAGGTCATGTAGCGATAATTGTTATTTAGTTCTTTTCTATAAAAACGTTTAATACTAAGGCACTATACTTTTAAAACACAAATTTCACCATGAAAGGAAAGGAAAATGCAATGAAAACAAACTTATTTCGTTGTAGACAAAGATCCTGATGCTACGTAAGTAAGGAATTAGGTTTGATAAAAAAGTATTACATGCTACTTATGCAAGTTGACGTATACAACAAGACTGGTGATACGTTAAACGATGAAACGAAAAAATCTAAAACGTCAAGTAAAATAATCTGATTTGGTGGCTTGGCGTATATTATCATGTGCATCCGCAAGCTGGAAACAACGAAGTTACGTAAGAAGACAAAAATCGATAAACCAATTTTTGACCAGAAGAAAAATAATCTTCCTAACGAATGCAAAAATGAGAAAGAAAGCAACCCTGTGTAAAAGAACAACTGTAGTTGTCAGGGAAGAATTATAAGAAAGTGTAAGAGCGTTGGCCACAAGAAGGGATTCTAAGACATACAGTGAGTGAGAGAGAGAGAGAGAGAGAGAGAGAGAGAGAGAGAGAGAGAGAGCGGAATCCCTAAATCGAATATTATGATCCATTAAGGATTTTCTTGACATATGTCATTATATTTTTTTACTTCCTGTTGATGAGTAAAATTCATGTAAATACACCAAAAGAATTATAATCTTCCTAATGAATGCAAAAATCAGAAAGAAGGCAAACCTGTGTAAAAGAACAACTGTAGTTGTTAGGGAAGAATTATAAGAAACAGTAAGACCGTTGGAAACAGGAAAGGATCTGGGACATACACAGAGAGAGAGAGAGAGAGAGAGAGAGAGAGAGAGAGAGAGAGAGAGACAGAGAGAGAGAGAGAGAGAGAGAGAGAGAGAGAGAGAGATAGAGAGAGAGAGAGAGAGAGACAGACAGACAGACAGACAGACAGACAGACAGAGCGGAATCCCTAAATCGAAAATTATGATCCTTTAATGATTTTCGTGACATATGTCGTTACATTTTTTCACTTCCTGTTAATGAATAAAATTCGTGTAAATACACTATTAATATAATCTTTGCATCTTTGCTTAATTCTTTACATGCATCTTTGCATCTTTGCATACTGTCTATTTAATATTTATGTTATCTCAGAGTGACTTGTTCTACAGTAGGCTATTAGTGTGGCTTGATACTTGTCTGGTAACAGTAAAGAATGATTAATTTTGGAGAATGTGGTGGTACAGCAAAATAATTTTCATAAGTGTAATTATGAATGTTTCGTCTTCAGGATACAGATATTTTAAAGTACATACATTTACAAAACACACGCGGCCTATCAGAAGCGAGAAAGCAAAATTTGGAAATTGCTGTTGGCGAACGAATAAAAGGAAAGGGTAATAATTAAGTAAAAAAAGAATAAAATAATGATAGGCTATTAACACGTAACGTCAATTGTTGTGTTTAGTAGTTACTGATAAACGTCTTTTTATATATTGCAATGGAACATCGCAGAAAAGGGTCTTTGTAGCAATGACTACACCTTTATACAATTTATGACGTTATAGACATGTTGAAAATTGATTTTGTTAAAATTTTGTAAAATAGCCGTAAGTTTTGAAATAAGAAATGGGTAATTAACTATTGTATGTCAAAATGCCCACAAATTTATTTTCTGTCATGTCAAGTGCGAATTTGGTGCGCGAGTGCGCGTTTACGCGTGTTATTCGTATTTACATGAATAACTCTTGAGTAAATTAACGTATCGAATTGAAACTTAGACAGCTCATACTCCTGAATTAGCGTTTCATTTTTCATACGTCAAATACTCAAAACACATTATTTTAATATGTATTTTTAACAGAATTCACTTTTCTAAAGAATCCTTATTTTCTGAAAGTCATAAAACTTTGAGATAAAATCTATACACGTTTTAGCAGTCTTCAGCAAAATGAGTAGGACATATGTCTACCTATCTAACCCATCTATCACGTGCTATGGGTTCTAACCAATCAGAAGCTCCAATTTCCATTCAGTTTTGTCTTTTGCGGAAGGAGTTTCGCTTAGTTCTACCTAATAGCTCGCCTTTAACAGACGTCTCTGTGCGAGTTTGTCCTATCAGTATACGTTTTTCATAAGGGTTACGAGAGTACTTGGTCTTAGCAACGAGTTGGGCAGTTTGCTAGATCGATTGGGTATTAGAACTCAAAATAATTTAATTATAAATTAAATAGTGCCATCTCGCGATAGTCCATATTTTCCGCATAGGAATCAGTGTATTTGTCGAAATACATCTGGGTGAACATCTCGTCAAGATACCGGAAGGTGTACGTAAAACACACCGAAATTGAATTAATAATAGTTAAACCCATTATCGAACCATGAGATAAATGAGATAAACTATATCGGTGATAAACGGCGTGCGTGCGTGAATCGCGAGAGTTCTACGTGTCATCATTGGAGCTAATCCAGCAGGCGACGAGGGCAGCAGCGGAGCAGTTCAACGGTTCGTCAACGGAATTCGTCGAACAGGTAAAGTAGACTATAAGAAAGAGAAACGTTCAAACCATTTTACAGACACTGTTTAAATTTAAGAATAAATAATTTATGTTTAAATCACAGGCCATATTAAATTTGTTTTAAAATAAATACCTAACTCCAGATAAAAGAATCTGATATTATTTTCTTCTAATTTTCTATGCCTTCTATTTGTTACATTGTATAGTAAAATTGGCGATACAACTTGGTTGGCACTAGTAAATAGTTGGCAATTAGAAATAATTTGTTCAGCAAAAGTGTTGCACTAAATTAATTAAACACTTATATATAGTATTATATTGTAAAAACTGATTATTATTTTGAACTGTGTTTTTGATTTTTATTTAGCATAGTGTGAATACTTGGTATAATTTGCATATGCTCTGAAAGACTGTTTTAGGTTAGAACTGTAGAATAATATTTTAGGTAATTATCTGGCGTGAAATATTTAATTTGTATACCCTACACGTTTGGTTAAGTATTTGTGTGATATCCGACTGACTACAGTGCATTAGAATAATATATAGAAACAGTTAGATATTAAATGTTAATAACTTAAGAATAAGTGTGCTCGTGCGTAAACCAATGCTATAAGATAAGCTTTGTTGTGGTTAGTTATCGCTAGTAAATATGGCAGAACCAATGCAACAATCAGCTGATCTGCAATACACACTAGCTGCTATGTTGGCAAATATACAGTCCATACGCAAAGAGAATAATAAAAATATGCAGGCGGTACGCGACGATAATAAACAACTACAAGGAAATTTAAAATCTGTCCGCAAAGAGAATAATAAAAATATACATTCCGTACGCGACGACAGTAAACAACAATAGTATGGAAACAATCAACGATACTCTTGGCGATGTTGACAAGAAAAACTGAGTAGTTCAACATCTTAAGGGTACAGCTGCAGAATGGTTTTCCATCATCCAAGACAAGGTATTAGTATATGAAGATCTTGTAGATTATTTTTAGGCACGCTACTGGAATGAGAAAGTCCAGCGTAAGGTACGTGTGCAGCTTGAATTCGGTAAGTATCTACTGAATAAAGTTACCAAGGAAAAATACCTGATTCAACTGGTAGCGAAGGCGAAACACCTAGAGCCTGAGATGTCGGAAGGTGAAATCGTCAACAAGCTGGCCCACCACTTCAGTAGAGGTATACAGGTAGCAGTAATAACCCAAGGGGCTAAAACCTTAGAAGAGCTGCTGTTTCTACTTACTAAATGGGAAAATGTTGATGGCAATGTCGATAGTTACAGTACACATAAACCAATAAACACAAGTAACACAAAAATAAAATAACAATAAAGGTAAACAATGGAAAACACCTGATCGTGAGCAAAATTCGTGGAAGTTTAATAAATATAAAGTCGCGTCCATAGCTGAAAATAACAACAATAATGAACGCCTAAGGTCCAAAAAACGTCTAAGGTTGCACGGCGGGTGTCCGTACAAAACAAACAAAAATCATAAAATGTACACCAGTCAGAATCAGAAATCCAGTGAAAACAGAAAATAACAGCATGGTTATGACCTACTGCGTATCCGGTGTATACTCAGACGATATAAGTAGTGAACTAGTAAATGACCGTAATGACGATGTGAATAGTGTACGTAGAGATAGTGATAAGCTAGCAAGTAGATGTAGTGTGTTAAGAGCGAAAATAAACAATTGTATAGGTAATGTGTTAATAGACAGTGGTGCACAAATATCATTAATTAATGAAAATTTTATAAACAAAAACATAATGCAATTTAAAAAGGTACCAATCTTACCTATAAACAATACCACCTTAAAACCGCTACTGATGAGTTACAAAAGGTAAATAAACAAGCTTATATAAACATTTTATCTCAAGGTATGGGACTTGAAACACCTGTATTAGTTGTTAAAAATTTAATTTATGATGTTATTGTAGGAACGGACACTCTTAAAAAAATTAATGCAATTATCGATTATAAAAATAATAAATTAATGTGTACTATTAGTAATAAGGAACATAGTTAGGTAATAAGTAGAGTTAGGTAATGTTGACATTGATAATGTGTCGAGGGGGGAAATACATCCACATAACCAAACCTTCGGCTAAGATAGTGGTAAACAAAAACAATAATAAGGATAATAATAATAATAATAATAACAATGATAATAATAATACAGATATATTAACCTCAGTACAACGTGACCAAACTTAACAAGCTGATAAATAAACATACGGCAACATTTGAAAACAATCACACTAAAACGCGCGTATACACACATGAAATAGAAGTTACTGACGAAAATTAATTCGTGCGTAAAACATATCCGATTCCGCTTTACTACCAATAAATTGTGGATGAGGAAATTAAAAAAATGTTCGATGATAACATCATTGAACATTCCAACAGTAATTTTCTCAATCCTATGGTGATTGTAAAGAAGAAAAATAATCAAATAAGGATATGTTTAAGTATGCGTAATTTAAATAGCATAACAAAAAAATATTTTGACTGTGCACCTAATGCCGAGAACTTGTTTACAAAATGCCAAGGTGTTAAATATATGTCTCGTTTAGATCTTAAGAGTGCATTTTATCAGATACCGTTAGCTGAACATAGCAGAAAGCTTACTGCGTTCTTATATAAGAACAAATGCTATCAATTTAAGGTAGTTCCATTTGGGTTAGTAACCAGTCTCGCGGCGATGTTGAAATGTTTGGAGTTAGCACTTGGTCCCGAGGTTGAGTATTTCGTTAGTGTATTTGTTGACGATATCAAAATCGTTTGAAGAACACCTAAAACATCTCACACATATTAAAAAACACCTGAATTACATAGTGTTCAGCAAACTCCGCCAGGCCAACTTGGTGCTAAACTACGAAAAGTGCGAGTTTGGGAAATCTGAAATAAAGTTATTAGGACACATCGTATCAGCTCAGGGTGTTAGTACGGACCCTGAGAAGATACAATCCATCACGGGTTTTCCGACTCCTAAAAAGGCTAAGGATATTAGAGCTTTTCTAGGACTTACAGGATATTACCGTCGGTTCGCACCTGCATATGCTAAAACGATTGAACCACTGCTGGAACTGCTTAGAAAATACCAAATGGTGATGGGAGGTAAGACACGAAGAGTCATTTAACGTATATGATTGAACTACGATGCGTCTGATTATTCCATTGGTGGAATTCTGTATCAGCGGAATGATAACGGTGAGCATATAGTTATCGTGCTTGTCAATCGTTCATTAAAAGACGCTGAACGGAATTATATTACGTCAGAGAAAGAAATTTTAGCGATTGTCTATTGTGTTAGTTAATTTAGATATTACTTAGTAGGTAAACATTTTGAAATTCTGTCTGATAACCAAGCTTTGTCGTTTTTATTAAAATGTAAACTTGCTAGTGCCCGTATGCCACGCTGGATTATGGCTATGCAAGAGTATGATTTCAGTTTTAAATATGTTATAAATAGCCAGTGACAACAAAATGGCGGATACTCTGAGTTGTTATCCACCTGTGCAGCAGGAAACGTATACGTCTGATAAAAATGAAATTCATATCTTAGCTGTTAAGTATGCGTTACCTAACGAGCTCAAAATCTTTACTTAATAACATTCTAAAAATAAGCAACGAGACGATAAAATAAAAAAAAAATTAAATGAAATTCAAACTAAAGAAAATTCTAATTTTCAAATTTTTAACAACGTTTTATACAAACTCATAGACGGACAATGGAAGGTAATGATTCCAGACTATCTCATAGAGGACCTGACCTGGGCGCCTGCCATGAAAGTCTTGCGCATGCAGGTGCATACAAGTGTTACTTGACGCTGCGTGAGGACTTCATCTGGATGATCATGGCCAGGAAAGTTAAGTCAATTCTACGTACCTGCCACACCTGCGAACAGCCAAATACACAAACCTACACACGTATGTCGAAATGGGAAACATAGTGATGCATGGTAAGAATTAAATATTGTGTATCGATATCGATTTCCTTGTCCCATTACCACGTGCGTCACGGGGTATGAGAAATTTGGTTTTGTGCACTGATGGTTTCACCAAAAATGTAAGTCTGCATGCCATAGCTAGACCCACGACGGATGCTGTACTAAAAATAATTCTGGAAAAATACATCCTTAAGTATGCCCATGTCAAGAAGATCCTATCCGACCAAGGCAAACAATTCCAAAATAAGAAATGGAAAGCTGAGTTGGAAAAGAGGAACATAAAAGTGGTATTGACATCCATTAGGAGACCTCAAAGAAATCTTGCCGAGTGAGTCATAGGGAGCTCGGTAGACTATTCAGGACATATCGTAACACAAAACCAAATTAAATGGCCGGAGTATCTTGAGTTTTTAGAGAACGCCATAAATGGTAGTTACAATACCACTACTGGATATACACCGCTATAACTACAATCGGATGTGCAACCAAAGCGTGTATGTAGTGAGTGTGTAAAACGTATAGCCACTCAGAATTTGCCTGTTCCGAACGAGATTAAGCGTTTGGATGCGAAAGAGCGGATAAAGAAACTTGCAGAATTGCGTACAGAAAAATTCAATTCCGAGCTTAAGCTGCAAATATTTAGAGTCGGTAAATTAGTATTGCTCAAAGCTTTCAACGTCCGTCGTAGTATTGGAAATACAACACCAAAGTTCCATAGACTATATAATGGTCCATTCATTTTATCTGAACAGGTGGGAAACATACTTATATTGTTACGAATCATGTTACAAACAAAACTATTGGGAAGTTCCATGCGTCGTCATTACAAAAATATTATGTCAAAAGTTAATGTGTTCACTTATATCTGGGTATATAAAGAATGAATGTAATAAACTAATTGTTAAATTAAATGAAAAACTGTAAATTCATGTATGATTGGAAAGAATGTGAGTAAAAGATGTGATGAGCATTGTAACGTGACAGATATATGTATGATAATGAATGGAATTTGATCATTAGAATAATAAAATTATAACATTTAAATCTGGAAGAAAGCATTAAGTTTAATATAAAAAATTAATTCATAGCAACTGTGGAAAGCAATCATTATTATTTAAAAAATACAAGTTCAAATAAAATGAGTTACTAGTGATGAGTCATCCAAAACGAGTCTAATAACCCAAGGTTTTCAAATTATAACCCAGGAAGGTAAGAAGTAAATAACAAAGCAACTCAGAATATGACCAAACCCACAACGAGGAAATATAAATGGAAAAGAAATCCTGAATAAGCCAAGATCAACCAATACAGGTGATGTATTTCTAAAATTACGAAGAAGATGAAGAAATCCCAAGAAACACGAAGAAGATGAAGAAATCCCAAGAAACCCGATGGCATCAAGAAGAAGATGGAGAAGATACCAGTCCCAGAAGACAGAAGAAAAGAAGACAGAAGAAAGAAGAAGAAGGCAGCATCCTGAGGAAGATGTCATGCTCTTATAAAATACACCCAAATCCCCATACCCCAAAATAAATAGTAAAATACCAATAAAAGTATAACGAAATAGTAATGGACAATAACAACATGTACATAAAATTAAGAGAGAAAAGTGTGTAAAGTAAGAGTTGCCAGTGAACCAAGATGAAACAATAATATAGTACCCAAGGAACAAATCTCCATTGTAAAACACTAACCAATTTATTATGTTAATAAGACTACACGACCATTTAGAAATAACATAAAATAAAAGTGTAAAGTGAACCAGTGCTACTTTTGGGTATTATAGAAAATAAACCTTGTGTTTCATTCTTGGCAATCACAAACATTGAATACAATGAAGTATGCAACTTTCAGTGACTTAAAATGTGTACTATGTGAATATGTTACTTTGAATAGTAACAAGATATAAATCTGTTTAAAGTGACATTTTGTTTTATATAATGAAAAAAAAAACAGATTTAATTATACTATGACAGGGTACCATTCCCCAAATACAATATTTAAAAGACAGCGTAAAAACTGTATAATCCAACTTAGTATAGTAGTTAGCGAATAAGAATATAGATATAAGGTTTTTGTAAATATAGGATAAGGATTTTTAAAAAGTGTTAGATATAAAGACATTTATTTAAATTTTCAACAACTAACATCATATCTGTAAATATAGTTATTACTGGTGTTAATAGTAATAAGTAATTAAGATGTTAGTTGGTAAAAAACCTTTTTTGTGAATAATATTTATATGTTAGTAATAAGTATTAATTGTAAAAAATGTCTGAATGTTGAAGACAACCATCTTTAAAAATATTTCTTATTTGTTTAACTCTTCATTGTATTGTAACCAATACTAATTATCGTTGTGTTATTTGAAAAAATGTTTAGTTTATAATACTATATTTAAAAGTCAGAGAGGGTATCACACATCATTTATTGTTTGTAAAAATATTTTGTAAGGAAAAATTGTTGAAAAATCTAGGCCAAAGAATGAAAACCAAACTTCATCAAAACAGAGAAACTACTCATTTAAATGCAATTAAACAAAAGGGATTTAGATAAAATTAACCTGAGATGAAGCCATATAATTACACATACCACTTAGAAAGATTTTATAAAATTATATTCAGAATTATAAATAAAAATGAAAATGACAAAACTCAGAAATTTGGAGAGGGGAGTCATATATTCCAATATAATATTTTCGAATTTAACCAATTCAATTAATTAAGAGAAAATAAGGGAATATAAACCTTTTAATACAATATGAGATTATTAATATTAAATATAACTGAAAAATGGCTGAATTTGCATAATGACAGGAAGTTAATTTTAATAATTTTTCACTAAAAACAAATTGAAAGTAAAATTACTAATTTTGGACAGAAAACATTATAAAACGGCATTATTCAATCTTAAAATACGCCGAATGAACTGAAGGATTAATTTAAATAACATCTAGCAAATAAAATTGATAAATAACCAAAGTTTAGGCAGTTATATAGTGTATTTGGAAATATGCACAGGATGCAAAATTATATTTGAACAATGTTAAGAATAATATTATATTGGCTAAGAGTTTAGTCGAAACTGGAGGAAATAAGATAGTTGATTATTGGTAATTGTACGGTGAACTTGACGAGCGGATTATAACCGAGCTAACCTAACTAAAAACGGTAATGGCGAGTAAGTGAACGATACGTTTTTGTAAAATCGCGAGTGGCGAATAAAACAATTTTGGAACGTCAACATAGTGACAGATACAATTGATATAGACTAAATAACACAGTACAGCACATAATTACACCGAATAACAATATTAAACACAAGAAAACAGTATACAACATAACCATACATTAGTGCCTGAATCATAAAAAGTGAACGAACTTATACATACACAAATATACAAAATACAACCCGGAAACTTCACTCAAGACACTACACAACATCAGAAAGAAGATTTGCAGACCCCAGGACGTAAATACTACCAGAAAATATCTTATTTGGAACATCGCAGATACGAAGGGCATTTTGACCGACTTGACGGCAGCCATTTGCATTCGTCGTTAAAAACGCCTTCTTGTTCCCGTCAGCTGTGTTGGTGACAACAAACTATTTTATTTCAAATTATTATTCATGTATGTATCTAGTATTAGTAATTAACTTGTTGTAACGTTATACTTTTAAATATTGGCCCAATTTCTCTGACTTTGATCATAATTAGCTGTTCAAAGTGACAACAAACTATTTTATTTCAAATTATTATTCATGTATGTATCTAGTATTAGTAATTAACTTGTTGTAACGTTATACTTTTAAATATTGGCCCAATTTCTCTGACTTTGATCATAATTAGCTGTTCAAAGAACCTTTATTGAATTTTATATATATATCAAACCTTGTAACTGTTTCGATACCCTGAGAGTCGATTTTTATAATCGAAAAGAGTCTAATTTTCAATTGTTTAATAAAACCTTTATACTTTTCACTTCAAATTAGTTCTTTCTTTCATTAATATAATCAATTATAATTAATATAATCTTAGTAGCAAACTACCAGAATTTTACCACATACAAAGGAAGATAACCTCCAAAACGGAAAAGTAAACAAATATCGATTGTCCTGGAGACAATCTTAGGAGTGGTTGTAGTTTATTTGGGAAATACAAGAACATCAATAACATTTCACAGGAAAGTGATACACGTTTTAAAACTTCACAAAACACCATTAATTAATTGATTTTAATTAATTAACTGAGAAAAAGATTTTTTTTTTAATTATAACATTTTTTTTTAAACACAATTTTTTTTTTGATTTCTTCAACAAGCAACATTTTTTTTTCTAAAACAATTGGTGATACTACACATAAATATCTTCCACAGTTTAACATTATTTGACAGGTTTTGCTACATCTAGAACTCGGTCAACTGGGAAACTAAGGAGGTGTTTCAGACCAGGAAGACTCAAGAGCCACACCAATTATTAAACACACCCAGAGGTTATGTATATTATTTATTACAGCGTTGGTGTCTGTGAGTAGGTAGTATGACGTCATGAACTGTTTATATTAGCTATCTTTGTGGGTCAAATGATAACTGAGATATCAACCACGTGTATGTATTTGTTTACATTCAAAGTGACAGATGTCAAACTTATCGGAGAAGAGAGATTTTTTGAGTTTGAAAAGTATTATTTATTTATTTTGAGTTTTATTATTTTGTTATAAAATGCAGGTGATATTATTTTTATGTTATGAAAAAAAACTTGTGGGCCTGTAAAAAATTTTTTTATACGTGGACGGGATATTCCTGCAATGGAACAGCGCAGAAAAGGGTCTTTGTAGCAATGACTACATGCTATTATACAATTTATGACGTTAGAGGCATGTTGAACATTGATTTTGATAAAATTTTTGTAAAATAGCTGTAAGTTTTGAAATAAGAAATGAGTAATTAACTGTTGTATGTCAAAATGCCCATTTTATTGTCTGTCATGTCAAGTGCGAATTTAGTGCGCGAATGCGCGTGTTATTCGTATTTACATGAATAACCCTTGAGTAAATTAACGTATCGAATTGAAACTTAGACAGCTCATACTTCTGAATTAGCGCTTCATTTTTCATATGTCAGTTACTCAAAACATATTATTTTAATATGTATTTTTAACAGAATTCACTTTCTAAAGAATCGTTATCTTCTGAACGTCATAAAACTTTCAGATAAAATCTATACACGCTTTAGCAGTTTTCAGCAAAATTGAGCAGGACATATGTCTATCTATCTAATCCACCTATTACGTGCTATGGGATTTAACCAATCAGAAGCTCCAATTTTCATTCAGTTTTGTCTTTTGCGGAAGACGTTTCGCTCAGTTCTACCTAATAGCTCGGCCTTAACAGACGTCTCTGTGCCATGTACGTTTTTCATAAGGGTTACGAGAGTACTTGGTCTTAGCAACGAGTTGGCCGTTTGCTAGAACGATTGGGTATTAGAACTCAAAATAATTTAATTATAAATTAAATAGTGCTACCTCGCAATAGTCCATATTTTCCGCATATGAATCAGTGTATTTGCCGAAATACATCTGGGTGAACATCTCGTCAAGATACCGGAAGGCACATCGTAATTGAATTAATAATAGTTAAACCCATTATCGAACCATGAGATAAATGAGATAAACTATATCGGTGATAAACGGCGTGCGTGCGTGAGTCGCGAGAGTTCTACGTGTCATCATTGGAGCTAATCCAGCAGGCGACGAGGGCAGCAGCGGAGCAGTTCAACGGTTCGTCAACGGAATTCGTCGAACAGGTAAAGTAGACTATAAGAAAGAGAAACGTTCAAACCATTTTACAGACACTGTTTAAATTTAAGAATAAATAATTTATGTTTAAATCACAGGCCATATTAAATTTGTTTTAAAATAAATACCTAACTCCAGATTATAGAATCTGATATTATTTTCTTCTAATTTTCTATGCCTTCTATTTGTTACATTGTATAGTAAAATTGGCGCTACAACTTGGTTGGCACTAGTAAATAGTTGGCAATTAGAAATAATTTGTTCAGCAAAAGTGTTGCACTAAATTAATTAAACACTTATATATAGTATTATATTGTAAAAACTGATTATTATTTTGAACTGTGTTTTTGATTTTTATTTAGCATAGTGTGAATACTTGGTATAATTTGCATATGCTCTGAAAGACTGTTTTAGGTTAGAACTGTAGAATAATATTTTAGGTAATTATCTGGCGTGAAATATTTAATTTGTATACCCTACACGTTTGGTTAAGTATTTGTGTGATATCCGACTGACTACAGTGCATTAGAATAATATATAGAAACAGTTAGATATTAAATGTTAATAACTTAAGAATAAGTGTGCTCGTGCGTAAACCAATGCTATAAGATAAGCTTTGTTGTGGTTAGTTATCGCTAGTAAATATGGCAGAACCAATGCAACAATCAGCTGATCTGCAATACACACTAGCTGCTATGTTGGCAAATATACAGTCCATACGCAAAGAGAATAATAAAAATATGCAGGCGGTACGCGACGATAATAAACAACTACAAGGAAATTTAAAATCTGTCCGCAAAGAGAATAATAAAAATATACATTCCGTACGCGACGACAGTAAACAACAATAGTATGGAAACAATCAACGATACTCTTGGCGATGTTGACAAGAAAAACTGAGTAGTTCAACATCTTAAGGGTACAGCTGCAGAATGGTTTTCCATCATCCAAGACAAGGTATTAGTATATGAAGATCTTGTAGATTATTTTTAGGCACGCTACTGGAATGAGAAAGTCCAGCGTAAGGTACGTGTGCAGCTTGAATTCGGTAAGTATCTACTGAATAAAGTTACCAAGGAAAAATACCTGATTCAACTGGTAGCGAAGGCGAAACACCTAGAGCCTGAGATGTCGGAAGGTGAAATCGTCAACAAGCTGGCCCACCACTTCAGTAGAGGTATACAGGTAGCAGTAATAACCCAAGGGGCTAAAACCTTAGAAGAGCTGCTGTTTCTACTTACTAAATGGGAAAATGTTGATGGCAATGTCGATAGTTACAGTACACATAAACCAATAAACACAAGTAACACAAAAATAAAATAACAATAAAGGTAAACAATGGAAAACACCTGATCGTGAGCAAAATTCGTGGAAGTTTAATAAATATAAAGTCGCGTCCATAGCTGAAAATAACAACAATAATGAACGCCTAAGGTCCAAAAAACGTCTAAGGTTGCACGGCGGGTGTCCGTACAAAACAAACAAAAATCATAAAATGTACACCAGTCAGAATCAGAAATCCAGTGAAAACAGAAAATAACAGCATGGTTATGACCTACTGCGTATCCGGTGTATACTCAGACGATATAAGTAGTGAACTAGTAAATGACCGTAATGACGATGTGAATAGTGTACGTAGAGATAGTGATAAGCTAGCAAGTAGATGTAGTGTGTTAAGAGCGAAAATAAACAATTGTATAGGTAATGTGTTAATAGACAGTGGTGCACAAATATCATTAATTAATGAAAATTTTATAAACAAAAACATAATGCAATTTAAAAAGGTACCAATCTTACCTATAAACAATACCACCTTAAAACCGCTACTGATGAGTTACAAAAGGTAAATAAACAAGCTTATATAAACATTTTATCTCAAGGTATGGGACTTGAAACACCTGTATTAGTTGTTAAAAATTTAATTTATGATGTTATTGTAGGAACGGACACTCTTAAAAAAATTAATGCAATTATCGATTATAAAAATAATAAATTAATGTGTACTATTAGTAATAAGGAACATAGTTAGGTAATAAGTAGAGTTAGGTAATGTTGACATTGATAATGTGTCGAGGGGGGAAATACATCCACATAACCAAACCTTCGGCTAAGATAGTGGTAAACAAAAACAATAATAAGGATAATAATAATAATAATAATAACAATGATAATAATAATACAGATATATTAACCTCAGTACAACGTGACCAAACTTAACAAGCTGATAAATAAACATACGGCAACATTTGAAAACAATCACACTAAAACGCGCGTATACACACATGAAATAGAAGTTACTGACGAAAATTAATTCGTGCGTAAAACATATCCGATTCCGCTTTACTACCAATAAATTGTGGATGAGGAAATTAAAAAAATGTTCGATGATAACATCATTGAACATTCCAACAGTAATTTTCTCAATCCTATGGTGATTGTAAAGAAGAAAAATAATCAAATAAGGATATGTTTAAGTATGCGTAATTTAAATAGCATAACAAAAAAATATTTTGACTGTGCACCTAATGCCGAGAACTTGTTTACAAAATGCCAAGGTGTTAAATATATGTCTCGTTTAGATCTTAAGAGTGCATTTTATCAGATACCGTTAGCTGAACATAGCAGAAAGCTTACTGCGTTCTTATATAAGAACAAATGCTATCAATTTAAGGTAGTTCCATTTGGGTTAGTAACCAGTCTCGCGGCGATGTTGAAATGTTTGGAGTTAGCACTTGGTCCCGAGGTTGAGTATTTCGTTAGTGTATTTGTTGACGATATCAAAATCGTTTGAAGAACACCTAAAACATCTCACACATATTAAAAAACACCTGAATTACATAGTGTTCAGCAAACTCCGCCAGGCCAACTTGGTGCTAAACTACGAAAAGTGCGAGTTTGGGAAATCTGAAATAAAGTTATTAGGACACATCGTATCAGCTCAGGGTGTTAGTACGGACCCTGAGAAGATACAATCCATCACGGGTTTTCCGACTCCTAAAAAGGCTAAGGATATTAGAGCTTTTCTAGGACTTACAGGATATTACCGTCGGTTCGCACCTGCATATGCTAAAACGATTGAACCACTGCTGGAACTGCTTAGAAAATACCAAATGGTGATGGGAGGTAAGACACGAAGAGTCATTTAACGTATATGATTGAACTACGATGCGTCTGATTATTCCATTGGTGGAATTCTGTATCAGCGGAATGATAACGGTGAGCATATAGTTATCGTGCTTGTCAATCGTTCATTAAAAGACGCTGAACGGAATTATATTACGTCAGAGAAAGAAATTTTAGCGATTGTCTATTGTGTTAGTTAATTTAGATATTACTTAGTAGGTAAACATTTTGAAATTCTGTCTGATAACCAAGCTTTGTCGTTTTTATTAAAATGTAAACTTGCTAGTGCCCGTATGCCACGCTGGATTATGGCTATGCAAGAGTATGATTTCAGTTTTAAATATGTTATAAATAGCCAGTGACAACAAAATGGCGGATACTCTGAGTCGTTATCCACCTGTGCAGCAGGAAACGTATACGTCTGATAAAAATGAAATTCATATCTTAGCTGTTAAGTATGCGTTACCTAACGAGCTCAAAATCTTTACTTAATAACATTCTAAAAATAAGCAACGAGACGATAAAATAAAAAAAAAATTAAATGAAATTCAAACTAAAGAAAATTCTAATTTTCAAATTTTTAACAACGTTTTATACAAACTCATAGACGGACAATGGAAGGTAATGATTCCAGACTATCTCATAGAGGACCTGACCTGGGCGCCTGCCATGAAAGTCTTGCGCATGCAGGTGCATACAAGTGTTACTTGACGCTGCGTGAGGACTTCATCTGGATGATCATGGCCAGGAAAGTTAAGTCAATTCTACGTACCTGCCACACCTGCGAACAGCCAAATACACAAACCTACACACGTATGTCGAAATGGGAAACATAGTGATGCATGGTAAGAATTAAATATTGTGTATCGATATCGATTTCCTTGTCCCATTACCACGTGCGTCACGGGGTATGAGAAATTTGGTTTTGTGCACTGATGGTTTCACCAAAAATGTAAGTCTGCATGCCATAGCTAGACCCACGACGGATGCTGTACTAAAAATAATTCTGGAAAAATACATCCTTAAGTATGCCCATGTCAAGAAGATCCTATCCGACCAAGGCAAACAATTCCAAAATAAGAAATGGAAAGCTGAGTTGGAAAAGAGGAACATAAAAGTGGTATTGACATCCATTAGGAGACCTCAAAGAAATCTTGCCGAGTGAGTCATAGGGAGCTCGGTAGACTATTCAGGACATATCGTAACACAAAACCAAATTAAATGGCCGGAGTATCTTGAGTTTTTAGAGAACGCCATAAATGGTAGTTACAATACCACTACTGGATATACACCGCTATAACTACAATCGGATGTGCAACCAAAGCGTGTATGTAGTGAGTGTGTAAAACGTATAGCCACTCAGAATTTGCCTGTTCCGAACGAGATTAAGCGTTTGGATGCGAAAGAGCGGATAAAGAAACTTGCAGAATTGCGTACAGAAAAATTCAATTCCGAGCTTAAGCTGCAAATATTTAGAGTCGGTAAATTAGTATTGCTCAAAGCTTTCAACGTCCGTCGTAGTATTGGAAATACAACACCAAAGTTCCATAGACTATATAATGGTCCATTCATTTTATCTGAACAGGTGGGAAACATACTTATATTGTTACGAATCATGTTACAAACAAAACTATTGGGAAGTTCCATGCGTCGTCATTACAAAAATATTATGTCAAAAGTTAATGTGTTCACTTATATCTGGGTATATAAAGAATGAATGTAATAAACTAATTGTTAAATTAAATGAAAAACTGTAAATTCATGTATGATTGGAAAGAATGTGAGTAAAAGATGTGATGAGCGTTGTAACGTGACAGATATATGTATGATAATGAATGGAATTTGATCATTAGAATAATAAAATTATAACATTTAAATCTGGAAGAAAGCATTAAGTTTAATATAAAAAATTAATTCATAGCAACTGTGGAAAGCAATCATTATTATTTAAAAAATACAAGTTCAAATAAAATGAGTTACTAGTGATGAGTCATCCAAAACGAGTCTAATAACCCAAGGTTTTCAAATTATAACCCAGGAAGGTAAGAAGTAAATAACAAAGCAACTCAGAATATGACCAAACCCACAACGAGGAAATATAAATGGAAAAGAAATCCTGAATAAGCCAAGATCAACCAATACAGGTGATGTATTTCTAAAATTACGAAGAAGATGAAGAAATCCCAAGAAACACGAAGAAGATGAAGAAATCCCAAGAAACCCGATGGCATCAAGAAGAAGATGGAGAAGATACCAGTCCCAGAAGACAGAAGAAAAGAAGACAGAAGAAAGAAGAAGAAGGCAGCATCCTGAGGAAGATGTCATGCTCTTATAAAATACACCCAAATCCCCATACCCCAAAATAAATAGTAAAATACCAATAAAAGTATAACGAAATAGTAATGGACAATAACAACATGTACATAAAATTAAGAGAGAAAAGTGTGTAAAGTAAGAGTTGCCAGTGAACCAAGATGAAACAATAATATAGTACCCAAGGAACAAATCTCCATTGTAAAACACTAACCAATTTATTATGTTAATAAGACTACACGACCATTTAGAAATAACATAAAATAAAAGTGTAAAGTGAACCAGTGCTACTTTTGGGTATTATAGAAAATAAACCTTGTGTTTCATTCTTGGCAATCACAAACATTGAATACAATGAAGTATGCAACTTTCAGTGACTTAAAATGTGTACTATGTGAATATGTTACTTTGAATAGTAACAAGATATAAATCTGTTTAAAGTGACATTTTGTTTTATATAATGAAAAAAAAAACAGATTTAATTATACTATGACAGGGTACCATTCCCCAAATACAATATTTAAAAGACAGCGTAAAAACTGTATAATCCAACTTAGTATAGTAGTTAGCGAATAAGAATATAGATATAAGGTTTTTGTAAATATAGGATAAGGATTTTTAAAAAGTGTTAGATATAAAGACATTTATTTAAATTTTCAACAACTAACATCATATCTGTAAATATAGTTATTACTGGTGTTAATAGTAATAAGTAATTAAGATGTTAGTTGGTAAAAAACCTTTTTTGTGAATAATATTTATATGTTAGTAATAAGTATTAATTGTAAAAAATGTCTGAATGTTGAAGACAACCATCTTTAAAAATATTTCTTATTTGTTTAACTCTTCATTGTATTGTAACCAATACTAATTATCGTTGTGTTATTTGAAAAAATGTTTAGTTTATAATACTATATTTAAAAGTCAGAGAGGGTATCACACATCATTTATTGTTTGTAAAAATATTTTGTAAGGAAAAATTGTTGAAAAATCTAGGCCAAAGAATGAAAACCAAACTTCATCAAAACAGAGAAACTACTCATTTAAATGCAATTAAACAAAAGGGATTTAGATAAAATTAACCTGAGATGAAGCCATATAATTACACATACCACTTAGAAAGATTTTATAAAATTATATTCAGAATTATAAATAAAAATGAAAATGACAAAACTCAGAAATTTGGAGAGGGGAGTCATATATTCCAATATAATATTTTCGAATTTAACCAATTCAATTAATTAAGAGAAAATAAGGGAATATAAACCTTTTAATACAATATGAGATTATTAATATTAAATATAACTGAAAAATGGCTGAATTTGCATAATGACAGGAAGTTAATTTTAATAATTTTTCACTAAAAACAAATTGAAAGTAAAATTACTAATTTTGGACAGAAAACATTATAAAACGGCATTATTCAATCTTAAAATACGCCGAATGAACTGAAGGATTAATTTAAATAACATCTAGCAAATAAAATTGATAAATAACCAAAGTTTAGGCAGTTATATAGTGTATTTGGAAATATGCACAGGATGCAAAATTATATTTGAACAATGTTAAGAATAATATTATATTGGCTAAGAGTTTAGTCGAAACTGGAGGAAATAAGATAGTTGATTATTGGTAATTGTACGGTGAACTTGACGAGCGGATTATAACCGAGCTAACCTAACTAAAAACGGTAATGGCGAGTAAGTGAACGATACGTTTTTGTAAAATCGCGAGTGGCGAATAAAACAATTTTGGAACGTCAACATAGTGACAGATACAATTGATATAGACTAAATAACACAGTACAGCACATAATTACACCGAATAACAATATTAAACACAAGAAAACAGTATACAACATAACCATACATTAGTGCCTGAATCATAAAAAGTGAACGAACTTATACATACACAAATATACAAAATACAACCCGGAAACTTCACTCAAGACACTACACAACATCAGAAAGAAGATTTGCAGACCCCAGGACGTAAATACTACCAGAAAATATCTTATTTGGAACATCGCAGATACGAAGGGCATTTTGACCGACTTGACGGCAGCCATTTGCATTCGTCGTTAAAAACGCCTTCTTGTTCCCGTCAGCTGTGTTGGTGACAACAAACTATTTTATTTCAAATTATTATTCATGTATGTATCTAGTATTAGTAATTAACTTGTTGTAACGTTATACTTTTAAATATTGGCCCAATTTCTCTGACTTTGATCATAATTAGCTGTTCAAAGTGACAACAAACTATTTTATTTCAAATTATTATTCATGTATGTATCTAGTATTAGTAATTAACTTGTTGTAACGTTATACTTTTAAATATTGGCCCAATTTCTCTGACTTTGATCATAATTAGCTATTCAAAGAACCTTTATTGAATTTTATATATATATCAAACCTTGTAACTGTTTCGATACCCTGAGAGTCGATTTTTATAATCGAAAAGAGTCTAATTTTCAATTGTTTAATAAAACCTTTATACTTTTCACTTCAAATTAGTTCTTTCTTTCATTAATATAATCAATTATAATTAATATAATCTTAGTAGCAAACTACCAGAATTTTACCACATACAAAGGAAGATAACCTCCAAAATGGAAAAGTAAACAAATATCGATTGTCCTGGAGACAATCTTAGGAGTGGTTGTAGTTTATTTGGGAAATACAAGAACATCAATAACATTTCACAGGAAAGTGATACACGTTTTAAAACTTCACAAAACACCATTAATTAATTGATTTTAATTAATTAACTGAGAAAAAATTTTTTTTTTAATTATAACATTTTTTTTAAACACAATTTTTTTTTTGATTTCTTCAACAAGCAACATTTTTTTTTCTAAAACATTTGGTGATACTACACATAAATATCTTCCACAGTTTAACATTATTTGACAGGTTTTGCTACATCTAGAACTCGGTCAACTGGGAAACTAAGGAGGTGTTTCAGACCAGGAAGACTCAAGAGCCACACCAATTATTAAACACACACAGAGGTTATATATATTATTTATTACAGCGTTGGTGTCTGTGAGTAGGTAGTATGACGTCATGAACTGTTTATATTAGCTATCTTTGTGGGTCAAATGATAACTGAGATATCAACCACGTGTATGTATTTGTTTACATTCAAAGTGACAGATGTCAAACTTATCGGAGAAGAGAGATTTTTTGAGTTTGAAAAGTATTATTTATTTATTTTGAGTTTTATTATTTTGTTATAAAATGCAGGTGATATTATTTTTATGTTATGAAAAAAAACTTGTGGGCCTGTAAAAAATTTTTTTTATACGTGGACGGGATATTCCTGCAATTGAACAGCGCAGAAAAGGGTCTTTGTAGCAATGACTACATGCTTTTATACAATTTATGACGTTAGAGGCATGTTGAACATTGATTTTGATAAAATTTTTGTAAAATAGCTGTAAGTTTTGAAATAAGAAATGAGTAATTAACTGTTGTATGTCAAAATGCCCATTTTATTTTCTGTCATGTCAAGTGCGAATTTAGTGCGCGAATGCGCGTGTTATTCGTATTTACATGAATAACCCTTGAGTAAATTAACGTATCGAATTGAAACTTAGACAGCTCATACTTCTGAATTAGCGCTTCATTTTTCATATGTCAGTTACTCAAAACATATTATTTTAATATGTATTTTTAACAGAATTCACTTTATAAAGAATCGTTATCTTCTGAACGTCATAAAACTTTCAGATAAAATCTATACACGCTTTAGCAGTTTTCAGCAAAATTGAGCAGGACATATGTCTATCTATCTAATCCACCTATTACGTGCTATGGGATTTAACCAATCAGAAGCTCCAATTTTCATTCAGTTTTGTCTTTTGCGGAAGACGTTTCGCTCAGTTCTACCTAATAGCTCGGCCTTAACAGACGTCTCTGTGCCATGTACGTTTTTCATAAGGGTTACGAGAGTACTTGGTCTTAGCAACGAGTTGGCCGTTTGCTAGAACGATTGGGTATTAGAACTCAAAATAATTTAATTATAAATTAAATAGTGCTACCTCGCAATAGTCCATATTTTCCGCATATGAATCAGTGTATTTGCCGAAATACATCTGGGTGAACATCTCGTCAAGATACCGGAAGGCACATCGAAATTGAATTAATAATAGTTAAACCCATTATCGAACCATGAGATAAATGAGATAAACTATATCGGTGATAAACGGCGTGCGTGCGTTAGTCGCGAGAGTTCTACGTGTCATCATTGGAGCTGATCCAGCAGGCGACGAGTGCAGTAGCGGAGCAGTTCAACGGTTCGTCAACGGAATTCGTCGAACAAGTAAAATAGACTATAAGAAAGAGAAACATTCAAACCATTTTGCAGACACTATTTAAATTTAAGAATAAATAATTTATGTTCAAATCACAGACCATATTAAATTTGTTTTTAAATAAATACCTAACTCCAGACTCTGATATTATTTTGTTCTAACTTACTATCCCTTCTATTTGTTACATTGCAATATGTATCCATTCTTTCTGTTTTTATAGGTAATACTAAACGTAACAAACACATTTCGCAACACGCACTTACAACCAACCATGTTTTACGGCTCTGTTTTATTTTCAACGCATATTTAATTTAAGGAAATTGCATGTTACTACATAATGATAATTTTATATAATTATGAATTTCTCAAACAATTTGTATTTACCTTTCTTCTGTGACAATGTAGATGACAATTTTTGTTACGAAAATTTGTCTTAGATGACACAGTAATGTAGCAGAGAGTTGGTTTGAGAATAAAGACACCACACGTGAATAATGAAGCGATAATTTAATACACAAGTTATTTCGAAATAAATCTTCCTTACGTCGTGCGACGAAGTGTACCTTACACGGCGCTATGGAATTTACAACGTTAATAAATGTCAGTTACTCAATGTTATGGAATACTTAATATAACCTTAACTCATAGTTCTTACTACATCCTTTGGTATCCTCATCCACGCGTCACTAAAAATCATTTATGGCAGTGATTTTTTTTTATGTAAATCATATTATTCTTTAGTGTTGTATGCCAAAAGTGAGCAGGTGTTGTAAAAGTTTGTAACAGTTGAGAAAGCAAAGATAACTGCATATTGTGTTGATCTGTGTTTTATAACGTATATTATTTAGAAAGAAGTAAGTGCTGCGTATCTATTATAAACCCAGATTTTTTTTACCATAACTGTTATCAGCAGAAGAGTTACATCAAATTGTGTGGAATTCTTTTCCAGTTAAGAAAAATGTGAGTTTGGTTGTGTCGATTATCATACTTGAATAAAATACGCTGTTTACCTTCAGGCGAAAAGAAAATTGTTTCTTTGAGAATGTTATTTTTTCATTTAGCCACAGGCGTTACGGGTTTTGGTGGCGGCTATGGTCCTTGTGTTTCCTTCCCGCCTTTCAGTATAAATCCTCAAAGAAATCCATTGCCTATAAATGACAGTCGGTTTTAAGCAATATTATTCCACTTTCATTTGAATCCGTAGTATGCTAGTACAGTATTCCTGCTGGTTGACACTTAATGTAGATTTTTAAGTAGAAATTTATGACATGATAACAAAAAGAATTAAAACGAGGTAGCACTGAATTTTGATATACATGAGGTAAGCGTGTTATAATGATTATTTTAACTCATATTACACTTTAGTTTTTAATAATATAATAAATATGAAATGTGTCTTTGCACTATCGTTTCTATAAAAAATAATTGAGGGGTTCCGTCTTTCAATATCATACCAAATGAAACAAAGTTACAGTTTTATAATTTTTGTTACATCCTCTTGTAATAAAGAAAAAACTCAATTACAACATATTTACAAGATATTTAGTACAAGATAAAGTCTTTGTCAGCGTAATCTTCGATTATTTTTTATTTCACTTATCAACTTATTTCATTTGCACCGAGGTCCAGATGGTATCAGTTTTTCATTTTCCAACTATACTGGTTTAAGTAGTGGGCTAAGTTGTAAATGCCTGTTGTAAAATGTTCAAGCTGTAGTGACTGTCAGGCACAAACACATGCTTGGTGCTCAAGATAATAACAAACCGTAAAATGATTTGCGTAAACAGAAGACGGGGATCACTTAACGAAAACAGGAATTCATGAATACCTAAGATTTTAAAAACTTTCAGAATAATTTGTGTGTGAATAATGGAATGACGATAACGATCATGATGACTATGATAAACGCGACGCTGGAATAACTACAATCAAAAAATATAAATACTACTACTATTAGTACTACTAGCTACTACTAGTACTACTATTGCTTCTACTACTACTACTACTTCTACTACTACTACTACTACTACTACTACTGATACTGCTGCTGCTGCTGCTGCTGCTGCTACTGCTGCTACTACTACTAACCATCAGTAATATTAATATTATTTAACGAAAAATGCGACTGTGTAGGCGTGTAAAGTAGTATGGCCCTTATTGAATGTTTCTAAGAATGCGGAACAAGCCTAAGACAGATGGTAGTATCGTTAACAAAAACCCTTTTAAACAACTATCTCCGTTGTTTAAATAGAATGTATCAAAAAGTAAATACGCAGGGTAATGTCAGTTAAAAGCAAAAGCACCCCTTAACACAATAATTGTTCAGCCTGACACGTAGTCACTCTTTGTCAACTGTTCACAAGAGCCCAGTAGTCAACACTCCTTTAAAAAAAACATCATCGAAAAAAACGACATTTGTTACATGTCAGTAAGGGATTATGTCAGTATATCCGTAACAAACAGTCACAAAAAATGTTCCGTATTCGTTTTTTGTTCGAAAATGTATGTTGATGGAAAAACCAGCCTTTGTTATAAAATTCATTATTCTAAGCAATACTGGTGACTAACATCTTATGAACTAGAGAAACTCGTAGATATTTGTATCCTATTAAGAAAAATAGAGGAAAGAAAAATTAGTAGCAACAGAAATACACCGACTGATGAATGGAAAACAGAATTTAAGCTATTTAATATAAGAGAGTGAAGAAATTCGCCATTCTAGATATTCGCAATTGGAAAGTCAACTCAGAAAGTCTTAGTTAGTCAGTCATGTTGTATACTTTAAAAGTCATACTTGAAGTCATATTTTTTGCAGTTTCAGTGTTACGTGTTAATAAAGAATTTTAATTTAACTTATTCAGTTTTACTTGAAAAAGTCACACAGTGTATTGCTGATTAACCGTAGTTACTTATAATTTCGAATACTTTGAAAATACAGTCGATAACTGTTGATACCGTGAATGTATTAGTGAAGACGTTCAGTGAACTTAACCCTAAGCTGATAGATTCAAAAATCATAGCTAAAGTACACAATTTACGAGAATTATGACCGAAGAGGAGGAGGAAATATTCACATCAACTAGTTAAATATAATATAAATTATTTATTTTTAGTAACTTAGTTGCTTAAAAGTCACTACGCTATTTGAAAGTTCGCACATTTAATGATATTAATGATATATCATTAGGCTTATTCGACAACAATGAGGATAATAGTAAAATCTAAAAACAGTAAAATCTTGATTTTTTTTTACATTTTACATTAGATAATTAAAAAACTAATGTTAATTAATATTTTTACGTAATTTGACACAGAAGTTAATAAACGTCTACTTCCATGTAACCCGGCTACACGTAAGTAATTTCCATAAAGCTCTATCAGCAGATCATTAATTGCTCCTAATCTGACGATTAAAAAAAATTCAGGCCAGTCTACGTGTGTATACAGTAGTGTGTGACTATGTGAATATGGGCGTGTGTATATTCATCTGTGATTGAGGGAGAGAGAATGAGTGAAAGAGATTGAATGAATGAACACGTATAAGATAAATTCGTAAACGACCAAATTGCGTGCTACTACAGTCTACCGAGACTGGATAGACCGGGTGATACGGGACATGCTTTCAAAATAACAGGCAATGGCAGCTACTACACCAGACAACTAACACGATCATTTCTCCTTACTGAATACAGGATATTTGTTAACCTCTTCTGGAAAACTCTGATATTGTGTTAGTGTTCCTATAATTTTAGTTTCAGATATTCATTAAACCTTTTGGAAGACTTTGTTTTAAATTTTTGAAGAGTAGACGTTTCTTTATTGAGTTCTTCCGTTTCTGTATTGAGAAAAACTATGCATCCTATATCTTGATTTTATCCTATACTTTAAAAAATGTATGGTAATGTGATGTTTTCCGAAAGATTAACTACAACTATTGTGTTAATAACAGTAGAGTTTTTGTATTTGACACAACCTCCGTTTATTACTCCCGCATTTCGTCGATTCCTCCAAATCTTTGTCTCTACGGACCCGAATGTGACGAATAATGGAGGTTTCATTGAACTTTTATTTTTTGTTAGTTCTGGTTTATGGAATTATACGTTTATTCGTAACCGTGTAAGTCAGATTTTAATGTTTTCGAGTATGGATTTCGTATAGGTACAGATTAAGATTATTTCCCTTAATTACAGTTTGTTTATAAGTGTAAATATAGTTTTTATTTTTGTTAGCTTGTTGCATGAGACTCTATTGTACCTTAAGTATGTACATATTTTCAAACACAATTACACATGTTTCAGTCAATCACTATCATAATATCACGATGATGAAGACATCAAATTAAGTAACATAATTGAAAAGTAAAATCAATTTTGTATTTGAATAGCAGTATTCGGTCGCTTCCGTGACTGATAAGAAGGTATTCTTAGTTACTGAGTAGCATAATTCCAAAATAAGCTTTCGTAGTTGTCTGAAAAACAGAATTTTTTATACAGGTATTCGTTTACAGAAATATAGACTTTTGTGTAACAAATATGCATGTTTCATGGTAAAGTTCTTTTAGACAACAGTTGGTGTACATTAAACGGCATAACACTTGATATAACATGTTACAGCTAACTTTCTATAAAGTGACAAAAATTTATTAATTTCTGAAAAGAAATAATTTATTAATGTGCCGTTTCCACTTTACGTCGCTCACCATGTTTAACAGCTGACACATATAAAATATCAGAAACCACTGTCATGTTCTTATAACACAATTTGTGGCTGTTGCTGACACGGCGTTGCGTGACGTCAAGTCTCGCATCACTTCAGGGCGACTTTGTGCTGAAGTCGTTAATAAGAAAATACTGAGTCAGTTCATTTTAACGTATTGGTGCCAGCTAGGAAGTTCGCTATCTTATCGTGCGAAGTATTATTTCAAGTCAATAAAAAAAATCTTTGAACATGATTTCTTTCACAGTTGCTTGACCTTCGTGTAACACATTGGCTAAATTCCTCTATAAACTTTAAATTAATTAATCAAGAAAAGCAACCAAATGACATTTGAAATAGCAGTAATTTTTATTAAACACTTATTTCTCGAATGCAGTTAAACTGTTTTATAGCTACACAATATTTTCGGGAATCATGGGTTTGTAAAAGTAGTATAGGTTCAAAGGTTGATGGTATAGGTTTCCATTGCCTCTTTAGTACCAAACCGAGGATAATACCTACTGTTTTCTGATGAAGGTTCGGAAATTCGATACTGGAATGAGCTCTGTTATTAATGCTATTAAACGCTATTCCCACGTCCTAGAAGACAGTAATTGGGTGACTCCGGCTGCACGGTGCACTAAGTGTGCGTTATTTAGCCGACGAGAGAGAGAGAGAGAGAGAGAGAGAGAGAGAGAGAGAGAGAGAGAGGGAGTACTTTACTGGCAGCTTGCAGAAAGCGAGCCGGCGAGTAGGTCAAAGAAGACAGCCCCATTATCTATCTGTATAATACAGGGTGAAATAACGTACGAAGACCAAAGAGGTAAAATACAGGCACTTCTGAAACAAAACAGAGTCGCAGCTGGATGGATAAACACGAGCAGACTGGGCGAGAAATGGAACACAATTTTTGATGTGTGAAACGGTATATCCCTCACCAAAAGATTACGAAAATGTGAAGAAAATGCAGAAATACAATATTCAGAAACTAGGATTAAATAATGCTAAGAATAAGGGAATCGGAAAACATATGTTGAATGTAAGCTATTTTTTATCCATTTGATGTAGGCTAGGTTGAAAAGAAATAATGCAGAAAGAGCGAGTGTAAATTTTAATGAGAGAAAGTTGTAGAGAGAAGGTGAGAGAACGATAATTAGTGAGCCCCAAGATAATCAGGTATAATATAAATTTTGACTGATTATTTGACAAATAGATTACTGAATTTTGCATTGAAAATCACAGATTGATAGAAAACACGTACCTTCTACACAAAACAACCCAAAAAGTCATATTTTAAGCTGGAAACAAAGGGGTTTACTATCTGTGAATAGTGCTTCATGTCCGTTAAAACTATGGTTTACGCGTATACCGAAGTCCAGAACTAGGTACTAAACTACTAGTAATGCATTTACATTTGAAACCTTACAGAAAGAGTATATTTATATATGAAAGTGAAGGGGCTTTAGTTACAAAACGCTATGAAACTGGCGCAATTTCAACAACTGTTGATCAAAGGACTACTTGTATAGGAAGATTAAATGGGGAACAATAATGGAACAAGGGAGAAGAGGTTTTTACCATAAAGGGTGAAGAGATAGTGGACTGAAATAGTAGAAAGCCGGAAAATAAACCAAATGGTCGACTGAAGATATAAAAGCCATGGTGAGACAGGGAAAAGAAGCATGAAAAGTTTACTATGGGGAGCGGGATCATGAAACATACTACGGGCCGGACGTAAAAGACCATTTTTGTACTCACACTATCGTTTTCCACGCTTCAATGAGCATTAAACGTTTCTAGTCAATTGCGTTATTTTATTGTTATATCAATATTATTTTACTACATAGTTACATAATAAAAGCAAAAACACTTAAGAATATTTTCATATATATTTAACGGTCTCTATAATTTATAATAATTTTCTTATTTTAAAACTTCTTATTTCTACCATAAATGGTATCAACGAAAGATCAACAACATTTTGGGTGATATATTTTCTCAATTCAGAGAAAGTAAGAAAGGGTTGAGTCGATTATCATATTCTAATGAAATGCGTTGTTTTACTTCGGGGCAAAAGAAAATCATTTCCTTCGAAAATGTTATTTTTTCATTTACCCACAAGAGCCTCAACACTCGTCTTTGTGTTTTTGTTACATCCTTTTTGCATCATTTTTTAAAGTAATCTGTTGCCTACCAATGAGAATCGCTGCTTGCAGGTGTTAAGAGATATATTTTGGTCCCGTCAATTGAATACGTAGCAATGCGTTTACATTAGTAATTACTGTTAAAGAACTAAAATTTATGTAAGTTTTAAAGCAGATATTCAGACCTATGATAAGGAATGGCAACAAAAAACAAATATAAAGAGATAATAGTGAAATTAAGAAAGCAGGCATATTTAGTTACAAACGTGTACAAACGAAATTGGGAATGCCTTATAACAAACCTAATATCTATTGTTAATTCTTACTCATACAATAATTTTATTTTAGAACTAGGAATTAAAAAACTTAAAAGTTACAGCTTTGTTTTATTATTTTTACTGAAAATAAGAAAAGGATTTGTTAATCATTTACTACGAGTGATGAATTACCGATTCGAATTTTGGGACATCTCATGACAGACTTGACGTTACGTCTAGTATTAGTAATTGAGTATTTAAGTATTTACAAAAGATTGTGAACGTCGTAACGGTCTTTGTTGTAAACGTACCCTGTCAGCACAAAGATTTACAAAATATATAAAACCTCCACCATTTAAAAGTCTCATTTTTTAGTTAAAAAAAATTGAACGCACAAAATTTGGGCACTATCATGAACTAATGTAAAAGAAATTAACATTTAATGCCGTCAGATGACTTATAGAGTTCGATTAAAAACACATTGTCATGACGATCGTACGGGTCTTTGTCTTTACAGAGTGTCATAAAATCAGTTTCAATAAATATAATCTCTCATATACAATAAGTGTTAGGTATAGTGTTGTTAGCACACTAACGTAACAATTAGTCAATTCATCCATTAAAAAATACATAATCTAAGGAACCAATCACAAATGTCGCACTTGATAATTCACAGTTACTAATAGCAGTCTCATCGTTTCGATTCCTAATACACAAGCTAACCGAGGTGAGCCGGTGTTACTCTATTTATACCAACCAGAAGCTACGAAATACGTTGCGAATCCCACTATGTTTGCAGAATAATCGGGTAAAAGCGTAACACATATCCAGAACCGGCGACAACAATCTACTTATAGGCTAAGCCCATTCGTTTACCAGATATGTATACAACGTGTCAAGGTTACTACTATAGTTGCCTATCTAATAGGCGAAGCAATACCACTTGATAAATTATATTTAAAGTGTTACCTATAATAAGTGTTGATAACTATATGTGTTATTTGTGTAGTTTTTAATTAACCATAACTAAAGTCTGATAAAACGCCATTGGCTGCTAATGGTTTGTGAAATATAAGGAGAGGGTATGCACAGTCACAAAACGTATGCGCGTTACCTTCGATAAGCGTGTCTGTTTTCGTAAAGAGTAAAATATCTATTTCCGTCATTGTATTAATTCAGCATTCCGATAAAGAAATATTCAAAGTTTGTTAATAATCGTTACAAATTAAGCTACCGAATGAAACGTGTTAACGCATTTCTCATCAATACGTGAAACTTAGAGTATTTAGAACCGCGAGCATAGATTGCAATAATTTGTATAAGCATTTTGCTGGATTGGAAAGTAGATATCACTACCTCCTATTGAAAGATAGACATCTGCCTGCCTTCAAGTTGTAGGGTCGAGAAAGTCACAGCCACTGACAATCACATACAACCGAATTCGTGTGTAGCTAAAAAAATAATAATCATTAATTTACAGATGTATAAATTTAAATTTTAAAACTTAAAAACGTATGTTTTAATTTATGACAATCTTATCAAACAAAGGTTTAATATTGTTACTACGGTCTACTGATCGTCGTATGGTACAGTGGAAAACAAAATACAAGACACCAATTAAGTCACAAATCACCACCTTTAATTATCACAATTAAACAGTTTGTAATCAACAAGATAATCTCTTACAACAAATCAAATAAAAATTGTTCACACGAAATGATAATGTCAACTAATATGAAACACAATTGTATTACAATTGTCCCGCACAATTATAAAACACATAACACTTTGCCTCAGTACTTCGAAACGGAATGTGTAAATCGCCCGACAGTAACTCAACTTAGTAATCGCCGACGTAAGACTGAAAACTAAGCGGCAGGGAATGGAGTATTTATAGTCTGCAGGGTTCCATGATATGAGTCCTTAACAAACACTTGAAAATTCCAGAATAATCCATACTACGCGTTAGGGCTACTGGAAAACACCAGAACGTAATTGATTGCGCCCTTGCACACAGCGCGCGTGAACCAATGTTGAGAATCACACACAACATTACAGACGGATTCCACTGGAATAGCCGAGAAACACGTAGCATATTCGTAATATCGTAACAATATTTTGCCTTTGGTCGAGGTGATTTCAAAACCTAGATGCAAGGAACCTATAATATTGTGGATATACAGTTTTTCCAGATGAAATAATTCTGAGTTCCCATAAATATAAATTTCTTAAAAAAACAAGAAACGTTTGTGCCTTGATATATTGAATACATTTACAGACCCCGTGTTGCGAGGTGTGAAAATGCATTCTACATTAGTCGGTCGTGTCTGCCATGTCGATGATGCATTATTCAGCACTCGCGCTTACATATGAAATAAAATATTGAGCGCTAAATATTAAGCGAGAAACGTTTGTGACTTGATATATTGAATACATTTACAGACCCGTGTTGCGAGGTGTGCAAATGCATTCTACATTAGTCGGTCGTGTCTGCCATGTCGATGATGCATTATTCAGCACTCGCGCTTACATATGAAATAAAATATTGCATTGCTTGCATACGTACAGAAATGTTTTTCTATATTTACCAACATATATCTCCACATTTGATATAGTCATACCTCGTGACTCATCGACATCGAAGTATATACCCATGTGGTGTGCTCGCAATTTCGAAGAGTACCATTTGCGAACAATTAAACCAATGTAGATAATAGCCTATACGAAATGTAATTTTGACGTGTAAGGTCAGGCTATGTCCCACTTACGAACAAACGTGTGAGATAGATTATTTTCTTTCAACTGATGAGCCGACGTTATGCGTCTTTAATTAAAGACGAATTTAATTAGTCCCTGTAAAAGAACTCAAACCAATTTAAGACTGATACCGCGGAAAAATGGCAACTCAACCGAAATAGCTATATTACATCCTAATTTACCAATTGTTGCTTTTTTATTATTTCTAAAATTATAGTTACGTATTTTTTAATAACCACATGTTCTTATAATTCACAAGTATTTTGTACTTCGCTCCCTACATTTTTAAGTAAATTACTAAATACGTTCAGATAATTACGTTTGTTATAATCTGTATGTGCGTGCGAGCGCCCACGTGCGTGTTTCATAATAGGGAACAGAGTATAATAACAGAAACTGTACTGTCTTACTCACTTTTTTACAAACTTGAAACAAAGACAGAAAAGCCAAGATGTTTAATTAAATTTTGAATTTCAATGATACACTTATTTTCGCAATAGAGTAATTGTACGATATCAAAACTAGCTTGAACAAAATACAAAATATTTGTAGCTGATAAAACTTATAATTAAAACTTTTGTGCTATTAAAAATCTGATAAAATTGTTTTCAAGCGTAATTAAATTTGCCTTTTGATGTTTGATTAGTTTAGAACAATTATTTTGTACTACGCAGCTGAAGTAAATCTCATTGATTAACAGACCCAACAGTTACAAGCACTATTTGGAAGTATTTATCACATCACATATTAATACATTGAAGCACGTGTTAGTTCACATCCGGCCTTCAAAGATTAGTCTCTCTACTTACGTGACTGAATTAAAACAAACATCAACATAAGTCTTGGCAATTTTAAACGTAGGGATGTTATAATCCGTTTTCCTTCCCAACATAATAATAATATCTTTCTCCATACAATACAGCCGTCACAAAATATTAACGGAGATTTAAAGGATTGCAAGTTAAAATACGCTTTTTAAACAGTGGTCGCTTCCAGCTAGTAACTGAATTGGTTTTTAGTTTTTTAGTTGTAACGTAGTACGCAGCAGTATATAACTCCACGTTGTTAACCAAATGAAGGTTAGTAAATCCTAGTAATGAAAGCGATAAGAAAAGTAATTCTTGGTTCGTGTAGACTGTAGCTTATAAATATTATGTAATGAACGTAAAACTAGGTGCTACAATTAGCAATTGATTATCAAATATTTTGTAATAATATTTACTTTAACAAATTCCGAAATTGAAAATTAAAAAGGTATAAAGAGAAACTGTAAAATTCATAAGATTTAACAGAGTAAAATTAATCTTGATATTTTTAACATTGTATTATCTTTCTTCTTTGTTATTCCGGCGAATAGACAACTTTCAAACGTCAAGCAAGATCCAAAGCGTTACTCAAAGACTTATGCCATTTCTTCATCCAGCGTAAAGTCATCAAACGTTTTAAGACATAGTAGGTAGTTCCTTACTTTCTGCTCTACGTTAAAGCAGCGTTATGTTGAACCATCTAGTCATTTGATTTCTTTTTCAGTAATAATCTTCAATGTCGTCTACTTTTATCACCAATTTTCCCATTCTGTATCCCAAAATTCCTTTTTTCGTTCAACGTTCCTCAACAGCTATAATTTAAATGAAATAGGATGGAAACTTGTTTGGGTTATGAATAGTATGTGCTACACGACAGGTAGTCAATTCCAGAAGTTTACCGTCCATTTTGTCTTGGACTCGTCTTTTGGAATAATCGCTTACCATCTCGGAATATTATCTACAGCCTTAACGTCACTTGTAACCAATTTTCTTTAGAAATTATTTCTACTTCATAATGTCTGATCCTATCAACAATCCAGAGGCCGGAAGCTAGTGTTGAAAATAATAATTTTTAGTTTGAAATCTTCTTAGTAAACATGTCAATAGTTCATTTAGTTAAACTTAAAGCTTATAAACAAGAAGAGAAATGAACACAATATCAGCGTGAGAAAATTTTAAACCCATTTTTTTTGTATTCACAAGTTGATCTTATCGAAAGGACAGAAACAAATATAATTTTCTTGTCCGAGAGTAACTCTGTTTTGTGTTAGGAAAAGTGTCGGTAACCATAAAAATATTTGTTAACATGTATTACATTGACAGTGTTACTATTACTACAAAATAAACTGTAAGTTTTGTGAAGAATTTATCAGCCTTTAAATAGAAAGCTGTAGAACTCTTGTATCAGTTTAATATAAAAATACACTTCAGTAAAGGCTTTAAACTTTATGTTGATGACGATGATGATGGTGGTGACGACAAAGATAATAATTGTATTTATATTATTATAAATATTCTTAATATGGTGGCATTATTATATTTTTCTCTTTATTCTTCTTTTTTTTGTTACTACATCAGTATATGCCAACATCGTGAGGTTTTTTCGTTTGTGTGTGTGTGTGTGTGTGTGCTTGGGCTGCTAGCTTCCGTGTTTGTGTGGTAAACGTTGCAGTAGTAGACATTTTTTTATCACACCACGTTCTCAATTAGTAATATTTTGTAACATATCACATATCAGGACCTGAGAGGTAAACAGTCATAACTCCAATTTTTATTATTAAAACAAAACAAAATGTGAATATGTGATCAGTTTTTTAAAAACTTATTGTTTGTCTCGTGTTAGTTTCAATTTACTGTTTAATAATTCTTCTTGTTTAATTAAAATTTATCTTCATCAAAAATAATTTTTCCTGACATATTATAATTTCTTACTCTGTAAATTTTTACGTGGTAAAAGATGGCAAAAGAATGGTTAACACAGCAGTACAGAATGAAAAAGAAGTAAATCTAATTTTGTAAGTGGTAAACACTTGTAAAGTATCAAGAATTAATTGTAAAGAAAAGAAATTAATTTTTTTCCTACTCGCGATTGGTAAGTACTGTAATAAAAATGAATGTATTACTACAATACAGTATACGGATTGTTAATAACATGACTCAGTAAAACAAACAAATTACTCTTGTAATTGTATTTACTTGTCGTTTACTCTGAACTAGTTGAAGTGGATTTCCTATCATTTATCTCTCAGGTGAAGCTATGCAAACAAAACGTAATGGTAAAAATACAGATAGACTCACACTATTAGTCTAGACTGAAATATTATGCTTTACACATTGGTTAAATGTACTGAGCCGCCTCATTATCCCTTCTCAAAGTTTTGAGAAGAAATTTTTTGAAAAAGAAATCTTAATTTTTTTTTTTGAAAAGGGGGAAGGCGTCCCGTAAATTTTAAAACTAGGCAGATGGCCTAGACGAAGCACAAAATGCACCGAGCCCATTGTGACAGGACTTGCAAATGAATATGAAAGTGTAAGACTGTACGAGTATAGCAGCGTAAGCAAGAGAGAGAGCGTACAATCGCAGCCATCTCACTCTAACCTCGTCACAGCGACGTCCGCTACCGGTACGAACATGAAACTTTACTCAATTCTAATTATCAGTTCAACCTGCAATAACTTCAAAACCAATAAATATATGGCAATTCTGAAAACAGCATTGTGTTCAGCAAGTAAAGCTTTATAAGTAGCCGCAATCTCAGTTAATATAATTAACAATTGAAGAAGTTATACGGAAGACGAACGCCAAAAGGAATAACAAGAGAATTGTGCTACGTAGGAATTAGGTGTTTTCACACACACACACAGATAAAGACCTAAGCAACAATATTCTGTGGTCAGATCTTTGAAAACACATTTTAAAATAACTGTAATCAATCAAGTTGCAAACACAGGAAGTACGATTTTGACTAGAAATTCTCTGCAGTTTCAAACCTGTCACGGGGTGTTTGCTGGTCCTGTTCGAGATTGTCGAGACTGGAAAAACGTATGATTTATTTGAACAACCAATCAGAAGCCCGTATTTAAAACAGACGCCAACTCAAACCGAGGGGTAGCGTTACTCTTCGATCGGATCTTCAATGCGCTAGTCGTGTATAAACTACGTGCAGAAATTTTTGTATTACGCAAAGTTGTATTTAAGAAAGAAATTCGAGAAGTAGTCCGCAGTGAAGATGAACTAGTGCCGTTCAAAAACTCTCGCTGTGTAAAACAACATTAATTAATTAATAATCAGGCGTGAAGGGACCTGAGCAACAGAGAGCTACAGCATCAGTAATTGCCAGAGCATCTTTCTACAGGATTGATCAACATCATTTCTTCTGTGCTAAACCATCAAAAGGAGGACCTCTACGGATTCATATCTTCGGTCGACGCATCAAACAGTAAGAAATAGATTCATTGATCAATGAAATAAGCACTAAACAAATAATAAAAAGTAATAAACAATTTTTTAAAAGACACTAAAAATTTTACACTTTGTATTTAATGTGTAAGATTAGCCATAACCTAGAATAGGAGTGTAGAATGGAAAGTGAGGTGTAGTATTGGACGTGCAAATTATTGCAGACCTGTCCTTTAGCACTGGTTTGGGAGATATCAATCTCTTAATTAAACCAGATAAGAGCAATAGGTCGTTTGAACGTCTTAATCTTTACTTTTCACACACAATCGTTAATTATAAGAGTTAGGGTAGTAATAAGTCCTACAATTAACATTTTCAAGAAGTTTAAAAATAATTAGAACGTTAATTAAACATACTCAAGCAAATTTTAAAGGTTATCTGTAACGATTCCCCTTGAATCCACAATTACTGAACGAATCCTGAGAAATTTGTGTCTCTATGCTCTGAGCTAAGCTGGAACCGTGTCATTAGTATCTGGGATTTGATCTGGCGCCCAGGTAAAGTAATCTCACGGGTAAGTAATGTTTTATCTATCATTCAAAATATTAGATGAGAGTGTTAGATAAAAAGTAGCGTTGTAATATATATATATATATATATATATACTCTTTTCAAGTGGCTTTAACCATTTAACAAATTCACATTAAGTTTCAAATAATCACACAACTATATTAATTCATAATTCATAATTCTTGTAATTCACATAATTCATATTAAGCCCCATATTCAAAATAATCGGTCAGCAATAATTAATTATACTCTTTCTGTGCCTTACAGGTAACTAACAATCATTTAACAATTACACAAATGGCATGCCAACAATAGGTACTTCTAATTATTTTTATACGTATTTTCAAAATTGACCAGTACTGTATATGTAAAATGATTTTCATTGCATACTGAAATAGTAACCCTCGCAGTGTTCATCAGGGCTGCGGGCATAGACAGCTCTATGAAAATCCGATAACCAGAACTATGAATTAAAAGAGACAAAAATAAGAATAGGCAAGGAAGGCTAGAATGTAATACCAGAAATTTACTATGGTAATAAAATACAAATCGAATATGACCAACTGCATACCGCATGCTTCATACATGCACGCTTCTGCACGGACATGCACCGGCGGAATGAGACAAAGAGTATATGCTAGAACTAATTACAAAGATGGAAAATACTGGTGTACAATAATATTAGCAATTTGAAGGAAGCTGTAAGTCTATTGTTAACACTGGGGTAAAACATTTGAACAGCTAATGAGGTACACTTGCCCGGTTGATCAAGAAATCACACGATAAGTCAGGTGCTCAGGTCACACTGAATTAAAGGATGAAAGTAATTAGAAAAACTAAACAACAAAAAAACGAGCAATCGTTCTGTAAATGCCTGCCGGCCCCTACATACAATTATTGAATCTTATATGTAATTTACATGTTAATAGCACTAGCCTATAAGTGTGCATATCACAATCGGACAGGTTCGGTTCTGATCACGAGATATTTTAACTGCAATCCAAATTACCAAAACTGAAATCTAATGTTGTTTGACGTTTCACGGAGCAATTGTTTTACAGAAAACAAGTCGCGAGTTCGTGTGTGAATAAACTGAATTTCCTCTGGGAACCGACTGTCTACCGCTATCGCCGCACCACGGGAATACCACTGACCACTTAGCAGACATCACCCGCGAAATGTGACCGTATCGCAACAAATTAGCATTCGGCACGGAATTCATTTGAATACCGTGGCACAGTATATTTTCTATTGAACAAAGTTAAACTATTTCCAGCAATTAAAAAATAAGAATATTTACAATATTTTTCTAATTTTTAAATAAGTTTCTCTTTCTTGCAAATGTACAAAGCTGCATGTACATATTGTAACATGACAGATATAAGCATAATATTGAATGGCAATTGATCATTAGAATAATGAAGTTATAATGTTTAAATTTGGAAGAAAGCATTAAGTTTAATATAAATAGATTAATTCATAGCAACTGTGGAAAGAAATCATTATTATAAAGAAAATCCAAGTTCAAGTAAAAGGAGTTACTAGTGATGAGTCATCCGAAACCAGTCTCATAACCAAAGGTTTTCAAGGTATAACCCAGGAAGGTAAAAAAGTAAATAACCAAGCAGTACAGAATATGACCAAACCCACAACGAGGGAGAATAAATAGAATAGAAACCCTAAAATAAGCCAAGATCAACCAATACAGGTTGTGTATTTCTGAAATAAAGAAGAAGATGGAGAAGATCCCAAGAAACCTGATGGCAACAAGAAGAAGATGGAGAAGATACCAGTCCCAGAAGGCAGGAGAAAAGAAGACTGAAGAAAGAAGAAGAGGGCAGCATCCTGAAGAAGATGTCATGCTCTTATAAAAGACACCCAAATCCCTATATCCCCAAAATAAATATCTAAAAATAAAAGTATAACGAAATAAAAACCACATGTATATAAATTTAAGAGAGAGGAGTGTATAAAGTAAAAGTTTCCTGTGAACTAAGATGAAACAATAATATAGTACCCATGGAACAAATCTCCATTGAAAAAACGCTAACCAATTTATTATGTTAATAAGACTATACGACCATTTAGCATTAACATGATATATAAGTGCAAAGTGAACCAGTGATAGTTTTGGGTATTATAAAAAATGAACCTTGTGTTTCATTCTTGGCAATCACAAACATTGGATGCAATGAAATATGCATTTTTCAATGACTTAAAATGTGTACTGTGACAATATGTTGTTCATAAGACATGAATCTGTCTAAAATAACATTTTGTTTTACATGAAAAAAGAAAAACAGATTTCATTATACTTTTTGAACAATTCATACTATTTATTTGTTAATGACAGGGTGCAATTCCCCAAAGACAATGTATAAAAGACGGTATAAAAACTGTAGAATCCTATTTATAATAATAGTTAGAAATAAGAATATAAATATAAGGTTTTTATGTATATAGTAAAAGAATGTTTAAAAATGTTTTAGATATAAGGCCATTTGTTTGGGTCTGATACAACTAACATCAGAACTATAAAAATAGTTACTACTTGTAAATAGTAGAGAGTAATTAAGATGTTAGTTAGTAAAAAACCTTTCTTTTTTGTAAGCCATATTTCCATGTTTAGAAATAAGGATTTTGTTGCAAAATGTCTGACTTGAAGACAACCATTTATTTAAAAAAATATTCTTTATTTTGTTTAACTATTATTTGTATTGTAAACAATACTAATTGTTTTTGTGTAATTTGAAAACATGTTTAATTTATAATACTATATGTAAAAGTCAGAGAGGGTATCACACATCATATATTGTTTGTAAAATATTTTGTAAGAAAAATTGTTAAAAAATCATAGGCCAAAAGAATGGAAACCAAACTTCATCAAAACAGAGAAATTACTCATTTAAAAGCAAATAAACAAAAGGGGTTTAGACAAAATAAACTTGAGATCATGCCATATAATTGCACATACCATTTAGAGAGATTTTAATAAATATATTCAGAATTATAAATAAAAATGAAAATGACTAAACTCAGAAATTTGGACATGGGAGTCATATATTCCTGAATAATGTTTCAGAATACAACTAATTCAATTAATTACCAGAAAATAAGGGAATAGGAACCTTTTAATACAATATAGGATTATTAATATTAAATATAACTGATAAAATGGCTGAATTTATATAATGACAGGAAGTAAATTTTGATGTTTTGACTTTTCAGAGTATACCAAACTGAAAGTGAAATTACTATTTTTTGGACAGAAAACACTATAAAACGGCATTATTTAATCTGAAAATAAGCTGAATGAACTGAAAGATTAATTTAAATCACATCTAGTGAATAAAATTGACAAATAACCAAAGTTTAGGCATTCATATAGTGAAATAGTAAAGTGTACACAGGATGTGATAATATATTTGAACAATGTTAAGGATAATATTATATGGGCTAAGAGTTTAATTGAAACTAGAGGAAACAGTTAGTTGATTATTGGTATTTGAACGGATAACATAAACGAGAGTTTTGTGACGATCTAACCTATCTTACAAAGGTGAAGTTTAGTGGCGAACAGTACGTTACTGTAAAGTCGGGAGTGAATTATAAAATCTTTCCAGAACCTATACATTGTGACAAAAACGATCAAGAAACACTAATTAACACTAAACAATACATTTCTACTCTGAAAAAACACCACAAAACACCAGAAAACTGTATAACACATTAACCAAATTAGTGTCGGAATTGGGAAAAGTGTTTTGACTTATAATTACACAGACATACTAAATACAACCCAGAATCACTACACCAGTCACTACACAACATTTAACAAGAGATTTGCAGAGACAAGAACAGGAATTTTGCCAGAAAATACATTATTTGGAACACTGTAGGAACGAGCAACATTTTGATCAACTTGACGGCGGCCATTTGCTTTGACGATTCCAGTGCCTTCTTCTTAGTACAACTCAGCTGTTTGGTGAAAACAATTATTATATTTACAAATTATTATTCAATGTCTGTGTTTATTAATAACTATTAATTTGATTGTAACGTTATACTTTTTAAATATTAGCCCGATTTCTCTGACTTTGGTAATAACTGGCTGTTTAAAGAACCCTATATAATTTTTATATCATATACTTGTAACTTTTTTTCCATATCCTGAGAATCGATACTAATCGATAAGAGTCAATATTGCTGTTACTTAATAAAAAACATTAATACTTTTCAATACTTAATAGTTCTTTATTTCTTCAATAATACTAATTACCAATAATATAATTCTAATTGATAATCTACAAGGACTTTACCACCCGTAAGTGAAGATAACCTAAAAAATAAAAAGGTAAACAAGTATCGATTGGTTTACAGACAGTCTTATGAGTGGTGATAGATTATTTAAAATATACTAAAACTTTAATAAATATTTTCAGAAGAGCATTACACTGTTTAAAACTTCACAGCCCTATATTAATTAATTGATCCTAATTATTTAATTAATAAAATTAAAAATTTTTTTTTAATTATTTTTTTTTATAAACATAATTTTTTTTTTTTAATTTCCTTCAAAACAATAAATTTTGTTTTGAAACTTTCGGCGAAGCTGAACAGATATATTCCTTCATCAACTTTACGCTACTCGACCGATCTTGCTACCATTGGGACTCGACCAGCTGGGAAACTTAAGGAAGTGTTTCAGGCCAGTAAGACGTCGAGAGCCACACCAATTAAACATATTACATTGGACTTGATTACATCGGAGTCACATACTCCACAATAGCTTATATCATCAACACTCACTTCTATTTATTTTATTACAAATTGGCGCCCATCGTGGGGCTTTAATTAGCGATTGGAAGGCCAATACTTTCTGCCCAATCACTAGTTGGAGCTAGGCAACAGCTACAAAGCCAGAGAATTTCAAGGGAAAATGCAACGACGTGCAACATCTAAGAAACGGGCGGCGGAGGCCGAGAAAGAAATAGAAGTTGACATGGACAACAAGGAGGCGACACCAGTAGAGGTGGAAAGTTCATTGCCACCAGTGTTGCCCAAACAACCTGAACAACCAGGGGAACAGCCGGAGATGCCTACTCAGACAGGGGAAATCAATGTCCGGAAGGAACGGTTAGAACAACCAGGGGAACCCTCACTAACCGAGAACACTGCGACAACCGGAGATGTGATGTTCCAGGAAACATTGAGGAGAATGATGATGGACATGAGTAAAGAAATAAATAAAAACATGGAATCACAACTGGAAAGAAAGGACAAGAAAATGGAATCCACAAGTAAGGAATTGAAGGAAGACTTGAGTAAGAAAATGGATGAGTGCAACGAGTCGGTAATGAAGAAACTGGATGAGTGCCACGAGTCGAGAATGAAGAGACTGGATGAAACGGATAAGAAAAGGGAAGAGGAGCATCAAAAATGGATTACGGAGATAAGAGAGAACAGATTAAAAAGGGAAGAGGAGCATCAAAAATGGATTAAAGAAAGAAGAGAGAACAGATTAAAAAAGGAAGAATTAAGAAAGGAGAAGACCGAAGAAATAAAAAATGATAGCCAACCAGAACCAGAAGAAGTAATAAATGATAAAACGCAGGAAGATAGTCAACCAGAACCAGAAGAAGTACTAAATGATAAAACGCAGGAAGATAGTCAACCAGAACCAGAAGAAGTAATAAATGATAAAACGCAGGAAGATAGTCAACCAGAACCAGAAGAAGTACTAAATGACAAAACGCAGGAACTAGTAATGGTAGTACCTGAAATTGAAACTAACCGAAACCAGGAAGATATTAAACCAAGGAAAAGGAGAATGTATCCAAGAAATTTGATAAAAACTAAGGAAGAGTTGGAGATGATGAATCATGGGTTAATTGATGGCAATAATATCCCAATTACCTATGACAAAGACATAATGAATTCCAGGAATTATAGAAGGAGAATCGAAGTAATTTCAGAAATAATTTACCACAAGACAGTAGTCTACCAATGGGAAAGGACCAGAGGTAAACAGAATACAACATGTGAACCAGATCAATTTCCGCGCAAGACTGGACAGTGGATTTCAGAAAGATGGAAATGTGATATCGTACCAGACTGTAATGACGGCACAGATGAATCACCAGAACGTATTCCATTAGTGTGCCATCTAGGACAGTTCCAGGGTACGGTTAGACTAAAATATATTCCTTCAGAGTGGATATGTGATGGTAAACCAGCTTATGGTGTTTCAGATAAACAAATAATAAGTGATAACCCAGATGAAGATCCTCACATATATTTGTCAGGTAACACAAAACATGGACCAGAGAAGTATTGGTGTATACAAAATGATGATAGAGGGAACCAGCCCAGTAATTACAACGGCCCTAACAACCCGCCGCATAATAACCAGTTTATCGGTAATTTTAACGGCGTTAGGAATAACAACCCCTATCCATACAATAGAAACAATTTATACCAACATAATAATGTCCCATACAGTCAGAGAAATCCATATCCCAACAATAATGGTAACAGACCTTACCAACCTAACCGAAATTACTATCATGATAAATTTAGTAATAACAATAATAACAGTAATAATAACGAGTGTCGCGCCCTAGGGTAAATTTTATAAGAGCAACTGAGATGATGGACCCTGGTTGACACAAATACCACACGACATCAAGAAAAGGGACGGATCATGATAACCGACTACGGCGAAAAAACAACGTTGAAGGAGACGAAATAAATATCATTGAAAGGAAATGGTATGGAGAATAAACATAGAAACAAAACTGGGTTTTATGAGTGAAGAGTATGTAAGAAAATGCACATTATAAATAAAAATATGAGCAATGGAACGACATAAAGAAAATCGTCCATCTTCCTGGGTATATAAAAGAAAAGAAAATTTATAAGAAAAGAAAAGTGGAGATCAACTTACAAAAGTATAAATAATATGGGCCAGTGTAGAGTACAATATAACCCCATATGTTGTGGTAAATGATAAGCATAACAATACATATGAGTTGAAGGAAATCGTTTCAGGAAAAATCAAAGGAGTGTACAATCAAGCTTCTATGAAGAAATATTATGAAGAATGAGTTGTGAGTTTTAGAATTTTGAATTTATAATTTTAAAAAATTTTAAAATAATGTAAGTACATCTTACAACCTAATATTTTGAAAAGAACATTTTGGAGAATTATAAGAAGAAGGAATTTAGAATTTATTATTTTGAAAAAATCCTAAAATAATGTAAGTACATCTTACAACCTAATATTTTGAAAAGAACCTTCTGGAGAATTATAAGAAAAAGGAATTTAGAATTTAAATTTAAAATAAAAAATTCGGAAATAATGTAAGTACATCTTACTACAACCTAATAATTTTGGAACAAACTTTATGGAAGAAAGAAAAAGAAAGAATTTTGAATATAACTTATTCTATAATATGTAAGTACTTCTTACTACAACCTGATAATTTAGAACAAAACTTTATGGAAGAAAGAGAAAGAGAAAGAATTTTGAACTTAATTTTACAAAAAATTTAAAAATAAAGTAAGACCAACTTACTATAACTAAGTTTATGAGAAAAACTTTATGGTAAATAATTAAGAAGAATTTGAATTTGGAGAAATACCAAAACTTTCAGAAATAATAGTAAAATCACACTACTATAAACAATTCTGAATGAAACAATTCTGGGAATAAATGAATTAAACAGAATTTGAATGTTGATAGAACGTCAGTACTTTGAAACAAGATAAGATCAACATATTACAAGGATTTATGAGAAATATTTTTCAATTAAATAAAGAGAATAGTTTGAATTTTACATTAAAAATAACCAAGTTCCAAAAAATAATTATGTGTCAATTATGATTGAATTGAGAAGAAAATAAAGGGATTAATTCAGGAAAGTGAATTAACTTGAATCCAGAATAAATGTGGAAAAACCTAACATTTGAAGGAGTAGAGAAGAATAACAAAAAAGAGTGTAATATGCAAGAGAAGAAAAAATTTGGAAGCAATGAGACTAATTACCTATGAAACGATAATGAAAACAGTTAATTAAGAGCGAAGAAGAACAACTCATACCAAACAGATGGAGAAGATGATTTTGAACCAATGATAACAATAAGACCTATATGAAATGCAAAGAGAAGAAATACCACATGAAATATAATATAAATGAATTAATGTTAATGAATGCGAAGGCGGATTAATAACTTTCTAAGAGAAAGGAAAGAACCAAAATGTTTAAATAAAATGATCAATATAACAACCTGTATATCTAATGTAAAGATACAATGTTAAAAAATTAAATATAATATATTAAGACCATTCAAATAATGAATACGAAAGACTATTTATAAAGACCATGCTAATACTATGAATAACCAGAAGAAAGTATAAAGAGAATTCAGATGGAGAAGAAAGAGAGTTACACTGTAAACAGTAACCAGAATTATTAAAAGAAAGGTTTTCAACCATAATTAAATTAAATATATCAGACAAGTTAAGAGTTTTGAAAAAATATATATATAATGAGTATAATAATGATTATGAAGATTTATTAAGATAGAAAATGTGAGATAATCTGAGAGACTACGAAGTGGAGAATCCAAAGATATTTTTATTAGTCGAAAATGAGACTACTTTTTATTTATTTATTCGATGACTGACTGAAGATAATTCCAGCAGCATTATGTTTTTGAGCAGGGATGGATATGCCTCTGTACTCAATTTATAGAAGTGGTGTATGGCCAGCAGAGAAGTAGCGTACAGTGCCCCTCTGATCTGCCCCAGCCCACGTGATAGGGAATGTTAGGGAATTAATATCCCAAGGATACAACACGAAGTTGATATAGAAAGAAAATGTATTACAATAATAATATATCTCAGAAGACACTAACTATCCGAAAAGGATCAGTAGTAAAACAAATAATTATATATATAAAATTAATTAAACTCTAATTATAAAAAAGTCGATATAAAGATGGAGAAGAAAATGAATTATAAGAAATGATGAAATTATCATAAGAAATTATTTCATCCATAAACATGTCTGAAATAATTACTTCTGGAGGGGAGCAATCTGTAACATGACAGATATAAGCATAAAATTGAATGGCAATTGATCATTAGAATAATGAAGTTATAATGTTTAAATTTGGAAGAAAGCATTAAGTTTAATATAAATACATTAATTCATAGCAACTGTGGAAAGAAATCATTATTATAAAGAAAATCCAAGTTCAAGTAAAAGGAGTTACTAGTGATGAGTCATCCGAAACCAGTCTCATAACCAAAGGTTTTCAAGGTATAACCCAGGAAGGTAAAAAAGTAAATAACCAAGCAGTACAGAATATGACCAAACCCACAACGAGGGAGAATAAATAGAATAGAAACCCTAAAATAAGCCAAGATCAACCAATACAGGTTGTGTATTTCTGAAATAAAGAAGAAGATGGAGAAGATCCCAAGAAACCTGATGGCAACAAGAAGAAGATGGAGAAGATACCAGTCCCAGAAGGCAGGAGAAAAGAAGACTGAAGAAAGAAGAAGAGGGCAGCATCCTGAAGAAGATGTCATGCTCTTATAAAAGACACCCAAATCCCTATATCCCCAAAATAAATATCTAAAAATAAAAGTATAACGAAATAAAAACCACATGTATATAAATTTAAGAGAGAGGAGTGTATAAAGTAAAAGTTTCCTGTGAACTAAGATGAAACAATAATATAGTACCCATGGAACAAATCTCCATTGAAAAAACGCTAACCAATTTATTATGTTAATAAGACTATACGACCATTTAGCATTAACATGATATATAAGTGCAAAGTGAACCAGTGATAGTTTTGGGTATTATAAAAAATGAACCTTGTGTTTCATTCTTGGCAATCACAAACATTGGATGCAATGAAATATGCATTTTTCAATGACTTAAAATGTGTACTGTGACAATATGTTGTTCATAAGACATGAATCTGTCTAAAATAACATTTTGTTTTACATGAAAAAAGAAAAACAGATTTCATTATACTTTTTGAACAATTCATACTATTTATTTGTTAATGACAGGGTGCAATTCCCCAAAGACAATGTATAAAAGACGGTATAAAAACTGTAGAATCCTATTTATAATAATAGTTAGAAATAAGAATATAAATATAAGGTTTTTATGTATATAGTAAAAGAATGTTTAAAAATGTTTTAGATATAAGGCCATTTGTTTGGGTCTGATACAACTAACATCAGAACTATAAAAATAGTTACTACTTGTAAATAGTAGAGAGTAATTAAGATGTTAGTTAGTAAAAAACCTTTCTTTTTTGTAAGCCATATTTCCATGTTTAGAAATAAGGATTTTGTTGCAAAATGTCTGACTTGAAGACAACCATTTATTTAAAAAAATATTCTTTATTTTGTTTAACTATTATTTGTATTGTAAACAATACTAATTGTTTTTGTGTAATTTGAAAACATGTTTAATTTATAATACTATATGTAAAAGTCAGAGAGGGTATCACACATCATATATTGTTTGTAAAATATTTTGTAAGAAAAATTGTTAAAAAATCATAGGCCAAAATAATGGAAACCAAACTTCATCAAAACAGAGAAATTACTCATTTAAAAGCAAATAAACAAAAGGGGTTTAGACAAAATAAACTTGAGATCATGCCATATAATTGCACATACCATTTAGAGAGATTTTAATAAATATATTCAGAATTATAAATAAAAATGAAAATGACTAAACTCAGAAATTTGGACATGGGAGTCATATATTCCTGAATAATGTTTCAGAATACAACTAATTCAATTAATTACCAGAAAATAAGGGAATAGGAACCTTTTAATACAATATAGGATTATTAATATTAAATATAACTGATAAAATGGCTGAATTTATATAATGACAGGAAGTAAATTTTGATGTTTTGACTTTTCAGAGTATACCAAACTGAAAGTGAAATTACTATTTTTTGGACAGAAAACACTATAAAACGGCATTATTTAATCTGAAAATAAGCTGAATGAACTGAAAGATTAATTTAAATCACATCTAGTGAATAAAATTGACAAATAACCAAAGTTTAGGCATTCATATAGTGAAATAGTAAAGTGTACACAGGATGTGATAATATATTTGAACAATGTTAAGGATAATATTATATGGGCTAAGAGTTTAATTGAAACTAGAGGAAACAGTTAGTTGATTATTGGTATTTGAACGGATAACATAAACGAGAGTTTTGTGACGATCTAACCTATCTTACAAAGGTGAAGTTTAGTGGCGAACAGTACGTTACTGTAAAGTCGGGAGTGAATTATAAAATCTTTCCAGAACCTATACATTGTGACAAAAACGATCAAGAAACACTAATTAACACTAAACAATACATTTCTACTCTGAAAAAACACCACAAAACACCAGAAAACTGTATAACACATTAACCAAATTAGTGTCGGAATTGGGAAAAGTGTTTTGACTTATAATTACACAGACATACTAAATACAACCCAGAATCACTACACCAGTCACTACACAACATTTAACAAGAGATTTGCAGAGACAAGAACAGGAATTTTGCCAGAAAATACATTATTTGGAACACTGTAGGAACGAGCAACATTTTGATCAACTTGACGGCGGCCATTTGCTTTGACGATTCCAGTGCCTTCTTCTTAGTACAACTCAGCTGTTTGGTGAAAACAATTATTATATTTACAAATTATTATTCAATGTCTGTGTTTATTAATAACTATTAATTTGATTGTAACGTTATACTTTTTAAATATTAGCCCGATTTCTCTGACTTTGGTAATAACTGGCTGTTTAAAGAACCCTATATAATTTTTATATCATATACTTGTAACTTTTTTTCCATATCCTGAGAATCGATACTAATCGATAAGAGTCAATATTGCTGTTACTTAATAAAAAACATTAATACTTTTCAATACTTAATAGTTCTTTATTTCTTCAATAATACTAATTACCAATAATATAATTCTAATTGATAATCTACAAGGACTTTACCACCCGTAAGTGAAGATAACCTAAAAAATAAAAAGGTAAACAAGTATCGATTGGTTTACAGACAGTCTTATGAGTGGTGATAGATTATTTAAAATATACTAAAACTTTAATAAATATTTTCAGAAGAGCATTACACTGTTTAAAACTTCACAGCCCTATATTAATTAATTGATCCTAATTAATTAATTAATAAAATTAAAAAAAAATTTTTAATTATTTTTTTTTATAAACATAATTTTTTTTTTTAAATTTCCTTCAAAACAATAAATTTTGTTTTGAAACTTTCGGCGAAGCTGAACAGATATATTCCTTCATCAACTTTACGCTACTCGACCGATCTTGCTACCATTGGGACTCGACCAGCTGGGAAACTTAAGGAAGTGTTTCAGGCCAGTAAGACGTCGAGAGCCACACCAATTAAACACCAATTAAACATATTACATTGGACTTGATTACATCGGAGTCACATACTCCACAATAGCTTATATCATCAACACTCACTTCTATTTATTTTATTACAATATGTATGACTGTTTGTACATACAGTGGTGAAAGTAGACACATACTACAACCCTTAATTACAGAAAGTCACACAATATTCACATGGACGCGCTATCAAAATAAACAAAAGTAGACAGTTTCATACGACATAGATATTATTAATTTGTTTATACAGCAAAGTAAGCTTATGAGTTACTATAAGAAGTATATATAAATAATAAAAAATATATTATCACATCCATTGGAATTTTTTATAAAATCACGAGAAACACCAAAGTCGGTAAAATAATTACTTATCAGCCTGCAAGTACTAACGTAACACATATTAGTACATTACTAATGCACACATATTGTCACTTCGCAACAATTTAATCTTCATCAAACAAGAGGTCAGGTTTTGGTAAATCTAAATGTATTTAGGTACAGTCACGATCACTAAACATGACAACAGCTAATAATACAACATCTCACAGGCTTCTCTTCGGCATTGCAGTACTTATGACTCTATACGCATCCAAATTATCTGTTTGTGGTCATCATGTCTTGTTGTAGTATTAACGTCTCGCTTCAAGTAAATAATCTGTCTTAGAATCTGTAATTGTTTTCTACTAAATATATATTAAGTTGCACATAATATCTACGCGTAAGCAATAAATTGTTTGATACGTAACGTAGTTGCCAAAGTGAAAATTAGTAAGTGTTTTAAGCAGAGCCTCCGGTAATTTACGTGCGAAATATGGATCGCAGGCGGGCGGTTAATTAACTGGCGGCTGTGGTCTGCCTCCAGGACTTGGAGACACCAAACTCATATCAGCAGACCGCGTAAAATAAATTAAAAAATGTTCGTGCCGACTAGATCTAGGTATGTGACACTACCGTTTAACTTCTGAGTTGCTGTTAGTATTAGCACTGCTGGAATCTGTCAGTCTCAGCCTTTATGCCGAAGAGTGTATAGTAACTGTTTCGCAGCATTTGTTTTTGTACCTGAGTTACGTGCACAACAACGGTGTCATTGTATTTTATGAAGTACCGTCTTGTAAACAACTTTTTATTTGACGAGTCGTTTTAGCATTGTGTACACTCTGTCTTCATAATATATTCAAGGACATTTTCCGCCTGTAGGCTATAATGCTTACATGTAGCTTTCTAAATATGTGTATACTATATGTCAATTTATATGTCCGTATTAGTCAATTTGTAATTAACATGACAGTAAATAAGTGGGAATTTGAAGTATGTTCGTAGGAAAAGGGTGGGGTATGTAAAGTATTTTCTTAGGCGCCGGCAAAAGTAAGGCTGCACGTAGCGGCGGACGTCAATACGTGAATAGAAATGGCTACAGCGGAGGTTAAATAAACTTACCCAGCCAGAAGGCTTACCATAAAAGTAACAACTTAACTGAAGTCTCTCTTATGTTAGTAGTTTTTCTTAAAACTAGAGAAAAATATCATTTTTTACAGTCGTAAAACTTTTAGTCTCACGCAGATCACGAGCCAAGACCGAGGAGAAAACTGTTTAATATTTTATAGAGTTATTAAAACGAATTTTGCAGAAACAAAATCCTATGCCAAAGTAAAAACTATACAGTAGAATAGTTTCTAGAAAATAAAGGGTACGCCAATACGAATGTTGTTTATTTTCCGGTTTGTGAATTTTATTTTCTCCGAGGTCATCTATTTTCCTTAAATATCTTTTACTTTAGTTTGGAATTATATTTACGACAGTGTTGTCCCAGCGAAATTTCCTGATAATGGGGTTTGTGTGACTATATGAATCTTGGTATTTTTCATTAATAAGAGGGGAACCATAGGCTCTTTTAGATTCCAGGATACATAGATTTAAATCGGATTGAAATATTATTATTTATACTCAGTCGTCTAATAGACATAATAAAAGATAAACAAATCAGAGAATGAATAATTCTAATGTTAGCCACGTTGTCATATAGTCCTACGTACGCTTCGTGGGGAGATTATTAGCGTACCCTGATCTCTGTTTATCTTAAGCCGTCTCTTGCAATACAAGGTTTTACGAGAACGCAGGGTATTCATCTGTGTTAACCACACATTGTTGTGTTTTCTCAACAACAAAAAACTGTCGTTTAATTCATACGTGAATGTTTTGTCTTGTGTGAATTCGCTAGAAACAATGTCGGTTGTGGGAAGATGTAGACACTATAAATTTGTAAAATTCCATGGACACGGAAATAGATTATTCAAAGCTATTTCACAAACTTGCTTACGTAAAACGATTTATGCAGGAGAGTAGGCCCAACTGCAATGCTGTTTCTCAATTATAAACTTTTGTAGGTGTATGTATGCGTTTGTGTATTTGTAATATCATACTATAGGGATATTCCTATAATTAAATAGGTAAACAAGTAAATTAATAAACAAATAAATACAAGCCTATTGTTTTCTAACGACGTATTTAGACGCTGGTAAACTAGAATCGTAAAAACGTACTAGACTATACTACATATATAGAAACATGCTTCACGCCTCATTTTCCACTGTGGGATGTAAGCCAGTTATATGATACGCTGTTCTTTACTTTCGATAGCTATAAATTTATAGCGCTGCAATAAATATTGTTTCAGGAAACAATGTATCTGTATCGGGCAACTTACGTCCACAATAAATATAAGATCACTGGGACAGTTGACCAAAACACTTTTTGTTTTCAGAAACAAATAATTGTTTTATGCTTAAAAAAAATACGAACATCACTACATACTTCCAGACTATGTCGTCTGCCTTGGGCCAGTCCCCAGGTTTCTGCGTCCCTGAGATAAACGATTTTTCTTCTGATTCTGTAATAAATTCAACACACACACATACACACATACAAACAGGCCGATAGAGGGAGAGAGAGAGAGAGAGAGAGAGAGAGAGAGAGAGAGAGGGTGAATAGAGGGATGGTGGGAGGGAGGGAGGGAGGGAAAGAGAGTGTTCGAAAGGGGGATAGTGGGTGAGAGAGAGAGATATATAGACAGTGGGAGGGAAATAGAAAGAGTGAGAGAGAGATAGGAATTGAAATATGAGTTGCAATTCCTAGGCATGATTTCTCTATGTAACACTCATAGAAATTGTTTATTTTAGACTTGTAATTTTAATACCACGTGCTTTTTAGTATTTCTATTCGATTTTATAGTAACTACCCTCAATCTATGGTGTATAAAATTTAGAGTTTCGCAAAGATAGGACAATAGAACTCTGAACGCTGTAATTAAAGTTTGTTCGGCTCTCTGGAAAAACACCAAAAATAATTTTTTAACTTAGAATAATTGTAATTTTAACTGTATATTGTAAATATAATTTAAATTATTGGTGTAATAGTGCGTTTTTTTAACCGTTGACGTTCCCTCAAAATTACGTTTTAAATACATATTTCTATATTAAATTTATATACCCATTTTTGAATTCATTTGAGCGTTCAAGTAACACATTAATTTTAGAAAAGAAAAAACACTAAGTAAACAAAAAATAATGCTCTTCTTACACAAAGTGTATTAGTCGGACACTTGTAACCATTTGAATAAATTTTCATTTTAAAATATTATTAACTTAATATTAAATATACGCTTTCGTTGGCCTACGTGATTGTTTTCTGATGTGATTACGTTCTTTGTGTCCAAAAATTCTCAGATTACTAAATCATTGGGTATTTTTGTCAATAAACACCAAAATCTTTTCTCCAGATCAATACATAATAATTAAATTATACTATGTATTTAAATGATAGCAGCTTATATAATTCATATGTACCTATACCTATTGACCAATAAATATACGTCATATAAGTCTTTTTTCTAAAAAAAATTAACAATGAAATTTTTTGTTGCTAATATTGGTCTACAGAACTATTCCAAACAATTTACGAAATATTTCCTACAGAGTTAGCGTCTTACTAGGAAAAATCTGAGTAGGAAAAATTAGAAAGCAAAAGTAGAAGAGAACGCCAGTTGGTTAGATGTATCGACGCCGCCATTCATGTAACTTGGAAAATAAGAATAAGAATAAGTAAATAAGAATATAGATCTCCGGAAAATACAGCAAGCGTTGACGAGACATGTTTTACGGGATCACGAAGAATCGACGACAACAAGAAATTACAATACAAAAACTGAAAATTGTCTTCAATACCGAAGTACGATAGTTTTTATAAGTTGTACTATTAATCTTATTCGCCTTAAAAATAAAAATGCGAGTTAAGTAAACATTATATAGCTGAATAATTTAATCTAAATAAAATTCATACAATTATTAGTAACCTAATACGAGGTTTGATAAAAAAAGTTCATGCAATTTTGCAATTTCCACCGCTACAAGTGTCTGATAAAAATATGTTTTTATGTGACGTCGAAACACATGTTAGTGACAATCGTCTAAAACTTTAGCCCTATGTGGGGATAATTTAGATTTAATTGAGTAAGTCGTCATTAGGTGTATTACGCGACTTTTTATCATCCGACAATGCAAGATTGAAGAACATGGATTAAACTTTGTGTAAGCTGTGAAATAAACTGCTATGTCCTAGTAAACGTGTTCAGAAGGCTACTGGCAAGACTGCTGTGCGTGAACGAGCAATTTACAAGCTTCAAAGTTACCGAAAATGAGTTGAAGATCGTGGTGTCAGACGAAAATTATGTTTTTGTGTTGTGTTCTATGAAATTTTATCGCTAGGCGCAGTGGTAATTAAAGAGTACTGTTCGGGCACCTTACGCCATTTATATGAAGCTATTCGTAGAAAACGGGCAGATTTACGGAAGAATAATTTATGGAAATTGCAGTCCGATAATGCGCCAGAACGCACGTCATTGCTTGTTAGGAATATTGCCAGGCTAGGCAAAAGAAAACGTGGTAATAATGACACGGCAACTGCCGTATTCACCAGACATGTCCCAATGCGATCTTTCCTCCTCCCAATAGTAATAATTTCCATGATAGGACGACGTTTGCGACCATTGAAGACGTAAAACGAAAATCGCTCAGCGAGCTCAAGGCTGTACAGTGGCAGAAAGCGGTGCACAGGGTCAACGTGGCTTGCTGCTCAGCAGAAAAACTTTTTTTCTGAAAGCATCAAGAAGCTTGTAGAACGAATGGACAAAGTGTATTGAAAAGCAAGGGGACTATGTTGAAATATGAGCTAACCGTCAGAACTGTAATGTAGTTATAATAAATTATAAAATTTGTTTACGGATACTTATTGAATTACCCTTGTATTAATAACTAATTATTTTAGTATCACATAAATTTTAATAGCATTTATTCATTTGACAAAGTAGTTAGATGCGCAATCACATGCAGTTAAAAACATGTAGTTTGAATGCATGTCCACCAGCACGATACGATGTTTGAGTGCATCACACATACGATACGATCGCATTTTCAGTTGGGTATGCAGTTGTCTTTAGCGAAAGACAGCGATCGAATTTAAAATAACCTGCCTGCCTAGGAGAATAAGACGATAACAAAAACACGGCTTATAACGTCTGTTAATCGTTTATTTTTTATTTATTTTAACACAAGAAAATGATTATTTCCCTCGAAGTGTTTCTGTTCCCATCATATTTCCCAATTACAGATAGACACACGGGGTATATCTAGTGCTGGTAACTAACGAAAAACGAGAAATAAGAAAACGCCAGACACAAACATTACTTCAGACAAAATACCAAGCTAGGTTTCATAAATAAATAACAGAAACAACAAGTCACACAGTGAATTAGGCAGTAATTTATTTTTACAGTAAAATCGATTTTAGGTTACTATTAATTTTTACTGCTTATCTTACTTCCGTTAAAAAACAACAAAAGTATTGAACTTTCCAAAATGTTAAAATCTTAAGCAGCACTGTAAGCCATACAACAGACAAGAAACAAATCATAATATGATGTACCGACGTATTTTCTGACAACGCTTTCCATAATATCGTAATCTCATGAACAATTATCAATGCTTTTTGTCAAAACCGAAAACTGTTTCCAACTTTGTTGTGAGTTGAAATGTTCATGATATCCGGGCTGTTTGGCCGTGGTCCATGGTTTATATTTTTGTTGTGAGTTATTGCTGAATGGCTAATCTTGTCCGTTACGAAACAATCACAGGTTCATCAATAACCAACGACAAAACGGCTATAAAAGTCAACCTGGCTAACAAAAAACTTCGTCCTCTCGCCGGATCCAGTTTCATACCAACACCGAAGAAATTATTAAGGAAGGAAGCGTTAGTGAACGTGCAGAATCTAGACAACAATAAATGCTTCCTCTGGTCCGTTCTAGCCGGGTTACATCCGATCGCGTCTAACCCGCACCGCGTGTCTCACTACAGACAGTACGAAAACGAGCTGAATATGGAGGGGATCGACTATCCGCTGCCGGTGACTCAAATTAAAAAATTTGAAAAACAAAATGGGAATATTTCAGTGAACGTGTTCGGTTATGAAAGCGGAATTAACGAGTCCGGATACAGAAAAGGCGAAGTGTACCCTATTCGGATAACCGAGCATAAAGGTAGGACGCACGTGAATCTTTTATTACTGGTCAATGACGAAGGTGTCAAACATTACTGTCTTATTAGACACTTGTCTTGTTTGTTGAATACTTTAACTAAAAGTAAGTCGTCCTCGTTCTACTGCAACTACTGATTGCAACGATTCCGCGATGATACGGATCATGAAATGGCGCGAAAACGACCCTCATGTGCCCCTCGCCGCTGAACCGATACCATCCTCTTGCGGTGTTTTTCAAACTTGAGTGTGTCACCTCAGACTTTTACCCCATATAGTAGGATAAATTTAACTACTGTCATCAGCTGTCGTCTCTTGCCTGACTTTACCCCACCGAGATTTGCCATGAGCCTGCTTAAAGCCATTGTCATAGTTACTCTTTCTCAGAGGCTCACTCAACAACAAAAACAACAACAAAAGGAACGAGGTGGGGGAAAAAGAATAACGCTTATAATGTTAGTCAAGACATGTATTGTCAAAAAAAACATAAATAAATAAAAGTGTTACAAAATTACATACGAACAATATTTTACAATCTTGCAATAGTAATGTTCGCTACACGATCTCTTTGTCCGTTGTACTGTAGGTAGAGCGTGTCCGGTTGTACGCCTTGCAGTTCCTCGTCCGTAAACAGTTTCGCGTATCTCTTTGGCAGGTAGACCTTTAGTAATCTCGTGTCGTCCTTTCCCATCGTTATAACGGCCGCCAGAGAAGGTCCGTACCGCGTCGTCTCATTCTGCAACACGCGAATCGGATACTTCGTCCACGTTTGTAGGTCCTGACATCGTACGTATTCGTAAACAGTGACGCTCCCAAATTTCTGTGTAAAGGATTCCATCTTGCTTGCTTGCTTAGTAGGTCCGCTGGTTGCGATGCGTTGCTTGCGACTGTCGACACAAGAGTGAACGGTATAGCGAACGAGCTCCCATTTATGTAGACGGACGATCCCCGTCCCTCCCGTTCCACTATTGTGTGTAACTATTGCACAACATCCTGTCAACACGTATAGGACCATATTGTTTCACGATGATATGACGCGACAGTTTTTAACAATATTTTGAAATAGATATGGTGTAACGGTTTTTAACAATAATGTGATACAAAATTGACGAATAAATAATTTTATAAAAACGCTCTGACATACGCACGAATCTTTGTCCTACATAACGGGCACTTCCGCACACGTACTGTACACAACGTACAGGCGACGAAATGACGACACGGTAGTAGAACTACTTCGACGGATTCCGCGTAACAGACCTTACACCGGATTTACTGTTCTTCGTCTCGTTTCTCGGACGTCTCCGTACGTTCTTCTTCTTCTTCTTCTTCTTCTTCTTCTTCTTCTTCTTCTTCTTCTTCTTCTTCTTCTTCTTCTTCTTCTTCTTCTTCTTCTTCTTCTTCACGCTTGTGTTTATGACTTACCGCGTTTCTTACATAATCGATGAAATCCCTTCCCTTCCTCAACAGTAGGTAATGACAATCTGGCAGATGGCGAGCGTGTTGCGTCCACGCATCGTCCTCGGCTTCCCATATGTCTAGGCCTCCACCGCAGCCAAAGCAAACGGTGCGATCGCTGCGTCCCGTGTAAAACAACCCCGCTTCGGCCAGCGTTTCGGCTCGTACGTACATCGCGATCGGCCACCCTTTTTCCATAAGCTTTTTCATTCTTTTCTCGTAGGTGTCGAACCGCGGGAAGGCGTGAGCGGCCGCGGGTACCGTACACTCGCGGACAACGCTCTCGAAGCGTCACAATGCAAAGAGACTGTTTGCGAACCCGACACTGTTCAACGCATCGTGAAATCCGCGTACGTGAAAGACATGTTCCTGTCGGTGTAGCGGTTGAGATTGCTGCTGCTGCTATTGTTCGAATTCAACGTTCGATGAAGCCATGTTGTTGGGTAATAACACATACTCACACCGTTCACAGTAACAACAACAACAACAACAACAACAACAACAACAACAACAACAACAACAACGTTCCCAGTCAACTGCAGTCTCTCAACTGACACATGAAGATGCAACACTCGGTAATATGTATATAAATCTCGACTTCCTATTGGTGGTGGTGGTGGGGGGAGACAACTATCCCGGGTGGTGGCGTTTGAGGGAGACAACTACCCAGGTTGATGGTAGTGGGGGCCGAAATCAAGTGCGTCTGTCTACAGTGTTGGACAGCGGAGTGTATACGTTGAGAGAATCGTGAAATATCTTGCAGAAGGCTGTGGTTTCCGCGGAGAAAATTTTCCGAGGACTCGAGTTCCAGGCGAACGTCGACCGGTGAAGACTTGAGCGACTCGTCCTGTAACCGTTTCCACATTTGTTGTTGTTGTTGGTCTTCTTCTTCTTCATCATGCGTTGCATACTTGTGTCTTCTTACGAGTTCACCGAAACGCGATTCACAGTAGTACGGTACAGGATAGAACGTCAGGTTGTCACTAAACTTTACTCTCCTCTTGCGTCGAGGTGGGTTCGCGTCGCCTTCCATTGTGTCACTCTCTTGAAACTTCCCGTGTCTCGAAAAGTTATACCACTGCGGGTTAGCTGATGATGACGTCAGTACTTTCGGCTGAGCGTGATGTCATGTTCTAGTCAGGGTCGATCGTGAGTCGTCTTCGCGAATCAGTATTCTCTCTCACCGTGTTGTGTTGTGCGTATGTTGTTGTAGGTGTGGCTCGATTGGACCTCGGAGAGATGTTGCTCCGCCAACGGCGAACGAAACACTGACCCAAGTCGGTGCCGTGGCGCCCGAATGAAAGGGGTGGTAGTGGTGGTGGCGGAGGGGGTTAAAGGAACGAGGACGGGGAAAAGTAACGCATATAATGTTAGTCAAAACATGTATTCTCAAAAAATACGTTTGGTCCGCACCAGTTCACCTTTGTTGCCCACCTGTTTACGCTTCGTGCACACCTGTTCACGTTTGTTGCCCACCGATCAAGACTTGAGCGACTCGTCCTGTCTGCTACAATAGAAGACGAATAGTAGTGCTTTATCTCTGAAATCGTCCGGCGATAGAAGTACGTTGGATTGGGTCCTATGGTCGTACGATTTTTGTGAGCTAGACTGAACACTGCTGTTAACAATCCTGAACAGCTGTTTACGTTTGGTCCGCAACTGTTTACGTTTGGTCCGCATCTGTTCACCTTTGTTGCCCACCTGTTTACGTTTCGTGCGCACCTGTTCACCTTTGTTGCCCACCTGTTTACGTTTCGTGCGCACCTGTTCACGTTTGCTGCCCACCTTTTCACATTTCGTGCCCACCTGTTCACGTTTGTTGCTCACCTGGTCACGGTTGCTGACCAACTGTTTACGTTTTGGTTCCCACCTGTTTACGTTCGGTTACCATCTGTTTACGTTTGGTCCGCACCTGTTTGCGTTCGGTTCCCACATGTTTACGTTCGGTCCGCACCTGTCCACGTTTGTTGCCCACCTGTTCACGTTTCGTGCCCACCTGTTCACGTTTGTTGTACACCTGGTCTCGGTTGTTGCCGGTTACATATTAATTTTATAATGTGTAACATTATTTATTAAGTTTTTATGTTTTTACTTGTAAATATTTGGTAATGCGTTTTACTAACTTTTCTCGGGTACATATTACTTTTATCATGTGTGACGTCATTAATTACGTTTTTTTATGTTTTTAGTTATAAACAGACGGTAATGCGTTTTATTAACTTTTTACGGGTAAATTTTGTGTTCTCATGCGCGCGTGTACAGATACAGGATTCTCCATTCCTGTACCATGTTGTTCGATTCCCGACAACGTCTTTCTTACAGTTTTGTTTTGTATGCACGCTATTTTTTCTCCACTCTTCGTAGGTTTCCTCCCCTGGCTACCCACAATTTATACGAATGTTACAGCATTGCCAAGCTCAGTCTTTTGGTGACCACCTCGCTTGGAGCATCATCTCTCTCTCGCTGACTTTCTTGGAGAGGTTAGTGCACGATTTTGTGATCTCACATTGCTGTTTGTTGCTTATTTATTTGTTAATGATTTAGATGGTGCTACCTGGTTTGTTTATGTTACATAAATTTTGCTTGTTATAAATTATTTTGGGTTCATTCGATAATGGGGTTGTGCAATTCCTTACGATGAACTTCCTACAGTTTTCTATTTTGTGCACGATATTTTTCCTCCTCCTAGTTTGTTTCCCAGTTGCTCACCGTTTATATGAAGATCTGTTGCTGTTTATTGCTTAATTAGTTACACGTAGTTGTGCAATCGTATCACTGTGAAACCGGTATGGTGCAAGACGTGCTGCGTACTTACGCTCATTAGTAGAACAAGAGGGGGATTGTCCGTCTATATAAACGAGGCTCGTTCGTTAAACCCCTTCAGTCTTGTCTCGACAGTCACGAGCGACGCATCGTCCAGAGCTCGAGCTGGACCACGGCATCCACACCGAGATGCTCACGAACTAGAAAGAAATATTTTGCAAAAAATTCGCACAAAAACGGACAAGTACGGGGGGGGTATCGAGCCGGGAAGCGTGATGTCACGATCTAATCCGACCACATCAACGACCAGTGGAAACATGATTGTTATTGAATTTGCTGCGGAAGGTAAACCAACATCATTTACAGTTGACACGGGCGCAACAGTGTTCACTGTGCGCCCTGACTTAGTCAGCAACCGCCAGTTTCTAATTAGCTCTTGTACAATACAAACTGTGACTGGAAGCCCCGTCATTATGCTAGGAGAGGTAGACGTACGTGTACGCCTCGGACTTCTCGAGTTTAGCCACCAAATGCACGTTGGAGACATTGTCGATGAAGTGATTCTTGGCACGGACATTATGAATGCCTACGGATTCGTTGTGGACTTAAGAGAGAATGTCCTGAACGTTGGCAAAGAAAAGATAAAGCTTTGCATGGCTAAAATGACAGGGTCTACCAACAATTCGATTAAGCGAGTTGCATTGGTCGAAGAAAAAGTCAACAGGTCTGGTCAAGAGGAACCCTCCCTATTGCAAGCGGAAATGGAGGAAGAACTAGCAGAGCAAATACAAATAATTGTAACGACAAAAGAAGTGATTTGAAAGCCAACTATGGGTGTCGAGACAAAACTCTTGCTTGTTTCTGAGCTGATAGAAGCACCCGAGGGAAAAGTGGCTGAAGATGAGGTTACGGAAGAGGTTGTAGACGAGAACCAAACAAACCTGGATTAGCCAGTGGTGGTTAGGTCATCAATACATGACGCAACGGGAATGATTCAAGCATGACTGGGGGGCGGGAGATTTGAGAGGTTTTTGAGACTCAGTCCCAAGAGCCGCAGAACTATTCCTCGCAATTAGAAAACCAAATGCGAGAAATGAATCGCTTGAAAGAGGACGGCTGAAGATTGCCAGTGATAAAATGAAAACTCGGTATGACATTCGCAGCAATAGTGTGGGTTTCCAAGAAAGATATCATGTCTGGTTGTTCAATCCAAAAGCGCCGTCGTGGTCGCTCACTTAAGTTTCAGTCTAACTGGAAAGGACCCTACACTGTGAAAAAAAGAATCAACGATGTTCTTTATCGGATTCAACAGGAAGGACAGCGAAAGTTCAGGTCGTCCACCTAGATGGCCTGGTTAAGTACTAATTGAGAGACGGTTTGCCAGTTCGGGACGAACAGGTTTAAGGAGGAGGCAGTGTTACGACATCGCAGAACAATCTTCGTGTTTATCGAAAGTTCCAGAGAGATCCAGAATGTAAGCGTGTGGCGTACGTGCTTGTAGACGTATTTGCGAGAGTCTTCTCGATGTCTTCTTCTAAACAAACTTAAAGAACAAAATGAAGACACACAATATATAACTGAAATAAAAAATAGCCTCTAACTAATACTAAAACAATATTACTTTGAATTCAATAGCAAAATTTATCAACACCAAGAAGGATTGGCAATGGGATCTCCATCTAGCGTAATAGCAGAAATATTCTTACAACATATAGACACTAAAATACAAAATATTATAAAGTCCTTTGATCCAAATGTCATTTGGATAAGATATGTCGAGCTTGGATGATGGGCTATATATATCAAGTAACAAAAATTCAAATGCAGATAACAAATTAAAATCTATAACATACTTCCAAAAATACAATTCACAGAAGAAAAAAAAATCACAATAAAGTGAAATATTTAGACATAACCATCACAAGATACAATAACCACCTACAATATGCAATATACAGAAAACCAACTTCCACTAACATCATTATACCTAACCTTTCTGACCACCCACCATAACATAAAATGGAAGAATTCTATTCACTGTTTAACAGAATGTACAGAATACCCCTAAACAAGCAAGAAACAGACAAAGAAAGAAATATATTATACCAAATTGCTTGTGAAAATGGATATAATAAAAACACTTTAAACAAAATAGAAAATCAAATCAAATAGAAAATAAAACTGAACAATTAAGAATCAATCAAAATGAACAAAACAAATTAATAACAACAATAAAAAATGGGCCACATTTACATACATAAATAACAAAGTTAACAAAACTGTTTATGAACACAGACATTAAAATAGCATACAAATCTAAAAAAAATTATCTACAAAAACTAAATAGCCCACACAACAAAGATAATACAACAGCCAATGGAATACACAAAATTGAATGCCAAGACTGAAATAAATGTTACATAGGACAAACAAAAAAACAACTGAAAAATCTTTATTTTGAACACCTAAACGCATACAAAAAAAAAAACAGAAATATACAAGTCTAACTTAACCACACATGCAATAAACACAGGACATGAATTCCCAACATAACCAACATGACACTGATAAAACACATAACACACAAAGGCACCATAATGAACATTTGGGAAAATTTACAAATATACAAACAAAAAACAAAAAACAAACTAATACCTGAACAAATACAAACCAAAACAAAACATGACAAAATTTTCAAAGCACTCAACATCGGAAATAAACAAAATACTTACACATACACCACAATCACACACAATAAAACCAATTTAAATTAACAGAAGCAATCAGGAAGCCACAATAATAACCAACCAACACATATGTACTTCACCAGACACAAAATCCGGAACGCTGAGGATGAGTACAAGATGGTACCCGAAACATGTTCGAAATAAGGAGAAATATCTTGTGGTAAAGTGATTGTAAATATTATATATTGCAACGATACGTTTAGCATAAGTCTATGTATCAACCCCTGACTCAGGTATAACATACGAACGCACGTATGAGATGTAAACGATGTAAATAATAAAAATAAGGTAATAATTAAGCGTTTTGTATAAGAGATAAATAAAAGAAATAAACGTATTAATTAATTTTAAATAAATAAATATTTGTAATTGAGCATGCATATGGAATTGCAAGCCTAGTTAATTTTAAACGCAGCGAAGGGTGAAGAAACACGCACCGACTGGCAAGGGTGACGTCATAGCGATAGGCAGCCGCGTGTGTATCAGTGTGTGTGTGTGTGTGTGTGTGTTAGTGTGTAAATGAAGATCAAGTTGAATTATGCATACGATTGTCGAAAATTTTACACAGATTTAAGTGCTGAACGAAAACCATAAGTCACACGTATCAGAGACATATGTAAAAATAAAGCTGGCCCCTGGCGCTACAATCAGACATTAAGTGGTCCATGATCGTGGGAACCGTTCAGAAACCGTGTGAAATTTTGCCATAACTTCCATAGTTTACACACCTTAATGTTCAGAATTTGCATAGGTTAAGTTTAATAATGTACCCAACGATTTGTAAAATAATAATTATAAAAAAGTGTGCGCTTCATAGGAAGACGCGTAGGTTGTAATTAGTAATTAAAACGACGCGCGGACCTGTTCAACTTTGTCCAAACTGTTTCCAACAGGAATTGAACGACGGCAGGAGTGTAAAACCCCAGCGAGCGACACACGCTTTCTCAGATTATCAACAGACAGTACGTGAAATCCACGCATCTCCCAACCGCAAATTTTACAAAGTTAAGTAATGTTTTTACACCGTATTACGTAACTTGAAGTGCGATGGAACCGGCAGTACGTCGGTGAAAGTAGTAGTGAAACACGATTTACTTAAAAAGACTATAATATCGTAACCTACTATGAGTCGTAACGTCGATGAACTTCAAGAAGTCCACGTAAAACTTCGAGACATCCACGAGTGACAAGACGAGGAGAGGAGAGGAACCAGAGCAAAATACTAGAGGACACAGGGACAGCCACATGCAGCTACATCTAGCCGTACATCATCACGACCAGAGGTCCACGTCAGAACTCAGCACCCTGTAGACGGAGAGAGTAATTTCAACGACGCAGAGACAGAGAAGGTGATACCCGAAGAGGATCCCAAAACTCAAGAGTCCAGATGACGGTAACGACACAGTTAAATGCTTGCAGAAATATGCAGGTGATGTCAGACATTTATTTAACATTATAAATGACCCTGAGGTCTATTGAAAGAAGGGTCTATTTTCCATACACAAGTTTACATAAACTTTATTATATTTTTTATTTTTCATAATGAATAATCAATAAATGTTCAAAGAGTAATAATTGATAACAAAGAATATAAATTTATTAATCTCATAAGTAAATGGTCATTACAGAAACCGTATTGTATTATATTTTTATATTTTATTATATAATTAAAAGCAAGTAACGATAACGTAATCTAAAGTATGAGAGTTACTTTAATTGAAGATTGTTAATTAATTGAGACATTAGTAAGATAATTAATTGAAGTAATAGAATGGTCTCTATTAAAATTTTAATAAATGTTTGATTAGTTAAATATTTTTTTAAGTGCTACATAATAAAAAGCACACTTGCTAAGACAAGATGAATATTCAATTTCGTACGTGTTAATCACGTATTATAAAAATTATATGTGTTATGTATTATATGTATGTGTAAATATTCCAGGTCATATATGTCTTATGTTTGTGTATAATATGTCTTAGAATATAACAGGTATGATTTTAACCACGTTATAATGATATTATATTCGTATCGAATATAAGGTTTCCAATAGTAATTAACCCACACAATAATTAATAATATGACAATTTGCATTTTTTTTAATAATAAACAAAATGAACATGAGTTTATTAACAAAGTCGTACTAATTTCACAACTAGTACTAAATCCTCTGTACTCTTTACTTGTATTACAATTGTATTACGATATTCACGTGCTTATCCACACTCAATCAACTACCAAAGCCTGCGACCTAGTTGGGAAAAATCAAGGTAAATACTGCAGAAGAAGAGTATACCTTCGAGACGTGGGTAAGTGCGCACAAATGAATAGTAGCATATGTGCTAAGTATCTAAAGTATCGTCTAAGTGTAAGTGTCTAAAAGTATCGTCGTAATATATATATTGTTACGATTACGTTTAGATTAGCTCCTCTTTCTTTACACTTTGATTATTTAGTATTTGTTTAAATAAAATAAATAAATTTATTTAATTTCGGTTAAAATGAATTTCTTGGTTTATGCTTCGATGTTCTCCTTTCGATCAGCTGAACCAGTGTAGGTGACTTCTCGCTGGAATTAGAAGTTATTGGTTAAACACATACTTCCTTAGATTGATTTTTGTAAAGCAAGGCAGATTTACAATGCTGGTTAAATTGTTTAAAATTATTTAAACCAATTCACTGCAGCCACCAGTGCTGCCAACCGTGGTTGCTGCCCATCTAAACTGTTACGTTTTGTCTTAGTCTATGGAAATAATCTGTAGAACTCTTTCGTCAGGTAAAATTATGTTTTATTTCTCCAAAATTATTTATGAAATTAAATTACACCACATTACTGTTGTTAATCTTTTTTTTTATTAATAATGGTTGATAGACTCTTAATAATTCTTATTTCTCAGGGTTTGCTGTTCTGATTCTAGTTTTCGCCAAATGTTGGACGTTAATGTTTTGGTTAGATTATTTAAAAACAATGTGAGTTCTTTGAGACTGCAAGATACAACAAAACTTAAAGAATTCCACTACTATAATTTCTTAGTAGTAGGAGAGTGATTACATTATTGAAAAACACCTTAATTAATAACATGAAAATTCACCATACGATTTTGTATCGGCATTAGAGATTAACGCTGGTTTAAGTGAATAAGAACCAGTTAACTTTTAAATTACTAACAGCTCTTTAACATTATTAAAATTATCCGTAATGCACGGTTATAAATTAATTTCAGTGAGAAAATTAATATCTGCTTCATCAGACTGGATAACAAACAAAACAGGTACCGGTATTGGATATTCCTCATTAATATGGTTACACATTATTAAATATTTTGAACAATTATAAAATTAAAACAATACAACATAATTATCATACTATAGTTCAAAGTTTCTTTAAGTTCATTATTAATCAACTGATACCCCTTTATCTTGGAATGTTCGGAGGTTAATTATGACAATTATGTTCAACTATAGTTAATTCTTTTATCATTTTTTGTTTATTAATAACTTAATAGTTCTCGTTAAACTCATAGTATGTTTATTTTCCCGTATTACAATGGCTCTTCCGTTATATTTACTGTTATTGACTACAACAGTTGACCATTTTTATAAGCAAAGTCATTTGTCTCTTTGATATATTGTCACCGGACAAAAGGCTTGCCGCATGACAACTGGCGCCAATCGTACACACTATCGTTTTTGGTGGCCCTAAAAAGGACCGAGTGGCGAGAACGGTGATGTTGGTCGTGCCGCGCTGAGATGTTCGGCGGCTGCGCCCGCTGATCGTGGCGTACTGCAGTCCTCCTCTTCTTTCGGCACCGGTTGTAGAGTCGGCTGCCGGCCCAGCGAAATCCATCGCTGGCGCGGAACGGGAGTGCGAAGACGCAAGAACGGCGGCGGTTCTATTCTTCGGCTGTTCCTTCCGGCTGACTCCGCCCCGATGTCGTCCAAGAGAGGAGAGGAGATGAAGTGCGTTCGATGGCGTGGCGATGAAGAGTGCGCAAAATTTTTTTTTTTTTTTTTTTTTTTTTTTGCTGTTTGAGACCGACCAGTATGGTCGGACTCGGGCTGTTTTGGAGACGAGCTCCCTTCAGCCGTGTGGATAAGGGGTTTTTGGGGGGACGTACGCCAGACGATCGGAGCGCAGAGAAGGTGGAGGCACTTAGTTGGGAGAGTACTGTTTGTTGGTTATATTGTGTGAGGTGTAGTGTGTAGCCATACTCGAGAGGGAGAGGTAGATGGATGTGGCCGTTATAATGTTTCTGGGGCATATTTATTTAAGCATTTTGTTGATTTAGTTTATTTCTTCTTCATATTGTTCTGCGACGTTCTTGCAGGGGGGGGGCGCGAGACGCTGGTCGCCAAAGCTGTTGGGTGGCGACAGGGAGCCGTCAAGGGAGGCGGAAGGAACAGATTCGGGTTATGTTCGGGTACGTAAGTGTGGGGAACTAGAGTGTGTGTTTACTGTGAAGAGAAGAGAGTGTTTATCGCGTGTTGGGTATTGAGGCTGCTTTAGGAAGACAGGTCGCTACTGCCTGGGAGAGATAAGTCCGTGGCGGGGGAAAGGTATGTGTTACTGCTTAAACCGGTCTGTGTCGTTGACGCCGGCGTGGTTGGAGGCGAGGGGGAGGACCATTGGCTATTGCGAGGAGGCGATTTAGTAAGTAGAAAGGTCGGCTTGTATTGCGGGTGTTTCTATTAATTGACGGGACTATTGTTTGAATGGAATTGCGGCGGGAGGCTGTGCGGGAATACTTCCAGTTGAGTTTAACAAGGAAGGAATCAAGGTAAGGGAAGCGGGTGTTAAGCGCATACAGGGCGGCATTGGAAGTCTTCGTCAAGCGTGGTCGGCGGTATATGAGTCTTAGGGCCCGTCGTTCTGTGAGACGGTGAAGATCGAGGTAGGCTGGAGAGGCAGTAAGGAGAACTGGGTGTGCATATGTGAGGATGGGTCGGATACAGGTAGTATAGATTCGGCCTAGTAAGTCGCTGGAGCAGTGGTTTAGTCGGCTGAGGGTTCTGAGAGAACGGAGGCGGGTACGGGCGATGGTAGTTGTGCGTTTGATGTGTGGTCGCCAGGTAAGTTTGGAGTCAAGCGTGACGCCTAGATATTGGCAATTACGCTTCGGGCGTACTGATGATGGGCCAACGCGGACGGGCGTTGAATAGAAATGCGACATGTTGCGTCCAGTGGAGTTGAAAACACAGAGTTGGGTCTTGTCCGCGTTTACAGTTATTCGCCAAGTATTGCAGTAGGCGAAGAAAGGTTCTAGGATTTGCTGTAATTTGATTGGGATCTGCCGGTGTGCGCCTGCTGAGACCCAGTAGGCAGTATCGTCGGCGTACTGGGCTAGGCCTGCAGATGGGTAGGGTAGAGTAGGCGGAGGGGGAGGGGTGTCTTTCGTAAAGATGATATAGAGTAGCGGGCTAATGGCGGAGCCTTGGGGGACACCGGCGTGAAGGCTGAAGGGTGCCGAGAGATGCTGACGGACTCGGACTTGTGCCGTGCGGCCATCCAGGAACTGGGAGAGCCATTTGACGATGGTAGGGGGAAAGTGACATCCGAGGATCTTAAAACGGAGGCCATTGTGCCAGACAGAGTCGAAGGCTTTGCGGATGTCGAGTAGGGCTAAGATGGTCGGGCGTGTGCGGGCCGAGTTGTCCTGGATGGCGCTGATGACCCGAACGAGTTGATCGTATATGTTGTAGCCAGGGCGGAATCCGCCCTGGGTACTGAGGAGGACGCTATGAGTTTGTAGGTGGGGATGTATCCTGGCGACGAGGATTTTCTCGAAAAGCCTGGAGATTGCAGGGGTGAGAGAAATCGGGCGATAGTTCGACGGGAGGCTGGCGCTTTTCTTAGGTTTGGGGAACATGAGGACATGGGCGTTTTTCCAGGCCCGCGGGACGTAGCCAAGGAGGAGACTAGCTGTGTACAGATGGGCTAGGGCTTCGATAGCAGTGTCGGGGAGCGCTTTTAATATCCGGTTGGGGATTCCGTCAGGGCCAGGGGCTGTATTACGGCATTTACTAAGTCGGTCTTTGATGTCGTCTGGGTCTATGGGCCGCTCCAGCGGATGGTCGTGGTCTGCGGTCAGGACGTCGTGTGGAGTGAAGAGGTCTGAGTGAGTGGTTAGAAAAGTGTCTATAGTATTTTCGGCGATGGCGTCAAAGTCCGGGCTAACGGGGTGGCTATGGATGGTCTGGAGAGAGTCCCGAAAGGCAGCGGCCTTCTCCTCATCGCTGACGAGAAGGCGATCGCCTAACTGGAGAGGGGTATCGGCTTTGGGCGGGTTGTGTAGACGTTTGACCTGTTTCCAGAATCTGGGTGCGTCGTTGTGAAAGGAATCCTGTACAGAAGTACAGAGGCTCTCAATGCGGGAAGATCGAAAGTCTTTTATGGCGATCTTGACGGCATTTGAAAGTCTCCTGTATTCCAAGCAGAGATGCTCGTTCCGCCGATCTCTGTTTAAGAGGCGGCGGATCCAGCGTTTCCGGCGTATCAGTGTAAGGACCGGGGGAGGGAGCCTGAGCTGGGAGTAGCGGACATGTTTCGTCGGTATGGCTTGTGCCATCGCCGTCTGAATAGATGTCGTGATTAGGTCGTTGTAAGCGTCCGTTTGCGTGGGGGTGGTGGGCGGGGCAGGAAGAGGGGATATAAGGGAAGCTAAAGCTTGAGAAAAAAGAGGCCAGTCGGCAGCGTGAAAGTCTGTTACGGCCGTCGTGCGGGGTTCCAGGGTGGGGTATTTTACGTGGCCGTAGGAAATTACAAGTAGAATAGGGATGTGGTCAGAGCCAACATCCGGGCCTTGGGAGATCCCGCTTATTTTACGGGAGATGTCGGCTGAGGTAAACAGCTTATCGGGACAGGTAGGTCGTTGGGCCGGAGTTACCGGCTGGCGGGTAAACGGGGTACGATGGTGCCTGAGACCGAAGTTATTGACCGCCTGAAGCACACTCGTGCCTCGGGCGGTGTTATAACAGTCTCCGAGTTGTCGGTGATGGGCGTTTAGATCTCCGAAGAGAAGTAAACGGGGGTAGGTCATGGCCAAGTGATGGAGGTAGTTGACGTCTATGTCGGCACGTGGGGGGCAGTAGTATGTTGCTATGAAGAGGGGAGGGGAGTTTGAGAAGCTGAGTTTGACTAGAAGTGAGTCAGTCGGGCTGTTTGATAGGGGTACTACTTTCGCTCGGAGAGAGTTACGAACAAGTATCGCAACTCCGCCCGAGTGAGATCCGTTGTCCTGCCTGAAGAGGGTATAGCCCGGGAAGAACAGGCGATGCCTGGCAGTTAGATAAGTCTCGTTTAGGGTGGCGACGTCTGTATGGGATTCCTGTAGAAAGAGGAGGAGTTCATCTCGTCGAGCCCGGAGGCTACGAACGTTGAGATGAAGAAGGGTGAGATGGTTCTTGCGGATTACGCTGCCGTCTTCTCCCATCGAAGCTTATCGCTTGGATTTAGAGTGAAGGATTGTAAGGCCTTCAGGGGTCCGGTTAAAAAGCGTCCTAGTGTCAAATAGTCGCTTAGTGATTTGGTTGACGCTAGTACGTAGTTTGTTGTGAGAGACGGGTTCTGTAACATTATAAATGACTGCAATGAGGGCGTCAAAGACTGATCGAGTCATGTCTGTAATCATTTTTTGGACGTCTGTCATCATCGACTGAAAGAGGCCGAGGATAGTCGTTGTGTCGATTGTGGTAGTAGTAGAAGTAGCGTTGGAGGTTTCTGGAGTAATTTCGGTGTCGGCGGGTTGGCCGTCGGCCGGTTGAGGTAAGGTGGGGGCGGTTTGTGTAGGTGCGGAGGCGGTGGCGATGGCGGTATTGAGAGAGGGGAAGTCTGTGGGTTGAGGTTTCCACGGGTTTGCCTTAGGTGGTGACGCGGGTATTATTGGGACGACGGGGGCTTGCGAGGCGGGGACCGGAGTCTGTTTAGGATATTTCGGGCATTTAGTTTGGCCCGTGAAATGGTCTGAGGAGGAGTTACAGGTCGCACAGAACGGCGAGCTGAAGTCGTGGTTGGTATGCGGGCAAAGGGCAGTGGGAGTTTTATTGCCGCACACGCGGCAACGGGGTTGGTAGGAACAGGATGCAGCTGTGTGGCCATAAAGGTGGCAGCGGGGGCAAGGTATATGACGTTCCGTCTGTCGGGATTCTTCTGTCCTGTAGTGTCTGCCAGCGACAAAGGCGCCTTCAGTTAGTAATAGGTTAATTTTCTGCCGGCCCGGGTTTTATTGACTAACCGGGATCGCTGATTGGCTCGCTCCGAGCACGTTGTTTGATTGGCTCGCTGTGTCCACCGCTGGTACTGGAGAGCAGATCTTCGCATACCGCTGCCGTCACAACTCCCCCGGGTCTTGAATGCTCTCCGGTAGCCAGCCTACTGCTCTTCTCCAGATGTTGTGGAGGTGTCTGTTGGGCGCCATGTTGATTGGTGTGCCGGCTTGTAGCTCGCTGGCGTGGCTGGATCTTGCATCCGCAAGATGATCGCTGCCCCACGTTGGGCGCCACTTGTCACCGGACAAAAGGCTTGCCGCATGACAACTGGCGCCAATCGTACACACTATCGTTTTTGGTGGCCCTAAAAAGGACCGAGTGGCGAGAACGGTGATGTTGGTCGTGCCGCGCTGAGATGTTCGGCGGCTGCGCCCGCTGATCGTGGCGTACTGCAGTCCTCCTCTTCTTTCGGCACCGGTTGTAGAGTCGGCTGCCGGCCCAGCGAAATCCATCGCTGGCGCGGAACGGGAGTGCGAAGACGCAAGAACGGCGGCGGTTCTATTCTTCGGCTGTTCCTTCCGGCTGACTCCGCCCCGATGTCGTCCAAGAGAGGAGAGGAGATGAAGTGCGTTCGATGGCGTGGCGATGAAGAGTGCGCAAAATTTTCTGCCGGCCCGGGTTTTATTGACTAACCGGGATCGCTGATTGGCTCGCTCCGAGCACGTTGTTTGATTGGCTCGCTGTGTCCACCGCTGGTACTGGAGAGCAGATCTTCGCATACCGCTGCCGTCACAATATATATATTGTTTTTTTTTTTAATAGTAATTAGACGTTCAACACAGGCCTGCACTGTGGCAGACAAAACCAAATTTCGCTGCATCAATTGTGGCCAAGGCCACGCAGCGTCTAACGTAAACTGCCCGGTCTATAAGGCGGAGCTCCTGCGGAAGCAAAAGCCGCAGGGGCCCCTCCCGAAGCCACGGCAGCCAGTTATGCAGCCCCAACCTAGACAGCCTAAAATGCAGGCTAGGCCTAAACCTCAGGCACAACCGGCACGGCGCGCGCCCTCTCCGGCTCCACCTCCAGCCCCTACAAAGGCAACTAAACGTACCGCGTCTCCTTCCACAGCAGAGACACGCCCAGTAGCTGTTATCTCGGTTTTGGAGCCGGAGAATGAACCCTCCACCTCCGCGGAACCTCCTACTCCCGCCTCTGAACCAGAGGTAGCCTCGCCGCCCCTGCCACCTCCGCGATTTCCGCGAGCAGGCATCAAACCCAGGAACAAAGGGATACCCACACCGGATGCTCGGCCCCGAGCTCCTGCCTGCCCACAGCCCAAGAAAAGTCCTGCTTCCCGGTATAAGTCCGACGAAGCGCAACAGCGTACTTTTCCTGCCGCTGATCCAAAACCGTCTGGCCCTGGTCCTATGGCTTCCACCATGACCCGATCTGCCGTAACACCTGGTCGCTCTTATGCGGCCTCAGTTTCCAGGCAAACCACCCAGTCCGTCAGTTCCAATGACGCACAGTTCGTCCGCGGCTTTCTGTCTAGCTACGACCTCCCGAAAGTCGCATCTCTCTTCAGGTCCATCCGAGCCCGCCTGGAAACTGCTGACCCAACTGAGAGATTCATGCTCTTGGTGGAAGCCTGCGAAGTCATAGGTCTTCTATGAACCGAGCCCTTAGACGAGATCTCTCGCTCGTAGCCTGGAATGCTAACAACATCGGTACCAAGCATTCCGACCTTCTTGAATTCCTGGCTCGGTTCAAACCCAACGTACTTCTCCTCGGGGAAACCCACCTGACCCCGGCGAACCGGTTTCGATTACCAAATTACGTGGTCTATCGGGATGACCGAGTTGGCCGACGAGGAGGCGGCACGGCGATCGCGGTGAGGACCTCCATAGGTCATCATCGTGTCGCTTTGCCGCAGCTTACCAACCTAGAGGCCACCGCCATTGAGGTCCACGGAGCTCTTGGCGGCGTCCTCGTGGTCTCAGCTTACAAGCCCCCACAAGCTGAACTCCTTGTCAGCGACCTGGACGTCATCTTCGATTCCCATCGAAGGGTAATTTTGGCCGGCGATCTGAATTGCAAGCATCGCGTTTGGAATAGTCGCCTGACTACTCCGAACGGGAGGCGCTTGCTCAGTTTTGTTGAATCGCGCCGGGCGATGGTGTTTGGTCCAGCGCAACCCACGTTCTTTCCGTCACTGCCTAACGCGGCTCCCGATGTTCTGGACATCGCGGTGACCCAAGGAATTGTCTGTCCGGTCGAGGTATTCTCACTTACGGAGCTGACATCCGACCACAACCCTATCTTGGTCCACGTCGCTACCCAGCACGCCTATGCACGTTCTGACAAGCAGAAGGTCATCGATTGGGATCGCTACGGCCCGGCCTTGTGCCGTAGATTGCCGCCAGCGGCCCCACTCGATTCCGTTCGCCTCCTAGACGAAGCAGTTGCGGGAATCGAAGAGGCAATCATCTCGGCTATAGGCGTGTCTTCACGTACGCGAGCTGGCTTCACGCCTGACTACCAACGCATCCCTGAGGAAGTCTCTCTTCTCGCTCGCGAGAGGAATTACTTCCGGAAACGTTGGCAGAGGACCCGTGATCCGGCCGATAAGGCAGCATACAATCGGCTCACCGGACGACTGCGTGGCAGTCTGAAGGCGTTCCGACGTAGCTGTTGGGAACTCGACGTGGCCCGAACGGGGGATGCGGACCCGCAATCTCACCCGTACAGAATGCCTACCGCATTGACGGGACGGAGGCGCCGACCTCCACTTCCCGCCATTGTTGGACCGTTCGGTCGACTCCTGGGTCGCCCGGAGGAGAAGGCCGAGTACTTGGGCTTGTGTTTCGAGCGTCAGTTCGCTCCCAACCCGCCCATGGACTGGGACTTCGACGAACAAGTCGAGATGGCTGTGGAAGACTTTCTGTCTCTTCCGATCACGGCGGAGCCCGAACCCATCTCTTTGGAAGAGGTCTCAGATCGGCTCGCTGAACTTCAGCCAAGAAAGGCTCCAGGCCCGGACGGTGTTACCAACACCGCTCTACGACTTCTTCCCGAGCCTGGAGTTCAATTCTTGACTGATTTGTTCAACGCGTGTCTTAGACTGGCCTACTTTCCCAAGAAATGGAGAAAGGCGACGGTTATCGTGATCCCGAAGCAGGGAAAGGATACCACCCGCTCGGAAAACCTCCGGCCTATCAGCCTACTTTCCGCTACGTCCAAGGTTTTTGAGCGCCTCGTACAGCGTCGTGTACGAGAACATCTAACCAACTTTGACGTGCTGGTCCCCGAACAGTTCGGCTTTCGTGTGGGGCATTCGACCACTCATCAACTGATGAGACTGGTGGAAAGCATCACGGAAGCCGGGTGTCGGAGAGAACGGACCGTTGGCTGTTTCTTAGATGTTGAGAAAGCCTTCGACAGCGTATGGCATGATGGCCTTTTATTCAAACTTAGGGAAGTCCAGCTCCCGGACTGCTACCTCCATCTGGTTGCTAGCTTTCTGACGGAGAGGACCTTCTGCGTGAGAGTTGGCGATTCTGTCTCTTCCGAGAGACGAATCACAGCCGGCGTCCCTCAAGGTAGTGTTCTAGGCCCCCTTCTGTTCTCGATCTACGTCAACGACGTGCCGAGACAGCCTGGAGTCCAGATGGCCCTCTTCGCTGACGACACGGCCGTATTTACGGCCGATCGTCATGAGGAAAGGGCCGTCCTACGACTGCAGCGCCAGCTCGACACGCTCGTGGACTGGACTGAGAATTGGAGAGTGCAACTCAACGCCACCAAGAGTGTAGCCGTCGAATTCTCCAAGCGACGGAAGAACCCCGTTAGGCAACTACGTATCGGCAGAACGTACTTGCGCTGGTCCAACGAGGTCAAGTACCTCGGCTTACACCTTGACCGTCGGCTCACCTGGCGTACCCACGCACAGACAGTTCTTAAGCGAGCATCCACTCGCCTGTGCGCACTGTTTCCACTCCTGATCAGCTCAGCCATGACCAGGAAATTGGGTAGGATGATCGTCGGCGCGTATCTGCTGCCGGTCATTACCTACGCCTGCCCGGTCTGGGGTTACCTCGCCGCAATGCATAAAAAGAAATTGCAGAGCGTCCTCGACAGGGGGCTTCGGCTAGCGGCCAAAGTCCCCCGTCGCTTCTCATCTCGCCTTCTAAGGAGAGGACTTGGCGTCCGCTCCTTAGACGACACTTTCAGGCGGCTTGCACGCAAATTTTATGCACGTGCGGCGAGGTTCCCAGGCAATCCTCTAGTGACTGGGCTGGGAAGGTACCGTATACGCCCAGGTGATTCGTGGAAACGCCCTCGGTGTATACTGCGCTAGCGTAGGCTAGCACAACAGCCGAGAAAGGCCTGCTATAGAGCACGCGCCCTACTTGGGCAGGGCCACGAGGCAGGAGCTCCAGATGGTAGCTCGGAACTCAGTTCCCGTGCGGTTCGTCTCTGCGACGCACAACCGCAAAGCCCAAAGCGAAAAAAAAAAAAAAAAAAAAAAAAAAATAGTAATTATTAAAATTGTTAAATTAAATAAGGTCTCATGCCTTATCGTGTTCCGTTGACATAATATTATTAATTGTGTTCTATAATCTGGTTATCGAAAAAAGGTCATCATTATTTTAAGTAATTATTAAGTCACTATACTTGCGTTCTTTGCCTTTTCCTGGATTGACACTATTAATTTTTTATTAATAATATTAATAATGATTACACTGTCTATGCGCACATACTCCGTATAAGTTCACTGCAATTGAAACATTACAACTTTTGTTTACACTCCATCTAACCTCACTTTCACTTTTGGAGGTTACAATTGCTCTAGTCAGCTGTATGACATTAATTTTTCATTGTTGAGTACCACGACCGACGTGGCTTCCTCCTCGTTGTCTGATGATGAACTGTTTCTCTCATCGGCGTCAGAATTCGGCTTCTAATGTTGGATAATGACCTCTGATTGGTCAGTTTTCGTAAATTCCGTAATTTGTCGGTAACTTTCGTTAAAACAGACGCGCTCATGGCATCCTTTCGTTAAGTTTGAGAGTATTAAAGAATGGTTCGCTTATCAACGCCCATGGAGTTGTACTTTATTAATTCTTAATAACTAAAATTGTTCCCTTATCTATAATCTAATTCACTTTTCATTACTGCCATTGCTCCTGTCTTTTTAAACGAGAAATTTGATTCCCCACTCTCTATATGCCTGATTATTATTAACAGAATAACTTACTAATAATTTTTGGTTATCTATTTACATATAATACTTTTTATTTTATTTTATTTTAATTAATTTATTTAATTTCAATAAACATTTATGGCTACTATCTACTCATCGAATATTACTCCTTTTCATGAAGTTATAGTATGGCAATTTGCTAAAATCCTCATTTGGTAGTTGAGGTCTACCTCACCATGATCTATTATATCTTGATAACTCACTTATAGTAATATTACTTATTTTTAATATATTATTATTGTTCACAATTGCCTTCTATAACTTCTTATAACTATTACTTTGCTGTATTTGATATGATTAATTATTTATTGATTATAATTATCATAATTATCTTGTCTTTGACCCTTGGGTCTATGACACTAACATTTATTTTTGGTTCATGTTAATATTGTTTTCTAAACCACTTTTATTTTGGCCTAACCATTCTGGGATAAGCATTACATGTTTTGATTATCTCAGTTTTGGTCATTAGGTGGTTATTCTACTGTACTTATATTTTACATCAGTCTATAGTTCAAGACCATTAGGTGTTACATTATCTGCTTTTATTTTGTGTTAAAACTTTGTCTTTTGATCCATTATTGTTTCCAAAATGTTCATTATAATAGTGACAAAGTTTGACAATGTTTTGTTCTGCCCTAGAGTAGGGCAATTTGTTAGTAAATCCTTAACACTTCTTGCACCTAGTTTTACATGACAATTAAATTTAATTTCCATAATTATTATTTAATTCATGACAATAGGCCTACTTATTGATTTACCTTCTCTTAATGGCATTAAATTTCAATTATACTACTGACATTAACCCCTTCCTCTTTCATTATCCTATTTACATGTTAATTAGATTGGTCTTGGTGGAAATTCAATTCTGTCCATTTCAGCATGTTATTTTACACTCATGACTTATACAAGTCTTTCTAGATAACTAGTTTTGTTATTGGAATGATCCTTATAATCTATAGTTTCATTTTAGTATACTACACTCTAGTTTAACAACATTTTTGTTAATACTTTTGGTAATTACAATTGACAAATGCTTGTTAGCTTAGGTTATGTGTCCTTATCTTAATTCACAACAATGTTTTTTTCTTACTAATAATTTCTACACATTTTACTTACCGTAATTCTTAAACTGTATTAGTATTATTGTTTATCATTTATTGTCTTGTGTTTCTTTTTATGATTTCTCAACCTTATTGACTAATAGTGTTTCTTATATTCTTATACTTACATTAATCTTTTAACTAGTCTTTGTGATACAATTTATTTGCTACTACTATACATTCTTAATTTATATTAATACAATTCTTATACTCACTCTCTTCCTTATTTTTCTCCTATCATCGTTTTACCTTTGAGTTCTGGTCATATTGTCAGGTCAGTTAGACTAATTTATCGATGGTTTGATGTCATGTCATGTCATAGTATAGGGTTTGCATTTGAATCACTCCGTGCAGAAAGGGCTTCAGTCCTTAAACGCGATTTTTTTGGAAAAATGAGAAAAAGTGTTTTGTGACTTCTCCCGTGTAACAAAAATTCTGAAAAAATCATACATATTTTCTAATGTATGAGTAAGTGTCCTGTAAAACATTTTACGCTCTATCATCAAAAATCACCGAGAAAAAATTATTGAATTTAGTGAACTAAAGCCCTTTCTGTTTGGAATTTGAAAAGAGTTGTGATTTTTACATTTTCTTTGGCTTAATAACTGTCTTTGGGATCTTTATATTTATTTTTGTATTATTTAATAACAATAAAATTTAAGCTTTAAGTAATAAACAAGCTTTTATTCACAAAACATTATAGGAAATAATTTTACAATAATAAAAATTGTAATTCAATCATCTTGTTCTTCATTGGCTTCCTCTTCCTCACATGTTGGCCAACAATTGACTATTGTGTTGTAACATTCTGCATATTCATTAGGTATGTAAAGTAGAAGTTTTGAAATATCTTTTATTTTGGCTGATTTGATGGAAATTCGTCCTCCAGAATATGCTTGTAGAGGTGGAAAATTGTGAATACTTTTCCCCGAATAACCTAACCTGAATGTGTGAGTCACTATACTTTCAATAAATTGACTGCCAATTATACACCCTTCTAACTAGTTATTATACTTAAAATGCATTAATGAACTTATTCCAAAATGTACCTTGTCTTGTCGTTTCACTGTTGTAGAAATTGTCTCCTCAGATGTACATGATTTTTTGTAGATATGAGGCCACCAACTCTTAAAGTTTAAGATTTCACTAGATTGTACAACTTTCACCTCAAATTTTCCAAGTCTGCAACTAGTTTTAATAATTTCAGTGACTTCATCTATCCCATAGATTCTGTCATGTGATCTAAGGCTCCTCTTTATCAACGAAAAGTCCCTGTCACAGGGCAGATATGAATGACCCCTCACTGGAAAGTAATGCTCAATCTTTTTAAACCGTTTTGAATCGGTAAGGGCTAACAAAAACCTAGAGAGGGCATGGTTTTTATTCTGCCCACTACAGTTGTCTGAATACAAATGCAGTTCTTTGATTTCTGGGGCTGCACTTTTTTGTAATCATACAGGAACGAGCAAACCTCGTTTGGTCCCTTTTGCCCACACCCTCGTGATAAACATATAACTTCGTTGCATTTGTCTTTACATTGTGTATACAAAATACATTGGTAGTCAGTTGCCTTAAGTAAAAGGTCTCCTGAACAGGAATTACTGGTAACTGGATACTCTGCATAAAATCTATTCGATTGCAAGTACATTTGGTTGGTCTTTTATTTGACTTTCATTTTTGAGCATATTGTAAAATTTTTTTGCCCTTCTTTTATGTATAAGTAGCTCAGCCAAAGCACACCTTCTTGCTTTGTCATTAACATGAGAATTCCTTATTTTTATGCTAAGTTCCTCACACACACAACATGTGTCTACCTGAGGACATCCAAATGACAAGGAGTAGTTGTCTTTAAAAAATTGTATGTAGGTCTGGTAGCTGCACTTAATTCCTGGATGTTTCTCCAGAAACATTTTATGCATTTTTTCACATTAAGTCTGGAATCCAAGAATCTGTATGTCCTACCAGAGTAATGGCATTCTTTCACCGGAAAGCTTTCAATATGTTGCCTTATAACTTCACGAGATTCGGGTGGCAAGGCATTTTTACTAGGATTTTTTCCACGTCTGTCACAAGGGCTTTGATCCAACAATGCTAGCTTTCGCAGTCTCTTTACTCGTTTATCAGTTATAGCTAAGAGAGATAAAAATGCTTTGTAACATACCTACTTATGTTCATTACCAACATAAATGAAATATGAAAATGTTTTATCCACATGCCGTGTTCCCTCACTGTTCCGTGGTCGATGACGTTGAACATCATTACTTTCTATTAAGCCTTGAATAAATAGATCCTGCTGATCTTTTGAAGGAAGGTCATGTACACGTTGTAAAATGTCAAACTGTTCTTCTTCACTGATGTTATCAAAACATTTCAACCTCTTACATCTGAAACATAAAAAATACCCATAGATATTAGCCAAATTTTTATAAAAAATATTTTGCAAATAACTACAAAATAAACAGTAGGAAGAATGAAACACGCGTGCCTAACTATCAAGGAATACGTCAGCGCTCTAGCCTCTTGACCAATCAGACAGGCAGTTACTCCACTTTCATATCATTATTACAGTTACAACACAAGGTATTGCTAACAAACTGTTACTAATGCTAGTATTTAAAAAAGTTAATTTAATTATTATAAAATTATAGTAACATTATAAGTTGTTTACCTGCAAGATTCTCCCGTGGTTTTAGATGGTACTTGTTGTCCTTTGTAATTTGTGAACTCTTCACCCCTTAATCTGACAATCTTAGTCTTGTTTCTTTTCCATTCCGTAGGAGTTTTCTTCCTTTTCTTACTTGATTTCTTAATAACGGCATCTTCTTGATTATAATCACTGTCTTCATCCATGATTTCACAAAAGATGTGCTAACTAACTGGTTGAATACAAAACAAGCACAGCTGACAGGTAACTAGTCAGCTGAGAGGTGATGACAATTTCCAACAGTGATGCCAACACAATTCCGTGCAGAAAGTTCTTCAGTCCAGGACTGAAGCCCTATCTGCTTGGAACAGAATACAATACATACCTCTTACACATAACCTAGTAATAGATATATAGCCCTTTTTGCATGGAATTGTAGATCTATCTTCCATATTAAAGAAAATGTACACAACTCAATTTGGAAAAAAGTGGACTGAAGCCCTTTCTGCATGGAGCGATTCATTTAGCTTTTAAAGTACCTCTTTTTCTTCCTCATTATAAATATTTCATGTTCTCATTATTGGTTTCATTCTTTTCATTGCTTATTTCTTCTTTTCGTTGATTTTATTTGGTTTTTCCTAATTGCACTGATTCTGTTACCATCCTTAATAAATATTTCGTTATAGTTGTTTTGTATTCCTCTCCTCACTGTCCGATCTATTGGTTTACTGGTTACTCACGTTACTATGTTTTCTTCTAATCTTCTTCGTCGTTACTATTTTTCTTCTTCAGTTGCTTTTTCCAATTAGTTCGTGGACCGGATATAATTTTTTGTATAAAATTATTCATCTCTTGGGTGTTCTAGTGTTAATCAATGAGTGTTTTATTTCGTATAGTTGCTTTCAAGGGTACGGTGAAGATATGTACCGTTACAAAATATATATATATATATATATATATATATATATATATTGCAACAGTACAAATGTACAAGGTAGTGTGCATTGCACAAAATAATTTAAATAATTAATTAAAATAAATAAATAATACATATTGTTAGCAATAATAATAAAGGCTGATCACGCCACTTTGCTGTGTCTGTGTGCACACGCGTATGTTACATGTGTGTGTGAGACCTGTCACTTCCTGAAAAGCGTCAAACTTAATGAACGCTATTAATTACATGAATTTATTTTTTTGTAAAGATTGTGAGCATAATATCACAAAACCAAATACACCAAAGTGTGTATAAAAATAAGACGCACATGTGTATAAAAAATAGTGTGAAAAGGACAAAAAGTGTGATTATAGTGAACATAAATATAAATAAAACTTTTGTTAATTAAGCTAGAGAAAAATGGTTTATACACAGTGAACACATAAAAATTACCGACAAGATGAATATCGGCTAATGTGAAAAGACTTCGCATTTCGCGAAGACAGGCGAATTAAATGAGATAATAATCGTGTATGAGAAAGAACGCCACCGACAGACTCTGACATGCAGAATATTGTCGAAACATAATTTTAGCGCCCTAGGGTATAAATACACGAGACGCGCTAACTTAATTCTCTTTCTCGATCAACCATAGTCGCAGCCGGATGCTCTACCCGGCAACTACAACTCTTTCTCGTTTAACCATACTAGCAGCCGGAGGCTCTGCCCGGCAACTATAACTCTTTCTTGTACAACTACCGTAGCAGCCGGAGGTTCTTCACGATTACTCATCACTTTCGTGAGAACACCTGCAACCTGAGGCCATGACGGGAGACGAGGGAGCAGCCAAGTTCATGTAATAGAATCCAGTGAGGGCAGGATGTGATCAAGGACTCCACTACTACACGACTACAAAGGAGCATCCAGGATCGCGGACCTAGGACCGAAGAGGACACGTTGCTGATTTACCACAACAATAAGGTGAAAACAACCATGTATTTGTAAAACAGAGACTCACAGAAAGACAATATAATTAACGATGCAAAAAGAGGGACAATCCAATTCAAAGATGAATTAATAAATTTTGCAAACATAAATATTTCTTGTATAGTAATTAGAGTAATGTTTTAAAAAATGTTTTAAACTATAACTTTGAATCAATAGCTTAGTCATTAATATTTAAATTGATATAAAAATAAATTTTATTAGAAACAACGCAATGCATAGTCAGTATATTCAAAAGAAATTAGATCATTAGAAAGAAATTAGATAATCTAATAAGTATCACACTAATGAGCAAGATAATTATAAATGTGTATTATAGTATAAGATTGCATATTAGGTCTATATGTATTAATTAGATGTGTGCTACGACTACACACACACACGCGAGATAATAATGATATTTTAAATCGCAACCAAATGAGAAATTTTTTATTAATAAATTTTTAAATGTTTTTAAGATATGTGTTATTATTATTACGATTAAACCCATCATATACACACACGAATTTAATGTGTTGTATTGTTGTATAAAAATGGCTTCCAAGAACGTGGGGCACACACATTAAATAATTAAAGTGTTGTTCTAATATATATAATTCAAAGTCTGAGGATTTATGGGTACTTAATACAAATCCACACCGTTACACAGATTGCCACCCAATTTTGCACAGGTAACCTTTGACACAAGGCAAAAAATAATGTCTAATTGAAATTTGATATTTTGCCCCGTTCGCAAGATTTAGGCCTTTTTGTTGACGCATATAAAGATGTCAACAACACTATGGAGACCAGAATTAATTACCATAGTAACAAGTAAATAAACAAATGATATTTAGCGGCATCGGAACTGTAACTTTATCCGTTCCTGGATTTTTTAATTTTTTTAATATGCGATTGTATCGATATATTTTGTAATTTTTTATACAGATACGTCTATATATTTTGTAATTGTCTTAAACGATTATAAAATTTATATTTATACGTATTTCTGATGATGCAATGAATAAGTAATAAAATATATTAAATACTACTACTAAAGATGTCAACAACATTATGTAGACCAGAATTAATTATAATAGTAACAAGTAAATAAACAAAAGCTATTTAGCGGAATCGGAACTTTACATTTATCCATTCCTTCACTACATTTTCGATGTTTTATATAAAATGCGTTTGTATCGATATATTACGATGTGGAAAAAAGAAGAGTACTAATTGTAAATTGTCCTATTACTTAATGGAAAGCGAAAATACGAGTTGCTTTCATTTGTGAGGTTAGGTGACAAAGGTTTTTGGTTTTTAGTTTACTGCTGAAATAAATAAAAGCCATGGTTGAGGAAAACATAACATTTAACGTGTTATACAATGCTTCTAACACAGTAACAATTAAAATAAAGAGTTTAGCGTTTTTGATTTAAATGGTACTTAAAAATGTCTCCAAACGGGTACTTCTAAATTTCCAAAAGCTGTTGCAACAACATAATAATTTAGTACAAGTTAAATAGTACAAGTGTTGAAATCAGCTTTGGAGAAAATTTGACTTATGAGCACAAAATTTGTATACGAGCTGACAGAATTCCATATAGACATAGACAATAAAAATTATATTAAAATACTTATTACAAGTCGAGTATTTGCGTGCGAAGCGGCGGGTAACAGCTATTTTGCTATTAAGACTTTAAGTATATGGAACCATAAGGGTTACATTAATACAAGTCTAACATTGACCAAAGTCATAAACAACAAAGACGACATCTTCACTAACTTTGCATTAACGTTTTCAGTTTTGTTTACGACTATGACTATTTTCTGCTTCCTAAGTGTTCGTCGCTTTTTGATAACTGTTTTTATTGTGACTCTTTTATTAACAAATAGTTTTATAACCTTAATATACATAATAATATTTATATACTCTATGTTGAAACATTTTTTATATATAGTGTGCATTTTTTGTAATTTTGTCTAGACTCTTATTTTTATACAACAGTTACATCTGCATTATTGAGAAAGTATCGTATTATAAGTCCTATGTTTTAAAGCACCCAAGCTAAAATTTACGTGGCTAATCTGATAACATGTGTTTGTAATTACGTCAAGGTGGCGAAAATGTCACTTTACAAGCAGGATAAATGAGATACCTACTAAATAAATACATTTCTTTAATTTAATCTGCTCCAATATTGGTATCATAAAAATGACAGTCATGTCTTTACAAGTTGATAGTTTATTGCTTAGTGGAAATGGAAATAGTTTTGACGAGGTGTCCGTAAACTATTGAGAATTTTGATTATTATGACGCAATGCCAACCAAAGAAGAAAAAACAAACGCTTTAAAAAGTTTTTATAAATGTGATACTACTGCTGGTATTAATTAGTGTAGCCTACTGATTATTTTAATTAAAATCCACAGACCCGACTTGTCTTGTATCACATGTAGAGAAAAAGTTTTAAGTCACAATAGGACAGACTTGAAGACGAAAAATATTTTAAACACAACAAAACATAAATAATTAAAAAAAAAATATTTTTTTAACAATTTGTAATAATTATAAAACAATTATTATTATACAAATAATAATAATTTGTTAATTGTTTTAAAATTTAAACAATGAAAAAGTGACTTTTGAACAACAGTACCCCATATATTTTGAAAATAATGGAGTGTCAACTTTATTTTTGAAAAATTTTTAATTTTTATTGTCTTCTGTAAAATTTAAAAAAATTGAGCATCCGTGGTTTCAATAATATACGATGTCTTTATTCGCGCTGTTACTGTCAGTAGATTAGATCTTAGATATGTGTAGTATAGGGATAAACAATAACTACGGATTGGCCTTTCAGCTGACAAAATCTTGGGCTCGAGATTGTGCATAATCGACGGACGTAATCATCACAATGCTGATCAACTTGAACGTCATCGTAATCATCATCATCATCTCCAATACACCATGATTGATGGAGGAACACAGGACCACCATCAACAACAGGCTATAGAGTACCGATGAAGCGTCAGTATCATCATCGCCAATGTCATAATTCAGGAGACGCGCGCGCGCGCACACACAAAGGTAACTTCAACAATACGCAGGTGACAAATGAACAATTATATTTTTGGCAAAAGACTCATAAAGAACAGAATATGAGATAAAGTAATGTAAAGACTTAAATGTAAATAATGTAAATGTTCAGCGTAAGAAACGTAATTGTAAGTTGATGTTAAAATTAATAATTTTGTTTGTTGGGTGTGTCATTATAAATTATAAATATTTCTAAAATTAATAATATTTTATTAAAATATTAACAGCAACAATTTACCTTTTATTTGGTAAAGTTAATAGTATTTTTATAGATGAGTTGCTATGAGTTCAAATTTTGATAATCATTCAAAGTCAGGTACCCATGCAATGTAAAATAATTTTATAATTTGTTCATCATATACTGTATGTTAAGATATTTAAAACTACAGTATATCTTATTAATGTGTGTTGAGAATAGCAAAATTATGTTTGTTTTACAGACCGTAAATGTATAAAAGAGAGTATTTAAAATTTTCCAATTTCAAATTTTAATAATCAATTAATTTTCTTTGCAATATTTAATAAACCGTTGATTGATTCTTTTACTATGTTTTAATTATTTCATGTTATCAACGGTTCACTCGTCTTTTCAAAAATACGTTTATTGTCCAACCACATATACTTAACTCAACGAACACACAAAAATCCTTCGACCTAGCCGGTGTTTAAGAATATTGTTACGACGGTCTACTTGATCGTCGTAGGTACAGCGGAAACAAAATACAAGACACCAATTACGTTACTAATCACCAGCTTTAATTTTCACAATTACACAGTTTGTAATTGACTCGTACAATGTTTCCAGTTATATTTGTCCACACGCAATAACCATGTCTATTAATAGAGTTTCACACAATTATTAACACAATACTACTTCACATCGACACACTCAATCCGCACTAGCGAAAATCGCTCACGTTACTGAACTGACAATCCGCCTGCTATGGCTTTATATAGGCCCCGGAGAGGTGCAATACAGCTTTGACTCCTTACTGCACGCCAGCGGATTAATGCTTATCTCACGTGTTCCAGGAACTCACTAGAACCACCTACGTGAATGACGCAACACAAATCATACTCGACGGGGGGGTGGTGGAGAATGTTCTGGATTGTTCGGTACGCTTCTCGTAACACTGCCTCCTTCTTAAGACTGTTCGTCCCGAACTGGCAAAACGTCTCTGAAGTAATACTTGGCCAGGCGGTCTAGGTGGACGACCTTGTGAAAGATAATTCTGCCGTCCTTCGAATTCGATCTCGTGTGATCCGAACATCAAGTTCCCAGGAATACGAGTCTTCCGCGCAACCGCTAGTTTTGCTGGAGTCACTACCATTGCGTCATGTATTGGTGACCTAAACACCACTGGCTGATCCAAGTCTGTTTGGTTCTCGTCAACAACCCCTTGCTTAACTTCATCTTCAGCAACGTGTCCCCCGGGCGCTTCTAATAATTCACGAAAAAACGAGGGGTTTTCCTTGACACCCATATTTGGCTTTCCAGTCACTTCTTTTTCCGTTTCACGTATTTGTAATTCCTCTGCCAGTTCTTCTTCTATTTCCGCATGGAATAGGAAAAGTTCCTCTTGACCAGACCTGTTGACTTCTTCTTCGGCCAATGCCACTTGCTTAATCGAATGGTTGGTTGACCCTGACGTTTTTGCCATGCAAAGCTTTATCTTCTCTTGGCCAACCTTCAGGACATTCTCTCTTAAGTCCACAACGAATCCGTAGGCATTCATAATGTCCGTGCCAAAAATCACTTCATCAACAATGTCTGCAACAAGCATTTGGTGGCTAAACTCGAGAAGACCCAGGCGTACACGTACGTCTATCTTTCCTAACACATTGACGGGGCTTTGAGTCACAGTATGTATTGTACAAGAGCTAATTTGAGGCCGTCGGTTGCAAATTAAGTCAGGGCGCACAACAGACACTGTAGCGCCCGTGTCAACTGTACATGATCTTCGTTTACCTTCCGCAAATCCATTAACGATCAGGTTTCCTCTAATCTTATGTAGCGTGGAAACTGTGTGCTGTTCTGGGGCTTTACTTCTCCAATTAGTGCGATCGCTCTCTTCTCCACTGGGTATTGTATTCTTCCAGCAGTCTATCTGTAGATGACCACGTTTCCCACAGTTGTAACGCTTAGGTCTTCTGTCTTTATCCTTTGGTTCGAAAGATCGTCGTGGCGCTGCTGACTCCGCAATAGCGAAAATCGCTCACTATCCGCGATACTGACTGACAATCCGCTTGCTAAGACTTTATATAGGCCCCGGAGAGGTGCAGTACAGCTTTGCCCCCTTTCTGCACGCCAGCGGATTAATGCTTATCTCAAGTGTTCCTGGAACTCACTAGAACCACCTACGTGAATTACGCAACACAAGCCACACTGGACGGGGGGAGTGGAGAATGTTCTGGATTGTTCGTTACGCTTCTTGTAACACTATATAGTTGCGTTGGCTACATGGAGAGAAGTGTATCCATTTTATAATATTTGTAACGTTGTAATATATATACATACATACATACATATAAATATATATATATAACAACTGTACATATACATCAATTGTGAACAAATTAAATTTATTTTTAACTTGTATAGCCCCAAGTTAACGGGCAACAAAATTATATACCAACACAATTATATATGCAGGTTGTAAGTAATTATAACAATACCAGGTGTAACTATAATAAGAGTATTAGATTTATGAGTATTTTAAAATTCATATTTATTGTTTTATCAAGCCTTATAAATAATAAAACGTCGTTAATAATCTTCGATCAAGATATCACTCATTACTAAGTGTTTATCTCTTAAACTATACGGTGTTACACACATTTGAAACACTCTTACATCTAGACATGTTAATAATCTTAATCTAGACATTTATTCAATTTGATTTACTAAAACACATAAAATTAAAATGTAATTTGAATTGAATTCTTTTAGTTCAGATCTGACCTCAGCTTGCTCAGTCTATACCAATGTTTAAAAATTAAATTTAAAATTATATTAATTACTTTTAGACTGGCATTTGTTTTATATTCAAAATTTAAATTATCCTTTTTTTAATTTCTTTATATGCGATCGCTCATTCTTACGACTAAACATTTATCTAAGATTTTAATATATTATTTCTAATTATAAACTTTTTCCTTTGTTTTACTTTATTGTCTTTTCATATATAGTCTTTATGAGCTCTTTTAAAAAAATCATTTATAAATGCGTTATGCATGTCACCTCGAGTTTTGATGATCTTACGACTTACTGACGGGGTCCAGCGTTGTCTAGAGTTGGGTTTCCGTTACTCCTGGCTTGGCGTGGTCCTGTATATGTCCAGAGTCCAACGTCGTTCTCCAGCAGTGTGTGGTCCGTCTCAGAGAATTGCTATCTGCTGCAAGGTGGATCTCAATCGTCGGTTAGGCATCAAAAATGTAACGTCCAGTATCCCTGGTCGCTCTTGTAGCTTCTCCGTAGATACTCCGTAGACTTAAACGGTCACGGTACTTTACGCTTCCCGAAATATTGTCAACATAATTATTGAACGTCTTATTGGTTCGTCAATGAGACTTGTAATAAAATAAAAACTGTTCTGCCGACGAACAGCATGTCCGACTGTAACTGTGTCTTGAAATGAAGAGAAGGGTTTTCAGTCGAACCCTTAGTTTATACCCTCTCGAGATTCCGCACCTTTTGGCTCCAAAATTGTCCTGTTGAGACTTGCAGATCACATGCAAGCCCCACCTTTGCATATATTTGCTATTTTTTGCACATGGCAATATTTTGCACGAAATCGAGATAGCACAAATCATAGCTAATTTGATTAACCACTAACTACAGTATATTAATTTGAGCGTCTTATGGTAATTTGCGTATTTTTGGCACATTTATTTCGCACTGTCTCCGCGTACTGTTGAAACCCCCCTTTTATTTTATAAAGTGTTTTATGAATTTTTTTTATTTTATTTTATTTTATTTGTTAAAGGGGGAGAGACATAATATTTAAAACTAGGTAATGAACCTAGAGGAAGCCTAAAGTGTGCCTAGACCCAAGCTACAATTTCAGACATGTCCACTGGATGGATGACAGGACTTGCAAATGAAAAAACTCTATTAACAATAACAAGTGCAAAATTTATTTAGTGTCCAGTCTCATACATAATATAATAAAGGTACAATTAAATAATTGCCACTGAGTAGTATTGAAATACATATATACATTTTTTTATACAACACCATAATTTTATGAGTGACTGCTTAATTCAGTGGCTTGTAAAAAGAATGAATGCAACTCAAAGAATGATAGTGATATCTGATATTTGATATTTGATGTTGCTATTTAATATTTGATGTTTAATGTTAAATTTGCCAGCTCTGTCGACAATTATTTCTACACATGTGCTATAACATCATTAGTATTATATTATCTTTCCCCTTTTGAAAATTACACATAAACACGTACTTAATACATATAACACACAACCAATTCCTGCACCAACCCTCTCGCAATAACCCTTTACATAATATATATATATTACAAACAATACCAAGCTTAGAAATTCACACAGTTAGTGTCACATCTGAGGTGAAATTCATATAACCATAAAAAACTTATTTGCCCCCAACATAACAAGATAACTTGAAATTTATAAGTTAATACATCATTCAACAATTCTGAATCAATAACTCAGAGAATTAAGCCATAATTATTGTTAAAGCCTCAATAATGAACGAAAGTCAGACACCCCCAGTCCTGAATTATGCCCACATGACAGGACGTGATTATGCAGGACATAACCAACGCTCAGATACATAGAACACATAAAAAAATGGGAAAACTTAGAGATGTTCATCTAGGTACATGTGTATGTGCAAATTTCCTTACATAGCATAAGAATGTTGTGAAATATTACATAAGGTGCTTAGTTGTATACATTGTCAGAACATGCAGGAACGAAACTTAACACGTGTGTTTGCAGATCTTGTGCTAGTTAAAGGTGTTTTTTATAAGTCTGTTTCCGAGAGCGTCTGCAGATACACCGTATTGTGGTAGATGATATTGGTAAATTAAACATAGGAAGATCACACCTGGATTGTCCAATGTAACTAGGTGGCCATTTGACTGGGATGTAGCTGGAACCGATAACTTCTGGGGGCAGAATTTCTCTAAGTGTGTGCGTCTGTGTCCCAACTGACGGCGTCTCACGGCTCATGTAGCTTCTCTTCACAAGGGGTTGGCAGATCTTCGGCCAACCTCGACACCCATCTCGCCATTGGTCGAGCACCTAAGACAGGCAATTTGCTGTATAGGGTGCCATAAAGAACATAACATAATCACAGCTCGCACGCACGCCACAATTATAATATTATGGAGAAAACACACTTTAATATTTAGCAGGGCACCAGAACCTTTTCACAAACTTATTAGTTCATTAACAATTTGCTCTGACCACAAGATGTGCATTATTTCGTTTTATAAATCTGGTTTATATAATTCCTTTTTATAACTATGAAGTTCTTCTCTACCTAGGCTGTTTACATTTACAAACACTGAAAGGGTAGCTGAGTGTAAGATAGTTTTAAATTGCTTTAATCGAGTCAGTAAGTTACATTTAATTCAATTGTAATTTAATTCAATTGTACACTATTTCATGCCAAACAACTCACACACACACACAGGTTACCTTTTATTAAGAAAACATGTAACACAAAATGTTTTGAGGTTAAAGTAGTTGAGCTATTATAAAGACTAAATGAATACCTGGAGCTTGCTTTACTTTATCTTGCCATAGTAGAGGTTTCAACCAGGCGGAATATATCGAGTGCCGTCAATCGAGACCAGAGAAATTTCCTCGGTGAGGGTTAGAACAGAAATGAGGCCGATTACATCGCAATTTCCACCCACGTTACTTCGCTTTTATTACAGGATACGGCACAACAGCTGGCCGACACAATTTCGTCGCCCCCGACTAACAACGTAGTCCGCTACAAACGGCGACGACGCGCGATACATTAGCATTGAACGACGCCGAGAACGCGCGAGATTTAAAGAAATGATACACGCCCATGCAACCGAGCTTAGCGTGTTAACCTTGCGCCGAACGAAGTACGGCACACTGTGTCCTATTAACGTCATTTTCTCACTGGCGATAACTATAAATTTTACACACACTTTGGTGCCTTTGGTTTGTTTATACACTAATTAGTTTTCACACAGTGATTTAAAGTAATTATTTTATTAATTACTTCGGGAGGGTAGCTGAGATTCTTGTCTGTACATGCATCACTAACACACACAAGATACACGCGTAACACACATACAATCGAGCAGGTGTTCCTTGCCTGTCGAAACAGGTTAATTTCTCCCCTAATATAACAATGAAATATTTTTACAATCTCAGACCTGTCCATTTACCCCTAACTTATAATAATTCTACAAATTTTATATTTATTTAAATCAATGCCCAATTCAGCACATGACTGTATCGTTGCAATATATATTCAATCACTTTCTGCTACAGTCCGTTTCTTGATGTACATAAGACATTTAATATTTATAAATAAATTTACCTCAAGATATACCTTTTTTCCTTATATGGAACTTGTTTCGGGTACCATCTTGTACCCATCCTCAGCCTTCCGGTTTTTTGTGTCTGGTGAAGTACATGTGTACATGTGTTGGTTGACTATTATTATTGTAGCTTTCTGTTGGTTTCTGGTACTTCTAATTGGTTTTATTGTGTGTGATTGTGGTGTATGTGTTAGTTTTTTGTGTATTTTCCATATTGAGTGCTTTGAATATTGTGTCATGTTTTGTATTGATTTGTGTTTGTTCACGTATTAGTTTGTTTTGTGTTTTATGTTTGTATATTTGTAAATTTTCCCAAATGTTTATTATGGTGCCTTTGTGTGGTATATGTTTTATTAGTATCATATTGGTTATGTCTGCAAATTCATGTCCTGTGTGTATTGCATGTGTGGCTAAATTGGATTTATATATTTCTGGTTTTTTGTATGCGTTTAGGTGTTCAAAATAACTTTTTTCAGCTGTTTTTTGTTTGTCATATGTTGTTTGCAATAAATGTTACACCACAATCACACACAATAAAACCAATTTGAAGTACCAGAAGCCAACAGGAAGCCACAATAATAATAGTCAACCAACACATATGTACTTCACCAGACACAAAAACCGGAAGGCTGAGGATGGGTACAAGATGGTACCCGAAACATGTTCCTAATAAGGAAAAAAAAGGAATATCTTGAGGTAAATTTATTTATAAATATTAAATGTATTATATATATACATATATATATATATTCTCCCTGTATCTCTATTTTCCTCACACGCACGCGCGCGCGCGCGCACACACACACACACACACTGGACCTTGCATTAATTGTTTTGTTTCAGCCCTGATTAATGTAAATCGTCATTGTCAAATCCTCTCCTATAAACTGTACTTTCTTTGTAGAATACACGTCCACCTTTGTAGCTCGTTACAACGTCTACAAGATCTGTAACCACTAGTACACATAACGACCCATAAAATGGATCTGTTAACTGTATCAAACGCTTTCTATAGACAATGAAGGCAAGGTGTGTCTACAAATCATATTTCCTTAATTTCTCAATAATTAATTTTAAAGAGACAAGATCATCAACGTAAGATCGGCCCTTATGAAATCCTGCCTGTTCGCCCAGAAGTAAAAGATCCGAGACAAAACAAAGTCTTATATTAATAAATTTTTTACGTAACTTGTACTGTATTTATCGAGCTTATGTCTGTATAATTTGAAGGAATATTTGTATCATCTTTTTTAATAACGGAAATCCTTTTCTAATTCTTAATCCTCAATTATTTAATCCATGGTTACTCTCCATTCATCCGGGATCACGCACATCATCCGGTACCTATTCAGCAAATGTAGCCGTCTAAACTTGAATAATGTACTAGCGTATTTCACCATTTCTAAGTTTATCCCATATAAACCAGCTGCTTTCCGATTCTTCATGGATGAAAGTGCTCATTCTAGTTCCTCATATGTTAAATGTGAAAAAGTTAAATTTGAAGGACTACACTTATGTCCCATCTTACGTCTTATGCAGCATCCTTATTTTTAATGTAATGTGCTAAAAAAAACTGTTGATATATTATAAAAAAATAAGGGGTAGGTAGTGTCAGAGTCAGTAACACTGAGGGTTTTGGTGGAAAACGTTTTACCCTGGCGGGATTGCTGGGACGGGGTGTTTGTAGAGTTGGTAAACAAGAAATGAACTAACTTGCATGTCTTATTTCATTTGTTTCTCACAATGCTGACTAATTTTTAAAGTGTTGTTGAAGACGTGACAATGGTACGAGTAGATAAGTAAGACTTACATGCTACTTTTATATCTGTAGAGAACGTTAAGTCTATCGTGCTATTTTTAAAGTTGCGAAATCAGTTAGATCCCTGGCCAACACCAATTCGATAGTCGCGGAAGTATTAGACGTTATCCTACAACTGTTTTCATTTTTATTTATTCCGTTCTCCTGTTTACCCGCACTGGAGTAAGTCTCTTACGTAGATATAATTACTGTATAAGTATAATTACAGTGTAGTTAGATTACAACACGTAATACGAGACAGCAAAACCACTTTCAGGTATCGCAAAAAATCTAAGCCTGTAGCCTAATTATTTACTAATTTATTGCCCTAAGAGAAACAGATTGTTTTGTTAGGGAATTTAATAGATTGCTAACAAAATTTTCAGTCCTTTCGCACATACGCACAACAGTCTTGTGCAGTGCTACATAGTGTGAACATCGGCTGCAACAAGGCTAGCGAGAACAATGGAAATATGTGTGTAACAAAGAGAGAATTATTGAGTAAAGTGAGACAGTGAACTGCAATCGCGTTGTCTGCCCTTACTCCTCTCTAGACAACTTAGGTGAAGGTAGAGGTAATTCATTCGCAGGGTAAGTGAAGCTGGATCTGCGCAGCCCAGCAGCCAAGAAAGGCTGTCACATTTCTAGTAACACATTGTAATTCTGCTACAGCCACCATTTACACTAAACGTGCCTCCCCACTTAAAGTTGCAAAACGTCACTCAAACGCAGTTGCACCCTCTGTTCCATCTAGCGGTAGTAAATTATAAGTTATCGTTATTTTGTAATAAATGATGATTATTGAATTACGCCAAAGGGATTTTGTAAATATTTTCTTTATTTTTGAACAAACCCCGTCTTCTTTATGTTTTGAAATTAAAACCAGTTTAACTTAAAATAAAAAAAGTTTGTGTTGTGTGTTTACGCTAATAAATTAGTAACAAATTATTTCTAAATTATGTACGGATTGTTCCGACATACGCAAGTTTTTCTGTTGGTTGGTGGTACCTTCTTGACATATGATATTCCCTATTCTCGCTGTTGGCAACAACTTCTAGATTATCCTAGTTCTGCGGTTAATAATCTATATCTATATACTATTTAAAACTCAAAGTCTGAGGATTTATGGTACTGAATACAAATCCACACCGTCACACTGATTGCCACCAAATTTTGCACAGGTAACCTTTGACACAAAGCACAAAATACTGTCTACCTTTGAATTTGATATTTTGTTCCGTTTACACGATTTAGGTTCTTTTATTTATGCCTTTTCATTGACGCGTATAAAGATGTCAACAACACCATGAATACCAGAATTAATTACCATAGTAACAAGTAAATAAATAAATGGTATTTAACGGCATCGGAATTGTAATTTTATCCTTTCCTGCAGTTTTTAATGTTTTTAATATGCGATTGTATCGACATATTTTGTAATTTTGAAGTCAGATACGTCTATATATTTTGTAATTGTCTTAAACGATTATAAAATTTACGTTTCTACGTATTTTTGATGATGCAATAAATAAGTAATGAAATATATTAAACACTACTACTAAAGATGTCAACCATGGAGACTGTAAGGTTTATTTTTGAAAAATATTTATAAAATTGTAAAAGTAGTACAGAATAGCTAAAAATAATGTGTACCAACAGTTCTATTTGACAAAGAAGTATGTGAGGGTGTGTGAAGGGAAAGTCGGTAAGACTGTCCTCTTGGCATTGTAACCTACAGACAGCTTGATGTGTTACGGCTGTAAAGTTAATTGTCTGACAAAAAGAGTGACACTTACTAAATGTATGTGAGACGTTGTATTTCGCATCAGGCAGCTGGGCTGAGTAATAAAGGCATAAACCCCAATAAACCAATTTACCCTTTTTTAAAACTTTGACACAGATTGAAAGCAAAGAGTTTGTCAATTCGATACGGTACAACATTAGAGGCCAGAACAATTGCAACATAGAAATTTGACGAAAGTCGTGCTTACAAAGGAAGATTCGTTCCAGACTCAAAACAATGCTAGAGTGCAACTTGAAATATAACAATGGTACAGCAGATCGAACAATACCAGTATTGTATCTACGTTAAAGTGTAACAGAAAGTGGACACTAGGAGAAGGCCACGTGAGACAAAGAAATGTCGCCTGATTTACAAGGGGAAAGCGAAACTCACGAATTCTGGAGTGCGTGAATGAGATTCCTAGTAAATAGAGAAAACGGCTGTAGGAACAATCAGGACCAATGGGAGTTCGACAAGAGAGTCACGTATAAAACAGATATACTCGAAAACCAATTACAAATATACAATTTGTTACAATGGTAAAGGAACCAATAAGAGTATCCAAGCAGAGGGAAGATTCAACAGCGGTAGGCGGGATGAGAGTTTACTTGGTAGATCTCAGTACAGAAAAACGTCAGTCTACTATAGGAAGTTAGTTTAAGCAGTCTACTATAGTCAGTCTACTATAGTCAGTCTACTCGAAGCAGCCTAGTTTAAGCAGTTTAAGCAGTCTAGTCAGTCTTGTACAGTACTCATCAGCAGTCTAGTCTAGTTAGTTTAGCAGTCTAGTATTCATCATCAGTCTAATACTCATCATTTACAAAGTGATAACCACAAAACATTTTAATTCGCAAGAGTGTTGATCTTCACCGTAATTTAAACAAAGTGTCGGAGAATACGCTAACAGACATTCTACAATTACAATCATTCATAAGAAACTACAAACATCACAGCAGCTTTGATTAATACAGAACACATTAACATAGAGACTCAGTGCATATTCTACAACAGAGACATTAGACATAAAATTCAGCAATCTAAAGAACTATTGAAAACACAGTACACATGAACTTTTTCTACATCAACTAAAGACACTCAAATTCAACACAATAGGTGTGCCGTGAAAAGTGAACAGGTCGAGAATGCGTCAATAATTAAACAGTGATTGTGAGGTGCAGTGATCGCGAAAGGATACGTAAGCTACAACGACTACGGAGATCAGCAACTACAACACAGAGGACCACATGATATCACCGAGAATATGACTACTAATAATCAACGTTCTCAAACTAATGGTATTTTTTAGAGTTAAGTCAACAAACTCAATTCATTCAAGTCAAAGAACTCACACTAATAAGTAATTAACCTTGAGAACTGCCTCTCAGTGCTCTGCATTCGACTGAAGCGAAATAAAACGTCTACTAGTAAATTCTTAAAAAAACCATATCTAAACAGTAATATAAATTTGCCAAATACAATTGTAGATTATAAGTTACAATTATAAGTGTTATAAATTTAATAAATGTTCATTAATCGCGATTTCAGAGATAATTATTGTTAAGATCAGAGAAATGATTATACGTAAGGAAAGATCCATACAGAAGATTATATTTGTAATTTACTACAACTTGATTAATTAAATAAGCATTAGAAATAATATTGCTGTTGTGTGTTTGGCAAATGAATCCTTTATATCCACATCCTTGTAGATATGAGGTGGCGCCCGGGAATTTAAAACATTTTGGCAGTAAGTAATTTATAGAGTAAAGATTTACATATAAAAGATAAATTATTAATGTATGCAAATAAATTTGCATAAAATATAAGTAAATTCTTATATTTGACTGTACAACACGTGGCATTACAATTGTCAATTGCAAATAAAAATTCTTATATTTGCCGCCCAAAGAACATTGGACATTAAAATTCTTATATTTGTCGCCCAACTAGCGTGGCAAACTCTAAATTTAGATTTGTCAATCTTATATTTGTCGCCCAACTCGCGTGGCAAAATCTAAATTTAGATTTGTCAAAAAGGCAGATGAATGAATTGAGTTAAATAAGTTAACTAAACTGAGAATTAGAAATAAAATAGAAGTATTAGTAAATAGAGTAGACATTAAGAACATAGGGCTAGTAATTGTAACTACATTTGCTTAGTCACGGTTCGAATATACGGTATATGTTGACGCGAAGTAAGGCACGCAAAATGGAAAAAGAAACACCTTATACGACAACGGTCAATGAAGAAGAAACACAAGTACCAAGGAGAGCTGAAGAGAGCGAAGAGATGGAGATATATAACCAAATGGGAGATCCTCAAGTCATAGCAATGATGGAGGAAGAAATCAGAACGGATATTGAAAATATAAGGGCAGAAGGACCACACGCAGAAGTTGAACAAGTAAGTGCGACAGTACCACAGACGGAGAAGGAACAAATAAGGGCAGAAGGACCACAGACAAAAAGTGAGCTGCAAATGCTATACGAATTGATGAAAGTAGATAACAAGAAATTACAGAATAAGTTAGAAATAAGTCTGAGTAAATTACATGAAGACAATAAGAAATTACATGAAGACATTCAAGATATTAAAGTAAATCAGAAGAAATTAGAAGAAAAAGTTGAAGCAAATCAGAATAAATTAGAAGTAGCTATTAAGGATATTACAGGAAAGCACACTAAGTTAAGAGAGGAGATAAAAAACGATATGAACACGTTGCATGACAAATTAGTTGGTGATATTCAAATAGTGAATAAAACATGGCGTGAAGAATTGAATAAGACGGAGCATAATTTTGGCGAGGTGGTACAACAACAAAGTGAAAAATTTAAGTGTGAAATACAAAAAACTACTCAAAACTTAAGTGAAAATTTAAATCGAATCAATCAGGAAGTGAGAAGAGAAATAAAAACAACGAAAGAGGTCGTCCGAGAAGAAGTCAGAAATATTTCTACCGTAAACAAAGAAGAAATGGAAGAACAATTAAGAAAATTAGCTGAAGAAAAGGGTCGACGCATCGACGAGACGAAAGAAGATCAAGAGCAATTAAAACGAAAATTAACAGAGTTGGAGTCAAGACCAATGGTAAACAACCAAAATACTATTGTGGCTAACCAAGAACAGTTAAAGGAGGTACGGTACAACGGACGAGACGCATACCCCATGGAATTTCTAAAAGAATTAAAAGAGGTTAAAGAAATATATTACCCCAGCGGAGGTATTAAGTGGATTAGCAGGCATCTAGAGGGTGAAGCAACAGTATGGTGGAGAATCGTACAATCCCAAATACATACGTTTGAACAATTCGAGGAGGCGTTTACCAAGAAATTCTGAAGTCAACAAATTCAAGAAAACATACGGGACAGCTTGGAGTACGGATGTTATTATCCGAATGGTAAACTCACTATGGTGCAATACCTCGAGAATAAAATTCTACAGTGCAGACAACTGATCCCACCAATCTCGGATCAGCATTTAATTCGCAAACTTGCACGACACTATAGTAAGGAAATAGAAGTTGCCATCATAACTAGAGGCGTCCAACAAGTAGATCAATTTGAAAGCTTATTAAATGAGTTTGCTACCATTCAACAACGAGAAATGAGAGGATCGTATCGGTCGCCACAACAAACAACGGCTGACAACGGTGGAAGACATATTAACAATAGCTATCATAAAACGAAGGGTATGAAAGTGGAGACTGAACACGAGGGTCACAGACCTGGGTGGCGCAATAAACAAACGTTTGGCACAGAGGATAGGGGAACAAAACAGCCCATTGTCAACACAGTGACAAGTGAGCGACAACAACCTGGTCCTTTACAAGAATCACGTACAAAAAACGACCAGCCAACCCATTATCGCGGCAACAATTCTTAGCTAGTCGAAAAATAGATAACCAGTTAGACGTAGCATTAGATTATATTGATATTCGTGAAGAATTGGATAAGAAAATAATGAAGGATATAAAAAATATTGAGAAATTACAACGCCAAGATCCTAAATTGAATAAAATTATTTGTGAATTAGAAAGTAAGGAAGACTCTAAATTAAGTAATAAATATCAATATGTTAAAAAAAATCCTATACCGACAAGACAAGAGGTCATGGAAAATATATATACCGAGTAACATGAAAGAAAATTTAATTCAAGAATTACACGTTGTATACGGACACTGCGGTATACAAAAAACCGAAAGACTTTTTCGAGAGTACTTTACTGGAGACAGAATAAACAAAACGATACATCAAATCATTACTAAGTGCGATACATGTCAGCGATGTAAGGATCATCATAAGAATAATGTAGGAGAAACCATCCCGATGCTGCCAAAGAAGAAAGGGGAGTTAATCAGTATGGACTACTATGGACCCTTAATCACATCGACTGGAGGTGTTAAATACATTCTTGTTATCATCGATAATTTCACAAAGTACGTCAAACTTTATGCGTTGAAAAGAGCTACAACTCGTGCTACCATAAATAGACTCAAACAATATATAGCGTCATGGGGAAAACCGTTATCAATTGTCACTGATAATGGAACACAATTCACGACTAATGTTTGGACAAGGAGTTTACGAGAACTAGGAATTAAACCAAAGTTTACCGCTATTCGGAACCCGTGTACAAATATAGCCGAGAGAACTAACAGACAACTAGGTAACTTATTTCGAGTATTTGTCAAAGAGAAACACTCAAATTGGGCCAAGTATATCCAAGCCATTGAAATTTGTTTAAATGAGACATACTATAGTACCATTGAGATGAGTCCAATCGAGGCACACTGTGGAAAGAAACCAACCAGAGAGTGGACCAAATTTATTGACAGAAGTGTGATCTCCGAACCAACTACTTATAAGCTGGAAGACATTTACTTAAGGATTAAAGAAAAGAGAGAGCGACATGCAAATAAGATGAACCAAAGAGAACTAACAACATTCGCCATCGGTGACCTGGTATTAGTTAAAACATGTCCAATATCCGATGCAATGAATAAGATAATAGCTAAATTTTGCGACCTGTACGAAGGACCATATAGGGTTGCGAAGCAAATAAGTAAAGCTACTTATACGTTAGAATATTTGGACGAGAAGAAAGGAACAAGAGGAAATTTCAATGTCCGACAGCTAAAGAAATATATTACCTGACAAGAAGAGCAGTAAAAGGAAATAATGCGTTAGTAACGATCGGTTACGTGAGTAAGCAAATTGTAGCACTCATATAATAAATATGATATAATAAAGTTATGTATAATAATTGTAAAATTTTAAAGTAATAATCGAAGTAAGATTGTCAACTGACGATGTATAACAGAGTAAAGATTTATTTTTTGTATATTATGTATAAGAATAAAAGTATATCTAAGAAAAACAAAACAAAGACATTGAACAATGACTAACAATGAAAGTAATGATAAGAACTAAGTGATAATTAATATGATATTATGAATTTTCTTGTTGTTGTATGCATTTGCAAGTAGAAAATGATTGACAAATGAAAAAAAAAATATATAAGTGGATATTTAACTAATAGGAAGTAAGAAAGAACAGTAATAGTATCTAGGTGAATAATTATATGGAAACAGATGTACATAATGAATTAGATAGTTGTTAAGTTTATATTATGATATGTTAGGAAGATAAGTGGTCTGAATGGATGATAGTGCGTAGGATTGTAAACAATTGTATAGGTTAGCATAGAAAACAGAAAATTTAAACCATTAGTAGGACCCTTTGCCAAGTAACAAGGTGTGAAAGTGTCGAGTGACAGGGGGACGTAGTCATAAATCTCAAACACAAAGGTACACTGTATACAGTTTCGAACGTAAACAAACCAAGTTGAACCTCCTCTAACCAGTTAAAGAGATTACATCACTAGCATAAATATAACTCATTAGATATTTATAATTAATTAATTCAAATTTACATAATTAATTTAAATTTACATAAAAAAAAAAAAAAAAAAAAAAAAAAAAAGCACAAATTTTATTATTTGATTTTGTTACACGCCATCAATTAATAAAAATTTAAGGACAATGTAACGTTTATTTTTGAAAAATATTTATAAAATTGTAAAAGTAGTACAGAATAGCTAAAAATAATGTGTACCAACAGTTCTATTTGACAAAGAAGTATGTGAGGGTGTGTGAAGGGAAAGTCGGTAAGACTGTCCTCTTGGCATTGTAACCTACAGACAGCTTGATGTGTTACGGCTGTAAAGTTAATTGTCTGACAAAAAGAGTGACACTTACTAAATGTATGTGAGACGTTGTATTTCGCATCAGGCAGCTGGGCTGAGTAATAAAGGCATAAACCCCAATAAACCAATTTACCCTTTTTTAAAACTTTGACACAGATTGAAAGCAAAGAGTTTGTCAATTCGATACGGTACAACATTAGAGGCCAGAACAATTGCAACATAGAAATTTGACGAAAGTCGTGCTTACAAAGGAAGATTCGTTCCAGACTCAAAACAATGCTAGAGTGCAACTTGAAATATAACAATGGTACAGCAGATCGAACAATACCAGTATTGTATCTACGTTAAAGTGTAACAGAAAGTGGACACTAGGAGAAGGCCACGTGAGACAAAGAAATGTCGCCTGATTTACAAGGGGAAAGCGAAACTCACGAATTCTGGAGTGCGTGAATGAGATTCCTAGTAAATAGAGAAAACGGCTGTAGGAACAATCAGGACCAATGGGAGTTCGACAAGAGAGTCACGTATAAAACAGATATACTCGAAAACCAATTACAAATATACAATTTGTTACAATGGTTAAGGAACCAATAAGAGTATCCAAGCAGAGGGAAGATTCAACAGCGGTAGGCGGGATGAGAGTTTACTTGGTAGATCTCAGTACAGAAAAACGTCAGTCTACTATAGGAAGTTAGTTTAAGCAGTCTACTATAGTCAGTCTACTATAGTCAGTCTACTCGAAGCAGCCTAGTTTAAGCAGTTTAAGCAGTCTAGTCAGTCTTGTACAGTACTCATCAGCAGTCTAGTCTAGTTAGTTTAGCAGTCTAGTATTCATCATCAGTCTAATACTCATCATTTACAAAGTGATAACCACAAAACATTTTAATTCGCAAGAGTGTTGATCTTCACCGTAATTTAAACAAAGTGTCGGAGAATACGCTAACAGACATTCTACAATTACAATCATTCATAAGAAACTACAAACATCACAGCAGCTTTGATTAATACAGAACACATTAACATAGAGACTCAGTGCATATTCTACAACAGAGACATTAGACATAAAATTCAGCAATCTAAAGAACTATTGAAAACACAGTACACATGAACTTTTTCTACATCAACTAAAGACACTCATATTCAACACAATAGGTGTGCCGTGAAAAGTGAACAGGTCGAGAATGCGTCAATAATTAAACAGTGATTGTGAGGTGCAGTGATCGCGAAAGGATACGTAAGCTACAACGACTACGGAGATCAGCAACTACAACACAGAGGACCACATGATATCACCGAGAATATGACTACTAATAATCAACGTTCTCAAACTAATGGTATTTTTTAGAGTTAAGTCAACAAACTCAATTCATTCAAGTCAAAGAACTCACACTAATAAGTAATTAACCTTGAGAACTGCCTCTCAGTGCTCTGCATTCGACTGAAGCGAAATAAAACGTCTACTAGTAAATTCTTAAAAAAACCATATCTAAACAGTAATATAAATTTGCCAAATACAATTGTAGATTATAAGTTACAATTATAAGTGTTATAAATTTAATAAATGTTCATTAATCGCGATTTCAGAGATAATTATTGTTAAGATCAGAGAAATGATTATACGTAAGGAAAGATCCATACAGAAGATTATATTTGTAATTTACTACAACTTGATTAATTAAATAAGCATTAGAAATAATATTGCTGTTGTGTGTTTGGCAAATGAATCCTTTATATCCACATCCTTGTAGATATGAGGTGGCGCCCGGGAATTTAAAACATTTTGGCAGTAAGTAATTTATAGAGTAAAGATTTACATATAAAAGATAAATTATTAATGTATGCAAATAAATTTGCATAAAATATAAATAAATTCATATATTTGACTGTACAACACGTGGCATTACAATTGTCAATTGCAAATAAAAATTCTTATATTTGCCGCCCAAAGAACATTGGACATTAAAATTCTTATAAGACCAGAATTAATTACCGTAGTAACAGTAAATAAACGAAAGCTATTTAGCCGCATCAAAACTGTACATTTATTCATTCCTGCAGTACATTTCCGAAGTTTTACATAATATACACTTGTGTCGATATATTACGATGTGGAAAAGAAGAAGTGTACTACTAACTGGAAATTGTCCTATTACTTAATGCAAGGCGAAAATACGTATTGTTTTCATTCGTGAGGTTAGGTGACAACGGTTTTTGGTTTTTAGTTTACTGCTGAAATAAATAAAAGCCACGGTTGAGGAAAACATAACGTTTAATGTGTTACACAATGCTTCTAACACGGTAACACTTAAAATAAAGAATTTAGCGTTTTTGATTTACCAGGTACATCATAAATATGTTCAAAGGCTTTATAAACGTGTACTTTTACGCGTAAATCTCCAAAGGCTGTTCCACCAATATAATAAGTTAGTACAAGTTAAAACAGTACAAGTGTTGAAAACAGCTTTGGAGAGAATTTGACTAAAGAGTACAAAATTCTTATACGAGCTGACAGAACGCCATATAGATGTATACAATAAAAATTATATTAAAATACTTCCTAAAAGTCAAATATTCGCGTGCGAAGCCGCGGGAAACAACTAGTTAGTAATAAATTATGGTAAATAACTTTTTAAAACAAATCTACTGTCTCCGAGAAAGTCTCATTCTTTTACTTTGGAATTCGTGCTGGCAAACAATCCGTTTTTACTATAAAATTTGTGTATAAATTAGAGTTTAGGGTAATAAATCAGTAATAAATTATAGGCTGCCATTTTTGCTATACATGAAAATATTTTGCTGATTCAATATTACTTAATTACAATTAATATCGTTTCATGGTTATAGGCCTATTTATATAAATATTTAAATTATCGTTATGAAAGAAGTCTATAACGACGCAATTATGTCATCTCGCAAAGAAATGTTTTACTCGTCGTTACGAAATTCAGGAGGCCTCGTTGTACAAGAAATTCTATATTGTTTCTGAAGTGAAATGATACGCAGTAGGCCTATGCCGTATCCGTATGCAGTATCATGTATTGTCACTAATCAGCGAGTAAAAGGACAGCGTGTTTAAATTACACTAAACGAATTGGAATGAAATAAATATAAAATAAAACATGCTGAACGCAGTATAATTTTAGCGTGTCAAACAACACTCAACCTTTCTGGTGTATTTCAGTGTTTCTTTGTTAAATGCTGTGAATGCAAAGTGAAGAAGCAGCAAGCCAATGAATCAGGAGGAGCGTAACACATAACTTTATCCGTAAACTACTGACAGACCGCACCGTGTAAACTGCAATGCTGGAAAACTGTTCTGCACAACTGGTTAACTGCAAACTAACGCGGTTTAAACACGTCCATTTTTTGTTTATTATTTTTGTTTTTAAGACACTGGATATATTAAAAACTGAAAATTGTCTTCAATAATGTAGCACTGTAGATTTTGTGTGTTAGATACAGATGTAAGTAGAAAGTATAAAACTGAATTATAAAAATGTAAAATATAAATGGAAATAAAACTAACTAAATTCTTTTAATAAATGCACGCAGTGCCGTCATTAACAATAGCGTCCATTCTACACGCAAGTAAATCATTCTCCTTACAAACGTATAAACTCCATTAGAACTGTGTCACTGAAAGTTCGTCTGCCTACCTTGACCAGTTTCTTGCATGTAACGACAAATAATAAACAAAGTATTGTTAATGGATTCACAACTGGATTCACGTTTGCGGATACTAAACTCTCACAAATGGTCACTTGTTCCACCTGATCACTCTCCAAACCTTCGATAAGCATTTCTGCTCATCATCGAATCAGCTGAATGATTGTGACTTTGATGTTAAACTAAATATAAACCACCGAGTTGATACACAACAGAGATGCCATACTAAACAAGTCAAATTGGTTAGCAATTTTCTTAAATCAAGATCTTAATTACTTTTGTTTTTACTTACTGACATTTTGCTCGGTAATTTCACAAACATATTGTGATAATAATTAAAAAGGAATTAACACTTAGCAACGTTTTGCAATGTCCCTTTCTTATCAGACATTAGGCCCACCCACTTGCGACTGTTTCACTTGCTCGCATTATCCTCAAAGAGTCTACAATCGTTACTGTAAGGTTTGCTAAATTTTCTGATGTTTCGTATACTGTGTGTGTATGTGTGTGTATGTGTGTGTGTGTGTGTGTGTGTGTGTGTGTGTGTGTGTGTGTGTGTGTGTGTGTGTGTGTGTGTGTGTGTGTGTGTGTGTGTGTGTGTGTGTGTGTGTGTGTGTGTGTGTGTGTGTGTGTGTGTGTGTGTGTGGCAGTGGCGCGGTCAAGGGAAGCAACTGTCGCCTCACTAATGACCGACAACACACTACAGGACTGAGCGGGCTACCCATGTCAACACCATCGATTTGGCTTATAATTCCATAGTGGTCAGGGCATGCAGTAGTTATCCACTCGGTTTAGATGTTACAACCATATTATCCAATGTTGGGCAATCCTACCAAGTATCCTTACAGTATTCAGTTCCTTGCCGTACATCGTCATTTCTTTTGCGATCTAAAGAGATGCAAATATTATCCTGAAAATAAAGAGATGAATTTTATATATCCTGCCACGTGCCTGAGAAGTCTCATTTCTGCCGCTTGAACACGACTGATCTGGGATTTTGTTAAAGCCCAATTCTCAAACCCATAGAGTAGTGTGGGGGATGGTCACCACCTTATAGAACCTTAGGCGTGTTCCTTTCCTCGGTAATTTCAGAGTTCTCCTGACGGTCCCACACCTGATAGAATCTGCCTTTCTTCTGATTGGCTGGTGGTGCCAGCAACACCTTCGTGCGAACTCCAAAAGAAAGATTATAAATATGGGTGTCCTACTCACAGCCACTAGCCTTAACCACAGTTCAGTGGTCACTGACTGCCAAACCTTGGTCAGTGTGTTGCACGCTTCTGCACTGAAGATGGCCGTCGAAGGCACGACCGAAACGTTGCATCTAACAACATTGAGCCACGGCCTTACAGCACGGCAAGCCGAATTTCTGATAACAAAGGAGGCAAACTTTGTAGGTGTATTAGTCGATGACGTCGCAGACGTTTCAAATGAAAACGCAGTTTTGTATTATCGATATGCTTACGATGGAGAAGTCGAAGAGAGAATTTTAAGATGTACTAACGTCAATTGTTATCGACATGCCCAGGCTATTACAGAGCTCATTCGCCAGTTGCTGATTGAATTTGAATTTGCAGTGATAAACTAGTCGCTCAAGCGTACGATGGCTCAGCAACAATGGTAGGAAGTTTAAATTAACTACAGGCCTAATTACAGTATCGGATATACCTCACCTTCACCAACATTTGTACCCACTGCACGCCATTGGTGTGTGGTGTGTGTATGTCTGTGGACGCGTGAGCACGATTGTACGATGATTATTAACGCTAACTTTATCTCGGATGAACTATTGTAAAGAAGTAAATGTTTTACCAGATATTGTTCGTGACAATAAATACAGTCGTAACTTAAAAAAATATAAATAATTAAATAAACAAAATAAATTAATATTACTACACGTTTTGCCTTTAATTTAACCGCAGGTAAAAAAGAGTACACATCCATAAAAACAACAAATTACATACAATTAATTTACACGTTTGATAAGTAGGTAAACAACAAACAGAATCGTTACAAACCAGACTGACTTGTAACAGGTGTCCGTTGTCTGTAATGTCGGCCTTCCTTGGCCGGCTCCACCCCGACGCTGCTAAGTTTCATAACGCTAAGGGAGTTATTTCTTGTTTCACAATTCCTGCATATATTCCCTGTTTCTGCAAAAGGAGCAGAGTCCTCAAAGAGGCCAGTATCTTCCCCATATGTCGATATGGTCGAGGGACCCACGAAACACCTCGGAATATAACAGACGACATTGTGACGACCCCAGCTCTGATATGGAGTATGAATATGCAAAACAGAGTAAACAATAAGCATACAAACTGGAAAGAGATGTAAAGGACGTTCTAAAAGAAGATTGCGTGACATTTTGGTGGAGACAGACCTTGCGTTTATATGAAAGTAGACGAAGGGACAAACCCGTCGTCTGCAAAAAATTTGCTTAGATTGTGGCGCAATCTAACTTACCGAAACATCTCTGTAAAACGTCTTCCAGAATATGGGAAATTTAACAATAAGACTAACAGTGGTTATGTAATACGCTTCATTAGACATAATCTTATTTACACATTAATAGTCTCCATCTGCTGTAAAGGTAGATTAACCATTCGTTAGACAAACAGAAATAACACTGTTGCACACAATTATAGTAAAAATTCCCGAATCAGATCGGAAATATGATCATCTGATAAAACATATTTCCGATCTATTTTGTTTTCAAGTGCGTGGAATAGTGATGGTGCAAGTGACACGGATAATCTTAGGACTGTCCGTAGTTGACAGTGAGGAGTGCAATGCCGAAACACTAGCTTGTGAAGTTGGTAATTATCAGAAATTTGCGACATTTGCTTTTAAATTTTTACTTGAAAAGCTTTCTGCTCTATTTCCGAAGTCTCATATTTTGTTCATTACTTCACAGTAAAATATAATAGATGCAGGCTAGTGTAACAAGAAAACCTGTAAATGTTAAGCTATTCATTATCTTTGCATGATAATTTTCATGATGTTTAGCACAAGACTGAAATTTTAAATGAATTGGACGAAGCATGATACACAACAAGGAATTGAATAAATTAAATAAGTATTTCTGCTGATGATAAAGTTTCCTCCAGATTGGTTTTCTTTGAAATAATTAAGATTCTGAAAGAGCAAATTATTGATAAATTTTTAGATATTGATAAACTAGAATCTCTTTCAATACTAGATTGCAAAAAAATACAGCGATTTTTAAAAAACAATCTCTAAAAAACATTTCAAGTATTATTAAGAAAAACTAAGGTAGAATCTTTAATATGGCCTGTTCAAAAAATGATCAAACGTGTATGTACACGATTCCGATAATTTAGAGACAAGTCGAAATATGATGTAAATCTTAAGGCCTAATTGACTTACTAAAGCATTATAGGAAATTACAAAACTGTGCGCCTTGTTACTTACAATTCCTGTTACAAGTGTTCTGCAAAACGGTCATTTTTCAGCCCTGCCGCGAATAACTTACTTACCAGAACAGACTATCTGGACTACCCCTTATCTCAATTGAAAAATCTCTTTTACAAAACCTAAAAAAATGCCTGCATTTTATGACTCTGTTATAAACCTCTTTCTAGAGAAGACTGCCGAAACGAGCTGCAGTACAAGTAGATTACATACGGTATACAACTCTAAAATAAGATACAAATAATTAATTTTTTGCCTACGTGTTAGGCCGAACAGCGATCGGCAACAGCTGTTATATACCCACGCTACGCCACTGGTCTATACAGTTAGTGTCATGTTGTACAAGCATCCCAGATCCAGCGGTTGCAGTTTTCTTGTGTAATTTGCAGGAAAAAATTCCACTCCCACGTTCTTTAGGTGTGATATATCAGGAGTGTTTGTGCACATGTCCACAAACAGAAGGATTTTTAGATCTCTTGCGCTTATTTTTACATCGACGCCTCGCAGCCGGTCTTCAGATACTTGAGTCGTCATTCACTACTTATTGTTATGAGCGTATTATGTAGGGAGCGTCTGCAATATTTTTAAAACAGCGCGGCCTTGCAAATTTCCCAACAGTTAGGGGGAGCAGTTTTTCACTTCCCTCATTGTTTGCACACAACACTGTTACACGTTGTTTACTCCGATTCCCACCACGACAGTTGTCCCCTTTGAATGCCATTGTGCAGTCAGGAAGTGAACTAAAAAAAGAAGGTCTATTCCATCGGCACTGAAAACGTCTTTGGGAGCATACTGTGATTCTAGTTTTCTCAACCGAGTGTCTTTCTACATACGCACTGTATTATCGTGTACACTCTTACTCTCACTGCACACGCTTTTACTGCCAATGCCATGCCTTATTTTAAATTTATGTAGCCACCCGGTTGAGGCATGAAACTCTTCAACATTGAACCTGGCTGCTGGTTCATTTGCTTTTTCTCAAAGGACTGGCCCGCTGGTGGGAATTCCTTCCGCCCCGTGCTTCTGAACCACTGTAAAGACAATCTTCCAAGCGTTCACATTTCCCGCCTTGAATACGTGTTCGCTTATTACTAGGAACACCAAACACACGCGCACGTTCTTCAATTTCGGTTGCTTTAGCCACGATTGAATTTAACGTCGACGGAGCAATCCCTTTGGCGATGTTTACTCGTGCCTTATTCCCGCTTTCCTTCACTACTTTCAAAATGTTTAATTTTTCAACGATCATAAAGGGTTTCCTCTTCCTTCCACTCATTTTCCATTTACGATGTTATCTCTAATAGAAACAGTAACGAACTGATATCGACAAAGCGATGGAGCTTTACGAGCTGTGACCAAATATCTTACGTTTCAAGGAATCTCAGCTAGCTCAGAGGTTACACAACAACAGCTAATTCAGCTGAACGGCTCTAATTGACTATTCCCTAGAAACATACACCTGTCCAAAATATCTTCGTTCAGACATTCATTGTGTGATACACCGACGTAAATCGGAAAAAATATTTAAAGTTATAAATGAAGTTTCGTATCTCCAGAGGCTTACGAATATGTCGCATATGTGTAAAAAACAAATAAAAAAAACATAACCAAAATAAAATAACATGTAATGTATAGGAATTTCGCCTTGAAGACCTTGAAGTAAAAACGAGGAAGTGCGGCGAAAATGTATAAGTACGAAACGTATAAAAGAAGTTTCACTGTATACGCAGTAGCAGTATGGTGGTGTTTAAGAGTTATTATTTACAGTATTAGAGGTTTACAACTAAATGAACAAAACAGAACACTTAACAGTGTGAACCAAATCATGAAATTGTTTTAACCCTTAATAACAATTTTACAATTTAGCCTACAAGTAAAAGTTACAAAAAATACTATAAAATTAATATTCTAACATTCTTACCCAGAATCCTTATTATCAAATATGTGACCTAATTTTACTATGCATTTCTTATTGTATCAAGTAAAAAATACTACCTTTACCAAACAACCAGATTTGTACATTTTCTTTTAAATTTTCATTTAACATTTTTTTTATATTACCAGAGAGTAATTTAAAACTTTTGGTCCTAGAAATAAAAATGAGCCCCGAAACCATGACTTATTTACTTAGGTTAGTAAAGTTACCTCGTTGTCGGTTTCGAGTTCAATAATATTGATCGGATACAGATTGTTTAGTCATTGCATAATATACTCTGAATACTTTATAAACGAATTAATACTGTAGAGGTAAAATTTCATTTTTATTAAATAGATAAAATGCTGTAGCTAATCTATTTTAGGAAGCAGGAATCCGATGTAAGACCGTTAAGTGGCAATAAAAAACATAACCCAATACTGAAGCTTTGAATGCTTTAAATGACACTTTACCAGAGAAAATTGCTTACAGATCGTAAAAATAAAATTGCCTGAAGTGTTTTCTTAGTCTGACTTTAATTACTTTACAAAAAAGCCATTAATAAATATTAAGAATAGGGTTGCAGTTAATACGGACCCTTGCAAGACATCACGTGTGACGTCACGATCATGATTATATTGATCTCCAACTCGTAGTCTCTGCACCCGACCGCTCAGGTGAACGGAAACCTAATCGCTGGTCATGGGTCTAATATCGGCTGATTCCAGTTTTGTAATAAATGTCGATGATATACAGTGTCGAAAGCTTTCGAAAAGCTTATAAATAAACCGGAATTTTAGTACGTAGGCTTTCACGGCCGGTGTCATTATGATTATCTAAAACTTCCGGGCTGAAAGGCCGTGGTCGAGTGCTTGATGTTCTGCAGCTAGACGTTTCGGCCACACCACCGGTGGCCATCTTCAGTAGCAAAAAGATGGCCACCGGTGGTGTGGCCGAAACGTCTAGCTGTAGAACATCAAGCACTCGACCACGGCCTTTCAGCCCGGAAGTTTTAGATAATCATAAAAAACCGGAATTGTTATCATTTTGATTTATGGCTGAATAGGTTTTACACATAAAGTCCAACATGGCGGTTCGATAAAGGCGTTGTATCCCTTTCGTAAAACTGTCCTCCTGACTACGAAAAACCTGTTACTTTTGAGAAAGTTTAACAGTCTTCATTTCATTGTTTTCTCAATTAGGCAGGCGTATAATTAGTCAGTCTCCTCCTGATTCGCCTTTTTAAAAGACCATACAATAGGCTGCTTAAAGCTATTGGAAAAGTACCTGTACAACTATTGTCAGCTGTTTTAGCTAATATCGGTGCTACATAATCTACTACTTTCTGCGATAATTTTACAATGATATCACGGAACTCTGTAGACTTTTTTATTTTTAAGGCTTATCATAGGTTTAGGTATTTCTTCAGTCTCTGTGGTCGATAGGAACATTGGCCGATCTTGCATCATTAATTTTTTCAGATCATTATAATTATATACCAACAGGAAAACTCAACGCATAAAGTTTACAGACATCTGTAAAAACGTTGTAAAATCGTGGTCGAGGTTATTGCAGATTCTGATTGTACTACCCTCAAAACATGAAAAAAGTCTTTTTTCAAAAAGTGTGTGTGTGTGTGTGTGTGTGTGTCTATATTTAGATTTTTTTATGGCAAACGATAACAGCCGCAAATTCAAACATAAGCAAATAATGTTTTGCATGCAACTCTGAATTGTAGATTTCTCAAGACCTGTTTTTTTGGTGAAGATCGGCTAAGGGAAAGGGGTAGTTTACCAGCAACGTTTTTTGTTTAAACAAGGGTATTTTCTATGGTAACGATAACAGCCGCAAATTTTATAACAGAATCAAATAATGTTTTGCATACAGCCCTGAGTTGTAGAGTTCTCAAGACCTATTGTATTTGCTGAAGATCGGGTTAGGGAAGGGGTAGTTTACCTGCAACATTTTATGTTTTAACATGGGTAATTTTTTCTATGACGAATGATAACTGCCGCAAACTCAATGAGAATCAAATAATGTTTTGCATACCTTCCTGAGTTGTAGAGACCTCAATGTCTGTTGATTTTGGTGAAGATCAGTTAAGGCAAAGGGGTAGTTTACCGGCAACATTTGTTTTAACAACCGTAATTTTTTTATATGTCGAACGATAACTGCCGCACATTCAAACAGAATCAAATATTTTTTTGCATACGTTCCTCTATTGTAAAGGACTGAAGGCCTGTTGATTTTGGTGAAGATCGGTTAAGGGAAAGGGGTAGTTTACCTTCAACATTTTATGTGGTAACAAGAGAACTTTTTCCATGATGAACGATAACTGCCGTAAATTCAATCAGAATCAAATAATTTTTTACATAAGTGCCTGAATTGTACAGGACTCAAGGACTATTGATTTTGCTGAAGATCGGTTAGGGGGAAAGGGTAGTTTACCAGACACATTTTTTGTAGTAAGAGGAGTAAAGTACTTAATTTTGATAAATAAAGTATCCTGATAAGAAGATCTTAATAATCCACTGTAGAAACGTAGAAGAAATATCTATAAATGAAGAGGCTAGTTGAACGGGGTGGGGGTAATTTTCTATAAATGAAAATTATAGTTGAAGGGGGAGGATTGGATATATATATTGGAGGACTATTGGATATATAGTCTATCCAATCTTTTATATATGTACTACGTTATCGGCAACAAAGAAGTAGTTTGTTGTTAAAATTCCTTCCCGTCCTGTTTGGCAGTAGTCCAAAGTTTTCTGCAAAACCAGACGTTTCGGCAGTGCTATCGACTTCCATCATCAGTGAAAATTGAGTGCGACAACGTGTGGTGGTATACGTTAGTGACCACAGTACTGTGGTTAAGGCTGAAGCAGTAAGTAGAAAGAAGTAGTTTCTATGGAAATATTTCATTTCGAAAATGATTTTAATTATAAATCTTAGAACATGGAATTCATGTATGGTTCTCTATACCGATATTTACTTCCATGTTCCATGAGGAAATGGTAGTATGGTGATGGCAAAAAAATCGTGTTCGAAATAATTGCAGATTCTGACTGTACTGACCTCAAAATATGAAAAAAGTCATTTTTAGAAATGTGTGTGTGTGTCTGTGTGTCTGTAGATTTTTTCATGATCACGATTTTCCTAACGGCAAACGATAACAGCCGCAAATTCAAACAGAATTAAATACTTTTTTGCTACCTTCATGAAATATAGAGTACTCAAGGTCTGTTGATTGTGGTGAAGATCGGTTAAGAGGAAAGGGTAGTTTACAAGCAACGTTTTATATTTTAAATGGGTAATTTTATTTTATGACCAATGATAACTGCCGCATATTCAAAGAGAATCAAATAATTTTTGTATACATTCCTGAAGTTTTAAGTTCTCAAGGCCTTTTGAGTTTGGTGAAGATCGGTTAAAGGAAAGGGGTAGTTTACAAGCAACGTTTTATATTTGAACAAAGGTAATTGTTTCTAGGACAAACGATGTTGCATACGTTCTTGAATTGTAAGGAACTGAAGGCCTGTTGATTTTGATGAAGATGTGTTAAGGGAAAGGGGTAGTTTACCAACCATCTTTAATGCATTAACAAGAGTATTTGTTTTTATGACGAACGATAACTGTCACACATTCAAACAGAATCAAATAATGTTTTGTATGCATCCCTGAATTTTAAAAGAGTCAAGACCTTTTGATTTTCGTGAAGATCAGTTAAGAGAAAGGGGTAGTTTACCAGCAACATTCTATGTTTTAAAAAGGTTAATTTTTTCTATGACGAACGATAACTGCCGCAAATGCAATCAGAATCAAATAATGTTTTGCATGCAGCCCTAAATTGTAAAGATCTGAAGGACTCTTGATTTTCTTGAAGATCGGTTTATGGAAAGGTGTAGTTTATCGGCCACGTTTAATGTTTTAACAAGAGTAATTGTTTCTATGACGAACGATAACTGCCGCACATTCAAACAGAATCAAATAAAGTTTTGTATGCATCCCTGAATTTTAAAAGACTCAAGACCTTTTGATTTTCGTGAAGATCAGTTAAGGGAAAGGGGTAGTTTACCTGCAACATTTTATGTGGTAACAAGAGAACTTTTTCCATGATGAACGATAACTGCCGTAAATTCAATCAGAATCAAATAATTTTTTACACATGTGCCTGAATTGTAGAGTACTCAAGGACTATTGATATTGCTGAAGATCGGTTAGGGGGAAAGGGTAGTTTACCAGACACATTTTTTGTAGTTACAGGAGTAAAGTACTTAATTTTGATAAATAAAGTATCCTGATAAGAAGATCTTAATAATCCACTGTAGAAACGTAAATGAAATATCTATAAATGAAGAGGCTAGTTGAACGGGTTGGGGGTAATTTTCTATAAATGAAAATCATAGTTGAAGGGGGAGGATTGGATATATATATTGGAGGACTATTGGATATATAGTCTATCCAATCTTTTATATATGTACTACGTTATCGGCAACAAAGAAGTAGTTTGTTGTTAAAATTCCTTCCCGTCCTGTTTGGCAGTAGTCCAAAGTTTTCTGCAAAACCAGACGTTTCGGCAGTGCTATCGACTTCCATCATCAGTGAAAATTGAGTGCGACAACGTGTGGTGGTATACGTTAGTAACCACAGTACTGTGGTTAAGGCTGAAGCAGTAAGTAGAAAGAAGTAGTTCCTATGGAAATATTTCATTTCGAAAATGATTTTAATTATAAATCTTAGAACATGGAATTCATGTATGGTTCTCTATACCGATATTTACTTCCATGTTCCATGAGGAAATGGTAATATGGTGATGGCAAAAAAATCGTGTTCGAAATAATTGCAGATTCTGACTGTACTGACCTCAAAATATGAAAAAAGTCATTTTTAGAAATGTGTGTGTGTGTCTGTGTGTCTGTAGATTTTTTCATGATCACGATTTTCCTTTACGGCAAACGATAACAGCCGCAAATTCAAACAGAATTAAATACTTTTTTGCTACCTTCATGAAATATAGAGTACTCAAGGTCTGTTGATTGTGGTGAAGATCGGTTAAGAGGAAAGGGTAGTTTACAAGCAACGTTTTATGTTTTAAATGAGTAATTTTATTTTATGACCAATGATAACTGCCGCATATTCAAAGAGAATCAAATAATTTTTGTATACATTCCTGAAGTTTTAAGTTCTCAAGGCCTTTTGAGTTTGGTGAAGATCGGTTAAGGGAAAGGGGTAGTTTACAAGCAACGTTTTATATTTGAACAAAGGTAATTGTTTCTAGGACGAACGATGTTGCATACGTTCTTGAATTGTAAGGAACTGAAGGCCTGTTGATTTTGATGAAGATGTGTTAAGGGGAAGGGGTAGTTTACCAACCATCTTTAATGCATTAACAAGAGTATTTGTTTTTATGACGAACGATAACTGTCGCACATTCAAACAGAATCAAATAATGTTTTGTATGCATCCCTGAATTTTAAAAGAGTCAAGACCTTTTGATTTTCGTGAAGATCAGTTAAGAGAAAAGGGTAGTTTACCAGCAACATTTTATGTTTTAAAAAGGTTAATTTTTTCTATGACGAACGATAACTGCCGCAAATTCAATCAGAATCAAATAATGTTTTGCATGCAGCCCTAAGTTGTAAAGATCTGAAGGACTCTTGATTTTCTTGAAGATCGGTTTAGGGAAAGGGGTAGTTTATCGGCCACGTTTAATGTTTTAACAAGAGTAATTGTTTCTATGACGAACGATAACTGCCGCACATTCAAACAATATCAAATAATGTTTTGCACGCATCGTTCAATTGTAGAAGTCTCAAGACCTATTGATTTTCGTGAAGATCAGTTAAAAGAAAGGGGTAGTTTACCTGCAACATTTTATGTTGTAACAAGAGAAATGTTTTCATGACGAACGATAACTGACGTAAATTCAAATAGAATCAAATAATTTTTTACATATATGCCTGAGTTGTAGAAGACTCAAGGCCTGTTGATTTTGGTGAAGATCGGTTACGGGGAAAAGGCAATTTACCGGAAACATTATTTGTTCTAACAAGAGTAAAGTAATTAATTTTTAACTGATGAATTTTTTACTGAGTAAGTATTTTAAAGTATCCTGATAAGAAGATCTTAATAATCCACTGTAGATACGTAGATGAAATATCTATAAACGAAGAGGCTAAGTTGAACGGTGTAGGGGTAAATTTTCTATAAATGAAAATTATAGTTGAAGAGGGAGGGGATAATTTTTATATGTGTACTACGTTATCGGCAACATAGTAGTAGTTTGTTGTTAAAATTCCTTCCCGGGCTGTTTGGCCGTAGTCCAATGTGTTCTGCAAAACCAAACGTTTAGCCAGTGCCGTCGACTGCCATCATCAGTGAAAATCGAGTGCGATAACGTTTGGTGGTATACGTTAGTGACCACAGTACTGTGGTTAAGGCTGAGGCAATAAGTGGAAAGAAATAGTTTTTATGGAAACATTTCATTTCGCAAATGATTTTAAATACATATCTTAGAACATGGAAGTCGTTAATGGTTCTCCATACCGATATTTTTACTAATGATACATTACTAGTTCGCCACGCCTGATTGGGGGGAAATCGCCACGTCTAATTGGAGGGGAAACCTGTTTACTTTTTCGTGTCAATCCCATAATTAGACGGCATTTGTCAGCTGGATTATCAGCACTGCTAGGAAACAGTGTTTCGAAATAGCTGTTTTTTATAACGTATACGTTATCACTCAATGCTATTTTAAAGTTGTTTTTATAATTTTTAATCGCAAGTTATATGAGTGTTTTTATTGGATTACTTTCCGTAATCCATAGAGCAATTTGTTATCTCGTATTAAAAACGTTCAATCATACTTTGTAACTTTAAATGTTTCTATCGTGTCTTCTAAAAAGTTTCAAATGTTACAAAACAGTAGATTTAGATAACTAAAATCTGCGATTTTATCTTTCTCCATTAATATTACTCAAGGTTTCTATTAAAAATCAAAATCTGTTGATGTGTATTTTCTATATTTTTTCTGTTGATGTGTAAATGTATATCTTGAGATTACTTCTTTCTTCACGATACTCGAAATAAGAACGTGATCTGTAATACCAAGGTCAAACACGGCCAGCTTAATCTGTGTTCTGTTTTAGGTTTTTGTATTTAAACGATATGATTCTAATAAACGACATGTTTGATTGGATAAATGAATTAAATTCACGACCTGTGAGTGGAAATGACTGGATAACTTAGTGGAAGACAGTTCGATTCGTATGACGTGCATCAGTCTCGCTGTTATGTGGGTTCGGCCCAATCTGACCGCGCCTACCCACTGTTGGCACAATGCAACAATGCGACAACACATACACAATAATACCCACCCGCATTGCACATAGTTAAATCTACAATTGTTTCTCTACGGGACTGTAGTGACGTAAACTGTCACACGACTAGAGACCATGAGTCCAATACTTGTAGCGACATGGTGACAATAAAATTACATAATCGATTAACGTTTATATGCCACGGAAACACTAAAGTACGAGACACAGTTGCAGGCTGTAATGGAATGTACGCCTATCTCGAAAAGATGTCTGGATTACCTGAACCCCACAGGTGATATCATCTAATCGTTGAAAGCAGGATAAGTACAAAATAAATGTTAATTGGGGTGGAGGAGTGGAAGTAGAAGACTTAGTTTGTCGTTTCAGTTGCAACAAGAATGAATGCTGTGTAACACTTGACCGTGTTTAAGATCAACGTAGACTGGGTGACATTATTCAAGTCATACGATACATATTAGACGAATGATGGTAACACTAAGCCAAAAGCTTCCTGTCAAACAATAAGAACAGACATTTATGGGTTTTCGGATCAGATCAGTTTGATTACAGAAAATACAATATCATAATTTACAGCATTTAACGCTGCCGGTACTCAAACACTAGCTGAAAGTTTGGAAAATATTAGTTTGCGACAATAGCCATAAATTAAGTGGTTGGGGTTGAAAACCCGGTTTTGATTAAGAACCTCTAACATATAGATTTTTCGAAAATTTTTATCACTATCCCAAATAAAACGTTTACGAGATTTTAGGTAATATATAAGAAGTGATATTCCATTTGATATGTCTTGTAATCATAATTATTGCCATAAAATCTACGGTCAATAACATGTCGTTTCTTGCCTAACCCCAGTATTGGAGGGTTTTGATCCTAACGGCACACTTGGGTAGGGTTTTTAATAGGAGGAATAACTCTCGCTGGTTTGACGTCTCTTTGTGAATGAGAACGGTCGTAATTAAATCAGATGACCACGGGTGGAGGGGAATCGAACCCCCGGCCGACAACGTAGCTACGAACCACACGCTAGACACTACGCCACGACCGGTCTTGCAGGAAAGTTTAAAGAGAGGGATCTCATCCAAGTCAGACTGAAGCAATGTGAAAATCCAGCCAGAGTACACTAAATCCGAGTACACAAGATGTGAAACGCTCATGTATTGAAGAAGAAATTTACCATTTTTCGTTATTAATTTTGCTTTTCCCCTTATCCTCGTCATGATCAGCCCAAAAACTCGTACATGACAATGTTTAAAACACAGGGCAAATCAGCGCCTTAGTATTTCTTTACTGCGAAGATCACTTCAAATTAAGCTGACCTTCCAGTACTCAGCATACTTTATTTTGTTGTTTAGATTGTCTTACGATTAGTGTCGTGTTTGCTCTTTACTAACATGCACAAACATAACCTACGCGTTGTTGTTGGCGGCGGCCTACAAGGAAAATGTCATACAAACGAATCCATCATTCTATTCAGATTCGTAAGCAACAACAGTTAATCAGCAAACAGTTAAAAACATTTGACCTTAGACGAAATAAACTTGACCTTTGCTCACTATTAATAATTAATACAAGGAGACTTAACATAATATTGATAAGAACTCCTAGTGAAAGTGATGCCGCTTATTTGATATTAAAAGTAAAAAGACATGCCTATTCGACATTTTAAAAAGCTGTCAAATAGCAAACGAATAGACTGAATCCCGTGTAGCCTATAACAGTTCTTTAAAGCAGTCTTTTATGTATGTCAAAATGCGTTGTGCAGAATGTGGTATCTGCTGCCCTATGTGTGGATATAGTAGAAACTTTTGTAGAAAAGACGGAAGTACATTTCTATATAATGGAAGAGAATGTAGCCTAGAAGAGGCTTCTAGGAAACCGTGAGAATCAGGCGAGAAACAGACCGGGTACGATGCCATGCGACGACGCAAGTCATCGCATCAAAACTGATGGTCGTTATGAGAATCCTGCGTTATGAGAGTCCCCCCATAGTCCGATCGTTCATGAATCATCATGGATTTAAATGAAGAAAAATTAATAATTAAGGTAAATATGGGAGTAGATTTTTCCTTTTAAATATTATTGTCTTATTTAATTAAAAATTTATGAATTTATGATTTATTAATTAAATCTATGATTTCTGTTAAATACAGAATATGATAGATATTTCGATAAATACTGCACAACAAGCTATATGTATTTAAATAATATACATTTTTTGATAAATGTTAGACAACTGTGTAAAGTGGTTGAATTTCATTATTTAGGTTCAGTCAAGACGTATACTTTATAACAAAGAATTAAATGATTATAAGAACAATAATAACATGGAAGATTCATGGAAAGATGTTGCCGTTGCCAAGGAATGTGGCCTACACCTCACGCCTTCGATTTATAGGTTGAACCCACCTCTTACGACTTCTGCACTCTTTTTAAAAGTAAATAGGCAGCTAATGCCCCTTTCTGTCTGCTAGATAACATTACTTACAGAAAACAGAAACTATACTAATCAAACGTGACGGAGACCCACTTAGTCGTAGTCTGTGTGCGACCCCTTCCGTTGCGATGACGTACGTCAGTGAATCGCGCGGGATCGCATACTTCTATCCGTTATCGCGAGGCATGGCCATGCCATGGCATCGTACTCTGTCTGTTTCTCGCCTCATGCAGAGAGTGTGACGGGAGAGAGACGAGAGAGCTACAGAGTGAGCACTAGGTTTAGCGTCCTAATCCGTCGCCATTCTGTACAATGTGCTCAAATAGAATCCTTCTTTGAAAACAGCCAGCTTGTCAGAAAGAACTGTCAGTGTTGGTTAATATAAATTGCACGAAATTATTAATTGTTCCTTTTTGTTCCTTATTAAGCCAGAGTTCTAGCTGTCAGTCTGTTTCTTAACGGTGACTTTATTTATATTTTTTTGCTTAGACGTTTCCTTCTTTGTTGGAATCTTTAGAATAATTTGTGGTTTCGTGAGGTCAAAATTATTGCTCCTTGTGGCGTCATAAAATCTTATAAAAAACTCTATTGATACGTAATCAGCAGAGAGCACAGTTCACACGCGTCGCCACGCAGACCATATTGGTGCCAACGGTTTGCCTGTATTTCCTCCAGTGACTGCCGAGAGCTGATTGTGCCGACAACAACATGAAGGTTTATCCCTTGGTCTTGTGCGCGCTCACTGCGCTGTTTAGAGCCCAAGTCGATTGTGTGACGGGGAGTGAACGGTGCCAGCTTGAGAGAGCATCCGTAAGTAGATTACTGTCTACAACAGAAAATTACCCTGTATAAGATCTGACTAACTGCAAACATGGACGAAAATAAATTAATTGTGTACTGTTGAGAGAGCCCATTGCCAAAATTACTTTTTAATTTCACACCGGACTATGAAAATCGGTATGGAGAACCATACATGACTTCCATGTTCTCAGATTATATATATAATCATTTGGTACTGCCTTTATGTGTACCCGCAGTTATTTCGATAATGCGATTTTTGGGCTTAGATATGTAGTGAGTATCGCACATAATTTTATGTAGTGAAAGAATTATACAAATTTTAATTTTGTATGTTGCAAAATAGTTGGCTGGTGATTGCAATTGATTTCGTTTGTCATTTTTTAATGGTAAATGACTGTAGCAGTAATTTATCACCGGGTCGTGGCTGTGACACCAAAAATTTATTATATTAGGTTAACATGAAAACTGAAATTATTTTTGGAAACTATTATACGTGTGTAATGTAAATCTATTTTTTTTCTAAAACTACGAAAACCCCAACTGGAAGTAAGGCGGGAGTGGCCTAAGGGCCAACCCCTTGCCTATTATTATATCCCCTACATATCACTTTTTTGTGGCAGAAATCGTTGTTTTGGCAAAATTCGTTTTCCGACAAGTACTCGTTTTGTAACTACCAAAAATGAACATCCATTATTTACAATTTTTACAGCATATGTTGACATTCCTCAATCCAGTGTTTGTTTGTTTTTTCATTAACCATACATATTTGTATTTTTCATTTTGTATTTGCTGTTATTTTCCAATTTGTAAACTTAAAAAGGTTAGGTTCTTTATTTTAAGTGTTAGTCTGTTATACGCATTGTATTAAACGTTTAATGTTATGTTTTCTCAACCACAGCTTTTATTTATTTTAGCAGTAAACTAAAAACCCAAAACCATTATTACCTAACTACCAAATGAAAACAACACGTATTTTTGCTTTACATTAAGAAATAGGGCAATTTACAATTAGTACACTTCTTCTTTTCCACACCGTAATTTATCGATACAATCGCATATTAAAAACATCGAAATGTATTGCGGGTTCCAACATTTACTTGAATTCGGTTCGATAATTCCTAAAAAAATATCGAATTTTGTCAAAGTGAAATAAAATGTTTCCATAACAACTACTTCTTTGTTGTCAGTACCGTAGTACACATATACAACTTATAAAAATTTATCTCCTCCCTCATCAACTACCATTATAATTTATAGAAAAATTACCCCCTTCCCCTTCAACTACCCTTTTCATTTATAGATATTTCATTTACCTTTCTACAGTAGATTACTATGACCTTCTTTTAAGGATATTATTATTTATCAAAATTAAGCACTTTATTCTTGTTAAAACGTAAAAGGTTGCTGGTAAACTACGCCTTCCCTTTAACAGACCTTTACCAAAATCAAAAGGCCTCAAGCCCTCTACAATTCAGAACGATATGCAAAAAATTGTTCGATTCTGTTTGAATTTGCGGCAGTTATCGTTTACCATAGAAACAATTTACACACTGTTAAGAGTTAATGTTTGTAAATTGATTTTGCCAGGATGCTGAAAATAATGATGAGCGAGTAGACTGTAGTTTAATACATTTATTGAAAATGAATGTTACAATTTACATTTGAATTGCAAGGTCAGCTAAGTCTTGTACGCATTATAAATTGAAAAACACGTTCGGTTAAAAATGTTGCATTGTGAGATGAGGCGCAATTACGCAACGCTCGAATCTACAATAGAATGCTGTAGGGCCTAAGGCCTACATAAATGTCGCGACAATAAAGAAATGAAGAAATGACAGGCCGAAGCAACAAACGCAATTACGTCTGCTGCTTTCGGATGTCTAGGCCTGTTTGCTAGCGAGCGAGGCCGGAACATGTACAGATTAGCCAACCTTTGATTATAAAATTCCCACATTACTGTCCATAGCTGCCCGCAAAAACCGAACGATTTTTTATAATACATTTTAGTAATTTATAATTGTAAGAAAACACAATGTACGTTCTTAATAATAGATATCAACCTCAGTAAGTTGTATTGATCATTGACATTGAAATATTAGATAACAGTTATAACATTAAACTGCTCAGAGATAAACCTCAATAATGATGATAACAGTTGAACAGGCCACAGTTGGCTTACAAACTGATTTATACATGAGTAAAAATGTGGATGAATTAGCAAAAATATATACAATATAATACAATATAAAACATGAATAATGAATAGTCTGAAAATGCTTGATGATGAATAATCGGTGACTCATCACATGATGGGTCCGATACAAATTGAAAATATTTTATGCAAGTCATGATTGACAGTCTAAACCAGCCAAGGCCAGTTGACTTGTACATAATAGTATTGAATATAAAATGAATAGACAAATTATTACAAAATTATTCATGTAAAAACATAGATTTAGCATAACGCTGTAATATAATAATTAAATAGTGCATGCTATACCCAGCAGTTGCAAGAATGCACAACAAATTGACATGTGAAAACAGATTATACATTGTTGAATAGTTGCAAGTACATAAGCGTAATGACATGTATGTCATAATTAAAGGCATGAATAATAATATATGTGCAATATGTGATCGCAAATTACAAATACAAAATATGTGTAAAAATATGTGCTTGGCGCATAATCATAGACAGTAAATGCGGGTACAATAATGTGTTTTACATAGATACAAAATACATGATAAAATACAATAGAAATATGTGTTGCATAATTAGAAGATACGTGAATACAAGGCATGATAGTATAAGTGACAAGTACAGCAAATGTGTTCATACAAAAATGTAATGCATGTGTTGAACAATTACAAGTAACACATAAAATTCATAGAGTAATAAAATAGCAATGCACACATATTAACAAAAAATGTGCAGCAAATATGCATACATGGTTTGTATAGCTCCAAATCCATGTGAATATTATATAACAAAATTTATGACATAAGAACAAATACTAACAATGACATGACACAAATCAAATGTTGTATACAAGAAAATACATAAAATAATTGAAACTTAAATATTAAACAAGTTGACTCTTGCTTAGGTAAAACAAGCAATTTCTGAGTTGAAAATATACAAACTAAATCTTATGCTAAAAATAAAAGTGCTTATAACTAACACAATCTTCTTAGAACATTAACACATGTTTGACAAATGCATACATTTAATTTTATAAAAAATAAACGACATCTTAAATTTATAAAAAAAATATCCTCTCTTTTACTATTCGTCCCGCGCTGGCACCAAACAATATGAATTGGTCTGCGAAAGGTGCCAGTAGGCGTACGAACGTCAACTACTCTGATTAAATTGTCTGGTCCGGGAAATGTGGCTGTAATTACCCCAAATTTCCATGCTAATGGAGGCAAGTTATCCTCGATCAACAAAACCAGGTCACCAATGGAAACGTTTTCCTTTGCGATTTTCCATTTGTGACGTTGTTGCAGTTGGTGTAGGTAGTCGCGAGACCATGATTTCCAAATAGCTTGAACAAACTTCTGGAGAAGTTGCCAACTGCCAAGACGAGAGACGGGAACGTGTGACAAATCAGGATCGGGCATTGCCGTTAATGGTGCACAAATTAAAAAATGGCCAGGGGTAAGTGGCACTAGATCGTTTACATCCGATGAAACGGCAAATAATGGACGTGAGTTTAGACAGGCCTCTACCTGTGACAATACCGTAGTAAGCTCCTCGAAAGTGAGTATGGACTTGCCGACAACGCGGCGCAAAGGATACTTCAAACTTTTTATACCGTTCTCCCAAAGACCACCAAAATGAGGTGACGAGGGAGGAATAAATGACCACTTAATACCATGAGAAGTTGCAAAGGATTGGATTGATGAGGTGGCATCTTTTTTATGCCAGAGGTTGTAAAGGTCATGCAAAACGTTTCGGGCCTTCCTAAAGTTCGTGCCATTGTCAGAATATAACTGGCTAGGTATGCCCCCACGGGCCATGAAGTGATGTAAGGCAGCTATAAACGCATTGGCCGTAAGGTCGGAAAAAAATTCCAAATGAATGGCCCTGGTGGCTAAGCAAATGAATAAAGACACGTATGATTTGGACAGAGTCCTGGATCTCTGCCCGCCATGACGAACCATGAAGGGACCACCATAATACACTGCGCAGAATAAAAACGGCCGCGAAGGAGTAACCCTGGGGGATGGCAAAATACCAAGCCTTTGAACTTGATATTTGGTGTTAAATCTGAGACATTTGACGCATCTACGAATGATGGAACGAAATCATCTTGGCGTTAATGATCCACCAGCGTTGACGAAGTGAATGATGGACAAGTTGAGCACCAGCGTGGAGGAGACGAATATGCTCGCTCTCGATTATAAGGCGAGTGATGTGGGCCGATGGATGGAAGACAGTAGGATGCTTATTGTCATAGGGTAGTTGCGACTGCTGTAGGCGTCCGCCGACACGTATGACGCCAAACTCATCAAGAAATGGGTCCAGAGAAGACAGCTTACTCCTAATAGAGACAGAAGCCCCATTACGAAGGCAATTAAGCTCAGCAGCGAAGTGGATCGACTGGGATTGCTTTATGAAGAAATTAAGAGTAGAATGAATTTCGGTGGGGTAAGAACTCCCGAGATATTCTCTGCCCTAGAGGGTCTAGTATTTTTGATGAATCGAAAGCAATAAGCGTACACGCGGGTCAGTCGGTGCAACGAGGAAAAGTCCTTTGAGAGATCAATAGGTAGGGCAGAAATTAGAGAAAGTTTGGGGGTTTGTTTCTCCTCAACAGAGCATTCAGGAAGCGACACATTAGAAGGTGAGAAAGGTGAAAAAAGATTGGGCTCAGAGGATTGAGGCAGACAGGCGGGACCATGCCACCAAAGCGAACAATCGCGCAAAACGTCAGGGTGACATCCTCTAGAAATAATGTCAGCAGGATTATTTTGCGAATTAATATGATGCCGTGTGTAGGATTCAGTGAGACGCTGAATCTCTGCAACACGATTAGCGACGTAGGTCTTCCACCTAGAAGACTGAGCATGAATCCAATAGAGAGATACCATGGATTCGGAGTACAGGTGAACGCTATTGACAAAGGAATGGAGAGCAGGGGTGACCTTGAATAGAAGTCGCGATAACAACAAGCAAGCACAGAGTTCAATGCGGGGTAATGACACCTGTCGTAGTGGAGCCACGCGAGATTTGGAACACAAAAGGTGACAAGAGGCCGTTATATCTTGATAAATAACTTTAACGTAAATATAACATCCATAGCCCTTTTCAGAGGCATCCGCAAAACCATGTAATTCAACTATCTTTGCCTTGGACTTGCTGCATATAGAGCGTGGGACAATAATTTTACCAATTGAATACAACTTATCGCATAATGAACGCCAATACAAATATAATTGCTCAGAAATTGGCTCATCCCAACCAAGATTGCACAGCCACAGTTGCTGCATAAACTGTTTATAAAGAAAAACAATTAGACCAACGAGTCCCAATGGGTCGTAGATACCCGCTATAATTGACAGGATTTTCCTCTTAGAAATGCTTGTCTCATCTGGAAATGACTTGATGTCAAACAAGAATGAATCTGTCGAGTTGTTCCAAAGAATGCCCAACGTACGCACATTGCCTTGTTTGTTTAATGGAAGTGATAAATTATTATGCTCAGTGACCACATTTGGTTCATTTGATGCCCATTTATGTAGAGTAAAGCCATATTGACTCAACAACGTACCTAGGTCAGATTTCAACTTGGTTAGATTAGAAATGGTGTCTGCACCGGTTAACAAATCATCGACATAAAAATCATTAATTATAGCTGAAGCAGCGTCAGGAAAAGAAACTTCATTATCCTTACCAATCTGAGAACGAAGCACTAGCAGTACCGTATGTTACAGTTCGCAGCACGAAATGTTTAAACTGTTCAAGCGGAGAATTACGCCACAGAATACGTTGGTAATGACAATCGTTATCAGACACTAGAATTTGTCGATACATCTTCTCGATGTCAGCGATCAAAACATAGTTGTGTATGCGAAATCGCAAAAGAATAGAGAAAAGATCTTGTTGGACATTTGGGCCTACTAACAAAATATCATTGAGAGAAAGACCATTGGTAGTTTTGGCCGAGCCATCAAAAACGACACGAAGTTTTGTCGTGGAACTAGAATGTTTGAAAACAGCATGGTGAGGCAAATAGTAGGCATTTGAAACCTTGGAATTAACAGTACAATCGTCAACCAGCGCCATGTGGCCAAGATCCCTATATTCTTGAATAAAATTTGCGTATTCCCGCGCAAGCTCAGGATCACGCTTGAACCTGCGTTCTAAACTTAAAAATCTCGCTTCAGCGGTAGCATAGGACTCACCCAACTGGGGACTATCAGACCCGAATGGTAATGAGACAACTAACCTACCTTCATCATTATGATGGGTGGACTTAACAAAATGTTCCTCGCAAAGTGAATCGTTAATAAGGGGTGCATTATCAAAGATGGTTTCGGTCTCCCAAAATTTCTCAAGAGACGCTAAAATTTGATTATCGTTGTTTCTTGCGAAGAACGAAACAGCAGGACCCTTAGAATGACAATGTTTGGGCAGATTGCCTGCTAGAATGTAGCCTAACTTTGTTTCTTGTGTAATAGGAAAGTTAGGACCTCGTACATATTTGTTAGCTAGAATCAAATCTAATTAAAACTGCCCTCCTAAAAGTATGTCTGTCAGCTGATACGTTGAAATGTGGGTCAGCAAGGAAAATGGTATCTGGGATATTAAAATGATTTATGTCGAAAGATTGTGCTGGAATTTTATGAGTCAAGGCAGATAAGACCGAACACGGAGCGTTAAAGCTGAACCTTTGATAGCGAGAAACAATACGAATTGATGTCAAATTAGTGGCGCAACATGTCGCATTATTAATACCTGGAATTGGTATATTAGATTTAGTAAAGTTAAGTTGCAATTTTTTAGCAAATGATTCAGTACAAAAGTTTACTTGTGACCCTGCGTCTAACAAAATTCGTGCATGTTGTCTGTTACCAGCACGGTCGATGACGAACACAACGGCAGTAGACAAAATAACATTGTTTGCTGATTGAAGCTTAAGTAAACAATAATTACTACTGCTGGCAGAACCTTGTTTTGACACATTATTTATATGCAGCAATGTATGGTGCCGTCTGGAACAGATCTTACATGATTGTTTGACCTTACAATAAGGTGAAAAATGATCTGGTCTTAAACAATTAGTGCAGCATTTATGCTTTGATATAAATTGCCCTCGTTCCAATATAGTTTATTGGCGAAATTTGTCACACATATAAATTGGGTGACTGGCCTTGCAGCATGGGCATAAATAATTATTTGAAGTTGAATGATAACTTTTAAATGCAGTGCTGCCAGCAGAGTTTCGTAATTTATGTTTTTCAGTCTTATTATTAAATTTTAAAGTTGGTTTGTTAAGCTGCTGTCCAGCTTCTATTGGTAATGTGTTTTCTAATAATTGTCTACGGGCGTTTAAAAACTGTGTAAAGCTCTGAAAGTTAGGAAGATTTTCGGGACTTATAGACCCTTTCCATAATTTAACTGTGGAATGGTCACGTTTTGCTGACAATAGATGTACAGTAGTGAGTTCAAATGAATCCACTGACAATTGCATAGCTGTCAGCGAATTGACAGAAGACGTTATTGTATTTGAAAATTCTGCTAAGCTCCGTGCAGTCTTTGGTTGTAGACTTCACTTCTAGTACATTTTGAATGTAATATTAACTAGTATGAATTTGTTATCATATCTAGCGGACAGCAAACTTAACGCTATTGAATAGTTCTCATTACAAATAGGCAAGGCCTTAATTAGATCTAGTGGCTCATTTTTGAAAGATGAATATAAGTAATGTAGTTTTTGCACTGAAGTTAGGTCAGATCTGGCATGTACCAAGTCTAGAAATATTGAATAAATGTGCTGCCATTCTAGAATGTTGCCTGTGAAGCAGGGCAAACTTATATTTTTTAATTGAATATTACTGGTTAATACTTGAGATTCAGTCTGAATGTTGAAAGTTTCTATTAATTGTAAGATGTTAGCTTCGGTTGAATATAAAAGTTCTTCGACCTCGACTCGGTCCTCTTGGGCAACGTTTATGTCCTTAGAAGTTAATTCAATTTCAGACTGTACCTCATCATATTTTATTGCTAAACTCTTTAGACTTTCTAGTCTAACAGTTAAAAAATATTTAGTGTTACTGTTTTTGTCAAAATTAATTATTGCGGAATTGATTCCAACTATGGCAGACTTTAAGCCGCCTCTCTTTCTAACCAACACTCTTAAGCTTTCTTCTGTCATTTTACGCACCTTTTACTGATGGCGTTGATGTCGTACCTTGTGTGAGATGTCATGCAGCGTTGAGGCCGTGGAATAGATGGTAGACACGCACGGACTGGATGGATGACTGCTCTCAACTTGGAACTGCTCTATTTGGTGTGTAGGCGTCAACACGTGGATAGTCTTGAAATGCTGTTGTCCATGAGGCTCAATGACGACGACGAAAGAAATGATGAATAACTCCCGACACGGTCGGATCAGCGAACATACTGAATCGCCCGTGATGGCCAGAAATTGAAGTGGAAAAAATGATGAGAAGCCGCTCGATATGGTATAAGTTTGAAAAAAGGTAAAACATGATGAATCCGGTCCGGAGGACCAAAAAAATGTTAAGAGTTAATGTTTGTAAATTAATTTTGCCAGGATGCTGAGAATAATGATGAGTGAGTGGACTGTAGTTTAATACATTTATTGAAAATGAATGTTACAATTTACATTTGAATTGCAAGGTCAGCTAAGTCTTGTACGCATTATAAATTGAAAAACCACGTTAGGTTAAAAATGTTGCATTGTGAGATGAGGCGCAATTACGCAACGCTCGAATCTACAATAGAATGCTGTAGGGCCTAAGGCCTACATAAATGTGGCGACAATAAAGAAATGAAAAAATGACAGGCCGAAGCAACAAACGCAATTACGTCTGCTGCCTTCGGACGCACGTAGCACTGTGTCTAGGCCTGTTTGCTAGCGAGCGAGGCCGGAACATTTACAGATTAGCCAACCTTTGATTATAAAATTCCAACATTACTGTCCACGCACAGACAGACACTTTTCGAAAAATGACTTTTTTTCATGTTTCGAGGGTAGTACAATCAGAATCTGCCATTATCTCAAACACGATTTTTTCACCATGACCATACTTCCATTTCCTTATGGAACAAAAAGCAACTAGTTCTTAATAAAAGAGACGCATGGTCAATTTTTTTTATTTCACACCAGACTATTAATATCGGTTAAGGAGAACCATACATGACTTCTATGTTCTAAGATGTATATTTAAAATCATTTTCGAAATGAAATATTTCCATAGAACCTACTTCTTTCTAATTATTGCTTCAGCCTTAACCACAGTACTGTGGTCACTAACGTATACCACCATACGTTATCGCACTCTATTTTCACTGATGATGGCAATCGATGGCACTGCCAAAACGTGTGGTTTTACAGAAAACATTAGACTACTGCCAAACACCCCGGGAAAGAATTTTAACAACAAACTACTTCTTTGTTGCCGATAACGTAGTACACATATAAAAAATTATCCCCTCCACTTTCAACTATAATTTTCAGTTACAGAAAATTACCCCCACTCCATTCAACTAGCCTCTTCATTTACAGATATTCATCTACGTTTCTACAGTGGATTATTAAGATCTTCTTATCAGGATAATTTATTTATCAAAACTAAGTACTTTACTCTTGTTAAAACATAAACGTTGCTGGTATTTTACCTGCAACGCTTTATGTTTTAACAAGGGAATATTTTATATGACGAACGATAACTGCCGTAAATTCAAATAGAATCAAATAACATTTTGCATACCTTCGTGAATTGTAGAGAGCTCAAGATCTCTTGACTTTGATGACGATCGGTTAAGGGAAAGGGGTAGTTTACCAGCAACTTTTTTTTAATCAAGGGTAATTTTTTCTATGGCAAACGATAACAGCCGCAAATTCAAACAGAATCAAATAATGTTTTGCATACAGCCGTAAATTGTAGAGTTCTGAAGACCTATTGTCTTTGGTGAAGATCGGTTAAAGGAAAGGAAAGGAGTAGTTTACCTTCAACGTTTAATGTTTTAGCAACGGTATTTTCTATGGCAAACGATAACAGCCGCAAATTCAAACATAATCAAATAATTTTTTGCATTCAACTCTGAAAGCAGAGTTCTCAAGACCTATTGTTTTTGGTGAAGATCGGTTAAGTAAAAGGGGTAGTTTACCGGCAACGTTTTTTGGATTAACAAGGGAATTTTTTATGGCAAACGATAACTGCCGTATATTCAAACAGAATCAAATACGTTTTTGCACACCTTCCTCTATTATAGAGTACTCAAGGTCTGTTGATTTTGGTGAAAATGGTTTGTAATGTGATTATTATTTCGAGATTTTTTGTTGTTGAAATTTTGGGTATTGTGAGAGAAGTACACCAGCAATTAGAGCCCGTCAAAAGTGACACATGTTAGCTTTGTTTTAGGGTGGGCGACAAAAGGGAACAAACCTTTCCTTTCCGTTAAAACGTCGTAAAAACCATTTACGAACAATGAGCAGTACGGCACATGTTGCAACGAACTTGATCATGCGTGGGAACGCTTGACTCCACAATTAGAACAAAGGAAGGCTACCCTTACATCTGCCCAGTAACGAGAAAAATACATAGCCAACGGTAAGAGTATTGTTCGAAACCATGTGTGCGACTTCTAGTAAGACAATAGTTGATGCACATACAATGGGACAGGCGACTGATTGACGCTTGTGGAGAGCACAGATGTCATGCCACCCGGAAGTCATCGAAGAAAGTCGATAGTGTCTCAAAAATAAGGGAATTCGGCACGCTACACCAAAAGTAGCAGATGTGATTTCTGAAACAAGGCCTTAACACTGATTCCAGGAACGGGGCAACGGACGAAAGACAGCGACTCGTCGAGTCCACGTGGACTGCGTCAAACTCAAGTTGAGAAAGCCAACCAGCCAATGAGGAACGAGAATTCCGAAGGGAGCTACTGAAGGGGATGGTACTGACAGGAGCCGATGACCAGAAAGCAAATCTCGTGTAAGAACATCCCTCTCCAAACGGCACTGGGTGGAGAATTCGCCAGAAATACAGACTGGAGACCAGAGGACACAGGGAGGTCCATGAAATAAGCCTATCAGAAATGATTTGGTGGGAAGTTGGAGCGATCATCGGAGTTAGAAGAGTGGGAATACCGAAAGAAATAAAAACTGTATACGCAAGGGGACGCGCTCTCAGTTTATTCGAATTTTTATCTCAGTTCATTCAAATTTTCTCTCAGTCTTATGGAATTTTTGTCTCAGTTTTATAAAAATAATAGCTCAGTTTATAAAATCTTAGCGCAGTATTTCAGTTATAGCGTATTTCAGTAGAGACGATAAAGAGTTTGTTCAGACTAAACGGAAGTGCGTAAATAGGACTTAGAACGCCAAAACGGGACGGTAGTGTTCGCGATGACGCGCGAATAACGATCTTTATAAATTATATGTAGTACACTGTCATGAAGGTGATAGCAATTAGCAGTGACATTCTTGAACCATTACATAAAAGTAGTGATACTACACTGTTTCGTAACTGAGTCAAGTAATAGCAGTGTGTATAATTGCCTAATGAACTTGAAAGCAATCTAGGCGCCGCAAGAGAGTGAACGCGCAAGATGAAAAACTATTCGGTGCGTAACGGTATCAAACTGTGAATCGCGACAATAGACTCACGCGAATATGCATAGTCGACAGATTCCAAGTGCAATGCCGCAACTCATATTGTGGTAATCTCGAAAACTCATAGTGACTGTCGCGGTGTGCGGACGGGTGTTCTCGAGCGATGTACATATAGAAATCGGAAGTGTTAATCACGAGTGCTATATGGATTAACATCAACCATCAACGAAGGAACCCGCATGGCTACACCATGGGAGCGATACATCACGACAGAACGAGTGACGTAAAAAATTAATCTCTTATTATAATTATTAATTTACCAAATACCACTGACCTGACACTTAGAACCAAACCACCTGAGAAGTTTATAAATAAAAGTCAGATAGATACGAATCCATATGTAGGGATCATTATCTTATAGAGTATTCCACATGTATTCTTGTTAATATATATGTTTATTGTAACTATGTATGTGTTTTTGATATGTCTGTTGCAGGAACAGGATTTTAGCTATGTATATGTTTAATATGTGTATTGTTAGAATATGTGTATTTCACGTATATGAAAGTTTAAGGTGTTTTGACGTAAAACTACTAAATACAGATTTTGAACACACCACATTATTAGCTAGTAACGTCACTACGCACGAATAAGTGCCTATATTTGATTGTTCTTTTAATTATTTTAAATTTGTTCTTTCAATTATTTAAATGTGGTATAGAATTTTATTGTCTTTTAGAAGATTTGTAAGTGCTCTTATTATATGATTATGTTATGACATGAATAAGGATGAGATACGATATTTTAATAAACGTACTTTAGAATGGATTCGTTCGTGTTCTATTGATTCGTGTAAGACCTGACTCACAACTTAACTTCTCACTAAACAGGATCTATAGTTCATGATTCAATTCAATATAATTATCAATTACATTACTTACAAAGATACTCAGACTAGAAGCTTAGTTGACAGTTAAAGTCAGAATCAATTTCAAGTTTAACAAGTTTGATTGTGAATTATAAATTAACTCTAATTTAATTCATGCAACTATTTAAAGGAATAACTTTAATTAACGTAGTATATGGCAGCCTAACGCGTGGCATAATTACATTGTATATGACCTTCCAAACTTGGGTTTAGTTACACTTTAATCACGACCTAATTAAAAAGATAAATCAATTAATTTATGCATTAAAATTAGCATAATGAAATGACATTTTATATATAAAAGTAATAAAATCAACTCATCATTAACTCTTAAGTGTATAATTAGGTCGTATAATTAATATACTAAATAATTAATATCATATTAATCTATGCAATAAAATTAGCATAGGTAATTAATGTTGTATATGGCTCCCAAAGAACGTGGGGCACAACAAATTTAATTAGAGTCAAATTTGTTTATAAGGGTGTATATGGCGTCCAACTGCGGAGCTATATGAACTGTAAGATACGATAAATTTTGTACCGATATCACCTTCATAAACACAAACTAAGTTTATAATTGAATTAATTAATCTATGCAATATAATTAGCATAGATAAATAATGTTATAGGTTTAAGGGAAAAGGGTAGTTTACCTGCAACGTCTTATGTTTTAACAAGGGTAATTTTTTATTTGACGAACGATAACTGCCGTAAATTCAAAGAGAAGAAAATCATTTTTTGCATACCTTCCTCAATTGTAGATAACTCAAGGTCTCTTGATTTTGTTGAAGATCGGTTAAGGGAAAGGGGTAGTGCCTGAGTTGTAGAGTATTCAAGGCCTATTTATTTTGGTGACGATCGGTTAAGGGAAAGGCGTTCTTTATCTGCAACGTTTTATGTTTTAACAAGGGTATTTTTTATGGCACACGATAACTGCCGCAAATTGAAACAGAATCAAATAATGTTTTGCATACAGCCCTGAATTGTAGAGCTCTCAAGACTGTTTTTTTTTTTTTTGTTGAAGATCGGTTTAGGGAAAGGGGTAGTTTACCAGCAACGTTTTATGTTTTAACATGGGTAATTTTTTCTATCACGAATGATAACCGCCGAAAATTCAATCAGAATCAAATAATATTTTGCACACCTTCCTGTGCTATAGAGACCTCAGTGTCGGTTGATTTTGGTGAAGATCGGTTTAGGGAAACTGGTAGTTTACCGGCAACATTTTATGTTTTAACAAAGGCAAATTTTTCTATGACGAACGATAACTGCCGCACATTAAAACAGATTCAAATATTTTTTCCATACGTTCCTCAATTGTAGATAACTCAAGGTCTGTTGATTTTGTTGAAGACCGGTTAAGAGAAAGGGGTAGTTTACCAGGAACATTTTATGTTGTAACAAGAGAACGTTTTCCATGAAAAACGATAACTGCCGTAAATTCAAACAGAATCCAATAATTTTTTACATATTTGTCTGAGTTGTAGAGGACTCAAGGTTTATTTATTTTGGTGAAGATCAGTTAAGGGAAATGCGTAGTTTACCTGCCACTGTTAATATTTTAACAAGAGTAACTGTTCCGATGACAACGATAACTGCCGCACAATCAAACAGAATCAAATAATGTTTTGCATGCATCCCTGAATTGTAGAGTTCTCAAGACCTATTGTTTTTGTTGAAGATCGGTTTAGGGAAAGGGGTAGTTTACCTGCAACGATTTATGTCTTAACATCGGTAATTTTTTCTATCACGAATAATAACCGCCGAAAATTCAATCAGAATCAAATACTATTTTCCACACCTGCCTGCGCTATAGAGCCCTCAGTGTCTGTTGATTTTGGTGAAGATCGGTTTAGGGAAACGGGTAGTTTACCGGCAACATTTTATGTTTTAACAACGGTAAATTTTTCTATGACGAACGATAACTGCCGCACATTAAAACAGAATCCAATATTTTTCCATACGTTCCTCAAATGTAAAACACTGAAGGCTTGTTGATTTTGGTGAAGATCAGTTAAGAGAAAGGGGTAGTTTACCTGCAACGTTTTATGTGATAACAAGGTTAATTTTTTCTATGACGAACGATAACTGCCGTACATTCAAACATAATCAAATACGTTTTTGCATACATCCCTATGTTGTAGAGAACTCAAGACATTTCGATTTTGGTGAAGATCGGTTAAGGGAAAGAGGTAGGTTACCAGCAACATTTTATGTTGGAAAAAAAGGAACTTTTCCATGACGAACGATAACTGCCGTAAATTCAAACAGAATCAAATAATTTTTTACATTATTTCACCTAATCCTGTGAAAAGGCAATTTACCGGAAACATTTTTTGTTTCAACAACAGTAAAGTACTTAATTTTTATAAATATAATATCCTGATAAAAAGATTTTAATACTCGACTGTAGAAACGTAGATGAAATATCTATAAATGAAGAGGGTAGTTGAACGAGGTGGGTGTAATTTTTCTATAAATGTGAATTATAGTTGAAGAGGGAGGGGATAATTTTTATATGTGTATACGTTATCGGCAACAAAGTAGTAGTTTGTTGTTAAAATTCCTTCCCGGTCTGTTTGACCATAATCCAATGTTTTCTGCAAAACCAGACGTTTCGGCAGTGCCGTCGACTGCCATCATCAGTGAAAATCGAGTGAGATAACGTGTGGTGGTATACGTTAGTGACCACAGTACTGTGGTTAAGGCTGAGGCAATAAGTGGAAAGAAGTAGTTTTTATGGAAACATTTCATTTCGTAAATGATGCTAAATATAAATCTTAGAACATGGAAGTGGTTTATGGTTCTCCATACCGATAATTTTTGATTTCACACCAAACTATAAAAACCACCTAGTTCTCAATAAAACAGACCCATGGCCAATTTTTTTTTTAATTTCACACCAGACTATAAAAAGTACCTAGTTGTCAATTAAACAAATGTGGCAAACCTGTTCTACCGTTAATTCACCGGACTTGCTTAACAATTAAATTTTAAAATTAACCACAAAATTGTTGTTTTCATAATAAATATAAAATCAAAAATAGTAACAGTTTACAATTATTTATGTTTTTTTTTTATATAAAAAACGTTTTTCCACTGCATCTATATTTTTCAAACTGTCACTCTATAGGGTGATTTTGACAAACATTTGTACAACTTTGTCGGGCCGGTAGATTTGAATAAAATGATCAGTCCATCACTACTATAATGCTAATAAAATTTTATTGACGTTACTACTATAAAGTAAACCATACTAAGCGCAGAATTTGAACTCTAGTCTTTTGCTGTCTTTCAGTGTGTCTACGTGAGTTGCTGCCTTGGGCTGGAGTGCGACGATCACCATATCTGCAGATCCCGGCCCCCATCAACAAACACAACAACAACGAAACTACTACCAACAATAACGGAACCACTAACAACAACAGCGGAACATCCACAACAACAACAGAACCACCATCAACAACAATTACTAGGAAAGCAACAAGAACAATACTACGAAGGACGACTACAGCAACAAGAACAATACTACGAAGGACGACTACAGAAACAAGAACAATACTACGAAGGACGACTACAGAAACAAGAACAATACTACGAAGGACGACTACAGCAACGAGAACAATACTACGAAGGACGACTACAGCAACAAGAACGGTACTACCAACAGCACTACAACTGTAGCAACCGAACTACCAACAACAACCTAACCACCAACAACATAAACGAACTACCAACAACAACAATCACCAACTACGGGCAACAACTACCTAACCTTCAATAACACAACCAAACTACCAACAATAACAACCTAACCACCAACAGCAGCAACCAAACTAACAACATCAACCATCACCGAACTACCAACAACAACAACAACAACTACCTAATTACCAACAACAACCTAACCACCAACAACAGCAACCAAACTACTGACACCAACAACATAATTACCAAAAACAACCGAACTACCAACACCGACAACCGGACTACCAATAATAACAACCGAACATCCAACACCAACAACGAGAACCGAACTGCCGACAAGAACAAAGGTACCACAGACAACAGCCGAGCTACTAACTACAACAAACCTTACACCAGTAGAATCGAGAAACTGCATTTTAATTCTTCATTTGGAGAAAACTGCTCTGAATGAATAGTTAAACCACCATCTGCAAACTACTCGTATTTGTTGTAGTTAAACATCCATCTTTTTAATGTTGGCCAATTCAAAATTAAAAATAATTTTAGTTCTCTAGTACTGTAGTGTTAGTGGGTCATATTAGTAAATAACTGACAATGCAAATATAATTGTGTATAAAGTTAGTTTTATAACGTAATATATGGGCCTTTGTTAATAATGTGCTTTCAACACACGACTTTGTTATTTTTCCTTATAGGTTATAGTTTAAGAGAGGAAAATACATTAAAAAATGATTTAGTTGATAATAATACACTTTATGATACAATTACAGTAAGTGAATAGTAAAATGGAACGTTAATTTTATAGTAGACCTAAGTCAGCTATCATCACCATCAGCTGTGGCTCTACAACCCTTGATGGGTCTTAGCCTGCTCCAAAATCGTTTCCATTCTTCCCTATGACGTGCCCTGGCTTTTCAGTTTCTTATGTTCGGTTTTCTGAGATCCTCCTCTATCTGGTCTTTGAATCTACTTCGGGGTCGTTCCATTGTTCTACTAGCGATTAGTTTCTGGTAGAAAATATGTTTTGTAGGCTGTCCTTCCTCCATTCTCACTATGTGTCCAACCCACCGTAGCCTGTATATTTTCATTATCCTGACAATGTGCGTCTCTTTGTAAAGATGGTATAGTCCATAATTATAGCGCCTGCGCCACATTCCATTGTTCTGTACTCCTCTAAATATGGTTCTTAGAATCCGCCTTTCACAGCAACCTAGAAATCTCTCGCTATTTTATCTCATTATCCAGGTTTCCTTTCTGAAGCACTCGCTGATAAGTGTTTCGTAAATTTTGTGCTTTTTTAATCCATAATATGTTTTATTTGAAAGATATATTCTTCTTCTCATTTCAGTGTTGGTGATGTTAGTGCTAGTTATCTGGGAGCCAAGATACATGAACTCTTTTACAGCTTCTATACTTTTTGTGCCTATTACAAGGTTTTGAAGGGCTGGGTTTAGTTGCAGTTTGTTGGTAGTATACATAGCCTATATTTTGTTTTATCTAAGTTTATCTGTAGTCCAATTTTATTTACAGCTCTAATGCTGTAAAGGCACTAATGAAATCTCGTTTTGTCCAGGCAATTAGAGCGATATCATCTGCGTATGCTAAAAGGTGTAGGCCTATATTTTTGTTTAGAATCGTACCTCTTGTGTTTATTTGGGACCCACATATCGCTTTTTCTAGTGCTAGATTAAATAACAAGCATGACAGGCTATCTCCTTGTTGGAGTCCAGTTCGAGTTTTGAATGAACGTGACACGGTTTTCTGCGCTTTAACTTTAAGTTGTACTTTCCACGAAACTGTAACAAAAATCAAAATTGTAAATTAACGAAAGAAGACTTTCTCATGTTGTGTTAGAATGTTTGTAGAAACACAAGAAGAAAATTTAATTGATTATAGGTGATTCCATAGGCAAATTTCCTTGTGTTCAATCGCCGACTCATAAAAGCGATTCAAACTTTCAACACTTAATTTGAGTATACTTAATCTTTCATGGACGAACCACTGAATGACCGAACATGACCGCTTGGAACTGAATAGAGTGCACATCTTGTCGCTCAAAGTAAGTCCACAAAAGTCCGTTTGTAAATATCTCACGAGTTTGCAAATGAATTAGTTCACTTTAATAATTTTGTTAGACCAAAGCGTTACATAAAGATAATGCCGACCGACATTTGGTATTTTGCAAACGGTTCCTCCAGCAACCTGAAGCCCCTCCTGCGTTTTGATCCAATACGGTGGATTTTTTAAACTTAAACGGCCGAGTTAATTGCCGTCATAAGAAAAGTAAAAACATAAAACAACTGTGAGACGTCAGCTGTTATTACCGACATAGATAAAAGCAACATTATTGTTGGTTTTGGCAGTTCTACTGGTCGCAGACGAAATCTACACCAACATTCACGAAGTCTGCGCTGAACGTACCCAAACCTAAAGTTATACTTATAACAAAAAAAAAAAAAAAAAAAAAAAAAAAAAAAAAAACGAGATAATTATTCACGTTTGATGTTATTCATAACAGTCCCGTTGGTCGCCTCCATAACAATGCATCGCGGGTAGAGTATAATGTCATGACGTCATAGGAGGAAATATTGACAGCTTGTACTCATTTTCACACATATAATTAACATAGTTAATGCTTGATGCCTTTACTTGGTGAAAATCCATTGTAAATTATATTAAAAAATAAAACCATAAAATAGTTTTAGTGATTTTCACTCGTCAATTTATTAAAATTATAAATCCATGACAGCTGTTTCGGCAGCACAGTGCCTTCATCAGATGGTATAGGCTGACTAATTTTCGTACAAACAATACAGAATATAAAATATAATACAAGTGCCATAATAAGATTTCAGCTGCCAAAGGGCTAAGTGGATTTCCCATTGCAAGCCCTTCTTTGGCAGCCCACTTAGCCCTTTGGCAGCTGAAATCTTTATGGACTACATAGAAACTAAAATTAGAGCACACCCTTATTTCAAATTGTTTATTTTTTGGTATAGATATGTGGACGATATTTTAGCAATTTTTCTAGGTACACGTAGACAATTACAGATCTTTCTTAATTTTATTAACAATTTACATAAAAATATTAGCTTTACCTTAGAATTAGAAGATAACAATAGTATCAATATTTTAGACCTTACAATAACAAAATGCAATAATAAATTGGACTTCGGTATTTTTCATAATCCTACACATACAGATAAGACAATACACATTACTTCCACACATCCATATTCACATAAATTGGCTGCTTTTCACAGTTTTATCCACAGACTAGTTAGTATTCCGTTATCAGACTCAAATTTCCAATCAGAACTTAACATTATTAAACAAATAGCTGTCAACAATGGTTACCAACCTAGCCTCATAGATCACTTGTTAAACAAAAAATTTTATTCACAAGCTTTAAAACTAGTTTACCCTCCCTCAACACAGATTAAGAGATATCACACTCTCACTTACATAGGTTCTGCTTCTGATAATATTGGTAAATATTTCACACAAAGGAATGTAAATATAGCTTTTAAGACGCAGTCTTCTTTGGGAAAATATATTAAAAATAATAAGAGTAAAACAGATAAACTGCAAAAGTCTGGTGTATACAAATTATCCTGTGGGCTTTGTAATAAAGTTTATATCGGACAGACAGGTAGATCTTTCGAAAAAAGAATGTATGGTCACAATTATAGTTTTAGATATAATGATGGCAAATCAAATTATGCAAATCACTTGTTAGAAAAAGACCATAGTTATAATGACAATTTTGAAATTTTACATTTATCTGATAAGGGTCCAAAGCTTGATTTATTAGAAAGCCTTGAAATTAATAAACAGAAATATTTAAATGTATTATTAAATGATCAGTTAGACCTAAATAGCTCGCCTCTGCTTAATTTGTATAAATAGATTTGGTTTATGTTATGTTATATGTTTGTGTAATGTGTATTAAATCTTATTGACACGAGATTACTATCGCTCTCTATACAACAGCACTTGTATTATATTTTATATTCTGTATTATTTGTACGAAAATTAGTCAGCTTATACCATCTGATGAAGGCACTGTGCTGCCGAAACAGCTGTCATGGATTTATAATTTTAATAAATTGACGAGTGAAAATCACTAAAACTATTTTATGGTTTTATTTTTTACTATAACATATAATTAACGTTGCCAAAACTGACACTGTTCCAAAATTATTGTACACATTAAGAATAATTATTAAGTTCACTTTAATTGTGACCTTTCACATCACCGTGCCGTGCGCCCGACTCGCGTATTTACAACTAACAAAAGTGTTAAAAACTTTCATTATCAATTTTAGTATAACCTTTCCTTACTCTTTATTGGAACGTGTACATTTATAAAGTGCGCAATGCAGAAAACGTTTAATGTCAAAATGGACTATACCAATTAATACATTTTGTTGGTTTATCCTTGTTACGTGTCTTGAGTTATAAGATTTGTATTTTTACTTTTACAATTCCCTGCTACAGGCGATGTCTTCTATACATTCCCACAGCATAGGCCTATACCTTTACCTCAACAAAATTTGATTTGTCGCTAGTCATATCTTATCTAACAGCATCACATTTTTAATTCCGCATTCAGGATAAAGTTAAAACACTATTATATTTAAAGTTACTTTTTGCACAGAGGTCTAGATTTTCTTGACTGAAGGATGTGGCTGTAAGAACTTTCAGCAGAACCTTCAGCACGTATTAGAGTAGGTACTGTCGCTGCTTGTATATTGCAGCCCTACAAGGAGATAAGCAAGGAATCTAAGGCATATCACATGCCTGGGGATGCATCCATGGGCGGTAGGACAAATGCCGCTAAGTTTATGGTCGATGTTAAGAACTTAAAATGTACGACGGGAGTATTTACGGGGGGGGGGTTTCCCAGGAGCTTGAAAATATTTACGGATATTGTTGATCTTTTAAGCTTTTTGGCGGTTTGATTATTTTTTCAGCTGTGTGCCCTAATATAGTAGTAATTGTTTTTCAAATATACAAACAGATTTATTACATAGCATTAGGTTAGAGTATACTGTTACGAGCGTCTCACTCGTATGGTACTGTGGAAACAAAATACAGACACCAATGAAGTCACTAATTACCAGCTTTAATTAATCATAAATAATAATTTGTAAGCAACTAGTACAATAATTCAAGTTAAATTTGTCCACATGCATTAATAATGTCAACTATAAAGAATCCCGCACTAATTATAACACAACAACCACTTGATATCACGTGATAAATCGCCCAATATAAACTGACTGACAAAGCCAGCTACTCTTGTTTAAATAGGTAGCACAAGTGTTCCAGAATAATCCATAATACGCATCAACAGGCATTCTAAAACTAAAGAGTGTATTTTTGTGCGACCTTGAAGAAACACGCATTTAATGGGCTAGGCGAGGAACCTGCATAACGACACTCTCCATTGTCCGAGAACGTTCCGTGATTGCGTAACAGTACGTTTGGAATATGAAAAATAGGAAAATCAGTTTAGTCAACAAATAGGGTCTGTCTTGCAAACAATGTTTCAGTAACGCGTAGCTTTATTGTCTTATTACGGTTTACTTCAATGAGACTGATTTCAGCTACTTTAAAAATAATAATGTTGATTAATCTCAACTTGTTATTTCTTTTGTATGAAGCCGACACAACTCCGGACCCCCCCCCCCCAAGGCCAAATTCTAGTAATGTCACTGCAGGTGTCTAAAGCATGTATTCGACAGTAATATTTTTAAAAATAATTACCCATTATGATCCCAACCAATTCAAGCGACCTAATGCGTACAGATTTATTTAATTTGGTCTTGTCAACTCTTGGTGTTTGGTAACTAAAGGCCGATATCACCCCGTGTTAACAGTTAATATAATCTTCTGTTTCCATAGGATGAATATCCGTAGACCATGTAGAATGGGCTCTACAAGATACTGGACGATTATTATCGTCACCAATGACGACAACGAACAGATAGACCTACATAATAAGGAGGATCCACTTTATGGAGAATCTTAATAACATCAATAGTTTCGACGTGGTGGACAGAATCGGAAGGAGTGTGGATTAATATGATACTGACCCAGTGGTATAAATAGATGGTGGACCAACACTGTGGGGACAGTATGTATGATGGGAGAGCAGATGGGTGTGTTGGTTAAGGATGATCATACAACTGACTTTGTCTGAGTAGAGCCACAAGGTACACTTGTCACTCCTGTGGTACCTGCAGGAATATAGATTCACTTTCAGTGACAGACATGCTAAGGCGGTGAACACGGACACTAGGAGTAAAGTATTTCAAGGTAAAGTTAAGAAAGTATTTTAATGCTTATTTTATCAATCTCAATTGGTAGTTGTGATAAAATTAATAGTACTAAACACAAGTATTAACTGTTTTAACCATAGGTGGTGAAGACTAATCCTTATAATTAATTTGTTGGTGTTATGGGAACTATATCAAACAACAGTGTTTGTTTAATACCCATAGAATTGATCTTTAATAAATTAAAACAAGACACATTTATCTGTGTATCCAACAAATTATTATATTCGAAAATACGTTCATTAACACCAGCTTTCTATGCTACAATGGGAATAATACAATAGTTTATTATCTCTTCATACAGTTAATTCTTTACTTCTTGACATATTCTTGTCATTAACTAATTAAACATGATTTCAACCAATTTCATAATTTACAAGCTGAATATATATATATATATATATATATATATATATATATATATATATTGCGACAATACAAATAACTTAACTATTGGCGCATAGGATATGGTAGTACGCGTGTTTTAATTCAAAAGTGTATATTGCAGGATTTTAGATTATTTATTGCACACAAGAAATATGAATTTGTTTATGCGATATATTTGACAAGAATAATAATAATATTGTTTGCAAATTTAGTCTCTTAAAATGTTAAATAGTGTTCATATATGAGTTATGGTACATTACATATACGATGATTTCCACAGCAATGTTGAAGGGGGGGGGCTCTGTTGTAGTGGAGTCGTCAGGCGTGGCGTACGATGATAGATGGTTGACCCTGGTGATGATTACAGCTGGGCTGGTGTCCTGAAGTTCCTACGTTGACACTGACGATTCGCACTCAAACAATGGTTCTAGGGGTACTTTTACTGGAACTTTATACAGTATTTAGAATTTACAAGTATCTCAGGTCACAGTGGGTATTAACTAGAAACGGTATATTAGACTTATACCTATCCGGAATCTTCAAGTGTTCTCGCGTAACACTAGGTCTACCACGGTCAGCAGACATCCCTAAGCGGAAATCTTCCACTCACGCGGAAACTACTGATGATAATATTTTTACCAATAAGTAAATTAAAGAATACTTCTGGTACTGGACTACCTCACACAGTAACCAGTTTAAGTTCCCTTTTATACAAGTTATGTTTCAATAAAAATAACGTGTGTGAAGATGAATTAAATAAACAGTTTTAAGAGTTCGCACCTGTTACTACCGACAAAAGGAATTAACAGATTCTCGCAAGCGAAAAATCTTGCACGAGAATTGCACGTTCCCTTCGTGATAGCTAGAAGAGAAGAACTGCCCGTGCAGCCACAGGCTGAAGAAAATTCCGACTGCCTTCGAGGTTCTTATTGGTGGAAGGAAGTCAGATGGTTATTTTGCACACGACACATTGTGGTTTCATGCCGAGAAGTGCATACAATTTGCATGGGCATTCGTAGATGTTTATCTACGAATGTCTGATCTCAATTAGAAATGAGTTTTACAACGAGTTTTATACTTTAAAAGAAATCATATTTTAACATTATTTTGTGCTCAGGAAATATATAAGGAAACTGTATCTAATATAATAGTTTATTTCCAGATCGAGTGTCAATACGATTCCATACTTATCTCACGCACGGTAAGGAAAAGTTTACACCTGCGCACACGCGCACATTTCCACTGAAACAATACTTGAATAAATGGCACATACAATAATACACAGTTTGACTTATCCTAATTCCTTATCCGTTCTAAAATACAAAACTTATAGCAATAAAACCAAATCTAACAAAATAGCATTTGAAACTTGAATGTTTATCGTCTGTGTATTTACACAAGCCTGCACTGCTTAACAGGATCATATGTTTCATTGCAGGATTAACCCCTTTCCAGCATAAAAGAAAATTTTTTTTTTAGTTGACTAACAAAATAAAAAATTTTTTTTTCTTTTGATACATCCATAACAAATTCCTAACCCTACGAATAATACCACACTAATAATCTCAAACGTAAAACTAAATAAACAACGTCTTTGCAATACTAGCATTCCATAACTGTAAACTTGACAGAATAAATGAAACAAAGACACTTGGCTACAATGACCTTTAAACCATAACAAATACACATTTTCTTGACAAGCAGATAGCAAGTGGGCAAGGTCGCAATGTAAACAATTCCAAACCCTGGCGTGTTACACTTCAGACTGCATTCCTTATCTCTAATCTATTAACGTTCATTCACTGATTTACCCTACATATAACATTTATACACAAACTGATATATTTTAAATATAGCTACACATTTGTACATCCTATATCCTGACATTTATTTACTTATGGATTTTCTGTATAATACTTTCTCAGCGACGAAGCATGAAATTTGCCAATCGCACGGTTAGTGTTGGTGTTTGTTAATATGAAAGTATTCTTTCCAACCTCCTCAGATAGGGTATAAGGACCAATGGTACAATGGTATAGCCTGAAAAACTTCGCGGCTGTGTTGTCCTCCCTCCTTCCAACATTCAATGCACGCAAGAGCACACTTTCCCCAGTCTTGAAACTCACAAGTTTATCTTCGGCATTCAATTTTTCCGTGCGCTCTTCTGCGCACTTTTTAATGCGTCGCCTCGCCTCAAGTTTCTTTATTTCGACTGGTATTGGAACATTCTGAGTAGCAGTCCTTTCGATGTGGCCTTCCCAGACCCGTCCTGCCATCGCTTCGGTTTGGAGTTCATTTGGGATGTATCCTGTCGTCGAATTGTAATTCCCATTTATGGCCGATTCGAAAAATTCCAGGAATTCCGGCCATTTACTCTGGTTGACATTACAGTATGTCCGGAAGAATCTCCCCAACTCCTTATTGACGCGTTCAGCCAGGTTTCCTTGCGGTCTCCGGATCGCTGTCAGAACAGTCTGCACACCGTGTTTTTCTAGCTCAGAGTGCCACTTGGTATTCGTAAACTGTTTACCTTGATCAGACAGTAATTTTTTTATGGGGCCATATTTAGATATGTATTTATTTATCATGATGTTAATTACCGCAGATGTGGTCGGCCTACCGATGGCGTACAGGCTGACATGTTTGGTGAAGGCATCGGTACAAACCACAAGGTTCTTCATCCCACGAGCCGCCCGCGGAAGTGGACCTAAAAAGTCGATGCAGACGAGGTCGTTTTTATTTTTTGACACGACGTTACCCACTTCTACCTGGGTATGTTGGTTGGGATATTTCGCAGTTTGGTAGGCGTGGCATGTGCGCAGTATGGCCTTTACTTTCCTGGCCATATTTAGCCATACAAAATCCTCCCGCATCGCTAGGTAACATTTATAGGCCCCCGCAAGTGCGAGGCTCTCGTGACACATCCAGGTAAGGTCTTCCACCATCGCGTCAGGCACCATGATTTTCCAACCCACTTTAACAATTTTATACAGCACATTTTTATATATTTTGTATTTGGGGTTTTCTTGGATCGGGATCGCCTCACTGATCTGGTTTAATTTGGTGTCCCGTTGCTGTTCCGTACCAATATTTTTGAACTTATTCTTTAGACTATCTTCTATTTTGTATTTAACCGCCAAAATTTGTATTTCTTTATTATTTGAAGAAATGTCGCTCTTGTTTATTTTGCTCACTGCCCGTTATCTGAACATTGTGGGTCAGTGAGTTATGTGTTATCTTATCTGCTTGCTGGACCGCCGGTCGGATTACTGTATACGGCTTACCTACAGGCCTCTCTTTATCTTCCACGCGTCCCAATCTGATAACGTGTGGTTTATTATTAATTGTACATTTCAATGTTTTGTTCGGAAAATCAATGGTAGCGTGCAGTTTATTTAACGTGTCGACTCCCAAAATAATATCATATACGAGTTTTCTAATTACAAGTACAATGCTTTCTATTTCTATTCCCTGTACGTATATTGTTATTAGTGCTTCTTTGTCAACTGTCTGCGATTCACCCGCCGCCAATTTTACAATTTTATGGTTAACAGACAGAATTGAGATTTATTTGAAGTGGGTTTTGTGTTTTAATAGGAACCGCTCGTCCATCAGCGAGATTTCCGCGCCGCTGTCAAACAATACCTCACCAACACAACCATTAATCTTTGCATTGACGACAAGGTTAGTGTTCTTTTTAACACCAGTATTTTCATTACATTCACTGTTATCATTACTACAAATTAAACTATCCCTAATTTCTGCAGGATATATGCCAGACACAACAAATCTATTCTTATAGCTAACATTATTCACATTCGATTGATTGAACTGTTTTTTACTGTTGAATCTGATTTTTGTAATTTTATTTGTATTCTTATGTGTAATATTTACTTTGTTGCACGGACCTACGCACGCCGTGCAGCCTTACACGTTTTTTGTCTGCTCTTCATCGGAATCATATTCAGTAACTGCTGCTAATCTGTTGGTATTAAATTTCTGAGTTGTATTTTTACTTGTCGTTTTATGTTGTTGTTGTGATTGTGGTTGCTTTTGTTGTGGTTGAAATTGAAACTGTTTTCGTAGTGTTTCATTACTGTTACTACTATACCTCTGATTGTCAATACCCTCCCATTTTGTGAGCAATAGAAGTAGCTCTTCTAAGGATTTGACCCCTTGTGTAATGACAGCAACTTGTATGCCGCGTCCGAAATGGTGTTCGAGTTTATTGACCATATTCGGTTCAGTTATTATAGATTCTAGGTATTTAGCCCTCGATATCAACTGAATTACGTACGATTCTTTTGAACCTTTGGTACTGGAATATTTGCCAATTTCCAGTTGCACGCGGATCTTTCTCTGGACCTCCTCGTTCCAGTATCTAGCCCTGAAATGCTTTACCAGATCTTCATATGTGTTGATCTTATCTTGGATAACAGAGAACCACTCTGCCGCAGTACAATTTAGGCGTCGTACTACGAAGTTAATTTTGTCGGCCTCACCTAAAGTGTCCCCAATTGCTTCCAGGTCCCGTTGGCAGACTTTAATAAAGTTCATGGGGTTTTCACTTTCCCGTCCAAAGAACTTCAGCTGCTAATTAGCGTCGTCTAGGGATTTGCAGACATAAGTAGTATAATTGAGCGGCGACGACGACGTATTTTGCAGTCGTGACATTTGATGTTGCAGCTCTTGGATTCGCAAGTCTTGCTCGGCCACTAATTCACTCACCGTGGACGCGGGCTGTACTACTCTCTCCTCAATCTCGGAGATTTTAGCCTCGCATTCACTAATGCGTGAATTGTTAACCTCTATCACCAACTCTATATTAAATCTTATAATCTCTACCGTCTCGCTAATTCGCTTTTCCGTAGCTTCCAACATTTGTTTGCTCTGTTTGGATTGGTCTTGCACAGCCGCGTATATTTTTTTTTCATCATGGAGCGCTTTATTACGTTTAACGGCTTCTTCTTTACTGGCTTTATTTTCTTCTGAAATTTTTTTTTTTATCCGCTTTCATCTCCTCTTGACTGGCTTTATTTTCTGCGGAACTGATTTTCATACTAGCCAATAAGGCAGCTAACGTATTCTTTATTACTGCTATATCCGCCATATTGATCAAATATAATTCAAAATTTTATTAAAATTTAAATTCCCTGACTTAAACGCTACGAAAATTATTATTACCACAAGATTATTATCGTAGTGTAACCTAGTTTATACGCACACAGTAAGCAGTTCAATATACCAAAATGTAAACAACCTTATCTAACACAAAAACAAATAATAATCTACCTCCAATATACTGATACAATTGTTCATGTATGATATACAAGAGAATATGCACAATTGATAATTTATATCCTCAGAGTTTTACATGAACCATTCACACACAAATACTACTTAACTAAGATTATACGTCGGAATTCGCCAACAAATTTTACATTATTTGACATATGTAAAATAGCGTACAGATACCACTATTTTTCGTGCCCTACGTTGCTAAGCGCCAAATATCACTATGCGAAAGCACAAATAACTTAACTATTGGCGCATAGGATATGGTGGTACGTGTGTTTAAATGCAAAAGTCTATACTGGAGGATTTAAGATTATTTATTGCACACAAGACATATGAAATTTGTTCATGCGATATACTTGACAAGAATAATAATATTAGTGTTTGCAAATTTAGTCTCTTAAAATGTTAAATAGTGTTCATATATGAGTTATGGTACATTACATATACGATGATTTCCACAGCAATGTTGAGCGGGGGGGGCTTTGTTGTAGTGGAGTCGTCAGGCGTGGCGTACGATGACAGATGTTTGTCCCTGGTGATGACTATAGCTGGGCTAATGTCCTGAAGTTCCTACGTTGACACTGACGATTCGCACTCAAACAATGGTTCTAGGGGTACTGTTACTGGAATTTTATACAGTATTTAGAATTTACAAGTATCTCAGGTCACAGTGGGTATTAACTACAAACGGTGTATTAGACTTATACCTATCCGGAAACTTCAAGTGTTCACGCGTAACACTAGGTCTACCACGGTCAGCAGACATCCCTAAGCGGAAATCTTCCACTCACGCGGAAACTACTGATGATAATATTTTTACCAATAAGTAAATTAAAGAATACTTCTGGTACTGGACTACCTCACACAGTAACCAGTTTAAGTTCCCTTTTATACATGTTATGTTTTAATAAAAATAACGTGTGTGAAGGTGAATTAAATAAACAGTTTTAAGAGTTCGCACGTGTTACTACCGACAAAAGGAATTAACAGATTCTCGCAAGCGAAAAATCTTGCACGAGAATTGCACGTTCCCTTCGTGATAGCTAGAAGAGAAGAACTGCCCGTGCAGCCACAGGCTGAAGAAAATTCCGACTGCCTTCGAGCTTCTTATTGGTGGAAGGAAGTCACATGGTTATTTTGCACACGACACATTGTGGTTTCATGCCGAGAAGTGCATACAATTTGCATGGGCATGCGTAGATGGTTATCTACGAATGTCTGATCTCAATTAGAAATGCGTTTTACAACGAGTTTTATACTTTAAAAGAAATCATATTTTAACATTATTTTGTGCTCAGGAAATATATAAGGAAACTCTATCTAATATAATAGTTTATTTCCAGATCGAGTGTCAATACGATTCCATACTTATCTCACGCACGGCAAGGAATTGTTTACACCTGCGCACACGCGCACAATTCTACTGACACAGTACATGAATAAATGGCACATACAATAATACACAGTTTGACTTATCCTAATTCCTTATCCGTTCTAAAATACAAAACTTATAGAAAAAAAACAAATCTAACAAAATAGCATTTGAAACTTGAATGTTTATCGTCTGTGTATTTACACAAGCCTGCACTGCTTATCAGGATCCTGTGTTTCATTGCAATATATATATATTGCAACGATACAGCCGTAGCTGTATTAGGAAATAATTTAAATAAATGTAAATTTTGTATAATTTGCATAAGTTACTGGTAAATGGACAAGTCTGAGATTGCAGAAGTATTTCATTGTTAGATTAGGGGAGCAAGTAACCTGTTCCGACACACAGTGAACACCTGCTCAATTGTATGTGTGTTACACGTGTATCTTGTGTGTTTGAGGGAAGCAGGCATAGACAAGAAACTCAGCAACCCGCCGCAAGTAATTAATAAAATAATTGTTTTAATTCACTGTGAGAAAACTAGTTAATGTATGATCAAACCAAAGGCTCCAAAGGGTGGGTAAAAATTATAGTTATCGCCAGTTAAAAGATGACGTTAATAGAACACGTTATGGGAAGACAGTGCAAAATAAACGTGCTAAAAAATACGCAAATTACCCTAAGACGCTCACATTAATATAGTGAGTGTTTAATCGAAGTAGCTACGATTTGTGGTATCTCGATTCCGTGCAAAACAGTGCTATTTGCTAATAATTGCAAATAGATGAACAGGTTCGGTAGTGGGGGCTGTCACGAGATACGCAGGTATCGACAGGACGATTTTGGAGCCGACTAGCGCGGAATCTCGAGAAGGTATAAATTTGGTTCGACCAAAAACCCTTCTCTTCATTTCAAGACTCAGTTGCAGCCGGACATGCTGTCCGTCGGCAAAACAGTTTATATTTTTTTTTATTCTATTACAAGTCGCAGTAACAAACGAAATGACGTTGGTTAAAGTCACGACAATATTACGGGAAAAGTAAATACAGTAATAGTTAATCTATCAAGGGTATATCCAGGAAATATGCTGTGGATCGACGCTGGAATCTAGACGTACCCAGGAACACATACCGTAGATCGACGCTGGACTCTAGACGTAACCAGGAACACATGCCGTAGATCGACGCTGGACCCTAGACGTATCCAGGACCACGCCAGGACAAGAGGAATGGAAAATTAACTCTAGACAACGCTGGACCCCGGACAATAGTCGTAAGATCATCAGAAATCGAGGTGACATGCTTAATGCATTTTAAATGATTTATAAAAACAAAAGAGCTCATAAAGATGATTTCAAAAGACAGTAAATTGAAACAAAGAAAGTTTATATTTAGTAATAATATGTTAAAATGTAAATAAATGTTTAGTCGTAAGAATGAGCGATAGCATAATAAATATAAAAGCAGTAATAAATGAAAGAGAATTTAAAGTAAAGATAGTAGAGTATATGATCAAAATAAATAGTAAAGTGATTAGATATTTGAAGTATAGAAAGATTAATTTAAAGTTGAATATTAAAACAAAAGCCAGTCTGCAAGAAATTAATATAAATTCAAATTGAAGTCAAAACATTGGTATAGACTGAGCGAGTAGAGGTCAGATCTGAGATAAGACAATTTATTTCAATATAAGAATACTTTAATTTTATAATAAATTAATAAAAATTATTTAACATGTTTAGATATAAGAATTTTTTAAAAATATGTGTAATTTTGCATATCGTAAGATATAAACATTAAATAATGACCAATATCGTGACCGACAAATTAATGATGTTAATGAATAATTTTAAGAATGAAAAAATAATAAATATGAGTTTTTAATACTGATAATAAAAATACTCTTATTATATTTACACCTGAACCCCAAATACACATACAAGTTGTTAGTAATATTATATAAAGTGTATGAGTTCAATTAATGTACCACTTAAACTGCACAGAATATACAACTTGTTACATTTGGCACCCAAAGAACGTGGGGCTATACAAATGAAAGTACATATAGATATATGCAACTTTTATCGTTGTAATACATATATATATATATATATATATATATATATATATATATATCTCAGGGTTCATTTGTATTTCTGTATACGAGCATGAAATAATACTTACATCTAGTTAAATTATTAGATTACAGATTATCTTTATTCTTATGCCAATCATTTCTTCAAATGGATTCATTTAAAACGTGAATAAATACGTATAATTAATTAAAGTTATGTTTGTTAAAAATTTACGTATTTACATTTATGTTATAATTATATGAATTTAAGTTCTTATGTGTAATTTCTCATGTGAGTTCTTTAAGAAGGACAGACAGGTGTATCTTAAAATAGTATTAAAACGTGATAATTTTACTGTGGGTACGCATAAACCAATATACGGTGCGCAGATGTACTGTGTTTTTTATCTAGCCGTCTCCTTAGGTGGGTCTAGTAGATGCTGTTTCGCTCCCGACCTCTCTGACCACCGGATAGTTTGGATGACTCATGGTGTTTGTCGTTCTCGTAGCGACTGATTCGTAATACATTAATAACTCACTCCACTACTCGTTCTCGTACGTTTGCTGCCTTCTCGGTATATCAGGTTTCTTACGATACTTACTTTAGTAAAAACACTGTTCATTAGTTAATACGGTTACTCTCATGACGTTAATTTACATTTTGCAAAGTAGTTATTCAGTTTAAATAGTTTAGATATCGTTAGTAACGCATGATATAATCGAATTCTCACGAGTCACGAAACTGTCACTTGCTAGATTCTCTCGATTTTTACTTCTTGACTTTTACTAACAAACTCTCGGTTCTCACTTTGCCAAAATTTAATACTAAGCTCTCTGACAATTACTAATAGGCTCTGTAATAATACGTTACACATACTGTTTACTCATGTTGACTGTAAGAATATTTAAAAAAAAAGACTTCTTTCACGCCTAAGTTAACTGTATATATTCAACACACATAATTCTCCCACTAGCTTCCTAATTTTTATTTGTCTCAGTTTTAATTGGTCCTTCTCTCTCTTCTCTTAGCAAATTTCACTCTTGGAACGCACCTAGGTCCCAAAGCTTTTCTCTGATAGGTAACGTCTGTTCCCCTTTCTTTCTTACTCTCGGTTCAGTCACCTCTTCCGCGGTATGTCCGATTTCAGAATCGTAAATCTTCCTGGCGTTTTTATATGCCTTCTAGCCCAAACAGCACTTAGTTTCTCCTAGAGCCCCGTTAATTTGTTGTTTTACGATAGATCCAGATACAGGCACGGCGACGATGAAGAATTTCACACTCTATTGTAACAACTCACACTCCTAGTTTCTCGCCATTCATCAATGTCATTGCAACCGCCGACACATAGATAGTTCTTTTTTTTTAATCAAAGATATTAACGCAAACCAGCTTAAATACAAATCGATAATCAAGGAGTTTCAGTTATGTTATGATTAGCAAATGATAATACAGGGAACGTATATGGAATAATAATTCACCACGCTTAAAAATTATCCACAGGTTAAATTATCATCATCATCATCATCACCTTGTCCTACAACGGTTAAAGCAAAAATGGTTTGTTCCTGTTCTAAGCATATAGTTCGTTTTTAGCTAGGCACTCCAACGCTGCTTCGTACATCCCTCACCTACCTATGCCTTCGGCTTGTAATTCTTTAGATGTTTGGGGTTGCGATAGTCATCTCTTCGGTTAAGATGTTCAACCACTTCAGCTGATACTGGGAAATGTATCGAGTGTACACATAATTTTCACTTCTGCTGTATATCTGCATTTCGTCTACGGTCTTAAGAATTTGGCTGAGAAATCTTATTTTTGAATACGACTGGCCTGGGATTTTATTACCCCAATTATAAAAACACCTTTACATTAAGGAATTTTTAACGAATATAGTGATGTAAAAGTATTGCAGAAATTTGCAATAATAAAGACGCCAGGTAATTTAATGTTAATTACTAGTGTAAGTAAATAGTAATTAATAAGTGTGTTATATGTGTGAGACCGGAAAAAAATTACGCAAACGATGATATCGCTCGTGGTACGAGGATGTTTACGAATCGCGAAAATGAACCAAAAGTGATTTGTAATTAAAAGGACGCTTTGCACGAAGTGACAATATCTAACAGGTCGAAAACAGTCCTGGACTTGTCAGATTGCCGTCCAGTATAAATACCATCGGCAATTTTGGGGCGGTCTCAGAGACTCAAGATATCTTCACACAACGTCATGCTGCTGGTCTGCCGACTGATCGACATCTTTACCACACACACCAAGACTTATGGAGGAACTCTGGACCATCACAAACAACAAACCGTTGAGACAGAGATACATCATCATCATCATCATCATCATCAAATTCTCAAGATTCAGGACACACACACACACACACACACACGCAACGGTAACGTCGGCAGTACGCAGGTGATGTATATTTTTTGAGTGAAAAGAACTCTCAAAAAGAAACTTATATATGAACAGTAAAGACTTAAAGTTTTAAATATAAATGGCAGTTAAAGAAAATAATTTAATTTAACAAGACAATTTAAAAATACTAATCTTCTGTTATATGTTAAAATTTGGGTGTGTCAATAGAAATAAATAATAGGTTGGAAGTAAATGTTATATTTTTTTAATTTTTTTATAGCAACAATTAATTTTATTCTTGAGAGTGAATATTATTTTTTTTGTAAATGAGTTGCTATTATTTAAAAATTTGAGTCAATGTCAGACACACTGAAATAAAAAGGTTTATATAATTTGTTTAACATGTCTCTTTAGCTAGTAAGATTATATGTTTGTTTATTTTGTATGTCATGAATAGCATAGAAGGTTACACTGTATCTGTGTAAACTTATAAAAGAAAATATTTTTATTTATATAAGATTCGAATTTTTTAATATTTGCATATTTTCTATTAATATCAATAAATCATAGAATAATTATTTTGAAACGGTTTAAATTAATTATTTCAAGTCAACAACATCTCACTCCTCTTTGAAAATTATTTAATTATTGTGCAACTAACTATATTTGACGCAACGAGAAAAAATAAAATTCCTGCGACCTGGCCGGTGTAATACACTTCATAGTTGCGTTGAGTACATGGTCATGTATTTCTGTGAATTTTTGAAATACTTGTAACGTTTCAATATATATACACTTAGCGCTCCCTATTTTCTTTAACTCACGCGTGATTTTACCCAGGGTATGTTCAACAAATTTGATGAACTTATTATGTACATCTTTAGGAGATGAAGTTACGGTGACGATGTTATGGGGTGTCAGCGTGCGAAAAACTTATACAATATTTATACATCGTATTTTTGCTGTACGCTGAAGCATCACAACCTGATCGAAATATACACATGTATATAATGAAATATGGGTAGTTAGTCGGCCATATTGGCATTTCTAATAAATTATTCCATTAAATTTTTAACATGTGTACAAAAGACAGACACTACAGGGAAGTGTGTTTTTACCATGTTTTTACTCTGTCTGTTTAGTTGGTTCAACGAAAAAAGGCGCCATTAGTTTTAGTTCGCGCTGCTTTTAGTGTGTTCGCGGTAATTTGCTTTCGTTTGTTGAGGTGTGTGGGACAGAATTTTGTTGTTCGTATTGAAGTGTTTGCGATGGCAAGTCGAAGTAAAAAGATGTTGGAGGCTTTATGAATAATAATGAAAGGTAAGATGATCATTTATTTAGTGTATGTTGTCCGTTGTTTGTAGCAAATTAGGTGTTAGGAGGTTATGTTTGCATGTCTAGATTACTTTGTCGAACACGTACCTGTTATAGACCCAACTAGCCTAATATCACTGTGTTCTGTCCAAAATTTAATAATGGAGCAAATTAGCATTCTAATTTAATTAATACAATATACCTAGGCTAACACAAGATGGTAGGCCTTACATTCACCATGCATGCGTTCTTATGGGAGTAAAAATTTAAATTTTAATTTTTTGTCTCCGTAAATAGGTACGACCGCCGTTTAAAATTATTTTTCTCGTGTTTATATAACATAGAAGAATAGAATAAAATATATCAGCGCAATATCAGCATTGATGAGAATTTTCATAATTACCCAAGGGGTAATTAACTCATTTTTAAAAGAAGGCCCTGTAAGGCACTGACTGCAATTTAATTTAAATAAATAATTTTTCTTTATTATAGATACTCCTGTAAGTCTGACAATTATTTTGTCTACTCTAGCATACCTATATTTGTGTAATGTATCCAATTTGTAAGTCATTTTATTCGTAAAATGTGGTCCTACCTAACCCAAGATGGTAGGCCTTATCATAATATATTTAATTTGAACTCTGCTCGGATTTAACTAGTTACGTATTTATTTAATTCTTCAGTCCAGCTATATTACTCTAAATATACTTTCAAATTCAGCATTTTTCAGAGAAACGTAATTACTTGATAAGATATGACTTAGTAAGTTAAGGTTAATTTTAAGACCTAATATAACAAAATTTATAATATAGGCCTATGGCTACTGCATCCTCACTGAAGCAAACTGTTGTAATTTTTTGTACAAATAGTTACTTTCATACCATTGAGTCAATTAAATTTTAATATATTTGTCATAAAAACTTTGTTTTAACACAGCTCTGCTTTAAAAATTAAGGGCTAACATTTGTCAGGTAAAAGAAAAAGTGAAAAGAGAATTTGAACTGCGACTTCTTTAATTTTTGACTTAAACATGGATTTTAATCTTGAATAAATTGTTTAATAAAATTGTGCAGTTTTTAAGTTTTATAATATTAACTTGCAGACAGAAAAGGTTTTGCTGGTGACTAAAGAAAGCATCGTTCTTTTATCTTATGTAAAATTTATTATTGCATGCAAGTCTGATTAAAACTCACTAAATTAAAACTAAAATTATCACTGCTTACAGCAGGTTCTTAAACTCGATAATTGATGTAGGCCTATAGTGTTATTTTTATTTAATTTCTTATTATCTGTGTTTATAATCTGTAACTTAATGTGTAGAATTGTATTTATATTGTTTAACCTACTAAATGATACTCAACTAATATCACATGAAATTTTAAAAAATTAATATCTTAATATTCTAAAAACTTTTATGGGGTGTGTTATACTTAATAGTAGACTTAAATGATACAGAGTATGGATGAATTATCCGTAATGTATTTGCTAGTTATAATCAGGATTATATTATTCAACGTTAATAATTTGAACAGATTTTTGTTTTTCGAGTTTGTATGATTATATTAGAAATCTTTTTCAGGAATCTTCAGTGCAGGGATGTAAACAACCAATAGTGCTAGCTGAACAACAAGAGGATCTGCAGTATGTACGTTTGTTTTTAACTTTTAGAATTGAGTTCATTTAAATTAAAATAGATTACTATAAAATAACTACTAGATTATGCTGTAAATATAATTTTTTTAGAAATTTACACAAAATCCATTAACTTTTTGTAAATTCATAGTGCTAACCTACAAATATTGTGCTAGGTTAAGAAAATAAATTATTCTCTTAATTATTAGCTTAATATTCTTAATTATTAAGTTAGTGAATAATTATGTATGAGTTTTGTAATGATCTTTCAGGTTTCTCCTGAACTTTCCAGAATTGACTTTGAAAAAATTACTATTATCGCACCATCAGTAGTATCGACATCAGATGATATTGATGTGGAAAACATATGAAGTGGCGAAGGTAATATAATCAAAGCAATTTAGCCTATAGATAATTTAAAAATTTTTTTTTCTGTTTGTGAATTTTGTAACATCAGCATATTTGATTTAATGTTTGTTTCATAAGTAGTGTTAGGTTTACCTAAATTATCTTTACTTGACAAACTAGACTTGTATACTTTAAATCAATTAAGAAAATCAGCTTTGAATGTAGCACAATGAATTCATACCATATTTCATTAATGTTTTGTTTTCAAAGCATTTTTTTGTTTGGGGGTTAGCCTATTTAATTTAAGTTATGGCAAAATTAATTTTCTGCAACAGGAATGTCCTATTTCATTGAGCAAGCTTTATAGGAGATTTTGAAGTTTGTGATAAAATAGCCATTAATGCTTGTTTTGTCTTGTTAATGACAACAATGTAAAGTTATTAACAGTCCCATTTACATTTTAAATGAGAAAATTTAGTAACATAATAGTTGGAATCATTTTTAATTTGTAGTATTATAGGGTGTCAATGCTTTCAAATCAGGGGCTTCCTTTGGAAAGTATAATCATATGATAATTTTAAGATAAATATTGTTTGAAGCTCTAAATAAGTTTATTTATATTATTTTTTATATGAAGAGTTTTGGAAGCTGCTGGCAAAACGAAAGTTCTTAATAAAGTAAAAAATTAGTTTAATAACGTTATTTCCCATAAAATTGCAATATTTCATTTAGTAATTTGCACTTTTGTTGATACTGGCAATGATAATTATTTTTCTCTGTTAGCTAAAATTCTTTCTTTGTTACAGAGTCCATTGTTGTAGAACCTCTTATATCGCCAGATGGTTGTGCAAGATTTATAAGTTTGGAGGTAAATTTCTCCTTATAGAATTGCTGTATTCTTATATAGTTAACTCACTCTCTCTCTCTCTCTCTCTCTCTCTCTCTCTGTGCGCGCGCGCGCGCGCGCGCGCGCGCGCGAGAGAGAGAGAGAGAGAGAGAGAGAGAGAGAGAGAGAGAGAGAGAGGTGAAATATTAATGCACCATATTAAAAAGGTGTAGTTTAAATGTAACTTGAAGATTTCATTTTGTTGTAAACATACCAGTCTAGTTTTTCTATTTATAGTTTATGCTATTTTTTTTTAATAATTTGAACTAATTGACCCCCTAATCAATCCTACACTCCCTCGCAGAAAAACCTATATTTAGTTCAATTATATCGTCATCTGAGTTTAGTTATGTTTGATGTAATAAATAAAATGTTTATTTCATCAAAGGTGTTTTTACTTTTTGTAATTATGTTCTTGTAAATAATCATTATTTAGGTACATAGGTACATAGACCTATTCTATGTACTTTAGTAATGTAATCTTATAGTTACTGATAAAGTAACAAAGCCCAAATGTCTGTGTGGTACTTTTGTTGTAATAATATTTGTCTGATATGTATTATTTTTGCAATGTTTTTATGTATCTTCTCTGAAGAAATAAATTGTTAATTATCCTTAATAATTATGAATTATTGATACCATAGAATTGAAACTGTTTTGTATAAATTTTGTAATAAAAATCAATGTACTTGGAAGTCATTTTTTATCACTAACCTAGTGACCATAACACGTTCCTTGTGCAATGCAAGTAGGCCTACCAAATACCTACCAAAATTTTTATCCCCAAATTTTGATAGAATATTTGATTTTTATTGCCACCAGAATTTTACTTTGATTTTACTTTCATGTTCCATAAGAAAATGGAAGTATGGTGATGGCAAAAAAAAATCGTGTTAGAGATTTTTGCAGATTCTGATTGTACTACCCTCAAAACATGAAAAAAGTAATTTTTGGAAAAGTGTATGTGTGTCTGTCTGTAGATTTGCTTATGGCAAACGATAAGAGCCGCAAATTCAAACAGAATCAAATAATTTTTTGCATGCAGCCCTGAATTGTAGAGTGTTCAAGACCTATTGTTTTTTGTGAAGATCGGTTAAGACAAAGGGGTAGTTTACCTGCAATATTGTATGTTGTAACAAGAGAAATATTTTCATGACGAACGATAACTGCCGTAAATTCAAACAGAATCAGATATTTTCTTACATATGTGCCTGAGTTATAGAGGAATAGAGGCATTTTGGTGAAGATCGGTTACGGGGAAAGGGTAGTTTACCTGAAACATTTTTTGTTGTAACGTAATAGTTTACCTGATAATTTTTTTTATGTGTACTACGTTATTGGCAACAAAGAAGTAGTTTGTTTTTAAAATTCCTTCCCGGCCTGTTTGGCCGTAGACCAATGTTTTCTGCAAAACCAGAAGTTTCGGCAGTGCCATAGACTTCCATCATCAGTGAAAGTCAAGTGCGATAACGTGAGGTGGTATACGTTAGTGACCACAGTAAGTGGCTGAAGCAGTAAGTAGAAAGAAGTAGTTTCAATGGAAATATTTCATTTCGAAAATTATTTTAAATATAAATCTTAGAACATGGAAATCTTGTATGATTCTCCATACCAATATTTTGTTCATAAGTGTGCTATTAAATATTATGAATCTTCTTCTCCATGTCAAGGTATAGGATTACAGCCTGTTCTGTCTTCACTGAAGGCATCTCTTTTCCTTGCCCTACCTATATCTCGTCTTCCCTGAGGTCTGTATCTTATTACTTGTTGAGGTAGTCTCATGTTTTCCATTCTCTTGATATCCTGCCTCTATTTTATTTGTCCTTCCCTTATTCTGCCGGCTATAGAATATACAATTAACTTGGTTCTTATATTTTCATTTCATATTTGATATCTAAGGGTTTGTATTATGAATACTCGACACAATATTTTTCTTGTTAGATTCGAAGTTTTAAGTAACTTTCTCTAAAATGTGTGTATGAACATACAAAAAATTGACAGATATTTTTGTCACAAAAAAGTTTATAATATATTGTGTATAAATACTGTTACTTAACGCTTACCGTCGTCTTTCTTTTACCTCTGTAGAATGTTGAAGTGTGTCAGAGTGTAACTTGTGTATGTGTGTCTTACCAATTCGTCCTCGCACGGTAACGTTACTCACGATGCTTGAGTCGGAAGCGAACGTACGGAAAACCAGGTATCGTAGTCCCCGATCTGAGGTTCACTAGTAGTGTATAATTCCCGGGTGGCGCCAAATTGTTTATTTAAAACAATTAAAAATGTCTTATTATCAGCGATTCTGCTCAGACGGTGTGAAGGATTCAATTTGTCCCGCCGTTTCTCGATTTGTATAATCGAGCTGGCAGTTACAGTATTCGCTGCTTGAGCGCTAGTTATCACATCAAAGAAGTACGCTGTAAATTATAATTTTAAGAATACACTTTCCTACTGAAAATAAAACACATTTTAACATACACAGTATTGATTTATTAGCGATTTGATATTACTGTTTCATAGACACAAACTATAATTGACTTTTTATATAATTTTGCACCGGTTGTTTCTTTATGAGACGTTTTCTCTCTGGGTTTTACAATCGATTATGAACGTGACTAACATACATTATGTCGTTCTATCAAACAAGTCAACAAATATTTTCGTTCAAATTTTGTGGGATCTTTTGATCACGTTGAAAGGCTCAGATGCAATTACAATAATAAAAATACACAACCTTACAATGTTTCTACTAAAATATTGTAACGTGTAACTATAAATGGTTTGTTGAAGTGTAGTACAAGTGTTTTAAAGGTTCGTACATTAATACTAGGTTATCTTTCTAATTTAACAAACTTTCAGTTTCTTAATATTTAATTTAATCTTTGAAAGAGAATAAAATTAATTCAGTGGTATTTCAAAATATAGTGAGAAATATTCAAAGTGCGTTATTTCGGAAGTTTATATAATTTATTGGATACTTAACAGATTTGTAGCATGTGATTACTCTGTTGGTCGGGAATGAAGGAATGTGGCTGTAATATAATTCAGTTTTCATTTATTCCGGCTTCGGGCATCTTTTTCAAAGTATTTTGATTCATTTATTCACTTCGTCTTGAAATAAAACGTCTTCTCCATCAGGTAATTGTGTTCAGTGATAGTCAGACTCCTTCTCGTTCAATTTTGATAAGTTAATTTACTTTTAAAACATTTTAAATATGAAAATAGGTTTATTCTGAATTCTGGCATCTGTTTTACTTGAGCGTCACTTTCTGAGTAATCATATTCAACGGTAATTTCGTCTTCAACCGTTGTTTCCATGGTTACCCCATTATTCTGATTGGGCTAGTTTGATAGCTTGACATCAAACCATTGTTATCAAAATTTGAATTCTTTTCAAATTTTCCTATATTTTCTGACTTTCTTCCTTCTCTTCTCTTCCTTCTCAAGTATTAATTATTAGCACTGTCACTTGTCACTTGTCATTATAGTCTTTTCTCACAAAGATTATTTTGGTATCCCACAATATTGGGTTATTTCATCTTTCTAAGTTTACAATTAATTTATACAATTAATTTAATATTTACTAATTACATTTCTCTGTTTATATAACTCCTTATTTTAATATTTTCTTGTTAATAATATTTGCCATTTATCCTTGGTTAATTATTTACTTTGGATTTGTTAATTACTTGGCTATTTTCATACAATTAGTATTTGTTTCTGTTTGACCGCTAGGCTTGTTTCAAGTCTAAGCTGGTTTTCGATTGTTTCATACATATTATATTTCATTTAGTCCTAGATCGTTATTTTGTTTTTATAATCAGGTTTATTATCTATGGAGGTGTTTTGGTTCAGTCTTTGTGTGATTTTTGTGTGTAACAACTGTGTTATTCAATATTTCTTGCTAATTATTTACTAACAGTTTTCTCTTTTATAACTCAAATATTGTTTTCTTTCCTTATTTTAATTACTCTGACAATGTCAATAATATGGCTATTAATTACTACCATTTCATCATATAACATATAACATTTAGGTTTATGTTTGGGATAATTACCCAATCCATCTCCTATTCATAAACAATTGTTTATACAATTAATTAATACTTATTATTTAATATGGGTGTACAATTCATTACTTCTTATTTATTGTTCGGGTGATAAACAATCTCACTTCTATTGAACTTGTTTCATTACTCTCCCCTTACAACATGGGTATTTACTTATGGTTATTACATACTTATTTTCTAAAACTCTTTGCTTTCCTTTCCACGTTAACATCATCTTATTACTTTTTCTTGTGATTCTCACCTTTAAATTCTACAATACATTCTTAAGTTCTATAACAATATTATTTCATAATCATTACAGTTAATATCACTCTTCAGTGTTCATTATTACTGAATTAATGTTTTATTTTAAATATTATTCATAATAACTTTCTTAAATGTTATTGTTCACTATTAAATCTTAATCATTGGTTAGTTTACTAAGTCTTTATCTTAGCCTTCTCTATTCATACTATTTTTATTACTGACAATATTTTTATTTATTTATCACTTGCACTTTTTAAATTATTTGGTGTTTATTATAATTTACTTAGTGTTTCTTTTTCTATCATATCACTTTAGGGTAAGTTCACCTTCACTGGGTTAATTTCCGTTAACTTCTCACTATTTTACTTTCTTTCTCTACACATATTATATATAATTATTAATATCATGTCTTTCTTTATTAACAACTTACATGTATTCCTAACTCTTTGGCTAGTGTATTTATAGCTATCGTTTTTTATTACTGACTATTTACAATTGTCATTCAACCGATAAAAACATTCATTAATTATTTTGGTTCTTAACCGGTTTCATGTTCTTTATTATTTTAATTACATTATTTCTCCCTTCTCTGTTTTTTATTCCTTGTCTGGGTTTTCTTGACGTGTTTCATTTTGTTTTCTTCATCGTTGGTTTGTTCTCTCTTTGTTTTCATTTTTCTTCTCCTTCACTCGTCTTGTTTACTTTATTTCGGTTCTTAGCTGCCCAATCTCTGGGGTTGGGTCAATGTCGTTTGTCTGTCAGTCTAGTCGTTGAGTTTCTTTAATAATCACTTTTGGTTTATTACCCTTTCTCCTTCTTTCTTCATTGCATTTTATATTTTTTACTCTCCACATTATTTATTTCTTAAAATATAGTATTATTTAGCATTTTTTATACACACTTATTGTTATCAAAACTGATCTGATTTTGTCGATGTTATAATACACATATAAAGGCATGTTTGCCACAAAAAACGTTTATGATATATTGTGTATAAATACACATATAAAGGTATACAATACATTTGATCTGTTTAACAGTCATTATAAGACAGTATTACCATATAGGGGAGAGCAGAGAGACATAAGTTGATACTTTGTACTTCTTCAAGTGTCCCTTAGTCGCAGCACCTCTCCAACTGTATAACGTTTTTGTTATAGCTTGTAGTATATGCTCCTCCAGTCTGATTATAGCAGTGTACAGTAAAATGAGTCTTTGTTTCCTTTTGTATTTTAGAACGTGTAAAGCAACCTTTTTGTCACTAATTTGCTGTGGGTGTTTACAGCTATGTACTTTGTTGGATCTATGGTAAGTGTACAATTGAATCATACTACTACAAAAGCAATGTGGCAGCATGAGGGCAAGTTATGTTTCTCTATAACTCTTAAAAGAAAACTAAATCATAACCTAACAGATCTCAGAATTAATTATGTGTCAGTTACTTGTGATCCTATAAAGAAGATTACGTGTTTATTAAATCCTAAAAAACTAAAATTTTTAAAATGATAATAGTAATAATGGCTCCTTTTTATGCCGCCTAGAAAATTTAGGAGATAGAATAGGTTGCCTAAGTGAGTGTTCGACACACGCACTAAAGGTAGAGTGGCCAGCAGCACTACACTTCAGCCACTAATTTTAAAATTAAAGGTGTACCTTCAATTTCACCAGAAGGAAAGTGGTATGTTGGTACAATGTAAGTAAAACATTTTGTTCTGTTTTCTTTTTTTCATATTTGGTTCAAACGTACAAGTGAAAAACGTTCTAGGGCGATGTAGCTCACAAACCCTACAAAGACTCAGCGTTTTCCACAACTTGTATTTAGGAGTTCGATACTCTTCAGTATCGAAGAGTTTCTGTGTTTACCTGTAATTGACAGAGAGATAGGAGACAAAAGTTATTATGAAGAAAGATTAACACCAACAAAAGATTGTCAAGAGACCGCAGAAGCCGGACCTCCCACGTCGGGAATAAACGAGACATCTGCTAATACCTTAGCACAATTGACACCAGAATAAATTCACCCTTATCCGAAAGCGACTGCAAAAATAAATAAAAAATGCGCTAAGAAGAAAAAGTCAAGTATTCTCACTGACTCCTGTTAAAAAAGCAATTCGTATTGAAGAGGAGGCATGAAAAAAGAAAGAGCGATCAAAACAAAAACTAATCATGAACGATAAAACGAAGGCGATTTGTGGACTATATAGAAACGGTCAATCAAACTCTCCAAGACTTAAGAAATTGTAATAAATTAGTGGATAGCGTAACTTTTGTTATTTCAGAGGATTCTCGCTAGAGATTACCGGTAACTGCAAGAAGAACCCGCGCTGATATTGTCTAAGTGTGTTTAAAGTCCTCGGCAATGTGGAATGCTATTCAGACTAAATTTGCAAAGCAATATGATAGCCCATTAAGAAGGAGGAGATGGTGATTTTTCTACAAACTTACTGCACCTCGGTGACGGCAGTGTTCCTAATGACGATAGCTTTACAGAAATTGACGAAAAACTGGGACATAGTAAATAGTACAACTGTATTAATTGCTAAAATCTGTGCAAAACATCAAGTGCTTACTTGATAAAAATTACAAGTGGTTATTCCCAAAGAATCGAATCTGTGAAGGAAAATAATGATACAGGTTTGGAAAAATTTTCTGGTGATAATAAAATGTACGAAGAATCTATTAACACCGTATTTAATATTGAAAATATAGTGTACTATCTCCAAGAATTTTTGAATTCTTTAAATCAATCTTGCATTCCGCCAAACGGTTCATTCTGTAGGTAGGCACTCCAACATTGTTGTTGAAAAATTTACATCCTCCGAACGTTTGCATAATACAAATTGCAGGTGACATACGCGAATTTCTGTGTCAATGAGGTCATAGCGTTATTATCGACTCAAAAGCCCTCTTCACACACATTCGAATCAGTAGGCTACTAGTTGTTAGTATTACCTGTTTAAGCCTACCTGGTGTAATTACCAACTTATAAATTGTAACATTCTTTACTTTAGTACACACTTGAATGAAATTAACAGTTTCGAAATTACATCCGTTTCATTTACATAATTTTCATTACACTCACTTAATATGTAGTAGTGGACGATAAACGTTTCCAGGTTTTACTAGTACTCGACCTACAACGGTCTGATCTCCTACAATCAGTGCTTCTGTCTTTAATCACTGCTTTTTTTACATAATAGTTTTCTCATTCCTGCATAGAATTTACCCGCTCGCACACAAGGCAACAGAATTTAGTGAATACAAGCTGCAATCGAAGTAAAACTACGTTACTTTGACATCTCCGTAGGTATGCCACGAATATCCGTCATACTGAATTCTGCTCAATAAAAGTTTCATACTATCATATGAATCCGACATGTAAGCAGTATAAACTGAAGGGATTGGTGACCATTTATTTTCAGTGTGAAGTAGTACTGCTTGCAAATTAACCTGTGAGAGCATTTAGGCGCAGGCTATCTAGGCTGCAGCCAATGGGCCCGCACCACAAAATAAACTGTTTAAAAATTTTAATTTTGAATAGACTAAAATAAATGTCTTTGTGTTAATACCGTGGTGCGGGCACTCTTATAATCATAAAAGACGTCTACGCAGTTATTTCGTGTGGACTAATTCGGCTGAACTCTTCAGTGGTCAACTGATATGAGTGAGTCAGCATTCAGGAAACTCGATCGCTTGGCGTCGCGTGGGAACTGGGGGGGGGGGGTTTCACTTGGACCTGCTTTAAGTGAAAATGTTTGCTTGGAAAATGACATTGGATTGTGGCCGGAGTTTATGACACAAGGTAATATAGATTACTGCATAAAAATGGGCGCCACAGCACTTCAAAATTGTGACGGTGATATATTTGACTGTAAATCTGTACACAGTATTTTGGAATGATGTCTTGGGACAAGTAAACAAAACTAGTGAAACTCTCCAGAACCATATATTGGACGTGAACACAGCCGCCTTAGCACTGACATCGCTAACAAGCTTCATAAGAACAAAACGGGATAGCTTTGAAGAATATGAGGAGAAAGCTACTGAGTTAACTGATTGCACTGAGTATGAGAGTGAAACACGGCGCAACCGCAAAATTAACGTGCGTTTGGCACCTCTTGACTGTGTCCCAGTCCAAGCACCAGAAGGTTAAGCTGACCCCATCAGAAAAATTTCGAACCCAGAGTTTCCTTCCTGTCATAGATCAATTTGAATCTTCATTGCGGCAGAGCTTGAGGCATACAAACTAGTTGATACCCGTTTTGGGTTTCGCAACAAATTGGATACACTTACTAATGAAGAGATAATTGCAGCAGCTCAAAACTTAGTAGAAACATATAACAATGACTTAGACGATTAATTGGGAAATGAACTGATTCAGTTCAAGGCTTTTTACCATGAGTTTCAAAAAGATGATGAGGAAAATGAAAAAGTCATTAGTCAGTTGAGGTGGATGTATAAACTCCTCCTAGAAAGAAACGTCAAAGATTGTTTTCCTAATATAGAGGTCGCTCTAAGAATGCGCCTGTCACTTATGGTCACTAACTGCAGTGGAGAATTGTCATTTTCAGAATTGAAGTTGATCAAAAACAGGCGTCGAACCTCCATGTTAGAAGACAGGCTCAACGTTTTGGGTTTGCTCAGCATTGAAAGTGAGATTTTAAGACAACTAATTTATGAAGATATTATAAGTATATTCATTAGTATGAAGTGTAGGCGCAAACCAATTAGCCACTAAGCAATTTCCAAGTTAAGTTATATGTAGTAACTACAATTTAGTAGTAAATTGTACACACAGTATTTTCATACATATTAGTGTGATAGTATTGTATAGTACTGTAATATTACTCTACTCACTACTGTAGTTATGTAACTTACTGTAGTATAGTATCGTCTTTTAACACACTGCTAATAAATTCATTTCACACCCAAACTTTGTGTTCTTTTTTTAATATAGTTGTTCATAGCAATGTTAATAAATCGTGTTGAATATCTTAATGATTTTCAATTCTTTTCATTTTTATGTCATCAATTCATTAACTTCTAAATACTGTACAGTAATATTTTCTACAATTTGGTAATAAACTTTAAATGTTTCTGTTTAAGGTTTTTAGTTAGAAAATTGCTCTAAAATTCGATTTTTGCAGGTTAATTTTCAAAAAATTTCCGGACCCCCGTTTTAATTAGAGTCTATAAAAAAAAACTAAGTTACCAAAAACTGCTTGGTAATTTTCAGTTACCAAAAAGTGAGGCTGGTAGAGAAATTATGACTTCATATACGGAATCATCACTCAAAAATACACAAGACTTACTAAAAATTTTACATGTAACAATATCACTGTTGACCAGTATTATCTGTTATGTCTATCTTTTTGTACGTTTTATCATTTAGTTTCTTTTTTTAGTATGGGTGTGGACAGGCCGTTTTTTAAATTGCATTTTTAACGGACTGGAGTGAAAAGTACAAGTGTATCTAGCTTGTGTACAGTGAAATCAAGTTAATATTTAGATTATATAATTAAAAACAAAAAGGGTGGGAAGGGTTGACTTTTTTGTAAAAAGAAATTAATTATTTAATTATAAAAATTATGTATACAGATAATTATGGAGTTATAAAAAATGGAGTAAAATCAATAGGTTAAGAAAAGTTCGTAGAAGTCTTGAGAGGAGGGAACGTTAGAAAACTGTTTATGTTATGAATGCTTTAGCCTACAAATCGTGATAGTTGTTATTATTATATTATTACTATAAAACAACATTTGTATTATTTTAATACAGACAGGAGTGAATACAGCCTTCGAATGAATTAGTAGTACGAACACGTCAGCCTGCCAACAGACATTACATTTGTATATTTATATGTGTCAGCCAAAACAGTAGTACTTTTGTAAACATAGACTGTTGTGTCATTACGACATTAAGAATGTTGTTGGCGTGAATTTGATTAATGAGACAGATTTCTTTATCTCTGCCCTTGTTTCTCACTGTATCTCTCTCTCTCTCTCTCTCTCTCTCGCACACACACACACACACACGCGCGCGCGCGCGCGCGCGCGCGCGCATACACGCGATCGCCGACTCATACAGTTTCTTCTTTTTCTTGTCACAATTTCAGTGTTACATACAATCCCACACTGTCCTTTTCCTGCCCCCTCGCACTTTGCTAACTTCTCCATCAAATCCTAACCTATACGTCAAATTAGATCGAAACTAGACACATTTTGTAATAGTTTAATCGATGTGCCTAAACCAGAAAAATTATTGGGTCACTTGTGTGAAAGAAGAAACTTAAATTTATTTACCTTATAACAATTCCCCCTAAATAAAAGGGAAATCCCCAAATTCATATTTCGAAGCCACCTGTTGTAGATAAAACGGTATTTCTCTTGGATGCATACGTTTAATCTCATACAAACGTTTTTATGTGTGCTCCCATCAGCACCGACACACCTGTACAGGCTTCTCCATATTTTTCTACACCTTTCCACATATGACTATACTGATTAAAATAGTAATTTCTTCTGCGGTTTGTTTATGACCGTAAGATATGTCTTTATAGTTCCTTTTAAATACCATTATTTTCTGCTCATTCGTACAAATCGTTTAATTGTTGAATGTGCCAATTCTAATAATCTTTGCCAAACCCAAATATTAATGTTATACGGCGTCACCTTATTATGTATCAAACAAAATTAGAATAAATCACTGTTATTTTAGCAGTAGCTTTTTTAAGGAGCCCAGAGTAGGCCTATACCTACCCGACACACACACATTTGAAGGATCAGTATTTTGTCTTGGAGTTCACTCTCCCAGCTCAGATACCCATGTTTTTAAGGACCAGGAACTCGCATTTGAACTTCTATCATCAGCTACATAATGTAAATCCACATACGTGTAAATCCTAGATAAATGTACAAGCCTATGCTCTAAAAGCCTAAGATATGGTACCCACAATCATCTACGTTTTACTAAAATAATGGTTGCAAGTTAAATTTTTTGATTCATGTTGATGCTTTTGTCTCGAAGAAACCAGGTAAATTAATCTGCTTTTCGTATCCGGCCGACGATGATGTGCTCCCACTTACGAACAGTGGCACTTGCGACTCGTTTCACTTGCGAACACTCAAGTAGATAAGACACGTAATTAATTTTTGATACGTGAGAGTACGTCCCACTTGCGAACACACAAACAACGATGTATGTACATCCACCCTGTACATGAGGGGGGATTATCTGTTTATACGTGAAGTTGTGAAATTGTTGAAGTTGCGCTTCTTAAACCAAAGATGAACACAGTACAATTTACATTTTCTCCTGTACAAGTACAAAAACCAATTTAAAAACTGATATCGCCTGTCATAACAGCTGACGTAAAGCATCTATATTGTCTTCTAACTTCTAACTTATTATTTTTAAATTTGTATTTAATTTAACTTTTATTAATTATTTTTTAATGATTCAATTGTGTTCATCATAGGCGTGCTGCGCAGGATTTTGCTATTCTGGGTGCCAACGATGAAAATGCCGCCTTCTGCCCTTGCCTTTCACGGAGACAGGTTACCTTTTTTTTTTTAGGCAGGAGGAGTTCTTCTAAAAGACACCTGGGGGGGGGGGATTTTTACCGACTAAAACCACCTTCCTTTGCGCAGCCGAAAATTCTTTAGATGTTACAGTCCAGGTTACTCTTGAAAATAAAATGCCGCCATTTGCCCTTGCCCTTGACGGAGACAGGTAACCTTAAGCCTTTACCCCAAGTACCCGGGAGAAAGCCGGTTCATAAACAAATCTTACAAAAAAGTTAGAAGGTCCCAAAATTTGCGTGAAACAAAAAGTCTATATATCACATTACTGCTTTAATTTTCGATGCTAGGATAAGATATGACTTAAAAACTACTTTAAAAACTGCAATTAAATATTAAGACTTTGATTGATAATTTGCATAAAACTTCTTTACTAGTTAATTATTTACTTTTTAATCTTATAAAAGCAGAGTAAGCAGTTTGAATAATAGGGACGGAAATTCGATTAAAAGAAATTAATTAAGAAAAACGTTTGGTAATCAGCTTTATTAGAATACTGGTTTCAATATACTAATAGACTCTGACTCTTAATCAATCTATTTACATTATATAAACAATATAGAAATATAATAATTTGAAAGATAAAAACTGTACAATTTGAATATTTTGTTTTACTGATTACTAATATGAGAACAAAGTAAAAATATATAAGTATTTAGGTAATAAAGGTCAAAGATGATACAAATATAATAAAACAATTATAATGCCATTCTTCTCTCAAATGGTATCATTTTTTAAAATTCTTTTATAATACTCTCATCACCCGCATTCACAGCAAACTCTTGTTCGATGAATGGAACCATGAGGTTTTCTAGACGGTCTTGCAGCATTGTTGAGCGAAGTTTAGATTTTAGAATAGCGAGCTTTGAAAAACTTCGCTCACAAGTGCAGATTGTGACGGGAATGGTAACGAATTTGGTCATTAGCAGTTTGAAATTCACAAATGTTAACTCTCTATTATGCTTAGATAGCCACTCTAACCAATCAACAGCTTTTGTAGGAGGAAATTTGTCACTTTTTTTAGTTTTTAAAATTCTAATTTCGGCTTCCAACTCTGAAGCATTTAAGCCAAACTGAGCAGAGAGATATTTATAGTCATTTGAGTGTAGCTTATAATCACCTAAGCCCAGTGATATGACTTTGTCGATAATATGAATTATTTCTTTTGTCTCTTGGTTAAACCTGTCATTCAAAGACTTAATCATTTTGTCCAAAATGGGATAAAATACAAAGAACTTTATTTCATCTTCATTTTTCATATCTTGAACAACAAATGCATTGCCAGAGTTATTATCCAATCTTACCGAAACTTTGCGCTTTCTTGGAGCAGGAATTTCAACGCCCAGTCGGTTGCAAGTATCTACTGCTCTTGAATAAATGTTATCAAATATAGCAGCTTCAATTCTCAATTCTTCTAAAGCGATTGCTAAACTAGAAACTTCGTCCATGGCTTGGCAAAGATCGATGTCGTAGGACTGGAGAGTTTGGCTTACTTTTACTACTAGTTGTAAAATTGGATGCATAATTTATAAACAAATTATAAAATCGAAAGACTCGATTTGGTGCAAAATGCCTTTGCCTTTAGCTCTTGCTTTTGAATCGGATGCATCTTCGATTATTTCTTTAAAAGCTTGCAGAATAGCATTAAGCGAAGGGGAAATAGACTCAACATACACAAAGTGTCTGTGCTCCGTTGTTGTTGTTGTTACACAAATAATCTTATCGCAAACCGACACTATGTTATCGCTTGCTTAGTCACCAGTACACTGCACACTCACACTCACATTACCTAAGATTTAGGCCTTAGGAGATTTTTGCGGAAAATGAGACCTAGCCCAATCGATTTGTAGGACTCTCTTTCCCCCAACTTTTGTGTTCGATCCAAATTTGGCGCCTCTCCAAAGTTTTTTGTGGGTGCCGTGGCACCCGCGGTACCCGCTGTGCGCACGCCTATGATTGTGTTTATGTTTTTATACTTCGTTAAATGCATTTTTTTGTTACCAACTACGTTTAGCAAGTTACAATTTTTATAAAAACGCGCGCGCACACACACAAACTTGCATAGCCGCCTCTCTCTCTCTCTCTCTCTCTCTCTCTCTCTCTCTCTCTTACTCTCTCACTCTAAATTAAAAAGGAAGGTTATTTTTATTTATTTTTGTTAGTCAACTTGTAGAACGGACGACGTGATCTTGAGAAACATCCCAACATCAGAATCTTTTTCATATCTTTTAGTTTATTCAATTCAGTATAATTTTTCGTCCTTTTCATAGCTTAAAAATTTCACTCCATCGTTACATCGTGTTCTGAATAGATTTCGCTGCCTCAGATTATAAACATTTGATAATGTTTTCTATTCTTGGATGTGGTCTTCCAACGTGGCTGTTTAGTTTCTGATGCGTGCTTGTACGGTATTATTCATTCTATGACGTCGGAAGTAGCAGTTCCGTAACTCCTGTGGCACTAATCATTGTCTAGCTACTGTTCTACGAAATAATTAAAAAATTAATCCAGTTTCTCTTCCTCTAGAACTTGACCATGGATATACTGCCAACCACATTCTTTCGAAGGAAAGCAAGTAGAGCACACATTAGGATTTTTGTGCTCCCTAAGTCATTTGAATGTGTATACTCGTGCAAAGTGACTACTGCAGCTTTTGAATTTTCCATTCATGAAAAATTACTTTTAATATTTCAATCTCTCTTTTCTATTGATTTAACCAAAAATCAGGAGCTTAGCTTGCACAACGTCTTCGCCCGGACGGAAACTACTCTCGTCGGACATTTGTGAAGTTCGTCTTGAAGACCAACATTGTCTGAACACATAAGTTCTTCCTGCACTTACTATGTTCGGTTTCTATCTCGGTATACTAATGATGATTTCAAATTACTTTTTAGTTAAAAGGCAGATAGAGAGAGAGAAATTTGGCTATGCGGGCGCCTGTTGTGCGTGTGTGTTTTTACCACACGCGGGGGCAAACAAACAACCACCCCATCACACACACTCTCACTCTCTCTCTCTCTCTCTCTCTCTCTCTCTCTCTCTCTCTCTCTCTCTCTCTCTCTCTCTCCCTGAATTAGATACTATTAAACCGTAAAGTCATTTCCTGGGTACCCAGATCACATGCTAAGTCATGACGGTGACCGAACAATTTGACGGCACTTCTAACATATTCAGAAATCTAGGTATAACAGTTTTTATGTAAGTAGTACTTATCATTAAATACAGCAGGAGTGAAAATGATACTATAGTCACAAATTTAATACAAAGTTTGTTAAGCGTTTTGTGAAACAAAACTGTGCAGATCTGGCTTAATGATTTGGACTACTGTTATGCTTTTACGGTGTTCGCAACTGGTATTCAAAATACTGAATTTTGTAAGATAACCATGTTGTTAAGGGTGATTGCAAGTGGGATGAATTTACGGTGTTCGCAACTGGAAGGCTACTGGTTGCAAGTGGGAAGGCCACCCTCCAATGGCAGCCTCTATGTTTCTGGTCAACATAAGCAACAGATCAAACCTGTTCTCTGTCATGGGCTGGATCTGACAGATGTGTGGGGCGCCTCAAACATATGATTTACATTTAATTATGGTGTTTGTTTAATACATTTTTCGAATTCATTTTACGTTTCACCTGTTTCCCAGTATTGTCTGTAGTCTACAGTAGGTCTTACTCTGTGATTATAATTTCGACTTTTAATTTCCTTTTTGTAATTAAATTAATAATGTATCAACCAGCCGTGCTCAGTGCGTCAACTTGCCTCATACGGTAGTACATTGATACACTTTACACTTCATACAAAAACATTACGTGTTTCTTTAATAGTTAACTCACAGCTTACCAAATGGTGCCAATGACTTGACAATGAATTAGGCTTCAAAAAAATGTAAAATTAACTTTGTTTAGTTCTCAAAAATAATAAAAATTAAAAACTAAAACGTTTAGGCCCGCTTTTTATAATATTGTAAAAGTACATATAATCGCCATACAGGTAAATACCCACATAAGATGTATTTAAAATAAAGAAGTAACACTGAAGAGAAGAAAGGATGAAAAAGGTATAAAGAAAAGTGTATTTTAATATGATTATCCAGTCAACTAAAGAAAAGCAATAATAAAAGCAACGGTTGAAAGTAGAACAAGAGACCTAGAGAGCAAAACTTATAAAATCACAGTACAATACGATTTAACTCCAATGACCCAATAGATGGTAAGTGAGAGGATACAAACACCGAATACTATAATCCCAACAAGGACACAAGAACTCCAATTATTATGATCCCACATGGACTAAGAAGGCAGAAGAAGAGGATAGAAGAAAATGAAGAAAGAAGAACCAGTAGTGCCAGAACAATAAGTGTATATAAGTCAAAAACAGTTTTTAAAAAGGAGTACCTTAAAACATAGTGAAACACATAACAAACTATGACTAGTGACTTGACACTGACCTGTAAATATAAAAAGGTGCTCAATAATAATGAAAGAAGAGAAAGGCATAATGATTGTATAAAACCTAACTTATTGTAGGGTAACAGAGTCAAAATAAACTCAATGCATAATACCCCAAATTGGCATGCTAAGTAGACCAGAATTAATAGCTGATTATTCTATAAATAAACAAGATAAGAATGAGTAAGATAACAAATAATGATCAGATAAGACTAATGTGCAAATACCTGTGGGTGAAACTTGATAACTATAGCAAAATATAGAAATAACAGTAAATTTGCATGAATGCATTGTTGTCAACATACAGGGGTTCCAACTAACCTTACATATGCTACAGAACCATGTGCAAATACTAATAAGTGGTAGTAAAAGCCTGAAGTTTAGTAAGTAAATTACCATAATGAGAAAAGACATTATAGAGGTAATCCTCTATAAATAGAGGACTAAATATACTAATTATAGGGGACTAAATATAAATGTAATTAGACTAAGAGTGTTATTAGTGCATATAAAGTGTAAATACATGGAAATGACAGAGACAGCAAAAGTGTACACATACAAAACACCACAAAACCACTTTAATTTAATTATCCAGGAAAAACCTATCGTATAGAAAGTTCAAATAACTCCTGTTACTACTATTACTGGGTAATACTAATGATATAAGATGACAAGCAAGTCAGAATAAATATAAATTCATGCAAGTGTCTGATCACACTAACTGTAAGAAGTAAAAACACTTCAATCAAAGAAAAACCTGTATATTATGAAAACTCCAACATAAAACAACAATCAGTCTTATCTAGTAACGATAACTATCAAGTATGAGGCATTAAAACATAAAACTAAATTAATTATATGCAAATTTTGAGAAGGACCGGGGTATATCTAGGCCAATGACCAACTTAGCTAAAAACATTCAAAATAAGAAATATATACAGTGTACACAAAATCTGAGGTGTACAAAACATATAAAAGACATGTCATAAGATTTATTTAACAAACGAAATAATCAGAGTGGGCGAATGGTAGGAATAAATATGTAATTAAAACAATCCCAAACATAGGCCATAAGAGCTTAAAACTAAAACTGACAAATCATTGTATTAAGACAAAAATAACAATTATAATTGTAGTTCAAGTACATCTAAGGTTAAAGATTATCAATGTACAGCATATAGAAACCGAATAATGACAAATAAATGGTTATTGTAAATAAAATATGTAAAAATAATAACGAAAACTGTAATTCGTTAAAATAACACACAGACATGCCTTGTAAGGACTTAAAATAATCAGTAATGTAAATGCAAGTGCATGGTCTGGTCATATCTTTTGTAAATAGTAGTATAAGATTGTTAAATTAGTTTTAAGAAATCATGTGTAAATTATGAAAAATAGTAACGCCAGTGAAAAAGATACGTTACAATATGTACACATGCCTTTTAATAATAAATGGTTTTATAATAATTATGTTCAATACATATAGGCCTAAGTGTGTAAAACGAATTCCCTACAAGAGTTTTAAAGAGTTAATAAAGATTTGTCTTAAATTTTTTCAGAGTTACATAATTATTATTTGTTCAGATAATAATAATTTGAAGGCTACATGTTACTAAAATAGTGATTCGTTTACAAAGTCATTTCGTAAATGTACCTGTAAAAGATGGCACAGAAGATATTTACAAATAATAAATTTAAGAAAAAATAAACATATATTTTATTCAGAAAATATTAGATATTTGTATTTAATATTTTTTTATTTTTTTTATTTTACCAAGAATAGTTATTATTTATAGAAAACCGTAGCAAAAATATTTGTAATAAACGTATATCTGTATTCATACTTTTACCAGTACTTTTCAACTACATATTATACTAATGTGCAATGAAGATATACTTATTATGTCTTTATTTAGTATATAGTTATTTACGCGTCAAGAAAAGAACGTGTGAAAAAAGTGATCACAACATTTTATGCCTTATATGTTTTCTGTCATTGAATGATTAACCCACTTTTTAATAACGGCGATGAAAAATAGTTGATTACGTCTTTCAAAGATTATTTTTACTGCGGCACTGAAATTAAAAATAGCTAAGATCGTATACAGGAATTAAACGTAGGCGGCTGGAACCAGGTATAAACAGCCTTGACTTGAAACCAGCTGCTTGTATTGCAATTGCTTATGTTCAGTAGGCTTGGAAACGTTGTGACCTTGTGACTTTATAAACATTTTGTGGCAACAGTGTGCATATTTTTCATCACTAGAAGCTAAACGAATTACGTGACAAATTTGTAATGGATTTTGATAAAAGTGTGATTGGGTTGTAAGGACTAACATAACAGGGTCATTATTATTCAATTTTTTTCAACAAACTATCTTGAAACCGATATATATATTTACGGTTTTTTATGCTGATTACGAATATGTAAGAATAAAATGTCTAAGCTAACTCATAACTTTTATATATGGGGTCTCAAAAAGATGCAGAACTATTGTTAAAAGTAGCGTGTTAAGGTTATGATGCTTAACTGTGATTATATATATATGTATACAATACATATATGCAACAATACATATATTTGCATATTTTCCCAGGGCGGTATGTTTGTATTGTAATTAGTGTAAAAAGAATAAGACGAACATGTTTAAAAGGAATAAATCCCAAATGTTTAGTACCAAGCCACGTGTTGTTCAATCAAATATATTGGAACTTACCGTCTGCGGCTTTCCAGAAACAGCGTCTTTATAAATTTACATGTTTCGGGACCCTTGTCCCATCATCAGAATTTAAAAAGTAATTGTGTATCGTTTAAATATGATACACTTGTCAAACACTTAAAATATTAAAATCTAATATAAAATAACTTAATATAACGTATTATAATATTTACAACGAGTACGAAGGTTACCGATGTACATCGGATGAAAACCGACCGCGCACGGTAAATTTATAAAGACGCTGTTTCTGGAAAGCCACAGACGGTAAGTTCCAATATATTTGATATAAGACGAACAGATTAAAAACAATTTCGTGCGGGAAAATACAGGCTCTGGCCTGTCGAAAGTACACCTGCTTCTTTTGTTAAAATTACAGCGTTTGTGTACTTGTGTGTGTGCAAGCCAGTTCCGACCTGCATTGAACGACAGAGAAGGGGAGATACGTACGAATTGTTGGTTTTCATTAATCAGGTTTTAACAGGATTAAAACAAACTAATTTATGCGTTCTAAACCTGTGAACAAAGACCTACACCAATTATAAAGACACCATTACATTAAGGAATTTTTAACGAGTACGGTGATACAAAATATTGCAAAAATGTTGAATAATAAAGACGCTATTAATTTAATATTAATTACTAGTGCAATTAAATAGTAATTAATATGTGTGATATATGTGAGTGACCAGAACAAAATTACGCAAACAATGATATCGCTCATGCTACGAGTATGTTTACGTAATCGCGATAATGAACCGAAAAGTGATTGTAAGTAAAGGAACGCTTTGCACGAAAGTGACAATATCTAACATGTCGGAAACAGGCCTGGACCTGTCAGATCGCCGTCCAGTATAAATACCACCAGCAATTTTGGGATATCAGACACTCAGACGTAAGAAATCTTCACACAACGTCACGCTGCAGGTTTGCAGATCGATCAGGACACACACACTCTACCACACACACCAAGACGTAAAGAAGAACTCTGGAGCATCACCAAAAACAATCGTAAAGACAGAGATCACAGCATCAGCATCATCATCATCAGCATCAAATTCTCAGGATTCTGGACGCACACACACCCACACGCAACGGTAACGGCAGATGTACGCAAGTGATAACAAAGAAATATATTTTTTTATTGTGAAAAGAGCTCTAAAAAAGAACTGATCTATGAACAGTAAATAATTAAAGTTTAAAGTTAAATAGAAGTTAAATAAGAGAATTTAATTTAACAAGAAAATTTATAAAAGAAATGCCAATATTTTGTGTATGTAAAAATTAAGTTTTATTGTATTAACAAAGCAAGGTGATATACTATTACCAATCAAATGATGGTAACACCTTCATAATTACTATCACTATTTTGTAAAGGAGAATGATCACTCAATTTAAAAAGTAAATAAGAGTTAAGAGAACAATTTATTGTAAAACCTTATAGTGTTTTAACTATAGGTGTACCAAAGGAATATAATTCAGAGAATAATTATGTCAAAACCACCCAAGGTAACAACTAAAAGTTGTTAAAGTTAATCTAAATAAACCAATGGCAATATTCAAATGTAATCAAATAGTAATGAACAGAACACTGTTAAAACTAACTTGTGTGGCAATTGGCCTAAAGGAGCTTAGAACCTGATACTAAATTAATAAATTATTTACCTTAAATTATCCGCCTTGTGATTTCTTGTGCTTCGTCTATGACGTGTTTCAGAGCTTATGCTCCATCATCAGATATTAAAAAGGTAAAACTATCACTCTTGCGAGATCGTTAAGAAGTTAAAATGTCAAAATTTGCATCTGAACCGTACGCGGATTTGGGTGCGCACCCATTCAAGTTCATTCTGCCACTGAGCGGTTGCTACCTTATCGTTGCCCCAGCGAGCAGGCTCAAGGCGGTATCGTACAATCGGTTGGATACAAAGTTCAGGTGGTCATTTAACACGATATCGCGACTCCTTGGGTTTGCATATGCACTGCAAATTTCAAATTCCTCCAAGGCATTGATGAAACGGCCCTTCTTACACACGTGTAACGGTATTAAATTGGAACTAAAATCTGTGTAATTATGATTGTGTGAAGTCAGGTGTCGGGCGTAATTTGATTTGATCTTGTCAATGTTTTTTATTTTCTTAGGTAAATGTTCCCGAAATCGTTTAAGGAAACCTCTTCCAGTCTTTCCAATGTAGAAGCACTCGCAATCATTGCACGTTAACTTATATATGCCAGTTTTTTATTCTGGAGGCGTGTGTTTTTTCGGTTTGAGAATATCCAGTAACTTATTATTAGTCCTGAATGAAATAGTGAAACTATTATTATTCAATATAGAAGACAAAACCTTAGGCATAATAAAGCTAGTGTAATTAGTAGATATAAAAATTTTTTGCGTGTTGTTGTTTATTCGGGGTTTAAGCATTCCTTTTTTCATGTTTTCTCAACAGTTTGTCAATGGTTAAACTATTATAACCATTGGCAACCGCGATATATTTTATGACATTTAGCTCATCACGAAAGTTATTATCGTCCAAAGGAATTGTCAATAATCTATGAATGAAACTATTGTACGCTGCCATTTTATGTGAAAGAGGATGATGAGAGTCTGCGTGTATTGTGGTGTCAGTGGTAGTCGGTTTCCTATAAATGTTGAACTTTAGTTTATTCATCTGTCGAGTGATGGTTAAATCTAGAAAGTTTATCTTGTTATCAACCTCTGTTTCAAGAGTAAACTGGATGTTTCTATTTATTTTATTTAAACAGTTTTTAAATAATTCGATTTGTCTTATAGTACCATCAAAAATTATAAACGTATCGTCTACATACCGTGCATAAAATATTATTTTATTTGCATATTTATTATTGCTCAACAAGTGAGTATTCTCATAATAATTCAAATAAATATCGGCCAGTAGGTCGGAGAGCGTTGAGCCCATAGCTAGGCCATCATCTTGAATGTAAAACGAGTCATGATTGCGAGTGCTTCAAAAACACACGCCTCCAGAATAAAAAACTGGCATATATAAGTTAACGTGCAATGATTGCGAGTGCTTCTACATTGGAAAGACTGGAAGAGGTTTCCTTAAACGATTTCGGGAACATTTACCTAAGAAAATAAAAAACATTGACAAGATCAAATCAAATTACGCCCGACACCTGACTTCACACAATCATAATTACACAGATTTTAGTTCCAATTTAATACCGTTACACGTGTGTAAGAAGGGCCGTTTCATCAATGCCTTGGAGGAATTTGAAATTTGCAGTGCATATGCAAACCCAAGGAGTCGCGATATCGTGTTAAATGACCACCTGAACTTTGTATCCAACCGATTGTACGATACCGCCTTGAGCCTGCTCGCTGGGGCAACGATAAGGTAGCAACCGCTCAGTGGCAGAATGAACTTGAATGGGTGCGCACCCAAATCCGCGTACGGTTCAGATGCAAATTTTGACATTTTAACTTCTTAACGATCTCGCAAGAGTGATAGTTTTACCTTTTTAATATCTGATGATGGAGCATAAGCTCTGAAACGCGTCATAGACGAAGCACAAGAAATCACAAGGCGGATAATTTAAGGTAAATAATTTATTAATTCGTGCAAGTGATTTGGTTACCATATTAAACATGAATGATACTAAATGTTGAAGTTATACAGGGTATCAGACTAAACCAATAATAGTAAAATAATAAATTAGACAAAGACACCAACAAATGACTGAAGTGTAATCAGTTTTAAACAATGTATTATAAGATTAGAGCAGGATAAATTTTAAGGCCTAGGTGCCAAACACTGAATATGTCATTAACCAAAATACACAAGAAGGGGATATTGATTAAGTCAGCCCATGATAACCAGAAGTTGGAGGGGACCTTTAAGAATAGAAGTGAACTGTAACTGATTCTTAAAATACCTTCAATAAATAATATAAGGTAAATCAAAACCATAATGCTAACTGTACAGCAGGGTTTATGCTCGATTTTAGATTGTTATCATAGATAACTGGTTTACAATATGATTAAAGGACAGAATGAGACTGAATAATCATCAATAAACCTAATTGTGAAATTGAATTGTAAATAATAGAAAGTAAGATAATTTTAATTGAAACATGTATTAGGCCTAAGTGGTGAAATTGAAAAAGCGTCAAACATTAACAGAATTATGGCTTGAGGGGTATCTAATTGACCTAGAGAACAATTAAAAACGATTGAGATTAGTCAATTAGAACTCCCAAGTACCATGAGAAAGTTACATGCCTTTTTAAATATTTGTGTAAATTGATGTAAATATTTTCGTACTCTCAAAACCAAAGACCCACGCCGAAGGAAGCTGTCAGTGAGGTGTCATCGAAAGTAGAATCAATCAAATTACCTGTAGCGAGACTTGACGAACAAAGGGACGCCAAGTTAAGCGTCATTCTTATTGTATGATCAACGGAGGAAACACGACAAGAGGTCTCTACGCCAAAAAGTAATTTTTACCTAACCTGTGCGGACAGTAAACGTCTGATTCAGTACCAATACGAATCAAATGTCTAAAAGATATTTATAAAGTGAATTGAATGAAATAAGAAAGAAAAAGTGCAGTGCGTTCACGATTGCCAGTGTACAATCCCAGGCAATCGCGGTATTATATAAATAAAAGGGAGTATGGTGATATAATATCATTATTGTAGACTATAAGAAGTGAACGTAACTTGACACTAAATAGAATTAAGAATAATTAAAGGAACTTTCAAGAGGCGTTGAACCTCGTAAAGTCAAATATTTATTAACGAAATTTATTCGATTTAAGTATAAATGAATGTTTATTAATAGGGTAAAGACAGTAGGTTCTACTGAACCAAATAGGTTAAGTCGATGTACCACCATTTGATAAATCGTTGACATGCCAGTAGAAATTAGTAAATTACCTGATAAAGGGTATCCATTATCCTAATGATAGTTGGATCTACGGAAGAGATCATAACTTTAGTAAACTGAATTTATTTGTCAATTGATCACTTAAATGTTTAACGAACGTAACTGGCATTATATTAGACACGTCAGGTCTAACCTCTAAGTTGGCGCAAGACGTCTGTTTACATTTTTATAAAAGTAATGAATTGAGAGTAAAGTGATCCGAGGTGAACACTCTCCTATTAAATAATAATAATTGTTTTGTTGTATTAACGTTTTCGTATATTGTATGCTCCAAGAACCCCATATTGCTTATTTTAATAGTAAATATACATTGTAGAGTATGGACTACACATACGCAGAGTGACCACCCTGAGGTATTTTAAAAAGAGTCTAATAGCCAATGAAAGGTAATTGTAAACGTTTAACCTTATATTGTTAAAGGTTCATGAGATAAATGATCAGATATCCACCATAAATAAATTATGTTTAAATGAATAATTAGAGTTGGCCTGATTATTTTAAATATATAGGTATTTGCAGGCTTGGCAGACGACGTGACGGTTGGCAATACAAACGGCGCCACGAATTATTTGAATTGATATTTTTTCTTTTAGGGAAGCTGACACACTTTACCTGCTCCTGAGAACATCACACCAAGTAACCAGTTGGAACCAACGAAAATATCTAATAGAGAAGAGGAAACCAACTCTGTCCGACACTCAGCGTTCGACAAATGATGAGCCGGCTAAACCAGAAAAATTAATCTTGAACGCTCTAATTCAACGACTTTTAATAATAAATAAAATACCAACTGAAGGAACCCAATCAATAGTAAATTTATAAATTAAATAATTTAAATAAACCAATTTAAAACCCGTACGACTCAGTTTCTTACTATATATATATATATATAAAGGAACCATACATATATTTGCATATTTGCCCAGGGCGGTATGTATGTAAATATTTAGCATAGAAAATATATGATGAACAGTTTTTTACAATATTATGCAGGATAAGAATTGTCAGAAAGTGTACATATGCCCCCGCGAGTGAATACAGCGCTTGTGTGTTTGTGTGTGTGAACGCAAGCTACGACCGGCAAGAGTCTACGATAGGGTGATGCGTACGAAGTCTTATAATCAGGTTTTAACCGGATAAAAATAAGCTAATTAATACGTTTCAAACCTGTGACAAAGACTTACCCCAATTATAAAAACACCATTATATTAAGGAATTTTTAACGAATATAGTGATGTAAAAGTATTGCAGAAATTTGCAATAATAAAGACGCCAGGTAATTTAATGTTAATTACTAGTGTAACTAAATAGTAATTAATAAGTGTGCTATATGTGAGTGACCGGAAAAAAATTACGCAAACGATGATATCGCTCGTGCTACGAGGATGTTTACGAAATCGCGAAAATGAAACAAAAAGTGATTTGTAATTAAAAGGACGCTTTGCACGAAGTGGCCATATCTAACAGGTCGAAAACAGTCCTGAACTTGTATCGCATAACAGGATACAGATAAACTGCCTTAGAAAACACGTCTATACAGACCAGTATGTGTCTAACCCCCCGACTTGATCGTGGTAATGGGCTTAAGAATTCCACTGCAACTAACTCCCCTTTCGCCTCCTTCTGTACACTTAGCATTTCCACGTAGGTGTGAAGATTAGGTTGCTTAGCAGTCTGGCAATCATAAGATTTTTTCAACTCACCTTTAATCTTCCTGAACATGTTGTTCATTTTAAATATTCTCGTAGGGATAAATAACATTTTAATGCCGATGCATGAGCTAAGTCCTCATGAGTTGGTGTAATCATTATAAATAACATTTCATTTGTCAACACAATTTTCCAGTCATGTCTTATTAACTTGAAAAGAATATTATTATATAGCTTATATTGAGCTGGTAGATGAGACTGAAGTTTTTAAATTCCGCAATATAAGATCTTGGTCTTGTTCTTCAGCTAGATTCTGTAGCATACTTTTTACTTCATTAGTTGTTTCGAAGCATACAGGTAGTAGTCACACTTCTTGATCATCTTTATCGTCGATTTCTTCGCGTTCTTCTGTAACACATCTTTTCCTTTGCAGTACTCAGTAGTGAATGAGTACTCTCCAGTTGCTAAAATCCATCTCAGTAAACGAGAATTGATTACTTTACATTTCAGTAGTAATGAAAACACTTGATGGTCAGTATGTATTTCAAAATGAGTACCATAAATGTAGTAGCGAATTTGTTTGAGAGCGTAGACAATTGCGAGTATTTCCTTCTCTGATATTGAGTAGTGCCGCTCTGCTCCTTTGAAAACTCTGCTCGCATAGGCGATGACCCTTAGCTTTCCTTCGGAGTTCTTTTGGTAGAGTACACTTCCCACGGCGTAATCACTAGCATCAGAATAAATTACAAATTTTCCTTCCCGTTGAGGATGGTGTAGCATGATGTTTTCCATAAATAATGTTTTCACTTTATCGAAGGCTTCTTGATGCTTTTCCTCCCATCTCCATTTCCTTCCTTTCTTCGTCAACTCTAACAATGGTGGAGTCCTTTCTGCATATAGCGGCGTAAATCTCCTGTAATATCCAGTTAGACCTAAGAATGCGCGTAGGACTTTTAGATTTCTGGGTATAGGACACACACAACGACACGACATGCATGAAGAGTGGTATGAAGATAGTAACCGTATTTTGCGCAAAATATCAATTTAGACAAGCGGTGGAAGCAAACTGCTATTGGTTTTTGTAACTACAGGCGTAGCACATTCAGAGATGTAGTAGCGACATAAAATTATATCTAATAAAATTATTAGATGATAGTTAACATCTAATAAATTCTCGGAATAGAACTCATTGGATTGTTTCAACTACATATTGATTTGCTACTTGGCCTTCAACGTAGCTGAAAAAACAATAGGTAAAAGTGTAAGGTATGTTACATTTGTGTTACATGGTTTTCGTAACTATGAATGTTACATTAAGTTAAATATCGTTTACGCCTCATATAATTGCTGTCATTGTTAGACAGGATGTTCCTCCTATTTACATCGCTTTCTTATTGAGAACTAGAAAGTAGTAACGGTGTTGATATTAAACCTATCGACCATGTCGTGTGTAATGTAATCACGCCTCAACGGGTTCTATCTTTCTATTTCGGACAAAACTAAAAACAAATGGAATAGCTCGTTCCATTCCACGCCTACTAGCCTGAGCAAATGTTTAGTCTCTTTCAATTCGTATGAACCCACTTGGAAAGGCGACTAGTATTTTGAGTGTCATACCATTGTAGCTTGTTACCAATAAATTCAGTAAATATAAATTCATCAACCTTCATTTAAAAAAAGTTAAGAGGAAGGTGTTTGAAAACAAAATTAGAGAAACTGAAAATAATAAATTCGTTCCCTAACTTTCTTTATCTCTCAAACTTTATTTCCAGTTCCTTCGTAATCAGTAAACGCGGTGCTACGATATGACCGCACCTGTCTCACACCTCTTAGGGCAGCCCTAATGGTAATACGTTCCGTTTCTTTTAGCTTCGTGTATAAAATAAAAAAAAAAATTTAAAGTGTTCAAAATGTTATCGACTCACTTATACGTGATATTATAGATATCTAATTTGTAATGTTAGAAAATAAAATTTAATATCTTATATGTCAATTCTTTTTGCTGTAATGGTAACGTTGGATTACACAGTACTTGAAATCATAATAGAAGAATGATTATTACGCAAGTAGTTAAGTAGTATTCAACTCCCATGAAAACGACTTATAAAAGTGCAATGGGTTTAATTAGTTCTCGTTACAAAACTACGTCATGAACACCTCTTACCTCTAAAACACACACACGCACACGCACACACACACACACACACACATATATTATAACCTCTTCTTTAGAGTTATAACGGAGGGAACCCAAAATAATTGGTTCTGCCAATTATTTCAGGCTGCCTTATTAGAGACGAGCTGAAATTTAAATCAGAACAACACACAGTAAGACATACAAGGAATCAGGGAAGGTGAAACTGTTGATTTATATACTCAGTAAATGTGTAACAAGAAGACTTGCTTTATTAAACATTTGAAATATAACATTTACTCCAAAGAACAGATCCCATGACGTTATTAATTAAATTAGTAAAATTAAGTGAAATGCTTTATTTAGAATATGGGATCACAACAAATTTATCTAGCTATACCCCCGGATCCGGGTAACCATTGGTATTTAGTCTCTAATCTTTTAATTATATTTAATTCAAAATTTTATCTTGCAAGACTTTTACCTTTTTGCTTCATATATCTTCCATTAGAAGAATGGTATTAATAACACTACGTTACGTTAATATCTAAATTGTTACAATTGAATGATATTGAATAGTTACAATTAAATTCTCAAATTTAAGTTTTTATATTCTTATAAAATCAATCGTCTCTGAAAGTCTCTTAAATAGAGTATTGTGTTACAAAAATATTATCATTATTCCTCGATAGACGTGCTATCGAGTCACCTCTATTTTTTGGATGTAGTAATCGCCTCCATGTGGTTCCGTCTTGGGAGTCCTAAAACGTCGTCCTCGTCTTGGTCTGGTCTCTGTTGTTCATGGCTTAATACGTCTGCAGGATAGGTAGAGTCTTCTACACAGATACTCGTTGATACTCAGATGTCTCGAACTGCATCATCGGTAGGGTATACTAGAGTTCTCATTTAGATGGTCCATGACCACAGGTCAGAGGTTGAAAAGATTCGTCCATCGGTGAAGATTGCAGTCATCGTTTTTTCTTTATTAACACTCGTCGTTTGTAGTTACATCTTTCTTCTTGTTACAAAGTTTTTGGAATTTTCTTTTTGTTAACGTTACATGTTACACTTTTTGTAACGGTTAGTAAAATACAAAATAATAATTAATTAATCCACACTAACAACAAATTGTATAACTTTTGAACAGAGCATTTTGCTCGTGCGTCTGCACAGCTGGGCGTCGTCATCGCAAGAGAGCGATTTTTCGTCCGCTACCCTCGTACATGACGAGAGAGAGAGTGGGGTGTTTATTCCGCGAGCATATATAGTTCCTGTTTTCTCTTTAAATAAACTTTTTATTTATACAAACTATCGCTAGATAAAAATACATCATTTAAATTAATTGTTTTAGTTACTATCTGTGTCTACAGATACTTTAATTATTAACATTAGTTTACTCTATTATTTTTAATTACAGTAGACTCGGAAAACAGGTCGAGTCCGGTATCAACAGGTAGGCGCTTGATAGCAAGCAAAGGGTTAAATACGAACATAATAATTATTTACAATGTGCCTTTTCTTTATGGATACTTTGCCCTTATTAATTACTTCTTCCATTCACACTTAGTACCTACATGTTTTTATTATTATTATTGTGAGATTTAAATGGTTAATTGTACGCAACCTTAATTAATTAAATTTTTTTTTTATTCTGTAAATGTCACAATTTAAATCGTCACATACTCCGCCTCCTTACCAACACAGACTCCTAAAATTTTGGTCAGCTATGTACCGAGAGTATGCTTGGGGAGTTCCGTGTGAAATTTCTCTCACCCGTTTCTGGCTGTATATAATTACTAGCAGCATAAGTCATTCTTGACTGGCTGTTTCTTACCATCTATACATATACTTCATGTTTTACACGCTAATTCTATTACTACATAAAATTTACATTATAAAGTATTTTCAACATTCTACATTTCCTTAACTCTACTACTTATTACTACTACCGGATTTTTCCTTTTTCTTTCGAGAGAGTTTTTCTTATAGAATTTACTCTTTAATTACTCCATTACTTTTATTGGATGTCAGCTGACTTCTTGCTTTGCTCTACTTTCGATGAAGAGGATTCAAGGTTGATCAGGCCTCGTACCTACTTATACGACAAGGTAGCCAAAGGTTACTCAAGTACTTTTGCGGTTGAGTACTAAACATTGTTTTCACATTTACTTATTTAATTAACTGGCACTCTACTATTTTCTTCTTCAAGATAACGTTTTATCTGTGAAATATGTGTCCTTCGCACATATTTTTGAGTAGAGGGTTCGTACAGGGTCACAGTTACCGGAGTTAAGTATTTGTGAATTTGATAAGGACCGCACCATCTGTAAGAGAGCTTGGAAGTTGTCTTATCGACTGCACTACTCGTTGGGTGCGTGTTATACATAACTAAACCTCCGATTTGGAATTTTACTTTATTATTCTTATTCTTTTGCTCGTAATACTTCCTTGACTTCGCTAAGTTTGTTCGTAAATTAGCGCGCGCTTCGTTCCATATTTTTCTAATATTTTTATCCCTAATTTCAAGGGGTAACAATTCATGTATTTTCCACTTTGTGGATAATGGGTGATTAGGTTTATACTTGAACAACAATTCGAATGGGGTAGACTTATGTCCTTCATGATATGACGAATTAAAGGCGAATTGTATCCAGGATAGGTTCTGGTCCCACGAAGTATGGTCGTTAGCATGGTAGGCAATTAAAGCAGATTTTAGGTTTCGCAAATACCTCTCAGCTATATTACCTTGCGGACGATACTCGGTAGTGGTAATGTGGTTTATACCTAGTTTGAAACACATGTTCCTGAATTCTTTGGACTTAAACTGTGGTCCGTTATCCGACACTAGATGGACTGAAATACCGAAAACTTTGAATAATCTATTCTGTAAAATGCTTACTGTTGTCGTAGCTAAAGCTCGCCGCATGGGGTACATCCAGACGAACTTACTAAACGAATCTACGCAAATTAGTAACATAGTATTTCCTGACTTGGAACGTGGGTAGGGTCCAGAAAAGTCTAAATAAATTTTGGAAAATGGGGTGGCAGGAATCTCAGATATTAACTGACTTATTTGGCTGTTTCTCGCTGGTTTGCTGAGTGCACACAACTTACACCTTTTTACAAAGTTAGCTATCTCACTGTTCATATTTTCCCAGTGATATTCTCTCCGAATCCGATGTATGGTTTTATTTATTCCCATATGTGCTCCAATGGTGGAAGAGTGATAATATTCCATTAGCATAAGTTTAATAATATCCGGGGCGATGATTCGCAAATATTTTCCGTTAGCTATTCTACAACATAATACTTTCTTATTTAATAGGTATTTTTCAGACTTGTTTCCTTTTTCAAGTTGTTTGATGATCGGACTCAAACGTGGGTCTTGTTGTTGGTAATGGGCTAAATCCGTAAATGCAAGAGGAAATTCGGTAATTAACGCATTAATAATAGGTGTCTCTCTACTCTTGTTTTCGTAATTATTACTACTAGGCTGGAACATACGTGACAGGGTATCGGCAACTACGTTTTGGGTGCCTCTAATATGTTGTACTTTGAATTTAAAACAATTTAATCTCAATACCCATCTTCCGATTCGAACTAATTGTTTTGGGTGGTTTAGTAGCCAGGATAAAGCTTGATTATCTGTTTCTAGCAAAAACTCTTTATGTTCTAAAAATGGTTTGAACTTCTCAAACGCAAAAACGATAGCTAAGCATTCTAATTCGTACGCGGAGTATTTCTTTTCTTGGTCCGTCAGGGTGCGTGAAGCGTAACTAATTGGTAATCGAGAGTTATCTACTTCCTGATAAATTACTGCACCTAGGGCTACACTTGAACTGTCGGTTTGCACAACAAACGGTTTACTAAAATCGGCTAATTGTAGAACGGGGGGTGATATGATGCTTTCCTTTAATTTCTCAAATGCGGTTTGGCGTTGTTCATTCCACTCAAATTTTACTCCCTTCTTTCTTAAAGTATTTAGTGGTGCCGAGATTTCGGCTAGATGTTGGATATACTTGTGGAAATAATTTATCATTCCTAAAAATCGAGCAATTCCTTTCGCATCCCGCGGTGATATAAATTCTCTGATAGCACGGGTTCGCTCTGGGTCTATGCTTACCTTTCCGTTGGCTTTTACGATGTGACCTAAAAAGGAGAATTGTGTCACAGCAAAATTTACTTTACTGGGGTTTACAGTTAATCCAGCTTTCTCTAATCGTGATAATACTTCACGTATATGTGCAAGATGTTGTTCCATTGACTCGCTGTAAATAACAATATCGTCTAGGTAGTGGTACACATATTTAAACTCTATGTCGTGAAATAATTTTTCTAACAATCTGCTACATACAAAACTACCTTGGGAAATACCAAAAGGTACCCTAGTAAATTGGTATAGGTTGAAAGGCACGGCAAAAGCGGTGAGACGTTTCGATTCTTCTGAAAGTGGTATCTGATGAAAAGCCTGATTCAAATCCATAATGGTAAAAATTTTTGCTTTCGTAAAATAATGAAAAGCACTGTGGATGTCGGGAAGTGGAATGGATTCAAATTCTATTCGTTTATTTAGTTGTCTATAGTCTACAACTAATCTATGTTTATCGTTGCTTTTGGGTACTAAAAACGCAGGGGATGAATAAGATGAAGTAGAGGGTTCGATGACTCCTTGTTCTAATAGTTTATTAATTTGGTTCCTCATTACTTCCATTTTTGGCGGTGATAACTTGTATGGGGCTAAACGTATTACTTTATTATCTCTCAAATTTATCTTATACTCTATCAGATCCGTCAGTCCTAACTTAGGGGTGAGCACATTGGAGAATTGATTTATTAACTTTTGTATGTTACGTCTATCTTTACTTTCCAGATGACCTAATTCACATTCGTGATGCTTTAGATGAGAAGAAGTAGTGCTAGTACTTTCTCTGTTATTTGAATTATCCTCTAAGTTATATTTCCGTGAACGATCGAATCCAAAGTAAAATTTCTTATCATGAATATTTAGAATTATTCCTGTTTTACTGATAAAATCGGCTCCCAATATTAACTCGGGTCCTAATTCGTCGCTTACTAACATTGGAAAATACCACGTCAAATGTTTTATTTTAACTTTACACGTGATGATAAGTTTTATTATTAAGTTTTGTTTGTTAGCGGTTGAGCATTTAATGTTTGCAGATTGACTGCGTTTGACTAAATTATGTTTAAATAACTTATTGGCGAGGTCATGACTAATTAAACTTCGCGTTGATCCGGAATCAATTAAACCAAGGGTGGATGTTACACCAAGGTCAACTTGTACATAAGGTAATTGACACTTACTGAAATTACACTTATTAATAGCGTTACATTTATCTATAAATTTTTTTACATAGGGGTCTAGTTTTCTTTTGTTATTATTATTATTTTGTTTTATTTTGTTGACTCTCAGGGGTTTACCTTTTTTTACGATGCTGCGGAAGACACAGGGTTTTGGATCTCCCTGCCTTACATGTTTTTTGGATAATGAGTTTTTTGACTATACCTTTTTTGTTTACAGTATCTACTGAGATGTCCAGATTTTCCGCAGTTATAACACACATATTCTTTACGTTGTGTCTTACTGGTTTCCTGGAGTGGTTGAGCCTCCTGGGACTTACCATGGTCATTGGTTGATCTTCGAAATGGTCTTCTTTCTTGTATACTTCTTGCGTCAGATACTAAGGCATGCATTTCTTTTCTATTTTGTGTAGTGGATATCGATGCATGTCTGTGCTGATCTGCGTACCAAACATTGGAAGAATGAATACTACATTGTTCAAAGTCCGCGAACGTAAGGGGTCTACTTATTAGTGCTAAACGGGAGCGTTCATCAGGAGACAAGCCTACTAGGATCGTATCGACCAATTGTTTTTCAGTCCAGTCGACTTGTAGTATACGTGAAGATTCTCGGATATCCGCAATATAGTGGGCCAGTCTTTCGCGAGCTCCTTGTACTCTAAGTACAGTACTTCTTTTGATATCCTCATAAATTCCAGTGGGGATAAAATATTTGATTATATTCGTATGAAGATCTTCTACTGAAAGACTTGAGTTTAATGTTTCTAGTACACGATCTCGTAATGGTGGTTTACATTTGGGTAATATTACTTGCAGTATTTGCCGATCGTTTAATTGTTGTAAATCTTTTATTTGCAGCAGGTATTTTATAAAAGTTAACAGTATCGTTATACTTAACCCATCGGTGTAAGGAATCTCATTAATTATTTTCTCTACTGGGTGGGAAATCTTTCCGTAGAGTTCAACATTCAAATTTACGTTTTGTATTTCCTTCGAAGAATTAGTGGTCGCATTTTGACTAGTACGAGTACGCTGAACTTTAGGTGGTGGGGGTTCTTCTACATTAGGGGATTGAACAGGGGAGATATATAATTTTTGTAAGTCTTGCTCAATTTCCTCCATTCTCGATTCATCTGACTTTCGACGTAAGTCGTTAAAAATTATAGGTAATTGGCGTAATGCCTCGTCTGCAAATTTCTGCACATCGGCGGGGACGACGGTGACGTCGGGCCAGCTTAATAAATTATTTAATCGGCGGGTTAAATTTTCTATACGTTGCGTAACTCGCAAAAGTTCCGTGGGTGATTTCTTGTCCTTAAGGTTCTGAGATAATACTATCAGTTCCCGATATTTCGCATAACAGGTTTCTCGTTCGCCGTCATAATCGAGTTCACGCAATTTATCTAACTGCGAGGTTGTCTCTGATCCGGTTTGGCGTAATGATTTTCGTAATTCAGACACGGTTACATTCACGTGTTTTAGACCTCGTAAAAGTGCTTCGTAGCATAGCTCATCTTTTACTAATAAATCAGGATTAAATTCAGCCATTTTCGTAAAGTGGCAAGAACTAATTATTCTACGATTAGTATTTACTACTATACAACGCTATATCCTTTTACACAAACATAACAATATGAATAAATCGTATTCTTACACGTTTATTAATAAACAATTAAAATGAGATGACAAAGGTTGTCATTTTACATAGAAAGAGAGAGAGAGAAATCTCACACATGTTTACAGATGCTTACGGCAAAAGATTCCCCCTTCGGTTATCAACACATGAACATACACGCTTCAAATAACAATACACCACACAAGAAGGGTGACCGATTGTTCTCACTCTAACTGGGGAGACCGACTACGATAATATTAAACAATAGCCAACAGGAAATTTACATGTCCGAGATTGTCGTGAATGGGGGTTGTTTATGAATGGGACTTTTAACAAGTACCTACATGGTTTGTTTACATTGGATTATATGTTACTCTTACTTTACACATATCATATTTACTAATAAAATTATCTATACTATATTACTATAATATTAATTATTATTTTATCTTATTTAAATTTCTGACACATATTAAAATACACGAGTAAATAAATCAACAGCTTATGAATAGGGACACAATTACTGTTTAGCAACACAAGTCACAAAATTTTTTTTTTTTATTAGTAGCAAAATTTAAACAAATTAGCAGAGTGGCGCATCTTATAACCTCTTCTTTAGAGTTATAACGGAGGGAACCCAAAATAATTGGTTCTGCCAATTATTTCAGGCTGCCTTATTAGAGACGAGCTGAAATTTAAATCAGAACAACACACGACATACAAGGAATCAGGGAAGGTGAAACTGTTGATTTATATACTCAGTAAATGTGTGTAACAAGAAGACTTGCTTTATTAAACATTTGAAATATAACATTTACTCCAAAGAACAGATCCCATGACGTTATTAATTAAATTAGTAAAATTAAGTGAAATGCTTTATTTAGAATATGGGATCACAACAAATTTATCTAGCTATACCCCCGGATCCGGGTAACCATTGGTATTTAGTCTCTAATCTTTTAATTATATTTAATTCAAAATTTTATCTTGCAAGACTTTTACCTTTTTGCTTCATATATCTTCCATTAGAAGAATGGTATTAATAACACTACGTTACGTTAATATCTAAATTGTTACAATTGAATGATATTGAATAGTTACAATTAAATTCTCAAATTTAAGTTTTTATATTCTTATAAAATCAATCGTCTCTGAAAGTCTCTTAAATAGAGTATTGTGTTACAAAAATATTATCATTATTCCTCGATAGACGTGCTATCGAGTCACCTCTATTTTTTGGATGTAGTAATCGCCTCCATGTGGTTCTGTCTTGGGAGTCCTAAAACGTCGTCCTCGTCTTGGTCTGGTCTCTGTTGTTCATGGCTTAATACGTCTGCAGGATAGGTAGAGTCTTCTACACAGATACTCGTTGATACTCAGATGTCTCGAACTGCATCATCGGTAGGGTATACTAGAGTTCTCATTTAGATGGTCCATGACCACAGGTCAGAGGTTGAAAAGATTCGTCCATCGGTGAAGATTGCAGTCATCGTTTTTTCTTTATTAACACTCGTCGTTTGTAGTTACATCTTTCTTCTTGTTACAAAGTTTTTGGAATTTTCTTTTTGTTAACGTTACATGTTACACTTTTTGTAACGGTTAGTAAAATACAAAATAATAATTAATTAATCCACACTAACAACAAATTGTATAACTTTTGAACAGAGCATTTTGCTCGTGCGTCTGCACAGCTGGGCGTCGTCATCGCAAGAGAGCGATTTTTCGTCCGCTACCCTCGTACATGACGAGAGAGAGAGTGGGGTGTTTATTCCGCGAGCATATATAGTTCCTGTTTTCTCTTTAAATAAACTTTTTATTTATACAAACTATCGCTAGATAAAAATACATCATTTAAATTAATTGTTTTAGTTACTATCTGTGTCTACAGATACTTTAATTATTAACATTAGTTTACTCTATTATTTTTAATTACAGTAGACTCGGAAAACAGGTCGAGTCCGGTATCAACAGGTAGGCGCTTGATAGCAAGCAAAGGGTTAAATACCAACATAATAATTATTTACAATATGCCTTTTCTTTATGGATACTTTGCCCTTATTAATTACTTCTTCCATTCACACTTAGTACCTACCTGTTTTTATTATTATTATTGTGAGATTTAAATGGTTAATTGTACGCAACCTTAATTAATTAAATTTTTTTTTATTCTGTAAATGTCACAATTTAAATCGTCACAATATATAAATTAAAAGGTTTCTTCTTCTTCTTTGTAAGTATAAGGATCAAAGTTTGTTACGTTGCCCGTTGTTACAACGGCCGTTGTCTTCATCTTTCCATCGGCCGTCGCAGACTTCTTCTAGCTTTAGGCATATATTTTGCACTGACGTGTGGCAGTTAAACGCTTTTCATAATAATTAAAAAATAGTGTTGTCATCTCTCTAAATTAATGCCCGAAAGTGTTGAATTATTAACAGAATAATCTTATTGTATATAAATTATAAAGAATAAATACAGATATAAATTATAAAGCACTGAGCATTGTCACTACATAATAGTGGTGTTCACATAGTCTAATTTTGTGAATTCTGTTTTCTCCACTACGTGTATTAAGCCGGGAACGAGAGACATGGTTCACCTTACCCTTCCCAAATCAAACTTTTCACCTAAATGGGTAGTCATATATTAATTACAAGATTAACACCAGACTTTGAGAATAGTTATGAAGATGTGATTCTTTTATACTCTTTCGCGTGATTCTGTTTCAGATCCCAAAATAATATTTTGTGCATACAGCTCAGGCTAGGGAAAATATAATTTTAATCAATAGACACTTTTACATAACAAATAGATTCAAAACCAAACGTTATGTCAAAACAACTGGTTAGTAAATATTTATCATTTATTTATAATTAACATTATGTAACGGTATACGTAAAATACAAATTTAAATTATAAAGCTCTGAGCATTGTCACTACATAATAGTGGTTTCTACATAGTCTAGTTTTGTGAAGCGTAGTGCAGTTTCCCAGCTGTAAAAATGTTTTATTTAAGCGGTTTGCTTTAGGTTACTTACTCAAAACAAAATGTGAAATACGTGGCGGAGATGAAAAGAATATTTAAATGTCTGAATTATGCTTCTGTTGTGCGAGTTGCTTGTTTGTTCAGATAAAGTTTCAGCCTTCACCTTCATTCATATTTATTTTAACCAGATTCACACAGCAAGCAAGAGAAAAATATTTTAACTGTGTCTGAATTAAAATTTGCAAAAGTAAAGTATTTAAAAATGAAAGAGTGTTCAGTTTTAAATTTATTCCTTGAATTCGTTTGCAAACGGTGCACTTAATCTCTGTTTGTGTTTGTTAACTTTTCTCATTATTAATGAAAGTAATTAGTTTTCCTAATATTTTGTTTACATTTTATTTTTCAATTCGCATCTTTTTTTACCGTATAGTCTGTGAAGAGTGCTTTTAGTTTACGTTTCGTGAATTAAACTTTAAAAATTTAAAACGTACCGCAAATGAAAGTCAAAGAGCGCAAAGTATCGTTTACAAAGCGGCGCATTAAAGGATTAATTACAACTCAGCTAGTTGGAGGAAAGCAGAGAAAGACACAAACCTTTATTGCATCTGATATATATATCAGAGACTGACAAATCATATTGCTCAACATTGCGTCTCATCTTTCTATCGTGTGTTCCCAGGAGCGTAGGCCTAGGTTGATGTCCATTATTCGTTAATACTTCAGTATAATCCAACAGTCTTTATTACCATATTCGTCTGTGACGTTAGTTTTAATAAAAACTGCAAGGATATGGAATCGATAAATATATCTGAAGGACAGAATACGATGGAAAACAATAAATAACTGACTTCAGGCTAAGAGCATACAGAGGATTTGAAGGCTGGACTCCTTCGAGGAAGGTAGACGAAATTTAAGACGATATGTCGACAAGTTTGGCCGACAAAGCACAAGGTAGTTTAACATGACATAAAATAATTTAACATGACATAAATACTACAGTGAATTGTTATGGCCTAACGTGATGGTAATGGTAATGATAATGTTTTTGTTATTGTTATTGATGATAATTATGTACGAGCGTGACATCTAGATCGTGTAAACTACAAAGGTTACCAAAGAATGTTGAAAAACCCATTGGTAGAAAAGGTAAAACCGAAGTTGTAGATAGGGCCGTAACAACAGGTTGTTTGGAGCTACATCAAACTTAAAAGGGATAAAACGATTGGCCACATGTTAAGGAATGACAATGTAATAGAAATATTATTTAAAGCTCTATTGAGGCCACAAATTAAAGAGGAAGGCTACGTTTACAACACATAATTCTTTAAGTAAAACGAGATTTTTATAGAAAGAACTATAGGCAAGTGGAGAATTTGGCGCAAGAGAGAACTAAATAAAGAGAGGCAGTCAACCAGTCATTGTGCTGATTCTTTGTGATTATGAGTAGGAAATCCATCTTCTACAACCCCACTATTAATGATGTTGCTTGTGAAGAGATTTTGTTACTGTTCTTAGTTATAAATTGAATCTTTATGCGGGCTCTGTTTTACAACCTAAATTATTGAAGTTAATTATAAAGAAAATATAAATCTACGGTTACAGTAGGTAGATGGGAACTTTATTTATAGATAAATATTTTTTTCTCATTAATATATGAATATTTTTGTCACAACATCAACTGAAAATTAAACCACTCACCTAGTCCTCTAGGTTAGTCCTCCCAATAATTTAAAATAGAAATCTTTCTCCGATTTTAAAACTGTAGTCCTGTCTAGGAACATACCGACAAAACGTTTTAAAGTTTATTTAAAAACAAAGAAGTAATACTTTGTCCTTTACTTATTTATAGTTTCCATCTCCCGTTCAGTATGTATGTGAATACCCGGTACTTGATTATCAAGAATCCAGTTCATGTGCATTGCATTCTACTCTTATGCGTACCAAACATTCTCTGCATTAAACAACTACGCACATCAATTATCATTACCGTCTCTGAAAAGTAAATGAAAACTTAACTCAACCAGGCTAATTTAATTAAATTTTTGAAAAAAGTAAGTATTACCAACAACTTGATGTTTTATTCAACTTTCTTTTACAGTGAAAGGCACGTGAATGTTTTGTTTCGGCTGCTGCCTCTAGGAATCTCGTAAGGATTACATTGGCCTACCTTCGCCTTTGTGTCAAAAGAATGTGCAAAACTGTATACGTAAAGGAAAAATCTATAGCATGTTGCTGGTAAGAAATACTACGAATATTAATAAACTCTAAAATGTGCGATATACTCCAGAGAAAAACAGTAAACAACATATGTCACTTATTAAAATCTTAAAATTTTACGGAACCAGTCATATGAGATCATGTGAGGTACAGTAAAACGGAAATCTGGAGGGAACGAGAAGAGCTTCGTCGCGATAGTCGAAAGTAGGGATTAATGACCTCCTTAGTAGGAGGACGTTATGACCTCGTACAAGCGTAAAGTGTCAGAAACTTAAACTTACCCCCACGTAAGATCGGTACAATCTATAAGGATAAAGGACTACTAGACCATACAACTTGACGGAAAACTCACTTCACCATTTTATAAATAATATTCAACAATTTAAATTTACTCTAAATTAACTACATTGTGTTTCATTCTGAAATATCTCCAATAATGCTTTCAAATCTAAAATAAATATATAGCACTGACTTATGAAATATTACCTTACTCTAAATACGATGAATAAGGTTAATTTTCCAGAAAGATGTAATATTAATTTTTCTGCTTGTGTGGTAATAAAATTTAAAATCCGTTTCAGTTACTGTGTAAATTTATAAATAGTGCAGCAATAAATTTTTAAACAGAATGCATGTACGTTTATTATTAGAGACAACAAAACTACCTTCACATGATTTTTCTGTAAAATCTGGTTTCTCAGCACCGACGTTTCTAAAATGGCAGATTTAATATAAAAAGAAATATAATCTACAAATTCCTTTGGAGAGAGGTACAGAATTTTATTTTGTTACTTCACATTTATCATAATGAAAATATTATCGTGTTTTAAGGCTTTGGATGAGATAACGCCAAGAATTTGTTATGGACGTTGATATGAGTATTACAAAAAATGTTATTTGGCTCCATAATCATACGAGTATGTTCAGCGCCAAATGCAATACGCTTTAGTTACATCACTAACGTATAATTTACATTACCAAACGAAATTCAAAAGCAGACAACAGTTTTGACCTATTAATGTAAAACAGGGGTGATAACACATTTGGCATAGAAGTAGGAAGATTTGTAGTGCTGTAATACAACTCACGCATTAACTTTTGCTCAATTTATATTTTTTAGATTTCCTTAGCGGCATAATTACTTAAGCAGAAACTTCAAATTAGATTTTAAAAAATCACAACACCAGTTACATCATAAGAAAGTTTGCGACAATGTGTAGGCATTATATGCAATCAGTAAGACTAATATTTTAATGGAGATTTGACTAACCGTTAAAGAAATTTTTTCACCTAAGTCGAACGTATAAATACATTATAAAATATTGTCCTAGAAAACCTTACTAAGAGAGAGAAAGAGAGAGATAGTGTCAGGGGGAGGGGGAAGACACTCATACAGAGGAAGAGAGAAAAGGCGAGAGACAGAGATTAAGAGATAGGAGAAAGAGAGAGAAAACAACGCAGACGGTCATAGGAAGAGAGAAAATATGAAGACTTCGTTTATAATTCCCTACAGTTTGTAAAATATTTGAATAACAATAATATAAAGGCATTGTCAATATCATGAGTTTCTTGTTATGACACAGGGAGATAAAGATGAGAGACAGAAGAGATGACATATTATTTTTTATTTACTTTTGAGGAGAATTTAAACCTAAGGAGACTGAAAGGCTTCTTATCAACTTAATGTATCAAGGAAACAAATTTTAAAAGCAACTGTTAAATCACAGTCAAGTGTTAATATTTATTATTATTAAATTACTTACTGAAACTAGTCACTATTTTATATATTTTTGCAATATACATTAAAAGTGATAATTATTATAACAATAATACAGTTACTAATAAATTGTAAAAAACTAAAATTTACTTTTTAAATGTAAATTATGGTAGTCAATTGTAGTGTCTCTTAACCAGACTTTTGAATTTGATTAGCGAGAATCTACTCACATGAGCATGTATGTTATCATCCCTGGAGATATGTCGAAAAGTCATGTTTATATTAGGGATAGTGAATCTCTAATTCTCAGAACGCTAACCGCCATTTTAAGATACTACTAAATTCTCACGAATAATTAAAATAATATTTTGCCCCAAATTTTTTACCCAAGCCATTATTTATTAAAGAGTTCTATGATTTACACAGATTTTGTAATAACATAAAGTAAATAGATATTACGGAAACTTCCCTTACTTCTGCTTATCCAAGTTTCGTATAGGTTTACTGTAAAATAAATCATACACATTTAATCCGATGTATTAGAATAAAAGCGATTTTTGTAAATAAAAGTGTTTAGTTTTACTTAAAAGAAATCTATTATACACTTACGTCACAGACGTGTGCCAGTTGCTTAGACCTACTGTGCTTAGCAAATGATTGGAGAACTAATGATTAGATATGATTGTAATGTTCAAGTTGTGCATAAATAGTAACCAGTCACCGAGAAATGTTTAATTATAATAAATACTTAAGTTCATAAACTTGACTTTTTTTAGTGAGTTTAAACGAGTTTGTTCCTTATAGGTATTTAAGTCGGTTTCACACTTAAATATATGAAGTAGTCAAATGAATGAATTTAAACTAAAAATTGTTACCATTGATCAATGTATAAAACAATTTAATTGTATAAACTATACAGTAACTTAGTCTGTTTTTATTGTTGTGGCCTGAACTATTGATTGTGTTTCATTTTTCTGCTTCTAGTTCCGTTTGGTAAGAAATACGGATTGAAGTAACATACTTTCCAACTGTGGGAATTATCCGGCTGTCCAACATGATTTATATTGTTGGAAAATAACATTGGCTAACTTTGAACCAATCCCTGTAAATTTTTCTTAGAAACTTGTTGTAGAAAACTAAATTATATGTAAGGATTTATGATTTAAAACAAAACAATCACACTCTTTTACTATAGTACGCTTCTTCGTGTGTGAATAGGATTCAACACACTGTGTGTCATTTCACAACAGCCAGTTACAAATAATATATCTTTCTGTCTCTCTGTCTTTACCTTCTCTCATTGACACAGTCGCACGCACGCGCACACACACACACACACACACACACACACACACAACGTTGTCAGTTGGCAGTAAATTTTATATCAAGGTTTGACTTATGAACTTTACATACATTCTTTAAAATATACATTCTTTAAATATTTGAAAATCATTATGTATGTTACATTGAAGAAAGCTTAGTTATAAATTGAATAGATTGCTTCACAAAAATTTCAAAACGATCAATAAGTTGCAATTAGTAGAAAAGTGTAATTATTTGCACCGCAAATTGATGTACAAGAAAGAATCAATTCTTTCTTTCTTCGTATTGTCCTTACAAAACCTGTGTCAAAACAAGGCACTCTTCGGGTCCTCGACAATATGACACCAAGACACACTTTGATATAAAAAAAAAATATATATATTGTAAAATCAAAAAATAATACTTAAATTAATTAAAAAAATAATTATTTAATAGGCTGGGTGGAATGGATGGGCCTCTAGTTATGAACGCCTATTAGCTAAAACACAAAATTGTTTTCTGTATTAATTAAGGAACTCCCTTGTTTGTATTAAAATCGACCCCCTGGGCCTCGTTGTTAAGTCAATTTATGTAAATAAATACTTTAAAATAAATTATCAGTTATTTTCTTTATTATTCTTAAGGTATGTCCGTTCTTCGTTACCGCTTAAATAGGCGCTAAGTTTTGAATGCACTATTTCTGTTTGTGTTTCTTTAATATAGAATTAAAATAAAATTTGTTGAAAAATCAACAATAATTAAAATCCAAATATTGTCATTGCCCGCCTGGAAATACAAATTTACTTTTCAATTTTCATGAACGCCAGCACTCGTAAATTGAGACATTATTAATTATTAGAAATAATTACACTGGCACAAAATCAATTTTTTTCTATATTTTTTTTATTACGTTTGAAATCCTTTCTTTTTTAATTTAAAATAAATAAATAATTCTTAACATGAATTATCCTGGCTTGGTATATTAATGCTCAGCGGTTGGCACTATTGAAAGTTTCGATCTCAAAATGGTTATTTGTTTACACTATGTAAATCTAACCACGTGTATTCTTTTGACTACAATAATTATTTAGAAAATGTCATTAGTGAAGTACGAAACATCACAGTTTAAAATTATAATATGATAAAAAAAAATAATAACTTATAAGCTAAAGTACTGAACAGTTCGTGAGTGCCGAACAGTGTCCTTTTAGGTTAAGGAATATTCCACTTCTTTAAAATTAAACACAGAAAAATAATTACTTAACCGCTAAAAAATACAACAGTGTTAGTTTTTGATAGTTCAGTGTTTGTGAAAAAATAATTCACTAGTGTATATAGTGTCACAGATTGGTTTATAACAACTGTTAAAAAGTTTTTTTTTCTAAATTGAATTAATATCACAATACTTTCCTTTTTATGTTCACTCTTTCTTATCCCTTTTTTGTTGTTTTCACTATATAATTCATTTATTATTCTTTTCATAATTCACTATAGATTTACAATTTGGTTATGATTTAACTCCGGTTCACTGTACACCTAACATGTCTGGTGTTCGAGTCTGATTGCAATTTCCCGTCCAAAAGTGTTGCGAAGGCTCTGATCTTTACTACTCGAGGTTAACAATCAACTAACTCGCTTGGGTTGGATTTTGGGGCTTTCTGGTGAAAAATATGCGAAATTCCCATTGGCTGAAACTCTAAGAATTGTCACCTCATGGCGTCGGTTTTTCTTGTCTAAATTACATCAAAATATTATTTTTAACATACCTATCTTATGCTAGGTACTATAGTAATAAAATTATTACCAATGAAATCCTCTTTCTCTACTGATCATTTTGAGATCTCACAATATAGATTTTTTTCGGTATTTCTCAAAGTGACATTTTTTAATTTTGGCCTATTATAATATTTCATGTTTAAAAGTATTTTTTTTGATACACACTCATTTCGCTTCACTTTACATATGATCTTAACTGTTAACAAAATTGATTTTAATACTAATTATAACAAATGTAAACATTAATTTCTTATAAAATATTTTGATCGTACCGTAGACATAATATTGTCTAGTGTACCCTTGAACATTATCTATTTCTTAATGTACAAATGCTTATTTGCAACAAATAATAATATTAAGTATCTATTCTTTATCCTTTATACAGTTCTATTTTACCTTCCCTGAAGTAAATGAAAGTTCTGTAAAAATAACATTGAATCAAACAATTTTAACTCATCTACTACCAATAATCATTATGACCTATTACCTAATATAACTACACATTCTAGAAAATAACATCTTTCTGAACAGATTATCAGTTAGTCTATTACAAATAATTATTACTACTTATTCCCTAATATAATAGTCTGTTCATGTTTCATTTTCCTCTTGCTACCAATATTATATAATACTATTAATTAGATCTTGGTACTTCTTCAACATATAACAATGGTAATTCTGAAAAACTGGAGTATAATAATTAGTTTAACAAATATTTCAGAACATTATTAACTACATCTTGTTAGTCCTTTAAAACATAATAATTGTCATTTTGACAACTCAATACTACAATAATTAGTCCAGCAAATATAACATAACATAATTAACTATGCATCTTGGTAATTCTTTAAAACATAATCATTGTCCTTTTACTAACTCTATATTATAATAGTTTTAATGTAATAAAACATTATTTACACATTTAGGTAATACCAATTTTCCTCCCTAAATTGTCTATATGTTCATTTGCCATAGGTAGATTCAGCTACCTAATCTAGTCATACTGTTTTTAAAACATTTTATACCTACTGTTAAACAATCGTTATTTAAGATAACTGATTGATGGATGTACACACCTTCACTTCACAGTCCAATGTTAACCAGCTATACTTGATATTGTAGGACTTTTACCTATTCTTAATATAATTTACTTTGAAGTCTTTACTTGAACTAGTGGTTACAAGGTTTTAACTAGACATGTATATTATTCTTTTATTATATTCTATCATTATTATAGTCTGGACTACACCTATTAGTACATATTATTAACTATATAAGCTTATTACTTCTCTATTGTTCTGTACTTCAATATAAATTGGTTTCAAATCTTTAATTTAAAGGGAACCGTCACGTTACTATATATTGCAACGATACAGCCGTATGCAGTATTTAGCATTGATTTAAATAAATGTAAAATTTGTAAAATTATTATAAGTTTGGGGTAAATGGACATGTCTGGGATTGTAAACATGCTTCATTGTTACACTAGGGGAGAAAGTAACCTGTTGCAACAGGCAAGGAACACCTGCTCGATTGTATGTGTGTTAAGCCGGTTCTACACGGTGCTACGAACACCTTCCAACGTTGGACGTTTGATGGTTCGTCACATCGTGTGGCCGTTGTTCAAACCTACGAGCGTCGAACGTTCGCATTTGGCCATGTTCCGGCCGATGTAGGTATTGTTGCACCGAGCCAAAGGGATGCCTCCAACGTTTGAAGGAAAATGTTCGTTGGTTCGACTCAACGGCTACACGAGTCGTTCATATGAAGGGAGGGACTTGGGTAGGGAGGGGGATTCTAGTCACACTATTTACTCTCCATTCCCGCCCAAGACCCGTCTTGTTTTGGTTCGTCTTTGTGTTTAGTTTTTAATCAGTGATATTATTCATTTACATTTTTACAGGTAAGTACAATTTATATTTCATATTATCATTTTAAATTTTAGAAACATAAACTTTGTTTTCACCTAAGTTTATGAAAAATAACTTGAACATCAACAATATGCTGATAGGCGGACTGCCATGATTTTGATTTTAATTTTAATACCCATTCATTAACATTTTTAAAAATTTTAATATTCTGATGATTCGGTTGTTTTTCCTCAATTATGGTTTTCAGGCAAGAGAAACAAAATAATTAAACTAAATTTTTAAAATAACATTTTTGATTAATTTTATTATGTCTACATTCTTTCTGACTACCGGTTTCGAACCTAGATGCTGGTTCCTCTTCAGGTCTCTACGGACAAATTACAAAAACACCATCTTATAAAAAAACAACAATAATAAGGTAACTATGCTAAAATTTTTGTCATATTATTCTTTTTTTAAAAAAATTTCTTACTAACTAAAAAAATCTAATAAAATTATAAAAAATTCTAAAAATCTTTTTTCAAATTCAAATAACTTTACAAGGACATAACACACATTTATACTGTATTTGAATTTGAAAAACGATTTTTAGAATTTTTTAGAACTTTATTTGATTTTTTTGTAGTTAGTAAGAAATTTTTTTAATAAAAGATTAATGTGACAAAAGTTTTAACAGTTACCTTATTGTTTTTTTTTTTTTTTTGAAGATGGAGTTTTTGTAATTTGTCCATAGAGACCTGAAGAGGAACCAGCACCTAAGTTCGAAACCGGTAGTCAGAAAGAATGTAGATATAATAAAATTAATCAAAAATGTTATTTTAAAAATGTAATTAATTTCTTTTTTTTCTCTTGCCCGAAAAACCATAATTAAGGAAAAATAACCGATGTGATAATTTACAGGCATAAATAAAAAAACAATGGGGTCTTTACAAGAATCCATTGACAATCATATTCTGATACTTTAATTAGTTTGTGATTTTGCAGTTACTCAAAATGGAATGGACTAATTATCTAATAATGGAATTCATCCAACTGTATGAAAAACATCCTGTGCTTTGGAATCCGAAAGACCCAAACCACAAAAACCGAAGCAGGTTAAACGATGCTTGGGTTAATGTTTCGAGGGAATTCAGTATGGATGTGTCAGTAAACGAATTGAGAAAGAAAAAGGAATCACTTATGGCTACTTATAGATCCTTATCAAAAAAAGTCCGAGAATCCGAAACTACTGGTTCTGGATCCAAGGATGTTTATGTTCCTTCCTGGTTCGCATATGACGCTATAGACCGTTTCATCAGGGTCACATCAAATAAAAAACCATCATTGAATTCAGAGGTATGATTTATTTCAGTACACACAGTAAATAAAAAAATGTTGCTATCAACTAATTAACATAATCTTGCCATTCAACTGCCCCGTTGGTTGAAAAATATTCTGCAAACTCCTTTTGAATATACTTAGCGTCCTGGGACGGTTTTCTGGGTATTTTTGAAAGTGGCGTGAGCGATGAATTGTTGGTGTCTTGGCGCCACGTTCCTGGTTTGAAATGTGCGTCTGCTTAATAAACAAAAACTCCATTTGGAGAATATAACTGCCTAGATGTGTTACTTCGTCGTAGAAAATTATGAAGTAGTGCACATGCCATGCAGATGAGAGAAGCTTTTTCGGGTTGTACCAACATCGGTTTTCTAAAAATACGGAATACAGATGCTAAAATACCAAAAACATTTTCTACAATTCTTCGTGCGCGACAAAGGCGGTAGTTGAAAATTCGTTCAATGCTACCCTTAGCATGATTTCCCGAATATGGTTTCAAAAGTGTACTACTAAGAGGAAACGCATCATCACCTAAAAAAACATATGGCATGCTCTGTTGGCGTCCTGGCAGCGGTTCGTTTGGTGGAAGCGAAAGTTCCTTTCGTATCACCTTACGATAAAGTGTTGTGCACGCAAACACACCAGCGTCGTTCATTCTTCCTTGTGCGGCAACGTCAAAAAATGTTTAGCAATAGTCTGCATCAACCAATGCCAAAAGTATGATACTGAAAGATTTTTTATAATTATAAAATTCCGATTCACTATTGAATGGAGCTTGGAGTAAAACATGTTTTCCGTCCATTGCCCCCCACACAATTAGGAAAGTTCCATCGTTGATTAAATCCATTTGCTATTATTTTCCATTCTTCCTCTGATTGTGGCAGCTGAAAAAAATACATTATTAGTACAGTATTGTTGTTTTTAGTTTAATCATACCACAGTACAAATATAAAAATTACAAATACCCGAAATTCATTTGAATCGCTTATTTTTATGACTTTGAGAAATTGACGATTTTTGAAGGTATGTAGGTTTTGTTGTACCTTTGGAGATTATATACCTTATCAAATTTAAGGTACAAATTATTATCTATCAGTTATAAAAATTAAGGTACAAATTAATTTATATAACTTATGTTTGCTCGATGGTTGAGGTCGTTGGAGGACCGAGTTTTCGGCAATACCGGTATTCTGTCGTGTGTTCGATTCCCACCTAGCCCTTGGAATTTTGGTGAATAATTAAAATAATGTAAAGTACATGTTTAGACATCTCGTCGACGACACCTTACGGTAAATTGACGTTAATCCTGTCTAAAAAAAAGGCGTTACTTTACTTTTTATTTCCTATGCTTTATGTTTAATGTTTTATATACAATCATTTGAACTGCGACTATGTTTTACAGGAAACCCAGATTGAGGGATCTTTAGAGTATGAGACTTCTCAGGGTGAGCAGGAAGCATTCCATGACCAAGAAGAGGTAGGACAGGAAAACGAACCCAACTTGATCCGTGGAATAAGAGAAGACAAGTGTTTGAAGCCGAAAAATACACATTTCGCATCTCCAGTAAATAAAAGAAAATTGTGCCCCAATCAAGCCGAATTAAGCGTAAAAGACCATTTAAAGCAAGCAACTCATGCTTTGTCAACTCTTACTTCCAAACGGCAATCCCAGACATTGCAAGATAGAACTGCGTTATATGGACAGTTGCTGCCAACTAAACTTAGAAGACTATCACGGAGAACTCAAGTTACATTGCAACATAAAATAGATAACCTCGTTTTTGAAGCAGAGCTCAGTGAACTTGATTGTTTAAATGATACCACTGCGAGTTCCGTTGGAAAGTTTATATCTCCTGTTTCCCCCGTAACTAACTCTTCATCGTGCAGTCTTCTTTCTCACAGCCCGAACAACGTAGCTGCTCCTAGCCCAGTCTATGTAAATTCTCCTGGCCCGCGCTATATAGCTTCTCCTGTCCCGGGCTATGTACTGTAGCTTCTCCTGCCCCGGGCTATGTAGCTTCTCCAGCACCTGATGATACGAACAACTCTCAAGCAAACTATGAAAATACTCAATCAGGTGATGCGACACTCTTAACTTATTATAGTAATGCGGATGGGTTTTTAAATGATAGCATAAATCACGTTTAATTTAAGTTTTGATGTTAAATTTATGTAATTGGTATTAAAATTATGTTCAATAAAAATCAATAAAAACAATTAATAGAAAAATAACAAAGTTACTTATTTCTTACCCGTATTTCTTCCTTTAGAGCTTCAACGAGAGCCTGACAAGCGATGGGGATATTGCGACTTATGAACTGATGTGATATTTTGAATAGGTATCCAAGACTATTAAAACTATCGCCACTAGCCAAAAATCGAAGAGTAACTGCTAGTCGGTCTTCCACAGGAATAGCTGGTCTCATATTGGTATCTTGCTTTTGTATTTTGGGTCCAATTTTAATCAAAGATATTAAAAATCTTCAGCTGACATTCTGCAAAAATTTTCAAATTTTCCTGAAGATTCTTTTTGTAAATCCAATATCATATCTGAGGCATTGTACCTAAAATAATAGTTTTGCTGCGTAGAAATATTTCATTTGATATTTAAAATCGATTTGATTTAAAAAAAAAAGAAGAAGAAATTATTTACTTACCGTTCTCTGCTCTTATTTAGAGATAACATCCACCACCTCCTAGTACGTCTTTTACGTCTCCTTTCTTCAAGTAATACGTTGCAGGACAATACAACCACAGCAGCGCCAGCAATAGCAACATCGTTATCATCCTCGTCCATTGTTGAAACTAAACTGGACAAACGTTTGTACTAAACTGTTTTCATATGTATTGGATCAAACATTCGATTCACCGTGTAGCAGGAACATTCGCTGCACCAACTGTCGAACTTACAGTACTTGTCTCAAACGTTCTGTCCAACGTTGGAGCGAGCGTTCGTAGCATTGTGTAGAACCGGCTTTACACGTGTATCTTATGTGTGTTAGTGATGCATGTACAGACAGGAATCCCAGAAACGCTCCCCAATTAATTACTAAAATAATTAATTTAATTCACTGTGTGAAAATTAATTAGTGTATAAACAAACAAAAGGCACCAAAGTGTGTGCAAATTTTATAGTTATCCACAGTAAGAAAAGGACGTTAGTAGGACACACTACGCGAAGTCAGTGCGAAACAAAATGTGCCAAAAATACGCAAATTACAATAAGACGCTCAGATTAATACCGTGAGTGCTTAATCAAATTATCTATGATTTGTGCTATCTCAATTCCTTACAAAACATTGCCATTTGCTGGAAATTGCAAATATATGAAAAGGTTCGGGAGTGGGGGTTATCATGTGATCTGCAGATCTCGACAGGACAATTTCGGAACCAACAGGTGTGGAATTTCGAGAGGGTATAAATTAAGGGTTCGACTGGAAGCCCTTCTCTTTTTTTTAAGACACAGTTGCAGTCGGACATGTTGTCCGTCGGCAGAACAGTTTTATTTTTTTATAAGTCATCTACGAACAAATAAAGATGTTTTCAGTAATTATGTTTACACTATTATGGGAAACCTAGAGTACCGGGACCGTTTAAGTCACCAAGAGTATCTACAGAAAAGCTACAAAGAGCGACGCGAGATGCTGGACGTTAGGAGGTGCTTTTTAGACGCCTAACAGCCGAACGAGATCCACCTCGCAGCCAATACTAATTCTCTGGGACGGACCACACACTGCTGGAGAACGACGCTGGACTCGGGACATAACCAGGACCACGCCGAGCCAGGAGTAACGGTAACCCAACTCTGGACAACGCTGGACCCCGTCAACTTATACCAACGTCAATAAGTCGTAAGGTCATCAAAACTCGAGGTGACATGCATAATGCATTTATAAATGATTTTTTTTTAAAGAGCTCATATAGACTATATAAAAAGAAAATAAAGAAAAGTTTATAATTAGGTAAATAATGTAATAGAGTCTTATGTAAATATTTAAGTCGTAAGAATGAGCGATCGCATATAGATAAATATAGAAGAAAATAAAAGAGTTTAATTTTGAGATAGTATTTTTTTTATCAAAGGAAAATAATTGAATAATTGACATACTGCATTTTGTAGAATACGAAACAAATGCCAGTCTAAAAGTAATTAATATAATTTTAAATTTATTTTTAAAGAACATTGGTAAAGACTGAGCAAGCTGAGGTCAGATCTGATTTAAATGAATTCAATTAAAGTAAAACTTAATTACATGTAAATGTTATTTCTTTTATTAAATCAATTTGAATAAATGTCTATATTAATATCATTAACATATCTAGATGTAAGAGTGTTTTAAATGTGTAACACCGTATAGCTTAAGAGATAAACACTTAATAATGAGTGATATCTTGATCGGAGAGTATTAACGATGTTTTATTATTTATAATGTTTTTAAACCTTAAACATGAAATTTTAACTACTCATAAATTTACTTCTCTTATTACAGTTACCCCTGGTATCGTTATAACTGTTTAAACACCTGGTACCGTTATAACTGTTTGAGCACCAAGGTATCGTTATAATGTGTGTGTGTGTGTGTGTGTGTGTGTGTATATTATACCAACACAAATTACCAATTTAAATGTAATTTAAATTGTGTAGCCCCACGCTTTTGGGAGACAATTTATACAACGGTATTTCTTTGTGTATATAGGTTGCAAATACAAATTTATTTGTACGTTTTTGGGACGTCAAAACACTGCAAATTGATATTTATTTAATGTAATTTTATTCTCTGTGTTATATAACATAACAAATTCAATTTAATTTATTGACTTGATTTCATGTGTGTAATCGTAATAAGAAGATGATACGTTATTTAAGTTTCAAAATTGTTCCATAATTTATTTTTAAACAAATTTTTCATATCGCATATTAAACATTGCCTCATTATTTTATCGTTTGTACGAAGTTTTCGTACATAACTTATTGCTAAAAAATTACATAGGCCTACACAAGTTATACACAAATCTTATTATCTAATTTTAATTACTTTAAAATATTTATTTTGCTCTCGGCTTACTCATTGTGTGCTCATATTTTTGCAATTGCTGATTCATTAGCATCAAAAAAGAATTTACTTCTATTCAAATTTCTTTTATATTACTTTGTTTTAACTTTCTACTCCATATGCATTATCCTTTATGATCAAAGACTTTACTAATTACGTTAATTCAAATTTTAAATATTTCTCTTATCATTTACGTTACTAATTACTAAATTTGTTACAAGAAATATTATTCTAATTTTTATTATGCTTTTACAGTTGTGTATAATTTATTTATTTTAATATTGGTTGAATGTCTTTCATTCCAACTTTAATTAGTGTCTTTCAAATGTTTTTAATTACAATTGTTTTTTATCACCTCGTTTGACGTGGTTATTCATCTGTACGTCCTCCTTCTGGTCCTCCGGTCGTGTCCTCCGTGTCGTTCTGGCCGCCTGGTCGTGTCCTCCGAGTCCTTCTCGTCCTCCGGTCGTGTCCTCCGTGTCCTTCTGGTCCTCTGGTCGTGTTCTACTGCATGTGCTTATTAATAGTCGTCTCGTCTCACGTCATAGGCTGTCGTTGTGTCCATAGACCTCACCGTATGTATTCTGCGGCTCTGGTTGGACATCTAGTTTGTCCTGTGACTCTCACTATAGATGTGAACTATAGATGTGAACGACTGCCATAGCCTCCTGCGGCAATGGTTGAATCGAGAAGAAGAAACTTTATTAGCGCGACCTGGCATATATAGTCAGGTCGTGTAAAAATTCCTGTCTGAACAATATTTGACTTGTCAGGTTCTGTGGAGCGTCCCTTTCCCCACTCTGGTGCAAGTCAAAATTTTCACCTATTTTCGCGAATTACGAAATTTGTTTCACATCACTGGATGCTCAATCGATCACTAATTTTTATGTGATTACTATACGTAAATTGCACTTCTTTATGGTACTCACAAAAAGAGTTATTCATTTTTTACGTATAGTAATTGCACTTTTCGTCACATCTGTACGGTTTTTTAACACTTTATTCACCTGTAATTTCTATACACTTTGGTGTCTTTTGTTTTATCCTATCGTACATAGTTTTCTTATAATTAAAATAAACATATAACTATTTTACTTGTAAAGGGTTGGTTACATTTCAGGAACGGACAGGTTTCACACACACCAACAAAATACCCGCGTATACAACGCTAGCGAGAGGTTTGTCGAAATACATGTCCATGCATGAATTCTGCGCTCCCTATTTTTACTACGATCCAGCTTATGCAATCTGAATCATGTTTATTAATTTATATTTATTTATTTTTATTACTTATTTCATTTATTTTGGCAATGCACAGTACCGTTAATGTTTGTACTGTTGCAATTTTGTGCCGCCCCTTGGCAAGACAACACAAAAATCGGGAACTAGTTTAATTATTTACCAGTAAACTAAACCAGCTGCCGTTGTTAGTAAAACTCTTACTAACAAATTACAAAACAAGTATGATATAGGAAACTGACAAGGTTTGCATAAACTTATTCACTCACTAGGTATTAGCTAAAACATCTCTTTATTGCTATTGAAATATTAAACAAACATTATTCGTGATTTTAAAGAAAGTTATTTTTGTAAATAGTGCTTTTACTGCTTCAAAGATCTTAATTATATTATTCTTGTTATATATCAAAAATTTATTCATATAACTGTTACTTTTAATACCACGGATCCGGGTCTCAATTTTCTCAAAATTATTAATTTATCAATATATACATTACGGTTACTATTACTTCTTACAAAATTACAAAATATACAAATCTGATAATTTGTTCATTACATTGCGAAAGTTCTTTAAAGTTCTTTGTTACTTCTTATTAAGGGAAATTTACAAAAGTTGTGGTTTGATATCACCTGAGGTTGTTGTTGTATTCTTGGGACATCTCCAGGCGTCTTCTACGGGTTGAGTACGTTGTTCTTGGTGTATCTACATCGGGTTGATTTTTTAGTTAACTTGAAGCTCTCGAAGATAGGTTGTTTACTTGAAGTTCCAAATGTTGTAATTTCACTTTTCTTAGTGCAGATTCTTGTAGTTCACATTTTCTTTATTTTAATTACAGTTATAGTTCTCACTTTGCAGTACTACAGTCTAGTAGTTAACTATGTTACACTTACATTTGATTTTGTTTTTAAGAGATGTGTTGGCTACCTTTTTCTATTTTATTTATATATTTTCTCACAAACTCTAGACACTACATTATTCACAATAACAAGATTTCACGCTGGATATACTTCTAGAGAACATACACACACGTATATGTGTACAACACCAAAACTCACGTCTACTCATTGCGACGTTCTACGGCCGAATGCGCGTACGGTTTAGGGGAGAGGGCTCAGTCAGCTAGTGCGTATTTACGCGCTAAGAAAATAGTTCGTACTTTTCCTATTATTATTTATTCATTAATTAGAAGACAAATACTTTATGTTTATTTTATTATGACTTAGGGATTTCTTTATTTCTCTAGTCGCTTTTTTAATTATTTAAGTAATTATTATTATTATTCACTACTTAATACTTTTCTTGGCGTGTTGGTACTGGAAGGTTTCAAGTTGATTCAGGAATCTGGGTATAGGTAAAGGTGTATGATACTCTTACTTATTAAAATTAAAAAATTTTAATCTGTGCGATTTTTAATACATTTAAAATCGTCACAATGTATTATAACGAAACAAATTGAGTTCATGAGTGTACTCGTAATAAGAAGATGATGCGTTATATAAGTTTTAAAAAAATTTTCCATTATTTATTTTTTATTAAACAAAATTCCTTTATTTCGAACAGCAAAATAATACTCATTATTATTCGATTGAATGAACCATTCGCACATGACTTAAGGTTAACAAATTATATATAACATGTTATGCATAAACCTTATCATCTAGTCTTAATTAATTAAATATTTTGATCTCGGCTTACTCATTGTGTGGTTATATTTGCGATTTCGTATTATTTTCTGTAATTCTGAATTTACTATTATTATAATTTATTTAATCTTATTTGACTTTAATTCTTCACTATTGCATATGCATTTTACTTTATCAAACAAATACTTTATCAATTACTCTCATGTATTTTTATTTAAAATCATATCAAACAAAGTCTTTATCAATTACTCTCATATATTTTAATTTAAACTTAAATATTTCTCTATTAGCATTTATGTTTGATTCAACTACTAATTCGTATACATGAGTTATTATTCTACATTACAATCCGCTTTTGCATTTATGTACATTTCTTTATGATTGATTAACTGTTCGAATGGTTTTCATTCTATGTTAATTAGAGTCTTTCAATTGCCTGTAATTAACAAAAATGGTTTTTCATCACCTCATTTGATGCGATACTATCAGTGTGTCCTCCTCGCGTCCTCGGTCTGTGTCCTCGTTCCTCTGGTCCTCTTCCAGGATTCCACTGCTAGTGCTGTTTACTAGTTGTCTCTTATGATCTCATGGATCGTAAGTGAGTCCATCGAACCTCTTCGTAGGTGCTCTGCTGTTCTGGTTGGACTTCCAGTTCGTCCCGTGACTCTCATTGTAGATTTAAAATAGCGTCGTCGACTGACATAGCCTCCTACGGCAACGGTTGAAAATAGAAGAAGAAACTTTATTAGCGCGACCTGGTATTTATAGCCAGGTCTGAACAATTTTCGTCTTCTCAGAGTTTGTCGAAGCGTCTTTATCCCCACTCTGGTTCATTTCACTAATTTCGCCTATCCTCGCGAATTGCGAAGTCTGTTTCACACTACTCGATGCTCAATCGATCGCTAATTTGTATATGTTGTAATCTAAAAACGACTCCTTATACTCTTCGAAACACTCTTCTAATTAAGCCCCACGTTGTTGACGTCAATTTGTAATCTAAAAAATTACGTTACTTTGTAATATGTTATGCCCCACTGTTGGGTTCGTCAATTTGTAAAGAAACTGTAAATGAGTAACCAGTGTTGCGGGTTTATCGTTATTTCAGCCCTACGTTATGAGCGTCAATTTATAATAAATTATATGTTGTTACTTATTTTTAGATGAAGATCAAAAGCTCCACTGTTGAATGCGTCGATTTGTAAAATTTTACTGCAGATGAGATCTTCTGCAAATCAATGTTAATTTATTTATAAAGATAATTATATATTATGTGGTTGATATTATTCGGTTATTGACAATAGACCTGTGTTAAGTATTTATCAAGTGTTTTACCAGAGAAAAACGATATATTACAGTTATTATAGTGAATAATTCAGTATTTTTCTCCAACCCTAGTCGGTATGTATTATCTAAATTGGAAAGAGACTAGAGCGGAGAGCGTAAGTTAGTTCTCTATTCTCCCGTATTCACCATATGTCTGCAGACGAGCGCTGTTATTTCCAATCGGCCAGTTATTATAGGCTAAGTCGTTCCACTTGATGCGTTTCTCACGTTCCTTCCTCTGTAAAATACACCCTATTCAAAATACACTAATTTTTCTACAAATAACACAAAATTGTCAAATTCAAGAAGGGTTCTTTATTTTATATATGTTTAAATTCCAACAGCTGCTTCCTCCTGTCACTAATACATCATATCGATCACACAATACAGAATCGATTTTTTATTGAACTCGTGTTTTAGATGTTACAATTTAATTATAATTTTCAGTTTGTCTTTTATCTCAGGGTACATGTAGTTCTTTCAACTATTAGTAAGGTCAGGTAATGCAAATTCAGGTTACTAGGTATTACAATTTAGTTTAAAATCTTATTATATAAAGTATAAACATAAGCAGGTTTTTTACCAAACGTTTACAAGATACTCGTTAAGGCAGTGTTCGACTAAACGGTGACGGATAGCCGAGTGATGATGAATGGCTTGAATATATCAACCTCCAGCTTCTCAATAAAAGTTGGTGTTAGTGTCCCAGGATGTAATGGAAAGTTCAGTTCTTGATCTTCGCTGATTTTTCGTTTCTGGTGGTCACAAGTCCCGACGGAATTAGTGTAGTATTAAGTTCTTGCTCCGTTGTTGAAAGTGAGGTTCTGTATGTAAATTTAATTCTCTTTATTTTTCGTTGTAAGGTATTTATTCACTTCGACTTCTCCAGGTCTGGCGTTGTCTTCATTTATTTATTGTTTTCCATTATTACTCATTTGACGGTAGGTTTAGTTAATTTGTTCTTTAGATTTTTGATTTGAATTTTATTGATAGGTATTTTTATATTCTCGTAATGACAGCCTCGGAAGTCGTCGAACCGTCGTTTTGATCAGTTACTATGTTTTCATTTGAATTAACAGTAATTTTATTTATTAGGTTTATTGGTTTTTTCTAGATTTATCACCACTGAACTGTCCTAGTTCATTTATAACAATTGAATGTTGAAATCAACAAGATATCTTGCATTTTGTTGCCCTAACAACCATCTTCCTCTTATGTTATTGGATAATATTTGTTATCCTAGAGCCGTAATTAGGAAATATACTTACACTTATTTAATAAAATACTCCCTTATTATAATTACATTAAATCACATAAAACACCCACCTAATATGCATTATTAAACCATATACATTTTACTACATTTTCTTACTGCTCAACTTATCTTAAAAAGTATTATTTTCCTTTTACAACATACTAATTTTCGGCCTATTTGTTTAATTACATGTGTTATAATTTTTTGTTTTTAATTTAACTTTTCTGACCTGACCTACTGTACAAAGATTCACTGGCTTATGGTCAATAATTCTAATTTTAATTTATCCTGATTTCAATTTATGATTATTATTATTTATTTTATCATTGAACCCTTCATTGGTTTGTAACATAATTATAATGACCACTTGACAATTTATTAACAATTATTGTCTTCCTGGTCAAGTTTACAAATATTTTTTTAAGACATCTTCATTAATTATTCAAAGGAAATACACTTAACATGATACCATACATAATAAATACACTTGTATTTAATTACTTAAATACAAGTTTAACATGAATGAAATTAGTACCCATTACTTAATACTTTCTTAAAGCAATGGTTTCACACCTGCTACATACAAAACACAAAATAAATATCATGTAAACACAATATCATGATAAAGCACAACAACATGTACATCTTTATAAAACATTAAATATCAATTAAACAGTGTATTATTTTCAAACTCGTCTACAGTAAACTCATCTCATTAGACACTGTGTTTATAGTTTACATCTTCCACTGATCACTCCATATTTTATATTTAGATACATTTTTACTATTTTATTACCTAGTAACCTTACTAAGTATTATTCATATATTTTTTTAGGTGAGGTTTGCCTTCCTGACCTTAATTATGGCATACCTTGGGTATTGTTTGAGTTTCTATGGACAAAGTGTTTATGTAACGTTTGGGACCATAACTTTGTTACGTTACATAATACTCCCCCTCCGGACAAAGTTTATTTTAGCTGAATATCGTTTAGTTGAAATGAACTTATAGTTTCTTCATGCCTTGGAATATTTATTTGATAAAATTATCAATTTATAATGGTTTCAGTTTTTTCTTGTTTCTGCTTTAGTACGCAATTCAATGGGTTCTTTGGGGGTTTATTTTCTATTTATATTCCTTAAACTTTTAATTGCACCGGAAAACTGTGTTGACACTCCTTGTATATGTTGTCATTAATTCTCTACTTGTACCTCCCTCAGTTGTACACCTGTCCTTTTCTCTGGAACTCATAACTTCTTCTAGCTTATTACGCCATCATTTCTTATTATCATATTTATATTTAATTACCTCGCTTGGTGTATAATCCCTAAAACACTATATTTCCCTAACATTTTTCCCTAATATCATAGCTGGTACGGAATCAGAGGGGCACTATTGGCTTCCATTACTCTGCAGTTTCCCTAACTATATCTTCTGAGATCAGAGGAACTTCATCTCTGTCCAGAAAAAAAAAATAAACGTTGCACGATCACAACACAATACATATAATTATTACCTATAAGGTAGCTCCTTCGCTACAAACTTATATTCGAGGGATGATTACTATTATTTCTGAGGTATCCTAATACTTTTCTTAACTTATTTATCTCGTTGTTCTATAGTTCCATTTATCATATTATTCACCAGTATAGTTAAAGCTGTTCAATATTCATTTTAAATTCTTCTTAGTTCCGTGCTGTCAATTAATTATTCTTTAGCATACGTATTTTACTATTTTTAATTCACTCCATTTACTTCTGCAATTAAACACTGAATCTCCTCCTTATCATAAATTGTATGGCATATTCTACCTTCATCTAACTCATTTCTAACCCTTCTTTCTCTTCTTTTATGATTATTAGCTTAAAATAATTTCTTCTGAATTATGTAGTAAGGTGTTCTTACTTATTTTTGAATTTTTGGTTTTAAAATTGATTCAACATAATTTCTCTGAAGTATCGTGTAATTAGTTTATTTCATTTAATAGTTAGTTTAATGTATTTTAATTAGTTTCTCATTATTTTCCTTTGATTTGCTTGATTCTGTATCCATAAAATCCGTCCCTTTTCTCCAATGGTTGGTTTGGAATCCGTTTAACCATGGTCCATTATTTCCTGTGTACTGATTGTTCGGATTTCTCTAGTGTGTAGTATTATTTCCGTCCTTGTGACGTATCTCACTATCATCTGGTCCTTCCATCTTGTCGCTATAAAATTTTCATTTATGCTAAAGTTTACCATCGTCTTTCGAACTGATTCTTCCGTACTGTTTCTTAATAGTTCGAATGGTTCATACAAAATCTCCATAAGTCCTCCATGCTCCTCGGTTAGTTTTGGCTTTTTCGGTCCTTCTAATCTGTCTAGGAATTCAATTGTTGTTCCTTTAGAGTTTCTTAATTGCCTTACTTCTCTGGGTTCCGTAATTGGTATATTATGTAGCTTAACTAATCCCCTTTTAATCATCTCCAATCCTTCCTGTGTATTTATTAATTTCCTTTGACGTTTTTTCCTTTTTTTCATTGTCTTCATTTCATTGTTAACCCGTTCTATTCTTCCGGCTATGTTGATTCGTACTTCGTTTAGTTTTTCTTGGGTTTTCGCTTGTACCTCTTTTATTCTAGTTTTGTTATTGTTTTCTACTTGATTAATTTTGGCTTCTACTTCCACTCCGAGTTGTATGATGGTTTCATCTGTCTTTTCTAGACCTGCCTTAGATTCAGTTATTTGCTGTCTTACTTACTCTTCATAATCATCCACCCTTTTGTTAAGTGTTTCATTGACATTTGCAATCCTTTCATTGATGACTTCCCTCAACGTTTGGTTTTGTTCATTGATGATTTGCCGCAACTCCTTATTATTGTTTTCAATTCTTTCGTCTCTTTGTTTGTTATTTTCCTGAATCTGCTTTAAGCTCTCGTCGTTCCTGTCAAACCTTTCATTAATTTGGTTTAAGCTTTCATTTATCAGCCGGTTATTCTTATCATTTTCCTCTTTATTTTTGTCAAACTTCTCATTCATTAGTTTGATTAAGTTCTCATTTTATTTCCTAAAATTTTCATTAGTTTCCTCTTTATTCTGGTCAAACCTTTCCTCCATTTGTTTTATTAAATTTTCGCTTAAAGCCTCGTTTTTTTTCCTTGAGTTTTCCTCCATTCGTTTAAAATTTTCATTATTGGCTTCCTTCTGTTTCTTGGAATCTTCTTTAATTAATTCCCATAGTTTTAGTAAATCCATATCACCTCTGGCTTCCTCCTTGTCCCCCGCCTGTTGTTCCTTTTCGATGTCTGTAACAATCTATGCTTCTTCGCCCCGTCTATCTTCTTCCGTTTCTTGGTCTTTCGCCATCCTTTTAGAAATACCTCTCGTATGCATTCCTGTGCCTCTAATAGTTGCCTGCTCCAGTTAAGTAATAGCGATATAGTCGATTTTTTACTTAACTAAAGCCCACTCGTTGAGCGCCAATTTGTAATAAAAATTACTCTATGTATTTATTTATTACGAGGGTATTAAGGTTGCCGGTTTATAGTTATTTCAGCCCCACGTTATGAGCGCCAATTTGAAACAAACTGTAAATATGTTTTCGTTATGTGTATGTAACTAGTGTAATGCTGCTGCGGGTTTATCGTTATTTCAGCCCTACGTTATGAGCGTCAATTTATAATAAATTATGTTTTTACTTATTTTTAGATGAAGATCAAAAGCTCCACTGTTGAATGCGTCGATTTGTAAAATTTTACTGCAGATGAGATCTTCTGCAAATCAATGTTAATTTATTTATAAAGATAATTATATATTATGTGGTTGATATTATTCGGTTATTGATAATAGACCTGTGTTAAGTAGTTATCAAGTGTCTTACCAGAGAAAAACGCTATATTACAGTTATTATAGTGAATAATTCAATATTTTTTTTTCAAACCTAGTCGGTATGTATTATCTAAATTGGAAAGAGAGTAGAGCGGAGAGCGTAAGTTAGTTCTCTATTCTCCCGTATTCACCATCTGTCTGCAGACGAGCGCTGTTATAGGTTACGTCGTTCTACTTGATGCGTTTCTCACGTTCCTTACTCTGTAAAATACACCCTGTTCGAAATACACTAATTATTCTACAAATAACACAAAATCGTCAAATTGAAGAAGGGTTCTTTATTTTATATATGTTTAAATTCCAACAGCTGCTTCCTCCTGTCACTAATACATCATATCGATCACACAATACAGAATCGATTTTTTATTGAACTCGTGTTTTAGATGTTACAATTTAATTATAATTTTCAGTTTGTCTTTTATCTCAGGGTACATGTAGTTCTTTTAAATATTAGTAAGGTCAGGTAATGCAAATTCAGGTTACTAGGTATTACAATTTAGTTTAAAATCTTATTATATAAAGTATAAACATAAGCAGGTTTTTTACCAAACGTTTACAAGATACTCGTTAAGGCAGTGTTCGACTAAACGGTGACGGATAGCCGAGTGATGATGAATGGCTTGAATATATCAACCTCCAGCTTCTCAATAAAAGTTGGTGTTAGTGTCCCAGGATGTAATGGAAAGTTCAGTTCTTGATCTTCGCTGATTTTTCGTTTCTGGTGGTCACAAGTCCCGACGGAATTAGTGTAGTATTAAGTTCTTGCTCCGTTGTTGAAAGTGAGGTTCTGTATGTAAATTTAATTCTCTTTATTTTTCGTTGTATGGTATTTATTCATTTCGACTTCTCCAGGTCTGGGTTATCTTCATTTATTTATTGTTTTCCATTATTACTCATTTGACGGTAGGTTTAGTTAATTTGTTCTTTAGATTTTTGATTTGAATTTTATTGATAGGTATTTTTATATTCTCGTAATGACAGCCTCGGAAGTCGTCGAACCGTCGTTTTGATCAGTTACTATGTTTTCATTTGAATTAACAGTAATTTTATTTATTAGGTTTATTGGTTTTTTCTAGATTTATCACCACTGAACTGTCCTAGTTCATTTATAACAATTGAATGTTGAAATCAACAAGATATCTTGCATTTTGTTGCCCTAACAACCATCTTCCTCTTATGTTATTGGATAATATTTGTTATCCTAGAGCCGTAATTAGGAAATATTCTTACACTTATTTAATAAAATACTCCCTTATTATAATTACATTAAATCACATAAAACACCCACTTAATATGCATTATTAAACCATATACATTTTACTACATTTTCTTACTGCTCAACTTATCTTAAAAAGTATTATTTTCCTTTTACAACATACTAATTTTCGGCCTATTTGTTTAATTACATGTGTTATAATTTTTTGTTTTTAATTTAACTTTTCTGACCTGACCTACTGTACAAAGATTCACTGGCTTATGGTCAATTATTCTAATTTCAATTTATCCTGATTTCAATTTATTGATTATTATTATTTATTTTATCATTGAACCCTTCATTGGCTTATAACATAATTATAATGACCACTTGATAATTTATTAACAATTATTGTCTTCCTGGCCAAGTTTACAAATATCATTTTAAGTCATCTTCATTAATTATTCAAAGGAAATACACTTAACATGATACCATACATAATAAAAACACTTGTATTTAATTATTTAAATACAAGTTTAACATGAATGAAATTAGTACCCATTACTTAATACTTTCTTAAAGCAATGGCTTCACACCTGCTACATACAAAACACAAAATAAATATCATGTAAACACAATATCATGATAAAGCACAACAACATGTACATCTTTATAAAACATTAAAAATCAATTAAACAGTCAATTATTTTCAAACTCGTCTACAGTAAACTCATCTCATTAGACACTGTTTTTATAGTTTACATCTTCCACTGATCACTCCACATTTTATATTTAAATATATTTGTACTATTTTATTACCTAGTAACCTTACTAGGTATTATTCATATATTTTTTAGGTGAGGTTTGCCTTCCTGACCTTAATTATGGCATACCTTGGGTATTGTTTGAGTTTCTATGGACAAAGTGTTTATGTAACGTTTGGGACCCTAACTTTGTTTCGTTACAATATTTACTTCTTTTAATTACATACATATGTAATATGTAATTTATTCTTCTTTATTGTAATTACAAAAAAGCTATTCACATTTTACTTATAGTATTTGCACTTTCTGTCGCTTTGTCACGGTCTTTTAACCATTTGTTCACCTTTATTTTCTACACCCTCTGGTGTCTTTCGTTTTACAGTACCGTACATATTTTTCTTATAATTAAAATGAAACCTAAATTCTGTTAATATTTGAAAAGGAATTGTTACTGTTCAGGAACGGACAGGCTTCACACACACAAACAAAATACACGTGTACACAATGCTAGCGACAGGTGGGCCAGATATGCGTGTACATGCATGAATTCAGCGTTCTCTTTTTAAATACGATCCAGCTTGCAATCTGAATCATGTTTATTGATCAATATTTATTTATTTTTATTATTTATTTAAATTACATGGCAATGCACAGTACCGTAAATGGTTGTACTATCGCAATATGTATACAAATTGTCTGTTTAAGCAATTATTTCTGCACTCATCCAAAATGACTAGAGAAGGATACTGTAACTGAAAACAAAATTAATTTATGCAATCTGTTTTTATTTAGGGTAATACACTTAAATGCCAGTCTCTCATCTAGGTTAGCAGCACGTAGGCTGGTTGGCAGCAGCTCGCCTCGCTTCACGCTTCTAAGATGCTATCAGACACTTTTAATATAAGCGGTTTCACTCCACGTAAATAAGATTATACACAATAACTCTTAAAAGACGAAGGTTGTCTAAATAATTCAATTTTTGTGGTACAATGTAGTTGTTTAAATCCGTGTGTGTATGGATGTGTTTGTTGTTTTCGTTGAACTTTAAATTTTTCCGTTTACATAAGTTTTAAATAAATAAATTCGTACTGAACTAGCGTAAAAACAACAGCGTCCTTTTAATATGAAACAGAAAGAATTATTTATAAAGCTGTAAAGATGTAACTGAAAAAATAAATATGCTTTTGGAGTAAAGTTTGTTAATCTATTGTTCTTTTAATTTTAATTCAATCACTCTTCCTGCTAGTTGATTTTTTTTGCCAGATTGCACTGTAAAAGACGTTTTAAATTATTTGTTTACAGTCAGTCCAGAATGGAATGCTCGTATTGACACCACATTCTCAAATAAAAGCTATACAATCAATTTGGGACATACAATTTGAAAAAAGTTTTAATAGAAGACTGCGTGCAGAAATGGGTACCGTTATCATTCTACGCTAACTGTGCTATCATTCTCTACCAGCGGCTGCTGATGAGTAGTGTGTGTGTGTGTGTGTGTGTGTGTGTGTGTGTGTGTGTGTGTGTGTGTGTGTGTGTGTGTGTGTGTGTGTGTGTGTGTACCGGTATGTTGAGGTTTCCCCATAAGTCATTTTGTGACTGTTATTGATATTTATATTAGTATAATACTTTTAATATCTGGAAACTTATGTTTATTATTTAAACAGAATGTGGATAAATTTTTAGGCAGACTTATTAGCTTTACGAACACACTGATTACTGAAGCTTCCGATCATGTACATTTTTCTTCGTGGCATTCTATATAGTATGTTCAATTTTTATTTTAAATGGTTAATTTAGTTTTAGGTTTTACTTTACCAAAAACTATGTTGTTTGCGTTATAAGATATTTTTGTTTTTTTATCTTTAAATATTTTAGTGGATGGTTAGTGAGGAACGGTCAATAATACTAATTTTAGTTATTTTGCGTCGACGTTTCGACAATATTTATTGTCATCTTCAGGACCTGTGTATGAAATACAATAGAAATATCAAACACAACGAGACAATTAAATATTTTTGGGTGAACGTGTTGGTGATGTGAGTGTGTGCGTGCGTATGTATGTATCATTTTATATGTGAAGACTTATGATAGTTTGTTTACATCTTCAAATTATCTTTAAGAAAGCGAGCAAATTATAGTATGAGAGAACTTAATTTATACAGTATTACAATTTAAATTACTAAATGTAATGTTATTTTAATTAATTAAACAAACAGTAATCAACAATTGGATATTAGATTAGTACATAAATTGTTTATACCTACTAAAATTTGTATTATTGGCCGATCCTCACTAACCATCCATTAAAACATTCATTGATTGACGGTCACTAAAAATTTAAGGATTTATCTTTAAATATTTTACTTGGATTTCATATTAGATTTCCTTAATATGTTATAATTGTTAATTTTGTATTATCATTAGTAATTTTATTTTTATGTAGGCTTGTTATGTGTCTAGTGAGATTTTATTGTATTTTATTTACTACAACACTTGACTTTGTGCCCAATGTCTATTACTATTTCTACAACACATTCTTTTTGTCGTACTCTTTGTAATTTTGGGAGATTTTAAGCATTCGTTTTACTATTAAGCAATTTGAAGCAGCCACTTTATGTTTGTGTAGATGGTGGGAATTATTTAAAATTGTAAAATTTATTTGAAACGGTTTTCTATGTATCCATTACTGTGAATTTTTATTATTTCCTACAATGGTTGAGGCTACTGAAATTACTCAATTTAATTATTGAGTATAACCAACAGCTTACATTGTTTTGCTGACACTTCCTACGCTTCTATAGTTTATTAGAGATGATTGCCTCCATAGGCTAATGTCATTTCCAGCACTTTGTATATTGTCAGTTAATATTATCAATCCATGTAATCCATGTGAAGTGAGATAGTGTTATGCTTATGCAGAAAGAAAAATGACAGTTTTTAACATGAAGAAAAAATAGAAGTTCTCTTTTCGTTATTTCCTTCTTTCTCTAAGAACGTTATTCATTAAGTAGCATAATGGTACTGTTCTGAAGAACTTTTTATTATTTACTTCCTTACCACTTCTAAAAAATAAATAGATTCCGCACTATCTCATTTTATCTACTGTACCTCTATTCTCCAATTATTTTAAGGTAATGGAATACCGGTACCAATAATATTTACTATCAAGGAAAAGTGACAAAAACGAGACTCAATAACATTTAATTAGTTAACATTTAAGACTTGTGGTAGTTATGTCTACACCCTACTTTTAAAACTCGAGTTCAACTCTTTTGTGCTCTTACGTCTTGGAAAGTCAATTTTCATAGTAACAAGGGTATACAGTGTATTATTAATAAGTAATTTATATGCTTGACTAAGAAAGGTAAGAAAATGTCTGACCTTTCCTTAAGCAATCAAAAACAGAACACAAAACAATTTTGGTCTTTCTTGACATGACAATATCGTATAGGAAAACATGTTCTGCTAAATAGAATAGAAAACGTTTCTGTACATATGCAAGCAATGCAATATTTCATTTCGTATGTAAGCGCGAGTGCTGAATAATGCATCATCGACATGACAGACACGACCGACTAATGTAAAATGTATTTGCACACCTCGCAACACGGGGTCTGTAAATGTATTCAATATATCAAGGCACAAATGTTTCTCGTTTTTCTATGAAATATAAATTCACAGTGTAAACGCACAATCAATTCATCTGCAAAACGTGTATATCGACATCGTTATATGTTCTTCACATCTAGTTTTTAAAAATTCTTTCCTAAAAGAAAAGTATCAAACCGTTCTGTGTGATAAATTTGTCGTAATTTTGTACAAATGTGTTAAGCTATTGAGTACATTTGTTAATTAATTTTAATTATATTCATCTACAGGAATATGTTTGTATGTGTTTGTGAAATTGCTGTGACTTCTGGATCCTAGGAGAAGATAATTCGGAGGTGTTAAATTTCACAGAAGAAGCTAGTACATATAGTTCCTAAGCCATAAAAATGTTTACAGTAGTTGTTGCGATCTGATAGCTCTTATGAGAAAACAAAAACAAAATTCGTACATTTTCACGTGTCAACGTAATGTTTTAACACATATAAAAATGGCGGCTATGTGAATACATGTATTTGATACGTGAATGTTGATACTTACCTGTTGTTTCTTCATTTTCTTACAACAGCGATCAAGAACTGCCATAATTTTTATATATCAGATTTCTTTTCTTTGAAATAAGACGTTATTAGCACTTCTTAAGGAATTCTGTCGTCTGCGAATCGCACTTCCTAGAACTACTCAATGGATTCTGCATCCAGAATAAAATGATGATTAATAAATTGTACTAATGAAGGCGAAACGAATTTGTTGTCAATATAGGATATTACGTATTTAATAACAAAATATGTAGTGAACCAGAAGTTAGGTACTAGTGTTGAGCTACTGTTTTCCTAGAACTTACTAATAATACTTATTTAAATAAATTACTAAATTAAAATCTGAAATTATATATGTATAGTTATTTAAAACAGTAATACATTTTTAAAATTAAATTTTATCATATTTGCTTATCATACTTTAATGTTGTAGCGTCTTCTTCCTTTTTTGCTAAATCTGGCGTAAAAGCTATGGAACGCCCAAATACTGGTGAATTAGCTACAATAATACTCAAACGGCTTCCCCATTTCTTCTTGAGACTTGCCTATCCTGAAATCATCGAGTGTAACAAATTTGCTGTTTACCTACTGCTTTACGTTAACACAGACATGTCTTCTATATTCTATTCATTTTGTGTCTCATTCAGTAAATTTACTTCGTCTACGTCAGTGTACCACGTCTACAATATAGTCTATTTCACCACGTTTTTTCGCATTCTATATTCTGTATTTAATTGTATATTTAACATTAGTCTCAAGACACACAATTTAAATAAATTCAAATCCAAACTTTCTTGTGCATGCTAAGCTGCGTAATAATTAGTTTGCAAACACTTGGCTTAACTCTTTTCGTACCTATTTTACAGACAAGTAGCCTATTCCGTGTTGTCACAAACTATGAATTTCCATTTATAGGCTGATACATCTTAGAATATATGAGCTTGCCAACTAGGAATATTACTTTTACTTCCATGTTCCGTAAGGAAATAGACGTATGGTTGGGCTGATTCTAATTGTAGTACCCTTAAAAAATGAAGAAATGTCATTTGCCGGTGTGTGTGTGTGTGTGTGTGTAGAATATTTTCTATGACGAACAATAACTTTCGCAAATTCTAACAGAATCAAACAGTTGTTTGCATATGTACCCGAGTTGTGGAGGACTCAAGGCCTGTTGATGTTGGTGAAGATCGCTTAAGGGGGAGGGGTAGTTTACCTGCAACGTTTTACTTTTTAACAACAGTAAAGTACTTAATTTTGAAAAATAAAGTATCCTGAAAAGAATGTTATAATAATCCACTGTATGAAGGTAGATTAACTATATGTATCAGTGTTACAGATATATAAATGGAAAGGATAGTTGAAGGGCGAGGGGGTAATTTTTTGAAAATTATTTGCTGATATCAAGTTAAGTAAGAGTATTTAATTTTGAAGGATAAGGTACCTTAGCAATTACATCTAGTATAACTATTACTCTATGAATGTGTAAATATCACTAATGGTGGTGATCGGTTGAGGAAGAGGGATGATATCTGCGTAGTTGAGTCTCTTTATAAGAATGAAGTACCTAATTTTTAGGTAAAGTGACTCGAAAATAACATTTCATAAACGACTACCCCATAATAACAAAAATATCTATAAATAGTGAAAAATAATTTGAAAGTGGGAGATAGCCTAATTTTTTAGAAATTATCTAACCGAATTCAAGTAAATAATTTTAAATATAAATTTTAGAACATGGAAGTCATTTATAGTTCGCCATACCGATATTTTGTATTGATGTTATAAATTTATGCGAACGTAAACCTAAAATTTGCAATAAAATATTAACAATTGATATCGTTCCATGCTTTGTAACCACGAATATGTAAACAAAATAATTTCTCGTTTCCAGAAACTTACGGATAAACAAACGCTGGGCGGCATTCGCTTTCTTCTGCGTTGTTGTGAATACAATTACCTGAAAGTCTTCGTCCGTTTATCAGCTGCAGTAATCAAGACATTCTCATAAAATCAGTCTTATTCAAAAAGAAATCGTAGACAAAAATTATTTAAAATTACCGTGGACAAACACATGTCGGAAAACATTTTCCTTCTATTACAAGAACCGTCGTTGGAATAATTTCTCATGCAGTTTTGAAATTAAAATCTGAGTACGTCTTGAAAATTTCAGTATGCATTCATGAAAGTGCACAGCGAACAACGACAGCGCTGTCTTCGTTTTCTGAAGCTCTGCTGATTATGGAAAACCTTTTTAAAGATACCACACAAGGTACCGCTGAAGATGCTTCGTGATTCGCCAAAAATGCTTCAGGAAAGCCCTTGGTAGTGCTAGAGGAGCTACTTATCAAGATTCTGTAAGAAGAGCATTTAAGAAGAGTGCCGTGTCTGCGAAACTGATCGACGACGCACAGGAAGTATTCCGAAGTGTGTGTGCAGGTGAGCGTGTTGTGGGTGTGTGTGTGTGTGTGGGTGTGTGCGCGCGCGCGCGCGGTTGTTTTCTTTATTTACGTTAGCTTTAGTTTGCATTTAGTAAATTTGTAAGTACGGATGCGTCTCTGTATAAAACAATAAATGACTTAGGCATATAAAATACTGCATTTAGACATACATATATTTAGGATACTTTTAAATATTGAACGCTTTTGCCCTATCCCTCCAATGGGACAGTCGGTAAAACGTATAATTAAGCAATTTTTACAAAGTATACGTTGTATGTTTATTTGTACATATTAAGTGTAATAAAGTGTTCCGTATTATTTGTAACTAGTTTTTACTAAGTTTTTATTATAATTTTTATAACTAATAATTGTCTATGTATTTAAATTAATGTTGCTTTAGACTTCAGACTTCACAAAGACAATTAATGTGATACATATAACCTATAATATTCATATACCTTATAGCCTGAAACAATTGTTATGGTTTGACAATAAATTTTTATAAACTACCAAGCGTACTTAATTCAAGTCTTTTTAAATTCCAAAGAATTTAATGTCTTAACACAGTGTTTTATATTATAATAATGTTAATAATATTATACATAATTATAAAAATAATTAAAAATTTGTTTAAGTGAAGTAAACCAAACAGAAGTTTCCGTTCTGATTTAAAAGCCAAAGATTAGATTACACCACTAATTCATAATGGTGTTTGCCTGAGTTCATCAGCTGACATTTGTTTGGGATGTTCAGTTATATGCCATCCCTAAACATATAAATGGGCAAGTAATACACTTTGAAGAAGATAGGAGTACACTTTGGTGTGTATAATTGCAACTGAGAAAACAGGACGATATAAAAAAAAAAAAAAAAAAAAAAAAAAAATAGCTACTGCTAATCTCATTCGCTCGCCACTTTTTACCTCTTCATTAAAAAAAAAGTAACAAATTAATAGCTACTGCTAATCTCATTCGCTCGCCACTTTTTACCTCTTGATTATTGTAATTAGGATTACTATTTTTTTACTGATTACTTTTAATACGACGTGCTATTAGTGATCTACAGTAAGTGCAAATTCGTAGAATAAATTGGTATCTTTTAATTCTATTTTTACATTTAGTACAGTAAAATCAACAGTTGAAAGTTCACAAAGATATAATGAGTCTCTCTGCCATATTGCAGAGTCTTATCCAGTATTTTTGAGATGGTTGATACCTGTTTTATAGTTGACTTCCCACCTTTGAAACTTGCTTGGGTACCGTGTACTATTATTTCCAACATTTTCCGGATCCACTTGCATAGTACTTTGGGGAATACTTTGTAAACCCGTATTACCATTGTAATAAATCGGCAGTTTAAGCATACCATCATATCTTCCTTCATGTGTATTATGCAAATAATTTCCATATTTCACTCATCAGGGAGGACTTTCTGGTTCCAAATTTCCCTTATTAGTTTATGTATAGCACCCCACAGTGTCTCACTTTCATTCTTCATCAGCCCCGCTAGAATATTATTACTTCCAGGGGTCTTATTTTTGGACAGTTGTTAGGTAGCTTCTACTACCTCCTGTTGTGTTGGCTGATTCTGCTTTTGTTCTTCCTCCTTTATCCCTTAGTTCAAACAACTCGAGTTACGAGTTATCTTCTTGAGTACACCTTTACCTGTCCAACGTATTTCGTGCAGGGCTAGCATATCCAACCTACATCTCTTTGCAGTACCCAACAATGACCTCAACGGTCATTTTCTACAGAGGATTCGTATATCCCATGTTGACATTCTCATATATATTTTTCGCCTGCCAGTCCTTTGACTCGAGATCCGTCCAGATTTATCTCCTGTACCACAGCCCAACCCTCAATCCTTTTGCGGGCTGCATTTCGTCAGGGAGTTGTCTTTTACCTTATCTTAAGTGCTCTCACAGCCCGGTCGCAGTAGGTTCCCTATCTTAGAAAATGTGTAAAGTCCTTGACCGACTAGGGGCTCCTCCGCTTTCATCCTAGGGATATATTCTGCTGCCGATGCACACCATCCTGCTAGATCAGGACCAAGGTTATCCTCAGGATGCACTAACAGGTCACCTGGAAGACCAGACGCCATAATTTCGGGACATACAAATTCCTCGACAGGGTCCCTTCACTACGGGTGATCAGCCCGGTCTGCCCATTGCTTATTTTGTCTCGCCCGATTGTTCTATTTGGCATTACCCGCCCATGACGAGCTGGAGAGCATTCTACCTATTCATCGTCTGCGCAGGAGCCCAATGAAGGATTAACAAACCCCATTTAGAGAAGTAATACAGAGGAACGAATTTATGTTGCATTGTAGCTGCCTCCAGATTGATGCTACTCCGACAAGGTGCAGTCCTGCATGGGAACTAAATAATTTATTGATTACAGTAATCTAAACTAAGTAATCTAAAGTTACAGTAGTAATATGATATGGAAAAGAATTTGACTCTAACCCATGTAATAAATGGTTATTTTGATTAATTTATAATATTAATAGATTATTATCTGTATTACATGAACTATTATAATTTTAACAGCTTTGTAAAAACGAATTCTCAAATGGCATATAACATATAAATTTAACATAGATAGTGCAATAAATATTTAATAATTTGATTGTTCAACGATTTGCATAAATATTTTCAGCTGTGTAATACTCGTTTTCAACTTCTGACTCATTAATCATCAGTAGAAACTTATTTTTTCAACTGAAATCTTAAAGCAAAATAAGATCCCCAATACAGAAAGCGTACTTTTAAATGGCTTTGTTATATTGAATAAGAGAACATAAAACTATCTAATACGCCTAAAAAGAAAGTGAAATGATCTTTGTGATTATGGACAGTTAGATTAAACACGGGTAAGGAAGGGGAAATAAAGCTTACGAACATTATTACAGTACATGCCTAGCATATAGGACTAATGCTAAGAATATATTACGTGCCCAAAAATAAATATAATTGATCCATCAGCAACATCAGTAACATTGCAATCTCCATATATACTTATCACATAGGACATGTTACCGTGAAATTTAATTTCGTTTGGGATGTGTGAATTATAACCTTTAATTATGATGTAATATTGAAAACCGTGTAATATGTCAACTTGTTAATAAAACCTGGAGTGAACGATAAGCAAATTTCCCCCATTCCCCCTTATACAAAAAATCGTTCGTAAGTTTATAACTTTCACGCTGTTTGTCACAGGAATATGGATAGTCTCTACAAGCATTAATCAATTGACCATTTTATTTTTACTTAGGGAGTTGGACGCACCTCGATGGAAGCGTGATATTGTTGTATATCTGTCGTTGGGAATTAAATTAGGGAATGTTTTTTCTTTTTAAAGTAAATAAACTTTGACATCGGAAACCATCAAAGTTATGTAAATGAATACGAGTATATTATTCACAAATTTTATGAAAAACAATTTACTTGTAACATACATTTATTAGATCTACGTTTCTTGCCACTGAACACGCAAATGTTCCTTTAATTCTGTTATTTCCGTTCATAATAAGACTAATATTAAAGTGCTTGGCAGTTCACATTTAATCACTATAATAATACATTCACATCTTATACATTATGCACACGTTAATGTAAAATACATATGTATATAATATACATACGAATAAATTATCCCTCCCATTTAATAAGTACGAAACAATAACACTACACAAGTAATGCATTTCTAACCAAAAGAATATTTCTAGAAAATGTATAGCATAATTATAAACACAATGAATTATGACCATATTTGTAAATTATTTATTTAAAAATTATATTTGAACGACATTCAGTAAGAGAATATAATCGTCTTCTTTACACCACGCCATGGGCAAGGTGCTGCCTGTTGCGCCTTCCAAAATCCTCCAGCCATCTCTTCCTGGGTCTACCCACACACGTTTGTCCTTCACAGTTATATTTCCAGATTTTATTGGTTAGTCTTGAATTAACATTATAAATTTTTTTCACCGTAGTTTACAATCTTTTATTCTTTCATGGAATTTACAAACTTCTAATTCTTCTCTTATATCCTCATTCTTTATACGGTCAAGTTTTGAACATCTTTTATTCCTCTTAAAAAAAGGCATTTCCGAGGCCTGTATTTTACTTAAGAGAGTATAAAATTGTATATTGTATATTATAAAATTGTATAATACAAAATTATCAAATACTCAAGGATTTAAATTCCAAAAAAAATCGTTCCTTATCCCAAACAAGTTTGAAAGTAAGCGATGAGATGGTTACTATTGTGAGTAGAAACACGACCATCTGAATTCCACATCTTTTGTGTTACCGAGTTGATATAGTATCTGTATAGAGAATGTTACAGAAGATCCACAAAACGTATATATTAATGCGATACAGTCCCATGCAAAGTGTGTAATGCTACGGATCCATAGCTATCCAAGGAACCCAATGGATCATGGAATCCATGACATCCAAGGGATCCAAATGTTATCCAAAACATGGAACCAAACTACGTTATAAACTAAAAGGCGTCGTGCTTTCTAGGCGTCGGTAGTGTTGGTGGGATGACGGAATCGTTCAAAAAACCACTGTCATACACCTTAAGGAAGCCTTGGCACGGACGACAGCCAGAGTCGTGGCAACACTGTTCTTCGTTTAGGCGTGTCCATGGCCATACTACGATGAGGCATCCTCAGTGGCTCGACGCTTCGGGTACAGACGTTTAACTGAGCCACTGAGGATGCCTTATCGTAGTATAGGCGAAACGTTTGGATTTAAGAGAAATAAAAAGACGTGTGCTGAACCTAAAACAGTGTTGTTAATACCGAAAAAACGGCGAAAGTTTAAGAGCGAGATTGACAACGACAGTCCAACAGAGCTAGACGCCTTCCTCAGAGCCATTGAGTGCTACATAATAAATCTATTCATGGATTTCGTTGTCCATGACGTGTCCGTTACTTAACTAAATCCAACTATTTCGTTAACGACTCGGAACACAATTGTTGTTCGGAGTCGTTAATGAAATAGTTGTATTTAGTAAATCTATTCAGGTAACCAGACAAAGGCTTAGATATTTATAGATAAAGAGAGAGACAGACGTTGCGCCGGGTGTTTGCGCCGTGGTATTGGGTCTTGGCCGGCCTCAGCCCAGTAAACGCCAGTTTCTTCCGATGCATAGGTGTTATTTGTTAACAGTACAATGATTTAGGATGAGGGTCCCCTTTGCGTGGTATGTCGTGCAAGCAGGGAATTGATGAACTTCTTCGGCCTGGCTGTACACCGGGGGTGCAGATCCGTGGCCTCTTAAGGATTTACCAGCTGGGGCTTACAGCCGCATTGGCGTTAGGCGCAGCCACCGTACGGCGTTCGCCGGATTGATGAGCTGCCACGCTCAGGCAGATGACACCCTGAATAAGGCGCTTGCATACCTCGTGGCTTCCGATGGGTAGGACGACAGCGCGTCGAGGCGACACGAACAGCTTCGAATCTGTCTGATCGTAATCTTTGAGGCAGACGCTGAACAAGCAAGCGAAACGTTGGAAGGCCGCAGCTATGTTTTGTTGCCTGGCTCCATGCTGTACAGCGCTTCAAAAGTTGAAGTTACCTCGTCTTCGTATCTTAAATTTATCTAAAACGATAGCAACACTGCTTAATAAAATTTTGGTCATTTCGAATTTGTAACAATAAATACATTTTTTTATTCTGTAAACAAGTTTAGAATTATAAGTAGTAATACATATTCCTTTGAAGTCTAACTTCTTCTTCTTCTTTTCTCTTTCTATTTATTGTTCTTATATGACAATTCTTTACTCGACATTAGACTCTTTCAATATACAACTTCGAACAAGTATATTCTGCGACATTAGTTGTGAATCAATGACACTCACCAATTGACTTGCATCTATGCTGATGTTATTCCGCTGCGTCCCATGGTCTCCCCTTTTTTATTCACTCTAGAATTTGTCCCTTTACCGCCTTCCCTCAAATCCCCATCCTTTCTACGTCCGTTGTGTGTGCTCTTTTCAACTCTAAGTCTCTAGAAACTTGATAAAATTTAACAAACCTTGGTCCTTGCATACCTGTTTAGCTCACGATTAAAGTGTATCACCCAGGCTTGTCTTACACTGGACAACAAAATTTAAGTTTTGTTTGTTAAATGAAAATGAATAAATGATTCTTATAGCATTTCTAGCGCTGATTTCAAATATGTTAACAATTGTTTCCTATTGGGCATAATTTTTTTACTAATTAACATTTTTTTGGCAACAAGAAAATAATGTGACGGTAATCTAACAATATGTTACATGCACTTTGTACTTACCTAAAATCTGTTTTTTTTTACTATTATTATTTTCTGCTGTAATTTGCTATAGATTTTATTATTTTGCTGTATTCTTCTTTAGATTCCAGCGGTAGTCAGCTAGCATTTTTGGGTTCTATTTTCCCAGGTAGCGTGTTTCCATGGTGGATATTTCCTGGTGCAAGCATTCACCATGTTCGTCACTCACGGTGCCAAGCTTGTTGGGGAAAAAATGCGAATGTAAGAAATGAATTTTGAGTGAAAATATATTGTGATAGCATAAGCTAAAGGGATTGCTGGGTATTTACTTCCAATTTGAAGTAGGATTCCTTTCAAACTAAGCCTTGACGCCATTCTTCAGGATGTTTTATTCAAGCTTTGTCCCAAAGCTTCCAGTAAAGAATCCACGTCATTGCAGTACACTAAGTCCTCTTATTGGGAGAAGAAATGTTCAAATTCAGACTGCCTGTCACGGAATTCTTAATTTAGTGTGTAATAACAATGACGACTACTCACTAATACATAAAATTAAATTTGATTTATATATTTAGTTGCTGCAATAAATAAACCAAAGCTATTTAATTTATATTATTTAAGTTCACAAAATTCTATGCATATGGAGTCCATGCTCCATAAAATACTGAAAAATAAAAAGGGCAGTTACAAAAAAAACCTTAGGCTGACAGAGAAATTCTGACTACATATTCAGAATCAGCACCCAATAATACATAAGGATTAGCAAAATTTGAGCATTTAACAAAACCACTGTTGACCAGTGTTATGGTCCATGTACAGTATTACTGGAAAATAAGACAAATTTCCTTAGTGTATTATTGCTCCATAATTTGTGAGGGTCTTATATTTAACCTCAGATCTGGATTGTAAGGACAGGAAATAAAAATAAAACAAGAAGTGTAACAGTGTAATGGTTACTAGTTTATATCAATAAAAAAATAATTACAAAATACTGTAAAACTAATAGCATTACGACGATCAGGCTACTAATGTAACATTTATATCAGTTTTTTGAAAAATGTATTCCAAAATATAGGGAGTTTTTTTTAAGTAAATACTAAATCTTCCATAGGCTCCACGTCTTTCATAATAGTCAGAAGATGGCTTATTTAAATGTAAGTTTAATAATAAAGGCATTATAACTATACACTTTTTGCAAATTTTAAGTCGCTAATATTCTATAATTACCAAAATATATGGGAATTTTCACAAAATTTATAACAATACTATATTGTATCAGGGAGCAAACTGATTTTAAATTTGTCAGCATCTTAAAACAAAAACGTTGTAATAGTAAAATAGCTTCCTCAGTTCATTATGTCTACAATAAAACAACGGTAAACTCTCCTGCCCAAACATACGGGCAGATGCTGTTTAATATTAGAAGCGTCGACAATGTTTCCTGGAAATGTGGAGGCGTAGCTTTCACCGCTCTGTGAAGCTTGATGGAATTAATTGTTAGCCTTTTTTTGTTACAACTTCAAAGTACTTTCAATGGTTCCGTGAAATGGGAAATGTGCTGCTCTACCGTTGTTTGTACCTTGATTATAATTATTTAGTTGCTTTTTCTTTATCAGAGACAGATATCTGTTACAACAATTCTGGTAGAATACAATTTATTCATATCATGTCTGTATAATTTTAGTTTACGTCAAAGTCATATAGTCGGATCAAAACTGTATTATCTGTGTTGCACCAGAGAATAACAGAATCATCTGTTGTTTTACATTCTAATTCGTGTTATTACATAAAAGGAATTATTAGTTTCTGAGGAAAATCTTGTTATATTCAATCATCTTTTCCACAGGTACAACTAGTATGCTCCTTGAGCTGTAAAACTCTCTGATTATTTTAAACAAGGTACATCTATCATTACACAAATTCATAGAATATACATTTAACTCAGTTTTTATATTTTGTATTTGATCTCTAAGGGTGCAGCCTTTGGTTTTATCTCAAGAACTTTATTTAATTTTTCAGAATACATACAAGAAAATTTATAACATGAAATGTCTTTTTCAAGCGTTTTTATGTTAGATAAGATTTCAGTTATGGAAAAATCACCAATCTCTCAGTTAATCTACTTTTTTAGTAACATTACAATTGTAGACCATAAAAACATACAATAAACACAAAGTATTTTAAACTTTCGGATTTGTGTTACAATTTCTTTTACTTTGACACCCTGCTGGATCGTTAAAATGTTTTCCAAATTTTTGACCTCTGGCGTCTAAAAATTTGTAAATTTCTAAAACTTTATTTAGATATTAATTAAAATTCTCTTTAATTTAACGTCCTACATGGGATTTTGCAATTTTTTCACAATTTTGACCCCCTTAACATTCTTCCGCTTAAAATTTTTGTAGCAATAAATTTAAAAACAACGGGTTTCTGTAGGATAAACGTATGGGCAAGCACGCCAATTTTTACGAAAACCGGTTGATACGTTCAAAAGTTGTCGAGAGACATGTTTTCAATATGTAGATACATGTATATAGATAGACAGCCAAATGCTAAACGCTCGAGTTAAATTTATGATAACTGATAAGCAAACTGATAACAAATGTTGCTCATTCAGTAATTAGCATGGAGTTATGTGTATAGTATGGATGCTTCTTTAATTGCCTAAAACCGACGATTCCATTCAAGACTGACGGCCATTGTTCTTTTGAGCACTTCTCGTCTATTACAGTACAATCGGTATTACAGTTTAACCATTGTGACACAACGTTTACTTGCTCCAGCTAAGATATTTTTCTGTTTAAAAGCGCTTCCATTAAAATATCATCTTTTACTCTTGGTGCAAAATACACTACATTAGCTTGGTGTCCCGAGCTAGAAAACGCGACCTACATAGATACATTAGCTGACATCCTTCCCCCGTGCATCTGTAGGTCTAGTATTCAGCTGTGGTCTGATAACCACAAAGCAAATAATTTAACATTAATTTTGTTTGGGAAATACTATGAAAATTGCAGATCCGTTATTTGCAACAGTAGTTTTGAAACTAATTGTCACATAAACATTCGTGTGGCGTTGATAGTAACAGTGATGATTATGATGATCTATAAAATGGTTAACACAAGGAATATGATATAATAAATGGACAAGAAAAGTGCTGGACTAATAACATCGGTACAGTAATGAGGATTGTACAACCAATCATAGAAAATGGTCAAATAATTTAAAAAAAACTAGAAAGAAACGAGATCCGAGAAGTGAAATAACGAAAATAATGAACAACAACTAAATAGATTACACTAAAATTATTATTTTTCTTAAATTTATTTTCATCTAATACATTGACCTTTACTTATCTGTAATGTCTAGTAAGATTAATAAGTTAATTTAATGAAATAATTGGGGTTCTATATCATAGATTAAGATATTGTAACGATGGAACTCTATCGAACAGCCGAGAGCGTCCATCACCAGTCCCTCCACTGGTCGAGCAGGTGTAGCATCAGTCAAGGGCGCAATAAAGGACGTTCTAGATTGTTCCAGAAAGCACTTGAAGTATGCTGGCAGCTGCAGTAGGAATGGAAAGTTGTTCTCCAACACCTGTGCTACATATAAAAGCAATAGCACCCGGCTTTGTCTTTAGGTTATAAGTGGCGATTTATTCAAGTGCGGTTCGAAGTATTGTGGCAAAGTGTTATTGTGTTACTGTGGAACTCTAATAGTTGATATTATTATTGTGTGTAGACAAATGTAACTAGAATTATTATACAAATATAATCTTGTAACCTTATTGATTACAAACTCTTGTAAGTGATTAATTAAAGCTGGTGACTAGTGACTGCATTTGGGGTCTATATTTGTTTCCACTGTACCATACGAAGATCAGTGAGACCGTCGTAACAATACATTAACTTCTTATTTCTAGAACCTATATTCCTCACAGTCTTAAAATTGTAGGCCTATATCGGACATTTTTTAATATCATTAATTGGTTATAATTTACAAAAACTTGCTGATGTCTATTGTTAAGATTCATACTAAATATTTTCAAAATGTTCAACAGCAATAAAAAATTTAATCTCAGTACAACGTTCAGTTTCTTCTGTTAGAGTCTCATATAAGATTGTCCCAGTGGAACCTATTTAGTTTAATTCAGTTTTCAATGTTAAGTAGAAGTGGTTTCATTGATTGTGAGTTTTTAGGTAAACCTATTTATCCAGTTATCCAGCTTAGAACCAAAGATTAAAGTTTGGAATTTATAAATAATGAAATATGTTCAAGTATCCTATTAGTTATTACTCAAATAAGTGCAGAGCAGTTTCATTATTGCGGTGTGTGCGCAATCCGGATTCTAATCGTCGTTTAACTCGTAGGCCGATGACCACGGACGCGTGTTTCACTAATTACAGAAGTCTTGGGACGGACGCGTGTTTCACTAATTACAGAAGTCTTGGGTAGGGCTTCTGACTACCATATCTATGTGGAACGAAAATAATAATTTGCCTATTATCACCCTCCTGTGACGCAGAACTGACGCAATGCCACGGTGGCTACCCCTTCCTTTATCTAAGAGTAAACCTATAAGAGTCAACTTGCGACACATCGCGGCTGCTAGTATGGCGTGTATTTAGTATCGGGAGCGTAACTGCTAGCTTTTGCAAAAAGAGTGTGCTTGCACTTGATGGACGACCAAGCCGTATTAACATCATATTGCTACAGGAATTAAATATTTAATGAATAACACGTGAAGGATATTTTATTAATTTAAGTGTATTATAACGATGCCTTAGCACTTAGAACTTTCCAAGGTAGCACGCTACAAACTTGAACAAATGCTATGTCCTCTCAGAGAAGATAACGCTTTCATTCAACAAATCAAGTAGTTACTGTTTGATTACATATAAATATCGAATCCTGTACCAGTAAGTCATAAATCTCTCCACTACCACGGCCTCAGATGTTTCTCCTGCACTAGAAAAACACTTTCTGGACACACTTTTTTAATCAGAACACCAGCTGTTTGGTAACGGTGTGTAACTCACGGGTACCATCTCGCTCTCGCCGGCAGCTGGCCAGTTTATATTCGGTTCAGTTCAAGTACCCTTGGTGTGTGTGTGTGTGTGTGTTGCTTATTTTGTACCAGCGTTTGGTTCTGATTCGTATTGTTGCCGGCTCTCTCGCAGCATGATACGAAGTTTTGCCCTTAGCTGGCCGGGCCTTACGGAGTGATACTCGCTTAGGCTACTTGTTAGATTACAGGTATCTTCAGAATTTTCGGTAGGATTAAGTTACTTTTTAGGAGGCCTATGTTGTATTACGCCTTACCGCATAACTTAGTGTTTTAAATTTGAGTTGAAATGCTTCCCAATATTCAACTTACTCTAATGTTTCTAGTTTCAATTAGAGACAGCAATCGCCCGCTAATGTAACTGTAACTGTTTCTAAAAGTAGTTTTGTAAGCAAGAGGTTTTAAAATACTGGCAGGCGTCCCGACCTAGATTGGAAAGATATCAGGTGTTGTGTTGATCGTTTTCAGATTACGTCTGGCTGTACACTCTACAGGTCAACCTCTGCAAGGGCTACCATCATCATACTCACCAGAATCAGTGAAACCATCAGCTTTTAATATGAGGTCACAGAAAATAATTTTAATTTAATATTATATTTGTTTAAAGAGGCAACCAAATGTATGCTGCTTGTTTTAAATTTAAAAATTAATTTGCACCTAGAGTTCCTAGTTCATTTAACTAAAGTATTTCTGAAACCCGAGTATAATCTTGTAAAGTAAATGCGTTTTAAGATTTATTAATAATATTGTGTAATATTGACACTGCTTGTAAATTTGTTTGACTAAGTAAATCAAAATATACCGTTATTGTTAATGTTTTTGTTAGAAATGTTTTTGCAGTTTTTGTATGTGAGCTATGTAGACATTATTTCACAAACTACTATTTAAGAATAGGTACTTGCAACATTAGTAAACTTGTTTAGTTACTAATAAGAAATGTAGCTAATGGCAATTATACTGTAAAGTCTTAAGGTAATTATATCAAGTAATCTGCAGTCAGTCTGTGTGGCATTCAAACAGACCGAGAACTCACTGTACGATTTAGATTTTAGATAAATATATAACGTTATGTCTCCCTACGATTAGGCGTTAGTTGCGTTGGTTTTTATCGCCCGGCTCAATCAGTTATAGCATTTGTGCTGTTATATTGTTAACTAATGTTTCCGTTTTGAGTGATAAACAAGTTGGAATAAAAATGGAAGAAACATATAATTCGTTGGGGACGATGCGTTACTCGTGTCGATTTTAGTCCATTTCGTGGGTTTTGAGAACAAATTCACATCACGTGCTGGTCGGGAAGGATTTGTTTGCCTACTTCATATGTAGCAACTGAGTTATTAACAAGGCATAAACTAGATGTATTAGAATCTTCTAAATTAACGTGCTTGTCACCCTGACGCTGACTCGATCTCTGTTTGTATTAGTATTTGTATGAGTTTATGAGTGTCCTTTCCTCCAGGGGAAATTATGAAAAACGGAATTGACTGATAACAATTAAAATTGTGTAGTTCCTGCCATTTTGAGTACAAATATTCATAAATTGATAATAACATGTAAAACAAAATATTGTGTGGGAAAAAAATACTATTTTTCAACACCGTACTGAATTTTGCAAATGCCCAGAAATATTGCAAGAACCGGTCGAAAACAGTTATTCGTAGAATCTGCGTACCGAGCAATATTACTGAATATCTCCAAACGACGTCGTGGTTTAAGACTTGATAATGGTGGAGAAACTGAAAGGCCTCGTCCGAAGCATGACAGGTAGCATGTCAGCAAGTAAGCACGACAAAGTTGGAAATACAGAGGCCGCTAATTCTAATAACGAGAAGAATAATGAGTATATCTATTTAAAAAATGGCTTTTAAAAGGTAAATATTATACGGTATAAAACATCACAAATCAAAATAAAATTCTAATAGCACTATACCCTTGCCACATACTAAGGTAACCATATTTAACATCATTTCGAGGAAGTCATAGAAGGAAAGATGAATGGATATTAAACAGTTTGTATTATTCATACCATAATAAAAATGTAACTAATTATAATTTTGAATGTTATGGTGTTGATGATGATGATGATGATGATGGAGGAGAGGAAAGGGGAACGTTAAAGGTAAAGTGTATTTTCCACAAGTTTATTTACTATTTTTGTATTCAGTTTTTGTGCAGTATTATTCAGCAGCCGTATCAGATCGGCATACATATTCAATGAGCTGGAAACATTTTTCATTGTTTCTCTACAGCTGGGATCATTTATCACCACCAGCAAAACAACTCCGTTAAATGTTAAACACCACCACAGGCACAACACTGTTTCCAGGCGCGAATGTAAACTGCTGTTTTGTTAACGAATCAATATGAAAAGTTATCTGAAAACAGTAGAATGAAACAGCTTCTTTAGAAATGTTGATTTTACATGTGATTATTCTTGCGCGTACAAAATATTTTGTTGGTACATCATAATTTCTAATTTATTGAAAGCCAAAATTAAAAGGTTTGAGTAAATACAGTTTCTAGCTAAGAGCATCTTTCAATTAATTGTTATGTTGTTATTCAGTGTAATATTAACATAAATGATACTCTCTAAACAAACCCCATTTAATAGCTTCTTCTTTGTAAGAACTGCCAGCGTTTTGTTCTTCGACAGTCAGAAGAGTGTTCCCACGTTAACGTAAAATCTTCCATTAACATAAAACATTGTATCCTGTATTCTGTCCACTCCACAACCCTCCTTACAATACACATGAGCAGCAGCTTTATTGGGGTTTATTCCTGGACGCCGGTGGCGATTAGGAAAATGTATGTTGCAGCAGTATGACATTGTCGTCGGGTTAGGTGCTTGCAGAAACGTTGGTCAGGACCAGCGACATAACTAAAAGCTGCCTCTGGTGGAGATGAGTCTAGCTTCTGTGGGGTGAGTTAGCTACTAGCTTAAAGGTTAGACTCCCTATTTTCGTCAGGATAAATGAGAATTTCAAGATAATTCCCGTATAATTTATAAATACATTGTATATAAAGTAATTAAAACTGCAAAGACGTAAGTAATTTACCAGAAGTTGACTGATTGTCATTATTATTATGAACACCGAACTGTAGTAGCTAGATCACGAGCCCAAACGGTGCCACTTTAAACTGGCAAAACTTGTTCTTATATATAGGAATAGAATGTAGATCCAACTTGTCTTATACAAAGCCATTTGCCAGGAATTGCTTTTAAGCAAGCATTGGGACTTATGCCTCACCCTATTCTAGACATGCTACTTGCATAGGAAGTACATTTATACAATTTAATTACTCTCAAACGTTGTAATCATCACACTATTAGCTTTACATTTTGATAGGAGAAAATGCCATCAGACAGTGACTTATTTGAACAATCAGATACTGTAGTAAATTATACATAGGCTTATATCATAATTGCGTGAATATCATAGGTATATACAAAATATGAAAAGTTTACTTTTTTTGGATCTCGCCATTACTGGGTCACAAAATAATCTTAGTTTTCAGATACATAGAAAACCTATTTTTCCAGATACTGTTATACATAAACAATCACTAACGTCATGGTACATAAAATTAACCAGTTTTCATTTAATTGTTAATCGCCTCCTTATAGTTCCTTTATCCAAAGAATATTTTAATAAAGAAGTTGATATTATAAAAGCCATAGCAGAAAGTAATGGTTGTGATAAAAGGATAACAAACTACTCAATTAAAAAAAATCATTATTTTAAAACTATTTTATTCCATAGAGGTAGTTCGAGGTTCCATTTTGTTATATCAAGGTAACAAAAATTTCATTTAACAAAATACATTCCTTTTATAACAGATAGGATTAATAATAGGTTAAAAAAGCATAATCTTTACATGGTATCAGTAAACAAACGTAATCTTTTTTCATTACTATTAAAGAATAATGAAAAATCAAACACACTAGAGAAGAGTGGAGTTTATAAAATGCATTGTGCAGTATACGATGCTATTTATATCGGACAATGTAGCCGTGCTCTGAAACATCGCATTTCTGAACATAAGAAGACGATTTTAACCAATACAGATTTTGCAGATCATTGCTTACACCACAATCACTTCATAGATACAAATAACATAACACTACTGCCCAACATACAGAAAGGTAAAAAATTGGTTTATTAGAAATCATAGAAATTAGAAAAGCAATAAAAAGTTACAAAAATTTAACAAATAAACAACCTGAATTCTGTGTATCCCCTCTATTAAAAGTTGTTATTTACTTAAGTTAATTTTTATATTTTGCATTCAGATTATATTTAGTTTTTACAGACACTTGACCTTCCCATAGCTTCTCCAAACCCCCTCAATCATCACACCCCACACATGTCTAGATACAGGCCCTAAACATATGTTCACCACTCTAACATCCTTTGTTTAGTTGTTCACAGATCTCATTGACAATAGCCTGTTAAGCTGAAACAGCTGTCAGAATTAAATAAAAACTGTGAAACGTACCAAGTGTTTATATATTTTAAAAACCTTTCTATGGAAAGAGCATTTAATGAAACATAACTATGTTGTAATTACATACTCGTTTATTCAGTCACAAGGTAAAACGTAGATTTAGTTTCACATGAAGAAGGATAGTAGAATAAATTTTAATATGGACAGAGTTTGTATTGCTAAGCGCTGTGTAAACAGCAAATTGTGCACGCTGAGATACAACGGACGGTCAATAAATATTACACGGTATGGTGATCTGGTTAAATATGTAAACAGAAACTCTAGCATAGTTAATTGTAGGAAGATAATATTTATTCATACCAATGCATCGTGACAGTTGGGGAGTCAGTGGGTCGCAATCTACTTTGTTGGGTAGAATATAATTGTCTGTTATTATGGCGCCCGTGCACTACTCTAAATGCCAGAGCTTAGCCGAGCAAAACTATGTGTTCACTGCTTTGGTGGTTAAATTCTGAACAGAACGTCTGTAACATACAGAGGCATTCAGTAAACCTACACACATAGTTGCGAATAATAATCAGTGCATTATTTCAGGCTAAAACCAGTCATCTCAGAAATATTCTGTCTTGTCTTTCAAGTTATAAGTATAATTAATTAGAACTGACATTACCTTACACTTTTAAAGTGTTGTGTTGTATTTTCTCTAAATCAACATTTTAAGTTTACTAAATGGATTCACAATTATCGTTACTTTTAACACTTTAAATGATATAAGCTTCAGTGATGTAAAAAACTAGTCCCGTAGAATCTATGACTTTGCACTAATATTTCGTTTTCTGTTAACCCCGGTTTTTAAAATTGCGGACTGAATGGAAATATTTATTTGGTGAATCAGAGGATAAGTTAAGCACAAATTAAAATAATATATTACACACTAGGGTGGTATGTATTATGAACTGAAGTCCTCGTCAGATCCAAAACAAAAACAACAAACCACAAAATAAAAACAACATACAACAAAACAAATACACCACACTCGCATACTACAACTCTAACACATAAAAAATCGCCAACACTTTCAGAATATACAACTACAAAATAGCATAAAGAACCAACAACACCATCAAAAGGTACCTCAACGGCACAAACAAAAACACTGACATATACAACAAAACAGGAGTTTATAAATTAAATGCAACGAATGCGAAAAATTCTACATAGGCCAGACAAGAAGATCTTTTCATCCAGGTTTTATGAACAAACCAAAGCAATCACCAATAATAACATACAATCCACATTTGCCACACACATCCTGACAGAAAACCACAGTTACACCAATATAAAAAACAACCTTGAAAGTTTACGCTTTCTACCCAAAAGTCGTAAACTTAACACCACAAAACAATTTGAAATATACAAACACAACAAAACACAACCCAATAACATACTCAATGACCAATTACAATTCAAATCAAACACATTATTTGACACAGTAATAAACAACACCACAACAATTTAAACACCAGCGCCAATCCCCTCCACCTCCACCCACACACAACCTATTAACTAAAAACCGTTATACATAAAACTACCGACAGTTTGCGCATTCCGTATCCAAACTCACTGAAGAAGGAGCACACCACTCCGAAACGACGTATGAGAAAATACAACAAGTAAGTTCACAGTGAAAGTACCAACAATACTAATAATTATTATAGTAGTGAACAAAGAAGTGATGAACATTCAAAATAGTACTAACATATATTAGAATGTAAGATAATTGTATACACAATTGTGATATAATAAATAAGAGTGTAGGCCTATAGTTGGAATCGTCCACGCCCAAGTGTAGGGAAGCGCGCGCGCAAACACACACACACATAATGCTACTGTTACTGCTTGCATTTGATTATATGTAGTGCCACTGTTACAATTCAATTATTTGTCTTGAATTAATATAACAATCTATGAATGTTCAGTTTAAATACAAATATTTAAATTATTTAGTTCTGTATTTATCTCTCACGCCGCCAGACATGTAAACACTACAGATAATGGCCGATGTTAAAATGGATGTCAAGCTTATATTTTTTTCCAATTAAATTTTAATCTTTAATGTTTATCTTACACAGTTAAGTTTTTTATTGGTAATTCAACATTACTAATGTAACACAATATAAGCACGCATACTGTTTAAATGTCCGGTTTTATCACTAAACTGCACAGACGAATTGTAAGTGTTACTACGCTTTCCTATACGTGATTAACTATATTTATTCTTATAACTATTAATTACTTCTTCTCGGCTACATCAACAAACATTTTACTTAATCCAAGTGTTATTCTTCACTTTTAACTATTTATTTTCTAATGATCATGCTTATTTAATATATCGGTTTCGATATTATATAGCACTTTTCTGATTAGACTTTATCTGATCAAAATTGTAAACAAGAGTAAGTAGGCATTTCTTTCAAATACATTCTTTAATATAACTTACTACTTTCATTTTACATCATTTACCATACTTTCCAATTACACTACGATTTGACATTTTACCCAATCCAATATGGCTGAAAGACGTATTTTCTTTCTATAACATAACAAATTTAAAATTTTTAAAATTTTCTGTTAGATTAATAAGATGAATGTGGTGTAACAATTTACAGCAGGACAACACACACGCACACGCACACACACACACACACATACAAACAAATCACAAAAAGGTAATTTGGAAAGTATCCAATTCGTACAGAAAAATGCATAAAGCATACACACCATGGACAGAATAAAAAGGTTTGTAAAGTAATATTTGAGAAGGTGTTAGGGATATGCGTGTAATGCAAGATGTTACAACAGAGGAAAACATTGTCTCACACCAACTAGCGTCTATAAGCTTTACATTATACATTCGAGTGCACCGACCTATCACTATCCGACGAACTGTAACCGTAATACCGCTTTCAGTAATAGAATTCAAAGATACCTTAATCCATTTCAATTCGACAGTGACGTGTTCTGTATACTTGTAAGAAATCTTAGACGTAAGCATACTGTTTTTAATATCCGTTCATGTAGCGTTTACAGTACATATTTTTTTGTCGTTATGATGGTGCAATTGGTTTGATTATTGTAACATTAATTTTGATTTATTACAATTATAACTGAAAATTTAAAAATTTTGTTTAAAGTTTCTTCTATGCAACTTTACATAATTTTTTTAAATTTATTGTACTTGAATATTAAGATAAAAAAAAATTATTATTTTGTGTTTTCATCGATTAAGCAGATGATACACTCAAACCAAGTATCATAAAACGTTTTGTCATCCAAATATATTGCCAACAAAACAAACTTAACTATACAATGTTGTCTGAAATCAGTAAAGATACCTCAACGATTTTGTAAGTGAATACTTTAAAAATGATGACACATAGGCCTATATCTACATTTAGTATAGATTTGTAAGCAATCAAAATTTACGCTCGTAGTCGAAGTGTAGATAGGCTATATATGTTTATGACTGGTTTCTGCAGTGGCTCGCCAAAGTGAGCCAATCACATTTGTGGTTACTCTTGACAGCTTTTTATAGTTTTTGATATTTCTATTTGCGGACACTTATGGGGAAGAGACGGGAATGTAGTGTGATTAACAGTGGGTGCGCATGCGGACGCAGAAACACGCAACTACCAGAATACTATCATCAATTTTGTTAGACAAATACTTTTCGAATTAACGTTTGTAGCGCATTCCGCAGTTTTACGAATTGATTAAAGTTGAACGCTTTGTTCCTGGCCGTCTTTCCTTCCTATATCTCTCTCCTTTCCTTTTCGCCATTTTACACATTGGCTACTCTTCGGATCGGCCAAACATATTCAAGAATTATTCCCATTTGCGTATCATCGAATCCGTTTTAAAAATTCCTGTATTCAAATACTGACAATAGCATATTTTTCAACATGAACAGCTGTATTTCCATGTACTCTACATAAATTATTTCTATTCTATTTTTTCACGACTTCATCAATTTGCAAGCATTCGCGCTATACATAACTCAAGTTTTTATTATAGTGTTGTATCTCTACGTTTTTATATCTTATGATATATTTTTGATCCACAATACTCCATTAACTCTTCTTATGTCAATCCGTTTCAGCTTTTTTGTATGTCTATGACAACTAAGAATTCTTAATACAATTTGAGGAAATACTTATTTCTTAATTATAAATGCATCACTACTGACTCGGAACACTAATTTTTATCGGTAAAATGTTAAACTTTTACCTTGTAGCCTGAACTAGTTTTCGCTTATTACAAGCTTCATCAGAGGCTGCCACCAGGAGCGCTGTCCCTCTTGTTCTTGGTGACGGCGCCGTTGTTCGTAAGATCGATGTTGAATGTGTGTGAATGATATGTTTGAATACTATGTGTGATTTGAATTGTGTCTGTTTGTTTAGGGTGTTGTTTAATGCGTTTTTGTGTGTTTGTATATTTCTAGTTGTTCATGAGTGTCCAGGTTTTGGCCTTTTGTGTGTACGTGTAGAATTTCCATGTTGCTGTTTATGTGTAGTTTGCTTCAATGAGGTGATTTGCATAGGTGGATTCGGTGATGGAATGTAATGCCTTTGTGTGTTCAATGTTTTACTTACTTCCCTGTAAATGTTAATCATGCATAGAGTGAAATGGCCATGAGGTGAGCAGTTGTATCTAACAGAAACTTATTCGTTTATTTTTTATCAATGAACAGTTGTAAAATTTTAGGACAATATCACATGTACGAGTTTACAATATAATTACAATGTTAAAGAAGATTACTAAAGAGAATACGCACTGGTCCACTTTACGAATCTCTATGAAGGGAGTTGCGACACCTCTGAGAGAAGTAAATTACGCGAATGTTCCTCCAAGAAAGCAATTCACTTATTGTGCTCTTTGTACGAGAGAAAATTGTCTGCCTGTTTCTTTCGTTTAGACAATTTTATTCTTTGTAGTTTGCTGGAAAAGGCCTTACCTTTTGTATTTTATAAAAACGCTGTATGCTTTATAGTGTACTTAATGCTTTTAAGTAAAAAATGTAATAAATTATTCAAAAGGTATGTTAAAATTTATGTATACAATTAGATGTATCATGACTAAACTCAAATAATATTAATTTTTCTTATAAGCAAAACTTTGTTGTAAAAGCTATTATTTATTTTTTAAATAATGCCAAATTTTTCCTTTAATGTTTGGATATTAAAATTATGAAAAAATAAGCTGGAAAATAATCCAATTTTTCTTTAATTTGTCTTTTACTGATACTAAAAAGCTATCTGTACCTCAGCAAACACGTGTTCTATCACAACACATGGTAGCGTTATCAGTTTAGTAATAAGTATTTAACCAAATTTTGTTTCATGAAATTAAGAATTCACTATCGAGACACGTTTACTTAGATAGTTTATTTATTTGTGTTCAATTATGGATTTCATGAAACAATGTTAAAAACGGGTATACATATAATTATGTGACCGTCATTTACAGGTACATATGGGTTGAAATTTTATTACAAAAGTCAATGAAACCATTTTTAAACAAGACGACAGCTGTTACAGTAGTAAACTTATACAGACATACAAAAGCTGTAGGCCTATATATAATCAATTTGAAGTAAATTGGTCAAATTATGGGGAACAATGGTATGGCTTTAAACTATTTCCGTAAATAGAAAAAAGAATTATAATTTAATTCGCATACAGTCTGCAACCTGTACATAAAGTAATAAGTGTATTTTATTAAAGTATGCTACGTTGAGGAAATGGGAACATAGGTGGCTATGTGACGCTTTGCACGCGCTGTGTCAGCGGCAAGATTACGCAACACTCTAGATCATTCGAAATGCACATTCTAGAAGTTGCTAGATTATTGTACAGGTATTGAGGCCAGTTGTGGTACGACTATACCTTACAGGCGCGGTATGAAGGTTGGATTTAGGAGCGGATCTAGATCAGTCTGCACCTGCTACGATATTAGAGTACGTTTTTGCAGTTTGGACTATTAGGCGTTTTGTGACTTGCAGTGAGGTGATTACTATTTACAACTTAGTGCGACACTGTTGAGGAGGTGACATTTACCGTTTGCTACATTACAGCGTGTTAAAGAATCTTTAGCGTGGGGAGTTGCATACGAGTGTCTTTGTTTATTTTCAACTGTATTTATGTTGTAATTAGCACTTCAACTAGGAGCAGTTATTCTGTTTCCTCAACGATCCGTGCGATCGTCATAAAACTATAACAAATTAGTTAACGTAAGCTATAGTTAAGGTTTCAAAAGGAACTAATTCCAATTAATAATTAATTATGTAACTTAAGGTTTAGAGCTAGTTTGCAAGACGTTTTTACTAATTAAAAGTTTAATAAAATGTACCTATAAATTAAAGAAAGAATTAACGGTAAATATGTTTATGATGTTTACTATTGTTTGTATTGATATATAGTCTGTCTCCTGCACAGTAATTAGAAATGAAAAGTATCTGCATTATTTTGTAGTGGCGTGTGTATTGTGTTAACTTATCGCTGAAGGCCAATTACTCGTAGGCGTCATCTAGTAGCGTAAAATTAAAACGTTCCTAAAGTATTTTTGTATAGATCGTAAAGGTAGTAGTACAGCGTAATAAGTTATTAAAATCGATTTATTTGAACGTGAAGATGATGAAATATTTAAGTTTAATTTTGTTTTACGTACCTTAATCACTGCACATTTATTGTCTGTATGTGTGGGGGTCGTGTGTCAGAGTGTTCTGCCAGCAATCGTATTAGTTTGGACTTCATCTTTCGACACAGTTCGTTTTGGGTATGCTGACTACTTAATTACTATAGAATTTTTCTGCCGTTCACTAAACATCTGGATTCTGCAAAGTAAATCGTTTCACTTTATTGTATGTAGATTAACCAGCTCATGTAGTCCTATATGTAGTTCTCATTTAATTATCTATCACTAGAATGTACATTAATGTTTATTTCATTTACTTGTATTTCATATTTCAGAGTTATTGGTCTGATGTCAGGTAAGAAAGCAACATTTCTTACTCCTCACGCATGGTTTCATTGACTTCTGTAATACCATTTCAACCAATATATACCTGTGGATTACGCACACATAATTATATGTATGTCTGTGTTTAACATTGTTTCATCGTATCCATAATTGATGACGCATATAAATGAACTATGTAATTACACGTGTCTAGATAATAAATTCTTAATTTTCTGAAACAAAATTTTGTTAAATACTTATCATTGAACTGTTAAGCCTGACATGTCTTGTAATAGGACACGTGTTTGCTGGATACAGATATTTTTTATTGTCAGTAAAGGACAATTTCAAAAAAACTGTTTTATTCTTCAACTTATTTTATTTCAAAGTTTATAGTATCCAAACATTAAAGGAAAACAATTGGCATTATTTTAAAAATAAATAATACTTCTGTAACAAACGTTTCACTAGTAAAAAAATATTTGAGGTTAGTATTGATAAATCTAATGATATACACAAATTTAAACATCCTTTTGTAACAATTTAATTAATTTTGTTACTTAAAAACATTAAGTACACCATAAGACATAGAGTATTTTCATAAAATACTAAGGTAAAGCCTACTCCGGTGAACTACATAGAAAAAAATTGTCTAAACACATAAAACAGGCTAGACAATTTTCTCTCCTACAAAGAGTACAATAAGTGAATTGCTTTCTCGGAGGAACACATTCGCGTAATTTACTTCTCTCAGAGGTGTCCCAACTTGCTTCATAGAGATTCGTAAAGGGGACCAGTGCGTATTCTCACTAGTAATCTTCTATAACATACTTATATTTTAAACTTGTACGTATGATATTGTCCTAAAATTTTACAGACAAGCACTGATAAAAATAAAACGAATAACTTTCTGTTAGGTACAACTGCTCACTTTATGGGCACTACACGCTATGCGTGTTTTAGAGTTACGGGGGAATAAGTAGTCCCTGAAGTTGTATAAGTAATTCTTACTGTAGTTGCCATAGACATAGAAAAAAGCTGAAACGGATTGACATAAGAAGTATTAGTGGAGTATGATGGATCGAAAATATGTTATAAAACATAAAAACGTCGACATACAACACTATAATAAAGACTATACTTATGTATAGCGCGAATGCTTACAAACTAATGAATTCAGAAAAAAATAGAAAAGAATTGTTTTATATGGAGAACATGAAAACACGTCTGTTCAAGTTGTGCAATATATTATTATCAATATTTTGAATACAGGAATTTTTAACACCGATTTGATGACATGCAAATGGGAATAATTCTGAAACATGATCGGCATATCCGAAGAGTAGCCGATGGGTGATCACGAAGGGCGTAAAGGAAAAGAGAGATATATAGGAGGCAGGCGGTCCACTTTAATCAATTCGTAAAATAGCTGAATGCGCTACAAACGTTAATTCGAAAAGTTTTTGTTTAACAAAACCCATGACAGTATTGTGGTGGGTGCTTGTGTCTGGGTCCGCGCGCACACACTGTTAATCAAACTGCAGTCCCATCACTTCCCCATAAGTGGCCGCAAATAGAAATATCAAAAACTATAAAATGCTGTCAAGAGTAGCCACAAATGTGATTGGGCGCACTTAGGCGAGCCACTGCAGAAACCAGTCATAAACAAATATATCTACACTTTGACTACGAGCGTAAAATTCCGATTTCTTACATATCTATAAGCAATAAGCCTATGTGTCATCATTTTTAAAGTAATCACTTAAAACAAAATTGAGGTGTCTTTACTGAATTCAGGCAACATTGTATAGTAAAGTTTGTTGTGTTGGCAATATATTTTGACTACAAAACGTTTTGCGACACTTGGTCTCTGTATCATCTGCTTAATCGACGTAAACACGAAATACAGAATTTGGTTATCTTAATATTCAATTTTAATAAATTTGAAAAAATTATTTAATGTTACGTAGGAGAAATTGCATATAACATAATTTTTATATGTTTTAGTTCGAATTGTAATAAATCAAAACTGTACGCTTACGTCTAATATTCCTTGCAAGTATACAGCACACGTCACTGTAGAATTAAAATGGATTAAGGTATCTTAGAATTCTATTACTGAAAGCGGTATTACGGTTACAGGTCGTCGGATAGTGACAGGTTGAGTGCACTCGAATGTATAATGTAAAGCTTATAGACGCTAGTTGGTGTGAGACAATGTTTTCCTCTGTTGTAACATCTTACATTACACGCATATCCCTAACACCTTTCCAAAAATTACTTTACAAACCTTTTTATTCTGTCTATGGAGTGTAAATTTTGTGCATTTTTCTGTACGAATTGGACATTTTATAAATTACCTTTGTGTGATTTTAGAGAGAGAGAGAGAGAGAGTGTGTGTGTGTGTGTGTGTGTGTGTGTGTGTGTATTGTACTGGTGTAAATTGTTACACCACATTAATCTTATTAATCTAACAGAAAATGATATAAATTGTTAAAATCGTTATGTTATAGTAAGGAAATAAGTCTTTCAACCAAATTGGATTGGGTAAAATGTCAAACTGTAGTGTAATTGGAAAGTATGGTAAATGATTTAAAATGAAAGTAGTTACGTACATTAACGAATGTATTTAAAAATTGTAAACAGTTTACTTAAAATTATGTATGTGGTAGTATTAATAAACAAAATTCATTTGATCATAATGTATAGTAGTGTGGCAGACAAAACTATAACTTAAAAAACATTATAATCTAAAACTATGCCAAAGTGAGAAGAAGAGTGTTATTTTTACAGAAATATTAGAATCTAGAAAAAACACTGACTTACTCTTGTTTACAATTTTAATCAGAGAAAGTCTAATCAGAAAAGTGCTATATAATATCGAAAATAATATCGAAACCGATATATTTAAATAATAATTGATAATTAGAAAATAAATAGTTAAAGTTGAAGAATAAAAGTTGCATTAAGTAAGAAGATTGTTGAGGAAGCCGAGAGAAAGTTAATAGTAGTTATAAGAATAAATATAGTTAATCACGTAAAGGAAAGCATAGTAACACTTATACTTCGTCTGTGTAGTTTAGTGATAAAACTAAACATTTAAAAAGTATGTGTTTGTTATTGTGTTGCAATAATAATGTCGAATTCCCAATAAAAATATTAACTGTGTAAAGTAAATATTAAAGCTTTAAATTTAATTGGAAAAGAAATATAAGCTTGGTATCAATTTTAACATCGTCCATTATCTGTAGTGTTTACATGTCTGGCGGCGTGAGACAGAAATACAGAACTAAATAATTTAAATATTTGTATTTAACTGAACATTCATAGAGTGTTATATAAATTTAAGACATATAATTGAATTGTAACAGTGGCACTACATATAATCAAATGCAAGCAGTAACAGTAGAAGTATGTGTGCGTCTACGCTTAGGGGAGTACAATTCCCAACCGTATACTCTTATTTATGATATCATAATAATTTTGTGTAGAATTCTCTTACATTTTAATATATGTTTGTATCTTATAAATTACCACATGTCATTCCTATATTATATTTTAAACCAATATTAATCTTACGTTTTGTGCTATCCCTTCATATGTAAACCTTAAATAACATTTTCATTTTAATGAAATGTCTTAAATACTTCTGTGTCAAACTTTTATTCAAATTGAAACTTTTATTCAAATGAAACTTATGCTTTTGGGGCCTCTAATGTTATTTATTCTTGAATATAAATCTTTGTAGATTCTTCTGTCTTCAGATACGTTATTTGATAACCATGCCTTTGATATTAAAGTTTGCAACCACAGAACCCTACAACCTCTGTCTTGCCGTTTTTCCTTATAATTATATTTCCTGAGGCTTTACCCGTAACACAATCAACAGCCACCTAGCTAGCCAACTAGAAATTCCGTAACCATAGGTACTGTATCCTTACAAGGATTATTCAAAAATTGACAAACTTACAATTTAGAAATTGTTTTAAAGTCTATCCATTAAGCACATCATATTGTTTACATTTCCACTGGTGGTGGTGGTGGTGGTGGTAGTAGTAGTAGTAGTAGTAGTAGTAGTAGTAGTAGTAGTAGTAGTAGTAGTAGTAGTAGTAGTAGTAGTAGTAGTAGTAGTAGTAGTGGTAGTAGCAGTAGTAGTAGAATATTGTTGTTGTTGTTGTCGCTGCTGCATTTATAAATACGAATGCACGGTTAATAAATAATTAATCCTCTCTGTAGGACAGAGGCATCAAAATCAAAAATAGTCAGTAGTCTTGACAGTTCAATTAGAATTGAAGGTTTACGGTAAGATAAGTAAAGCTTCTGTAAGTCATATACGTAATTATGTTAACCAAAAAGTGACTAGTGCTTTACATAGCCTCGTCGTGACGGGAACATTATTTGTGTAATGAAATTTGTAAAGCAGCAAATGCTGGAAATAAATTACCTGTGTTGTAGAACTGAGAAAAGCAATTCACTTAAGAAGCTCACCATTGGCAAGTAAATGCTTAACATTTTTGTAGTGTTCAACAGAGTTTGCTGCTTTCTGTTTCTTTATTTTATTATTTTACTGTTAAGACAAACGGAGAAAAAAATAGGATTTATAAAGCATGTAAATTTGGTAAATTTTCTACAAATTATTAATAAGTGGATGGTAAATACTTCTATACGATTTTAGTGTAAACTAAGCAAAAGAGATTATTTCAAGTTGAAAACTTTATATTGATTGCATATGTAATAATATCGTATTCAATAAATGCTGTCAAGCATTTGAAAGCGTTTTTCGAAGAAAGTTCTAGAGTGTGTACTTCTGAGTGCTTTACAACTTCACATATCGAGAAAAGCAGTATATTTCAAATTAAAAATGTTACACAGAGTAGAGTGGAAATTCAAGCCGAATAACAAGAACAACAGACATCACACCAACCACACTCGCAGATTATTCTACCATTCAAAAATAAACATCTCCTAGCAGTAACAAAATTTTGCACAGACTCGGCACGAAAATTATGTTCAACTTAAATCAGAAGAACGTAGTATTAAACTATCACCAAAAAAATAGAGATGTCTCAAAGAATAGCTGATGTATGTGCTGAGAGCCAGTACTGATGTATGTGCTGACGACACTAGCCAGTGTCAAATGATATGTAGCCGATATATAGGTTACACTCCCCATCAAAGGGTGGCGAGAAAGAACAGAACATAGCATGTTGAAGATGAAAGAGCATAGCAAGTTCTTTAGAAAAAATTTCAAACCTACCACACATAAAGTCGGAAAAATTGAAGATCAAAGAATATTTAAGAATTCAGCTACCCCATTTCTTGTAACACAGTAACGTATTACTGGTTAAACCAAACAAATAGCTTATTTGACTACCTCGAATCGATGACAATAGACGAAAACACAACCTTTTTATCAAAGTACAATGATCATGTATTAATAATGCATGAAAAAACCCATCCGAATTCAACCGCCATTAGTGGTTTTTAAATCAAAACCTGAAATCTCCAACACCGAAATCGTCTTCAGGCTACGAATAAAATACACCTGTAAGCAAGTAATACTCTAATATAGTGCGATAAACTCAATTCGAAGATTAAAACTGCAGTAGAGATTTGTACGAATAAAAATGTGCGAAAATTAACGTATAATGCGTTCAATAGCAAAAAACAGTAAATCATGAAAATATAACAAACAATAGTACGGTACCAATCTAACCGTAATGCCAATTTTGTGAACCCGAAAGGTAGGATATACAACAAAATTATTAAACACACCGAAGGTAGCGATTGAAAGCAAGTTCAGGAAGTAAACTCACGGCTTTTTAACTTGGTTCAGTTCCTTTTCTTGATGTATCAATAACCTAATATTTTATAAGTACAAGTCAAGATGTTTTACTCACTTGAGGCATGTTTCAAGCATCATGAAGTACTTTTATCGTTAAAATGGCTGACGAAGAACACCAAAGAACGTATTTCGTGATGCTCGAAACATGTCTCAAGTGAGGAAAAAGACATTTTGATCGTACACTTATATCATACTGTAATGTGTGTGTGTGTGAATTAAATATACGATTTTGACATCAATATAAAACTTAATCGGATTACTACTTCCTGAACTACCGCAACACCATGTTCACCAGGTTTAGAGTTTCACAATTGTGACTCAAGTCATCTCAGTGCTAACATAACCTGTTAGCAAAAAAATCTTGTGCCTTCCTTACTTTCTTGTACATTACATTGTGTATTATAATTCTCTTTTTCTGTTTGACGTTCATCATTATTTGAAAATATCTCTTTCCTTTCCGTAATTCCACTCGACTTTCATTCAATGTTATGTTGTTTTTGTACCATAATCTCGGTTTTTAATAATTAACTCGGTTTGTTGTGTAAAATATTTCCTCTCTTTTAAAATTTTTAATGCTTTTCATAAATACATTTTTATTTTTATTCTCATATTTTTGCTTCGCGTAATAAATTTATAAACATTTTCTCAATTTAGGTCATATGATTTTATTGTTTTCTATGTAGCTGTATCCCGGGTTTAAGTCATTACACTAGCGTGACATGAACAGTGTTTATTAACCAATCATTCAAGCATACTTTATAAAACGAGCGCTACCCAATGCGCAGTTAGTCTATAATATTTACTGGTACGTATACACCTCGTTTATTCAAGTAAAGTCTATTTTTAGACAAATATGTGAAGTTTCGGAGGGAAAAACGATGAACATCTACTTTTGTACTTTCCAAGCTGAAGCTGAACATGGTTCACCAATTGTTGAAGTTTCTTATTTATAAATTATCAGAGCGAAAAACAATGTGGATACAGAAATACCAAGCTTTGGAATATTTAGTATAAGATGGATGAACGACGAGACCAGCAGGCTGAAAAGAATGTCCCCAATACTCAAAGATGCCTACGATCTGTTCAACCATGGAAACTGCTGACTTAAAAAGTCACCGGGTTTCCATCATGTTTGTCAGCTGACGTCTTTATTTCAAATGCAAACTCTCTAAAATTGACCCTAACAAAATGAGTTTTGTTAGAGAATCTCAAAAAATAGATATGTGTCTTTCCTCAAAAATTGTAGCAACATTAATAATTTTAATGTTAAATATTCTAAGATAAGTAATATAAAACAATTTTAATCTTATTGTTAGAGTGTTTTCGGTAACGGAAATTATAACTTAAGCCTCAATGCATTAACTAAAGCGATTAGAAATTTAAAAAGATTTATTTCAAATTTGCAAAAATATTAATGTATTTTATTTTGTCAATGTCCTGTACTGTCTTTTAGGCCTATATAGATTTTTTACGGCACTCAGAAATTCAATTAATACAGCGTATTTAAATACGATTGTGTGAATCAACGTGTTATAACAATTAAATAACTTATTGAACTCCAGCGAATTTCATAATCACGATGTTTTTAGCCTTTCTCCAAACAATCAGTCTCGTATTACAACAGTCCTATTTGGTATACAACACTATTTGTTAGAGCGCACATACAAAATAAATAATAAATGTCGCACAATTACAGTAAAATTACAATAGTCTTCTGCACAAACATTTGACGCTTCCAGTAACACACTGTCTAATAACATGCACTGAAGCAACTTGTTTCAGAACTCAACTATTCGCAGAACTCAACTGACTCGGATGCACCTGTTTCCTTTATATAAGCAGGCGTGCTCAGTGGAAGCCTCATGCTAATGTTTTGTAGATTCCGGAACGGCAATCAGGCAGCACGACAAAAAACAATTATAAATGCTATTGTAAATAGTAATATATGTATTTCTACCGTAATGCATTATTTTATAAAAATACAATTTTTATACACTATAAAAACTTCTAAAAATTTATAATTTAAAATTTTCAAAGATCTATTCACGTAATTAATAAACTTCCTTTCCGGAGATCTTTCAACATTTTATGCAATTTCATTTTAAAACAGTACAAATACTACTTTTGGATTATTCATAGTGTCTCAAGAAAACATGAAAATAATAGGTATTGTAAATTTCAACTTTAAAAAGATTTGTGTATAAAATATGGAGAATTAATTAATTATAAAATAAATATTTTTTGGTTATTTCTCTTCTTTTGTAGACGTTTTTCTAAAGTAAGTGGCAAAAATGGTGTTAACATGACACGACATTAAAGTCAATTACACGTATGTAAAGAATAAATAACAAGTGCAATTAATGTTAATCGAATGCCCGACGTGCATAATATGTAGCGCACTTGAAGAGTAAATGTTTTCATTACAACGATATTTCTGAGTGGCTGTGTATAGAAACTTTCCTGATAATATAGACAGTCTTTTGTCTGCGGTTTGCGTAGCAGTCACTGGAGACACTAGGCAAATTGTCCTGAGAACTCTGTGCTATTGTGCAATTCCACAGGGACTCGAAATCCAATTTAATACGCTTCTCAGACATGTACGATTGTATAAGATTTATTCTGACTCTCTACGCGCATTATCTAGGCTGTCACTTCGTTCTTCCCTTAGCTGTGATTCTACTTATTGCGTTGTGTGTATTCAATTGAGTACTGAAAGGCGTACTCATCCTTCCAAACCACACACATTGGGTACGTACGAGTAAGTATATAATCTTCTTTTACATTTCTTCTTTTCATACGTTGAATATGTCAAGAACTGTACGATGGCCATAAATTTTGGTTAAATATAAAACTGGAAGCTAAATTTAAAAGAATTCTGGGTGTTACATAAACATTTATGGTTTATGTTTTTAAAAATATAGCGATAAAATGTATTGATATAACAAAAGGCTTTGTTGAAGAAACACTAACTTATTTTCCGAGTAGCATGCCAACAGAAACTGAAGTAATGAAACCACAGTTATCAGTGGAGTAGAAGGACCATATCCATAAACTATTCACCTTGTATAAGGTGAATTACTTCTTGTATTATCAAATTGCATTATCAAACTTCAAGAATCAGGAGAGATCGTAATACCAGAATCAGACATCCTATGAGATACCTAAAAAATAGTACTGGACTAAGTTACCAACGAGACATTCAAATTTGTACATTTATTTGTATTTTAGCGCATTCTCAAGCAGGATTTTCTAACAACAAATGTTTTTATTTAGAGTTGAATATAGAGGTTATTTATCTTACGGCGGAAGAAACTGGTTTTTCACCAAAACACGCGCAGGAGGACACCTTGTTTCCAGACGGTAATTTAATTTAGTCTTATGGTACAGTTAAAATAAGTTTAAACTAAGAATACTATCGGAATACAATAATTTAATATTACATACATACATACATCCTCGGCGCTACAGCCCAGTCCGGGCCCTGGCCTCCAAAAGAAATCTTCCCCACTGGTCTCTACTCCCGGCCAATGTCCACCAGTTTGCTGCACCCAGCCTCACTGCCTCCTTACCAACCTGGTCCAGCCATCTTGTACGCGGTCTTCCTTTCCTTCTCCTTCCCATCGGCAAATAATTCAGAATTTTTTTTTTTATTCTATCCTCCGCCAGTCTCTGCACATGTCCACCCAACGCAATCTGTTAATTTGTATGAGTTGCACGATCGGAAGGACTTTAAACCCTTCGTACAACTCTCGATTATGCAGTCGCCTCCAAATGTCATTTTCCTTCACAGGGCCGTAGATTCTCCTCAGTACCTTCCTCTTAAACACGGATAGTTTCTGCTCATCTAGTCTTTTTAGCACCCATCATTCCGAGCCATACATCAGGACTGGTCTGATCAAGGTCTTGTATAGGGTGACTTTTGTCTCTTTACTTATTAATTTTGACTTAAAATGTTTCACCAGTCCGTAGTAACACCTATTAGCAGATAAGATCCCTTTTTCAATGTCTCTAGAGGAATCATTTCCAGAGTCCACATATGACCCGAGATATGAAAAACCTTGAACTTTTTCGAATTCATAATCATTAATGCGCAGGGACAGGGCACGAGTGTTGGCACCTACAACCATATATTTGGTTTTGCTTTGGTTTATAACCAAGCCCATAGCCTTAGCGGACAACTCCAGTTCTTGAAAGGAATTTAATATTACCGAAATAAAAATAAACAAATTAAAAACAAGTTTATACTAATTATTAAATTTTTTATGACTTTTGATATAATAAATTTTAATAACAAAGATTTGTATTTTCAGGTAACACGGTCCTTAGAAATTAAAGAGTTTACAGAATTTTAACCATAAGTTGTGATTACCACCTAATAACATGCAACATATTTTATTTGTCACATATTAGATTCGATCACAAATATATAAAAAAAGAGTTTCAGTTTTTAAGATTCTCATTTTGTTTATTGGGCGTAAATTTTGCTTTCATCGCTTTCAATAACTGCTGTAAATTTTACTGCAAGAGTAATGATAGAACCTCCAACCTACTTTGGCCACATTTTGACTATTGTCATAGGAATAAAGTTATCCTACAATATGTTAAAGTATTTTAAAGTCCGAAGTAATATATTTCATTATATATAATTTAATTAAACGAAAAGTGGTTTTAAAATTAACGTGAACATTTTTGTTGTACAGTTTACTAATTTTAATTTGAACGATGTAAACGGGCATACATACAACTTAGAGATTCATATTTTAAGGACATGTGGAAATACTTTTATATTTTACACATGTAAGTCAGAATTTGGAACGTAATAGACAGTATTACCGTATTATTGAGATTCAAAAGAGCTTCCATATCCATAATATAAACTACCTGATTAAAACTGTACGTTACTTTTTCAAATATGGAAAGATACGCAACCACACAACATAAAAAGGAAATATTACTTTCCCAGTCGCTACAGAAAACCATTTACACATATTATAAAAAATTATTGTTGCAGTTTAAAGTTGAATATTGTAGCATGACAGATATTCCACTAAGTAATAATTCCATTATGATCATAAATACATTTAAATTACAAATAACTCAGAAGAACATTCAAATGAAAATAATTAAATATCAAAGAAAAATACCACCACAGAGGAAAAAAGTAATTAAATCATAAAAACGCAACAAGTAAAGTATCAAGAAAATTAAATCCAAAGAAACTAATATAAAATCATAAGAATACCCAGGTAGGTTAGGAGCAGGTAATAAAGAAGATACCCCGAACCAACCAACGGACAAAATGAAACCAAATTACCTTGGAAAACCCAAGAAGGAAGAAATGAAGAAAAGAAGATGTAGGATGGGAGAACTACGAGAAATACCCATTGATAAACCTATTAATAACAATGATAAACCACGAACCAAATTTTAATGTCACCCAAAGAAAGTATAACAACCCAAAACCTTATAGAAATGTAAATTAACTATAAACAAAAGTATTTAGTAGTGTGAATAGAAGTGCACCAACTAAAGTTATTATATAATAAAATAAACAAAACTTCACAGTCCATTATAACTAAAGGTTTGGTCTTAGAATATTGTAAAACTTAAATATAAATCTGACCCAACAGTGTAAGTGAACCAGTGCAAGTGATTTAAATATAATAAACTTCAAGTAAAGGTGTAACTGTTACTTGAACTATGTGCTATTAAATAACTTTTATATTTTATATAAATACAGAGATAACATGTCATGAAATATTGTTGTGAAAATATTTCTAATGTTTCATAGAAGAGGCCACTTTTTATTAAAAAACATTCTTGGAAATGTAAATGATAAAGAGAGCAGGTGGGGAATAATTGCTGTGACAGGGGATTAAAATATAATAAATATTTAATATACAATATAAACAGAAAGGACTGCAATTAAACTAAGTTTAACAAAAAATAAAAATTTAAATGGCTAATTATGTTTGTATTTAAAGCCAATGAACTCCACATTTCAAAGTGGTAATAGAATAAGAATTCCAATAAGTATAAGAATGTTTATTAATATAACTGTGTTCATACAGCCTAAAATGTTTATGTATGTATACTATACCAGTTTATAAAATGTTTGTTATGTATTTTTTTAAAATAGTTAAATAGTTAGTTAAAATGTCTAACTTTAAAGACTAGAAATTAATTTTCAATATTGTTTTTGTATTATGAGCATGAATACCATGCTACATGTACCAATAGTTATATAAGGAAATTTTATTTATTATTGTATTAATTTTAGAAAGTCAGAAGGGGTATAGAAATAACATTATTTGAAAAACAGTATATGTAAAATAATAAAATCTAGGCCAAAATAAGGAATTCCAAATAACATTATAATTGAGTAAGGAAGTTTAATAAACCAAGTAAACTAATGAGATTTATATAAGGTGAATCAATCACCAACTACTGTAACTGAAACTATACTTTAAAAGAATAATATAAAAAGATGTATAAAATTATTAAAAAATTTCAAAATGTAATACCTAACTATTTCAGAGGAGGAATAGTAAATTCATGAATTATAACTAAAAGAATGATCAATTGATAAATTTATAAGAAATTAAGGAAAGTTAAGATTTATATCAATCTGAAATTTATTATAATCATATTTATAACACCTAAAATGGCTAAAATTTTGGACAAGAACAGGAAACAGATATTGAGCCTATATTTCCAAAATGACAGAAATATAGCAATTTTAACAAAAAACTTTATAAAGATGGACTATTGTATGTCAAATTAAGCAGAAGGAGTTAAAGAAACCAATTATGTAATTACTAGTTCACGAAAGTAATCAATAACCAAAAAATATTCTGAATATAATGTATTTTATAATTACATGGAGAGGAAGTGATTTATATTTGAAACAATACTTTTCTAATATTAACTTGGCAAGATATTTCAGGAGACGAAGGAAGTAAAACAGTTCTTAATTAACATTCGAAGCGAACGGTTGATTTTAAGCTCGCGCTAAGAACCTATAGCGAATATTTTAATGGCGTACAAAGGTTAAACATAAAATCAGTGAACAACCGAGAGTTACCGAAATTGGTTTATTAAACATAAAATCAGTGAACATCACCACCACAAACAGTGAAAACAAACAATACTTAACCGAATATAAGTGGAATAAACCCATAAAACTATCAAACATTAATAATTCACATTACAACGAACTTCACGAATTTTCGCCACACAGAGAAAAAAGTGAACACGCCAAATACAAACATTTAAAGCCAGTGAATACCGAACACTTAACCAGAACACCTCTAACAACACAATAGACATTATCCAATATTACGGAGGTCAGAAAGCAGTTGTGAAGGGAACTTTATTGTCAGAAATTATAGACATAACATTCACGGTGTTCTTCAACAACGAGGCGGCGGCCATGATGGTTCCGTGATGCAAAGCGAACTCTCCCGATTGGATTCAGCAGACGGCATTGGTTTGACAAATTCTATTTTATAAACATTATATATCATAAATAACTTTGTCATTAATTACTTATTAAGATTTATTTTGTAATGTTATACTTTCTATGCTTGCCCCTTCTCTGATTATTATAAATATAACCGTTAAAAGAACCATTCGAAAATATTCATATAATATAACCTGTATTGAGAATCGATTATCCCTGTAAAAGAGTCGAACCTTATATCAATATCGATTTTAAATCGATATTTTCAGAATACTTGTCAATAAATCAAAATAATGCAATTATTTGGTTTTAAATTTATTTCACAAGTTAATATAAGAGTTTTCATTAACTACAGGACTTACTGGAAGACGACAATTACTAAAGGAGAGTGATATACTGGAGCATAGAAGAAAATCGCCAATCGATTAGTGAAATGAGACAATCTGATTAACTCCAGATTTATTTAAAGTTAACCAGAAGTGAATAAATTGACATAAATAAATTACAGAATTTTAAATTTTCGACGAAAACACATAACAAGAATTATTTATTAATTATTTGAACAATAAACAAACATAAAAATTAAAAAAAAAAATTTTTTTTAATTAAATTAAAATTTCTTGTTTGTACAGAACAAAAATATTTATTTGTAACCGCATACATGTCTAGTTACAATATACACATTGTAAAAACATAATTAAGAAAATGTAATGTATCGTAGAAAGAGACAATATTGAGGTAACTAATAATAATATAGAACAATATATATAATAAAACTAATTTACATTTCCAAGTTGTGACGTTTTATGTTTGTTGTGTGTTAGGAAGTTACTTTATAACAAAGTTTCTGTTTTCCGTTGACAACTTCCTGCAATTATTTGTTAAAATTGACCGAGATATTAAGTTTACTTGTGTGCGCAAAGCTTAATCCTTTTGTTAATAACCATTTAGTTAAACCATAAATGGCAAACTTTAGGTAGCCTATTTATGAGCATTACATCATAAAGTATCCTATTTTTAAATTCCTTACCGGTAAACTCCATACCATACACAGTTTAATGTAATTCATTTCTTTGCGTTTACGTTTGTTATTTGTTTATTATTTTTTGTCTTTCAAAATCACTTAGAAAGAACACAGACTCTCAATATATTCAGGGGCATAAAAAATTTATATACCAAAGTTGATAAAAATTGTTGCAAAATCTTCGCTACTGGCACGAAACATTTTTTTCAATTTTCGTAATCAGTGAAAGGTTCCAAAACGTAAAGGAATGATTTTAACTTTAGGCACACCAAAAGAATAAAATAAACATACAATAAGTATAGTAACGGTCTACTGAAAATAATGTAGACGAAACAGAAAATGGACATGTATGAAGAAGTATAGCAATGTGTCTGACGTCTGACGTATAGCATGTAACTGACGTACGGAATCAAGAATTAAGATAGTTGATATCTTCGGTACGAATAACGAGTAGCAAGTTAACAGTTATAGTAAGACTAAATAGTTTCCCCGTTGCCTCTGTGTATACACAGGGAGTGTGAAGTCTGACAAGTTATTTAGCGAGTGAATTTAACGGTGAATTTAAGTTGTAGGGAATAGAATTAATAGTCTGATGTATGCCGATGACACTTTGTTTATTGCCTCAGAATAAGAAGAACTAACAAAAATATTAAAAATAAGATTGGAAAGCTGGAATAGATTAATGGTTTTGACCATGATCCAACCAAAACCAAATTTGTGTTGATGGAATATGTTTGTCATATTTGTGATAAGAAATATATTTTAAACAATAATTACTATCTAGCAAACTTATGGAGCACAACACGTTACAAACGTTGCTTATTTCCCAACGTACGAGTATTATAGAAAGCAATTGCAACGAAATGTCTAATTTCCAAAACTTCTTCGTAACTAACGACATCTACACATTGTATTCTGCTCTAATCACTAATTACGATCTATCCTTACGCTTGTAATGATACCAATATCAACTTCTCAGAAAGAAACATTAAACTATTTACCTAGACTGCAATTCAAGAACAATTTGGAATGTATACGGGAATAATGTAAGCCTAGAAGTAAATCTAACACATTATACGATCGAGAGAAGGTTGCAAAAACCCTAATAGTTACCGTACAACATGCTGAGAAGCAAGCTACATTCATTCCGCAAAAACTGAAGGAAAACGCTGTTATCTCAATAGAAATAAAGTAATTTATTGCTGAGAAAAGAAAGACGGGTGCGAAGGGACTTGGAAGTTACTGTGCGGGATGCATAACTAAATACAACCAACTAAATAAAAAACTGAAATTAACATTAAAATAAATACATCACAATAGAGTATTAGAGTACATTCAACTTGGCGATTAAATTAATTCAAATTGGAGATTAATTATCTTCAAGAAAACCCATGAAAAATTCCCCATTACGCAAATAAACACAAACAAGGGACCTTGTGCTACGAGTACTTGAGCATAACCAGTTCTTACCCAATGTCTGCTAACGTTTTTGGACCTGTTAATAATGCTCAGGACAATAATTTCAGGACAACTGCAACAACTAGGATATCACCAGTACAGCTACATAATCTGCTAATTATGAGGAAGCAATAAATGAATATCCTTGAACACCAAAAAAGCACGAGATCAGATAACCTCCATAGACAATTTGTTACTCAGTAGGAATGGAATTATAAATGTCATTGGAAAATCAATTCACCTTAAACATAAGCTCCAGATATAGGGTAATTATACCACTTTGGGCATATGTTTCTATATATACACATATCTTTCGAACTGTGAAAGAGTGCAAATAATTTTTCGGGCAATTAGTAACGCGGAGAGTAACAAATAAATTGCTTATGTTGATCTCCGTATATCGACCATCCGAGAAGTTACCCAGGAAAGAAGAGTACACATGATTTGCTATGGCTTAACTTCTTTATATGGTCTTAACTAGGACACAGTATATATAACCAGGATGGAGGATGCGGTGAAGATGCACACTGGGCTGCACGTTCCGACTTGAAGTATAGTCATACAAACTACTCATCTCTAGGTGAATGGTAACGTCAATCACTTCGGCAGCCAACGTACGATAAAAAACATTTATTTAATTGAAACTCTAAAATTAATTCTTTGGTTACGAATGTGTTACAAATTAATATGCAGATCTGACGATGAGCTGAGAAGCTTGAAAGCTCTAATCGGAATAATTTTTCTATAGTGGTGTGCAACAGTAATAATTCCGTTTATTCAATTAATAATTAATCGTTTTTTTAATGTCACACAGGTAATTATTTTCAGATATTCCAAATAATGTACGCTTATATAATGTTCATTGGTCAAACGTTGACACAACGTTGACTGGCAACTGACAATGCTGTCTGAGTGTGCGTGTGAGCGCGCACCTATTTGTGTGCGTGACTGAGGAAAGGAAAAATATAGAGATAGAGGAATGTATCATTTCCAACATGTTACTAAGAGGTATCAAACTAATTAACTAAGTTGGGCATAAATAGGGCACAAATAGGGCATATGTAAAATCGTACCGTATTAAAACTATTTAGTTGTTTTGTTTTTTATTTGTATAGGATTATAGGATTATTTGTATTTGTATAGGATTATGTTTTTTAAAACATATTTTTGGGCTACAGTTTTAAGGACTGTTTTTAAAGATAGCCAGTGTTATATTACAACTGTATCAACTGTATGTATGTTACAACTGTATGTCATGTTTGACATCCAGAGAACACAGACAGTTAGACAGTATTCTACACCAATTTGTACTTTATATCCCACGGAATTAAAAGTGGGACAATCCAATACAATCAATAGTTTAAGTTACAACATTAAAAACTGAAAGAGTTTCAGATATTTATTGTTTAGTTATTCAATTCAATTCTTTTATCCCATGTTCTGTGGTTAACACTTTTCAGTTTAATTATGCATTCGGTAATTTCATATGTTATCTTTTAAAAATGCAACCAACTTTGGCTATAAGAAACTTTATGAATTGAAGTAACTATTAAACTAAAATTCCACATATAAGACAGACTAAGGTGTTAGTGACAGGTAATGCAAAGGGTAAACATTACAATCATATCTAATTTTTAATTTTCCAATAATTTGATAAGCATATTATGACTAAGCAACTGCCATACCGCCGTGTTGAGAGTTTTGTTTTAAGTTAAAAACAACACCTTTATTTGCATAAATCGCTTTTATTAAAGTCTTTTTCTTTAATCTTTTCTTTACTCTTCTCTTTCTTTACTTCAATTGTCAGATTTGTTTGTTGCAGTTCTGCACATCGATCTTCTCTGTGCTTTCCGTTTGATCTCCTTATAAGGAATACAACATACTTCACCAATAATGTGTTTCATATATTAGAATCTCGGTCTTCCTCTTCCTCTTTTCCCTTCTATGTACGAGGGACCTCGTAAACTACTATTATTCATGTTTCGTAATGGTATCCAAGTCACTTTATATTATAGTAAATGATTACCTTGTATGCGGTCCGCCGTGTGACTTCTCAAACTTGTTTAACGTTACGCGTTTTAAGGCTTATGCCTCATCATCAGACGTTTAAAAAACCAAAAACACACATATCACACAAAACTGCGTTTGTCAAGAAATAAATTGCAGAAGCAAGCATATTATGTGCACGTGTTGTAGGGTGCGCACCAGTTCAGGTATTGTCTGCTACTGATTGGAACTCGTTGAGCAGTCTCAAAGCAGTATCATACAGGCGGTTGGATACAAAGTTCAATTGTTCATTCAGAACAAACTCGCGACTGCTATCATTATTATATGCCTTATAAATTTCCAGCTCCTCCAAGGCATTCATAAAACGGCCCTTGTTGCATATATGCAAAGGCATTAGATTAGATTTAAAATCTGTATAATTGTGATTGTGTTGGGTCAGATGACGAGTGTAATTAGATTTTATATAATTATAATTATGTGTCTTTTTTGGTAAGTGTTCACGGAAGCGTTTGTAAAAACCTCTTCCGGTCTGACCTATATAGAAACTGTTACAATCATTACAAACCAGTTTATAAATGCCTGTTTCTTCTTCAATGGGTAAGGGCAGTTTATGTCTAAGTATATTAATCAGTTTATAATTGGTTCTAAAATACATAGTATAACCAATATTGTTCATCACCGAAGACAAAATTTTTGGCATGACGTATGTGTATTTTGAAGATATAAATTTTTTCTGTGTTTTATTAAGTGGACGGGTCTTAAGTTGAATGTTATTATGCTTCTTTAACAATTTATCAGTGGTGTGACTACTGTAACCATTGGAAACAGCAATAAACCTTATTGTATTTAGTTCAGCCTGGAAATCATTAATGTGAAGGGGGACTGTCAGCAATCTATGGATTAAACTATTATATGCTATGTGGCAGTAGGCTTCCTATAAATATTGAATTTCAATGTGTCCATTCGTCTAGTGAGGGTCAGGTCTAGAAAGTTAATTGTGTTATCATGCTCAGTCTCTAAAGTAAATTGAATATTATTGTTGATTTCATTTAAAAGATTTTTGAAGGAGTCAACTTGTCTCAAAGTTCCGTCAAAAATAATGAACGTGTTATCTACGTAACGTGAATAAAATTTTATCTTATTTGCGTATATGTTATTATTTAGTAGATGAGTATTTTCGTAGAAATTTAAGTATATGTCGGCCAAAAGGCCTGAGATGGGTAGCCCATAGCTAGACTATCATCTTGGCTATAGAATAAACCATTATATGTGAAATAATTTTGATTTAAAATGACTTTAAGCAAGTCAGCATCTATCATCTGTGCACTCATGAAAGCGTTAATTCGTAAATTGTCCTTCAATAATTTTAGAGCTACATCGGTTGGAATATTTGTATATAAATCCACTATATCAAATGAAACCAATTTATAATTAGGTTTTAATTTAACGGTATTTATCTTATTAATGAAATCAGTATTATTTGTTAAGCTGTGATTATTCTTTAACTGTAGATTGTCTTTAATTAATTTTGCAAGAATTTTTGACGTTTTGAAACCAAGGGCTGGGGTAAAGTTAACCAGCGGTCTTATGGGTATGTGTGGTTTGTGGATTTTAGGCAGTCCCGAAAATATCGGAGCCTTCGCATTAATTGGCTTCAAAAACGACGTGTATTATCACTGAGCAAACTCGTACATTTGTTAATACATTGGTTAAGGTTCTTGATATATTTATCGGTAGGATCAGATTTTAATTGTCTAATATTATGGTTAGAGATTAAAGTCGTGAACTTTGGCATTATAGGAATCAGTATCCAAGATTACTAATGTATTCCCTTTATCTGCTTTAATAATACTAGCATTATTACTAGTTATTTTTGTTTTAATGTGCCCCAAAGTTTTGTATTCACGGGAGAATCGTGGATGCATAAATAGATTATGTGGTAGGTTATCGTTAGATCTGATAGTTCTAGTGAATTTATTGTTTATCAATATGCGCGCCTCGTTCTGTACAATAGGATTCGGAATAGTCTTAATAGCCGCCTCCGCCTCAACGAGCTCATAAATATGTTTGTTTTTCCCGGTTGGTGGGAGATTATAATTAAGTCCTTTATTAAGAAGCACCATTTCATTATCACTGAAGTTAATATTAGTTAAATTCATTGTTCTAGGATAGAATGTATGTTTGCAATTGATGTCAGTCTCTAGACGATGTTTATTTTCTAAACTACGAAGTTTACATAATTGATGGAAGCGTATACGGCATGAAATATTAGCTGTGCATCTAAATATATAATCAAAAACATTGCTGATAATGCTTGGATGAATGCTGTTGAGGATATGTAAATGTAATTTAAATAAACGAATGTTAAGAATAGATTTTAGAATATATAATGCCTTAATTTCTTCTCTAATATACATCCGTTCAGGATATTGTTTGGTAATGTTTGCGGTCTTGGATGAGCTGTTAATCTTCACAATAGCATATTTTGGTGTTATGTTCTTCAGTAAACAGACTTTGTTAAATTTAATATGCAAATTCGTTTTTAGCATTTGTATTTTAGTGTTTTGGAATTTGAATACCATTTTTGCCTGGCTGGGCTCCAGTTTAACATTCATGATTCGTAATGGTATCCAAGTCACTTTATATTATAGTAAATGATTACCTTGTATGCGGTCCGCCGTGTGACTTCTCAAACTTGTTTAACGTTATGCGTTAAATTTAACATTTGTCGATAAATTTAAATTTATCGTTTTCTAAAGATAACCTACCACATAATCTGTTTATACATCCACGATTCTCCCGTGAATACAAAACTTTGGGGCACATTAAATAAAAAATAACTAGTAATAATGCTAGTATTATTAAAGCAGATAAAGTGAATACATTAGTAATCTTGGATACTGATTCTTATAATGCCAAAGTTCACGACTTTATCTCTAACCATAATATTAGACAATTAAAATCTGATCCTACCGATAAATATATCAAGAACCTTAACCAATGTATTAACAAATGTATGAGTTTGCTCAGTGATAATACACGTCGTTATTTGAAGCCAATTAATGCGAAGGCTCCGATATTTTCGGGACTGCCTAAAATCCACAAACCACACATACCCATAAGACCGCTGGTTAACTTTACCCCAGCCCTTGGTTTCAAAACGTCAAAAATTCTTGCAAAATTAATTAAAGACAATCTACAGTTAAAGAATAATCACAGCTTAACAAATAATACTGATTTCATTAATAAGATAAATACCGTTAAATTAAAACCTAATTATAAATTGGTTTCATTTGATATAGTGGATTTATATACAAATATTCCAACCGATGTAGCTCTAAAATTATTGAAGGACAATTTACGAATTAACGCTTTCATGAGTGCACAGATGATAGATGCTGACTTGCTTAAAGTCATTTTAAATCAAAATTATTTCACATATAATGGTTTATTCTATAGCCAAGATGATAGTCTAGCTATGGGCTACCCATCTCAGGCCTTTTGGCCGACATATACTTAAATTTCTACGAAAATACTCATCTACTAAATAATAACATATACGCAAATAAGATAAAATTTTATTCACGTTACGTAGATAACACGTTCATTATTTTTGACGGAACTTTGAGACAAGTTGACTCCTTCAAAAATCTTTTAAATGAAATCAACAATAATATTCAATTTACTTTAGAGACTGAGCATGATAACACAATTAACTTTCTAGACCTGACCCTCACTAGACGAATGGACACATTGAAATTCAATATTTATAGGAAGCCTACTGCCACTAGCCATACAATACATGCAGATTCCCACCACCCATATTCTCAAAGAATGGCAGCATATAATAGTTTAATCCATAGATTGCTGACAGTCCCCCTTCACATTAATGATTTCCAGGCTGAACTAAATACAATAAGGTTTATTGCTGTTTCCAATGGTTACAGTAGTCACACCACTGATAAATTGTTAAAGAAGCATAATAACATTCAACTTAAGACCCGTCCACTTAATAAAACACAGAAAAAATTTATATCTTCAAAATACACATACGTCATGCCAAAAATTTTGTCTTCGGTGATGAACAATATTGGTTATACTATGTATTTTAGAACCAATTATAAACTGATTAATATACTTAGACATAAACTGCCCTTACCCATTGAAGAAGAAACAGGCATTTATAAACTGGTTTGTAATGATTGTAACAGTTTCTATATAGGTCAGACCGGAAGAGGTTTTTACAAACGCTTCCGTGAACACTTACCAAAAAAGACACATAATTATAATTATATAAAATCTAATTACACTCGTCATCTGACCCAACACAATCACAATTATACAGATTTTAAATCTAATCTAATGCCTTTGCATATATGCAACAAGGGCCGTTTTATGAATGCCTTGGAGGAGCTGGAAATTTATAAGGCATATAATAATGATAGCAGTCGCGAGTTTGTTCTGAATGAACAATTGAACTTTGTATCCAACCGCCTGTATGATACTGCTTTGAGACTGCTCAACGAGTTCCAATCAGTAGCAGACAATACCTGAACTGGTGCGCACCCTACAACACGTGCATATAATATGCTTGCTTCTGCAACTTATTTCTTGACAAACGCAGTTTTGTGTGATATGTGTGTTTTTGGTTTTTTAAACGTCTGATGATGAGGCATAAGCCTTGAAACGCGTAACGTTAAACAAGTTTGAGAAGTCACACGGCGGACCGCATACAAGGTAATTATTTAATATACTATTATTGTTTTTATCAAAAACTCGTGACGCATAACATGCCCAATAAGTGCAACCCTTCGCTTCGCATTATTTTGCACAAAACGTCTTTTTTCTCCAACTCTAGGCAGAATCTCATCATTAGTAACCTTAACGGGCCATCGACGTTTAGTAGCTTTCTATAACATCACACTTCTAGTGCGTCAAGTATTCTCCTTTCTTTTGTTCCAATTGTCCACGTGTGACATCCACATAGAGCGATGCTCTATGTATAACTCTTTAGAAACCTCTTTCTTGATCCTAAGGCTGTTTTTGTAGAAGTCAATAATTTTCTATTACTATATAATGCAACGTTAGCCTGTTTACTTTTTCCGACTTTTGTGAGTTTTTTTCCTAATTTGGTGAACTCTCTAACTACCTTTTTCTATTCAGCAATATATTTATACAGGACTGTCCATGTTTACAAGAGACTATCACTTCAGAGTTATTAACATTTATTCTTAAATTTTACTCTTTTTACAAACTTCGTCGATTATATGGAAATGTTTACTTAACTCCTGTTCACTTTTGCCTATAATTGCAATGTTATTTGCAAATCTTAACATGTTAATTCTGTTTCCTTGCACTTTTACTCCACAATACGTTTCCTCATTTACATTGTTAACAGCGTCCTGTATGTACAAGTTACGCAGTGCAGGAGAGAGATTGCAACCGTGTCTTTCTGCTTTATAAATTTTACTTTCTCTTTCATGTTTCCGAAATTTATCAGCACTGCCCCAATTTTATAAAGCCGCCAAATTATTGGTCTACCTCGAAAGTCTACACCAATGTTTACCGATGTTTTAAGCATCTTCTCCAAATAAACATTATCGATTGTCTTCTCCATATCCATAAATCAAAGGACGTTTGCTTTCCTTTCTCCATTCTCCTTTCTGTCACCATTCTCAGAGCCAGTATCGCTACTCTCGTTCCTCTTCCTCGTCTAAACCGAAACTGGTCTTCCGTGAGTTCTTCTACAACTACATTCTTATCTCTTCTTTTGCCCATCACAGCATTAATAATAATTAAGTTCTCATTCCCCTTTGACACCTTCTATTATCTTTTCTACTCTACTGTATATTCTTTCCATTTCTTTCTTTTCATAACTGGTTGTGGATGCATATGCCCGTACTGTTACAGATCCCTTGGCTTTGTTTCTATTCTGACTAGCATAATTCTTTCATTTTATTACAATATCCTTTAACTCTTCTTCCAACATTCTTATTCACAATGATTCTACTCCTTCATATTCTGGTCTATCGTCTACCGTTCCTGTATTTATTACTGTGTAATCTGTACTCCATAAGTTGCCCTCATCCGGCCAATTTACTTCTGACAGCCCTATTACATCTATAATACAGTCGTTGCCCCTTCCCACCGCTGGGAGGTAAAAGTCTAAGTCTTCCTTTCACCAAATTTAAGACCGAAAAGGCATAACATAGATTCTCTAGTAATTTGAGACAGGATTAAAATGTAGGCCTATAGATTAAATACTGATACTTCAGCTTGCCCTAATGTATACGAAATACGGATAAGAAGAATAAGACATTAATATTTAAAATTTTTAAGAGCTCTATAACAGTAATAATAATAAATGTCTTAATGTATTAAAAACATTTCTGGCTACTATTTTAAATACTTTATAATAATACAAATGAATATCTAATTGCGATTTTAATGTATACACTTTGTTATTCTTTATTTGTCAATTATATACTTTAAAAATTTTTGTTGACAAATTAAATTTAGAGGATGCCTTTCAATGATCTTAAACGAGATTGAAAATTACCCTCATAAGAGAGTAAAATAATTGGTTATATTTTCAGTCTTTCTGTACTTCTCTTCCTCACCACTTATCAAGTAATAATCATGATACAACGTCCACATGTTATTACTATTCAAAAGGTTTACTAGTTCTATGGAGTTAAAACTAAAAAGCTAAACACTAAATTTTTCTTTTCTCCTACGCCCGTCTACTTTTCTCTTCCTCTTATCTTTCTTCCTTCTCTCTTAATTACTCTCCTATTCCCCCTCTTTCTATCTCACTCTTACTTTCACCCTCTCTTTCTCTCTGTTTTTCTCACATCACCCTGTATCATTTACTAATTCAATAATTCAATAACTTTTATAATATACTTGAACGTTTTGCTACAGGTGAAGAACTTTCATCAAGGTTTACTCAAATTGTAGGCGTTTATGTTACTAACTTCATCTAATGACCATACTACACGCAGCATATTACTTCGTTTTCTTATTATGTAGCTAATTTAATGGTTTTTAGAACTGATATAAGATTCTGTATAAAAACAGTCTACTTTTAACAAAAATATAATATATTATATTAGTCAAAACGTAATACCTTTATGAACATTAATTTGTGTAACATATTCTGTTCAACAAACACTGTCCAAATAAAATTGTATATGAAAATATTTTACATTTTCTAACGTATGTTTCAACATAATGTTTATCAGTTTGTTTACCCACAATGTAAACAAGAGATGTGCGTATAGAGTATGTTATGACATTACAACTCTTCCTACTTCTACGCCAAATATCCTACCTTCCCATATACGTTAATAGGTCAACACGATTATCTGTTTTTGAATTTAATTCAGTAACGTAAATTGTACAGTAGTGATGGAACGGAATTTGGCACTGAACATAGAATTCTGGTGCCAAATCACATTACCCGTAATATTAAACGAGTAAACCCGTCCATGTCAACTGCTTGGCGTTATCCCATCCGAAATCTTAAATCATGTTAATACATTTTTGATTATAATAAAAGTCAAATAACACAGTTGAAATCAACATCATTGTAATGACTGTACTGGATTGTATTATATTTCATATTGAATTTGAATCATTTTACAAAAGTCAATCGTGAGAATTTAGACTTTGTTATTATGATCATAATGTGTTTTTGACTAAGAAATTGCGCATCTAACGGTATTGTAACATTAATTTGCCTTTAATATTTCTCGCTTGCCCCTCCGTATTTCTCTCTTATTTTGCCCTTAGCTATTAAATGACATGATGACATAATCTTATTTGGCGGGAGAAATAAAAAACGAAAGTACAAGAATCAAAACGTAAATACCAACAAATATAAGACTAAATAATAAAATTAAACTAAATGGAATGTGACATGACAAGATCAAAACTTTACTTGCTAAATATTATAATAAAACGTATATCGACTATTGTAGATTCCCGATACATTTATTATAAAATTTTGGGAATGCTCATTTCCCAAGTAAGACTCAGTTTGAACGTGCGGAATTTCAAATAAGCCTACTGCTGATTGACGATAAGCAAAAACAGCAGCTAACTAAACTGCACGTGTTATTTATGTATGTTTAGAAAAGTACTAATTTCACGTTATATATACGCACATCTCTTGTTTACATTGTGGGTAAACAAACTGATAAACATTATGTTGAAACATACGTTAGACATTAAAAAATGTAAAATATTTTCATATACAATTTTATTTGAACAGTATTTGTTGAACAGAATATGTTACACAATTTAAATTTAGAATGCGGGCAGGGTCAGATTTTCGTGTTTTATCCCTACCAAACATTCTTTACGCCAAGCCACTAGGTAACTGAAGTAGTTCAGAGAATAATGTTTCATCATTATCAAGTACCGGATATTCACGTATGTATGTAAGCTGGAGCTGACAACTAAAAGAAAAGTAAAGGAGAAAGCAATATTTTTAAAAAAACATTAAAACACTTCTAGACCTGTGAGTAGGTATGCAGAATGTTTTAGTAGAGGACTACAGTTGTAAAATTGAAGAAAGAATTATATTTGAAATCGGTGATTGAAATTGAAGTCTGGAGGAGTAACTGATTTCATTTTCAGTTGATATTGTGAAAAATATATATAACAAAACTGCATTTTTATAGAAATAAAAATGTTTATTTAGAACTAAAGTATCTACCTATTAATTTAAATCATGAATTTAGTTTTATTTGTGATGATTAACTTTTATAGTTTTGGTTGGGAAACAAAGAGCCAGCATAAACGACTGACGTGCAATTTTCAACGTGAGAGATAAAATAACAATAATATTCTGAACTAGAAACAGTGTGAGTGCAGTATGTTCCACCACATAGTGAAAAGCACAGCAAATAACAACTGGAGCTGCATATGTAGGTTAAGTGGTGACGGGTCTAAAGGGTCCTGCGGAGTACCAGCGCCCTAGGGACTTCTTCGATATCTCCGAATGCCACACTCTCCTAAGGACATTTGATTGCGAATGGGTATTATTCTCATTATATTTTAGGGACATCTAACAGAGGATCTCAGTAAGTCAGGTGCTCAACAGTTTGTGGATTGTTTGTTCCTGATTGCCTTAAAAAAATCAGTGACGCGACCGGAGTAACAGCGTAGATACATCCTGGTCATTTTTAGAGTCAGGTCGTGAGTCGCAGCTGGTTACAGCGCGACTCCTGTGACCACTTAGCGGTGGTTCACTCACACCAGCTTTTGTAGGCGGGGCGGATGTCTCATGAAAGAAGGCATTTACACGACTGACGGGAGATATACCCGCCGATGCCAAGAGCGTCTAGGGCCGCTATTCAATGTTGACTGTATTTGTTGGATGCTTTAAGTGGTAACATGTAAGGTTGACAGTGGTTCCCTCAGGTGAAGGGCCCTACGTGGGTCGTCCAGCACTGGTCAAGGTTGCTATCGATGTGAAGGGTGGAACTTCGTCCTTGGCTACATCTTGTAGGTTTGGCGTTTTGATTTGGTAGGACTGATTGAGTCTGCCGTACGGAAGAAGAGGATCACAGATATTCTGAAGACACACCCTTCCATCGTCGACAGACGGTTGCCGTCCTGTTAGTTCTATTACAGACACTTAGGGTGGGTAGGTAATGATTATGATGTAATTCTTCCACGTTGAGTTTCGCACTTTTGGAGAAAATAGGCTACGAAGCCGGGGATGCGTATGTACATGATCGCACTGGTATGAGATAAAGGGTCAGCGTGGTGCGCAAGGATAGGGTTTCCTACATGAGATGAGGAGAAAGGAAAACGCTCTGGCGCAGCAGGATTGTCGGGAGTTTATTGTATACGTCATCTGTGAAGCTTAGGAGACTTTCTATAGGCATTCCCAAGTACTTCACAGACATTTTATAGAGATGGTTTTTTCATCGAGCAACGACTGTAGGAGAGAAGGCTAAGCCTACTCTAACACACGCTTACTTTTTACGATAAGAATATTCTAGAATGTTCTAACGCCAACGTGTAGATACGCCCTTTCTGGTTTGATTAGTAATAAATTATCACTGGGTACCTCATTGGTGATTAAGAATGCATCGTTGGCTTGAACATATTTTTCATTCACAACTATTTCAGAATTGTCCACAAGATTATATGCTGCTCGTCTCAAACATACTCAACTAATTTTGTTCGTTTGATTTACTTTTCTTCACATACTTCTATGCTCAGGCAGACGAACTCCCAACTACCTAGATGTTTCGCCATAATAACAACTACACTCAATAAGCAGTATGATGTGTATATATACATACACACACACACACACACTCGCGCGCGCGCATCTATCTATCTAAATATGTAAATACTGTAACCTTACTAATAAAAGATAAGAGGTTCGTTTAAAACCTTAACGCTCTTCAAACTTTTCGCTCCGCTGTGGGTAATGTCGATTGGTAATAAGCCGCTGTTCGACTCTTTTAAGCCCCACTGTTGCGAGCGCCAATTTGTAACCAGACCTGTTTACTGTAGTTACAAATTAAGATAAAGAAAGAAAAAATTTTATTTAAAAAAAATGTTCTCTAAAAAAAAATTTTATGTTTGTTTATGGTGTATAATTTGTAATTAATTCTGTTTTATTGTTTTTAACCAAATTTCTAAACTTCTGAAAGGTAATTTTGTTTAATTCGCACTTCTGGAAGATATTAACAAATCCGGAGTTAAACAGATTAACTCCTGTCAACAATCGATTCACGACTTTCCGTGTTGCTCCAGTATATCGTCTTTTGTTAATATTTTCTTTTTTCAGGAAGTCTTGTTGCTTAATTAAAACCTTAAATTACCATGTGAAATAATTTATTAAACCATACAATTGAAAGAAATTGATTTATTAACTATTTTAAATAATAGTCGATATGAAATCGATTTCGAGCAATGTTCGACTCCGTCTCAAGGATAATCGATATATTAATACAGGTTAAGAAATTCATATAATAATTGTAAAAAGGTTCTTGGAGCGATTAATTAATAATAGTCAGAGAAGGGCAGGACGAGAAAGTATAACATTTACAATAAATAATTTTAAATAATTATTATCTAACAAATGTGAATAATCTGTATAAAATGTTTAATATATTTCAGTATCACACCAGGTGTAGACTACGAAGTCAGTCGATGTTGGTGGCACTGCTTCGCATTTCCATGATGGCCGATCCCAAAAATGAATAGGTTAACTGTAGCGTAGCGTTTTCTCGTTAATTCGTAGCGAGAAAATCTCACAGCAAAATCAACTTTATAATTGTTTTAAAGATCCCCGAACTGGTGTAAACTGTCTAGGATGTTGTTTGGGGTAGTCTGGATGAGTGTTCTGTGTCCACTGGTGTTAATAAGTTTATATTTGATGTGTTCACTTATATATGGTTCGTTACGTAAAAATTGGTTATTCTGTTGTAGCTTGAATTATTACTAATATATAGTTTTAATGTTTTAATGCACTGGTATTATGTAGTGTGGTGTTCGTTTTCACTGTTGTCGTTGAAGTTTTTATATGTTTTAACTGGAAAAGTGTTTATTTAAGTAACTCTCGTTGCTCATCGAATCTTTCTCTGTAAGGTTAGCACTTCATTATACGGTTTTAAGGAACGCAATTTCACATAAACTGTTCAGTTTGAGCGTTAACAAAGAACTAACTAACTTCCTCCACTTTAGTAAAAATCTTGCCAAGTTAATATTGGAAAAGTATTGTTAAAATAATTACGACTTCCCATATACATGATTCCAAATTACATTATATATGGAATAATTTTAGTTTATTATTCGCTTTCATGAATTATTAACCATATAATTGGTTTATTTATCTCATTCCGTTTAATTTGATATGACATAGTCCATATTTGTTGAGATTTTTGCTAAAATTACCAAATTTCTTTCTTTTTGGAAATCTAGGCCCAAAACTTGGTTTCCGCCTTCCTATACTTTTACTGCCACTTTAAGTGTTATTAATATAATTATAATAAATTTCAAGTGGTCAAAAATCCCTTCCTTTCTTTAATTACATATAAATTGAACATTTGAACTGGTTTTTAGTGATAATTTCTGAATTTAACATTCCTCTTTAAAAATAGTTAATTTATACATTTTAAAAATTTTCAATAATTTAAGGTGTTTTTCTATATTACCCATTTAGCTCATAGGTTCATTTACAGTAGTTGTTAATTGACCTACCTTACCTAAATCTTGCCAGTTTACATGATTCATAGGTGAATTAATTGGTTTATATTGAGTTTCTGTGAATTCATTATTTGGCCTAGAGTTTAGTTTTTTACATGTATGGTTTTTTAAAATAAATTTACTTCTACTCCTCCTCTGACTCTTAATAGTTATCATTACATAAATTAATATAGTTTACAAACTTATTGAGATGTGTAGCATCTAATTCATGCTACTGTTATATAAAAATAATAATTAACATCACTCAGCATTCTGTAAAGTTGGACATGTTTGCTGAAATTGTAGTTAACATACATTTAACTCATTTTGTTAATCAATACAGCATACATACTGAAACATTTTAATTGGTATGTATGCTGTTATTTAACTAATATAACGTACTCTAAACATACAAATCTTATTATCTAATAACTCTTTTAAAAAATATGGAATTCATGGCTTTGAACAATATTAGCCATTTTAAAATTTCTTAATTCTATTAACACTTAAACTAATTCCAGTCCTTTCTGTTTTTATTACTATTACTTAACATCCCCTTATGTAGTAAACATTTCCACCTATACTTTAGTTATTGTCATTCCTACAAATGTCTTGTTATAACAAAGTGACAAAAAATAATAAAATATTGGAAGTACCTTCCATTTTATTATTTCATGATTTGTCAATTATCAAATATAAAAGTTGTTTTATAGCATATAGTTTAAGTTATAGTAATGCTACAACTTCAAGTTTATTATATTTCAAAAAACACTTACACTAATACACTTTCACTGGTGGTTCTGACTTATTGAGTCTTATTATCTCCGACCAGAACTTTAGTCATCATGGACTGTGAAGATTTGTTTATTTTTTTTATCACACAATAACTTTAGTTGTTGCACCTCTTATCATACTATACAACACTTTTGTTTATTAATAATTACAATTTTATAGGGTTTCGGTATGTTATACTTTCTTTAATTGTATCTATGGGTTTGGGGTTTATGGTAGTTAATAATAGGTTTTATAATGGTTCTTCCATCCTATTTCTTCCTTTCTTCTCTTCTCCCTTCTTGTGTTTCCTCTTGGGTAAACCAATGTACTCAGTGTTATCTCGACTGACGGTTGTTTCGGAGTATCTTCTTTAATTTTTTATACTGACTTTACTCTTCTTTCTTGGTTTCAGGGTATTTTGTTTATTTCCTGATAATAAACCTTATTCTTCTTTCTTCTTGTGGCGGGTAATTTGTTCATCACCACTCCTAATCTGATTCTTTCTTCTTGATTTTGGGGTATCTATTTTATTTACTGCTCCTAACCTCCTGGGTAAATTCCTGATTTTATAATATGAGTTTTCCTTAATTATTTCTTTGACTTTTAATAGTGGTATTTTTTATAATTTAATGATTGTTTTTCTTTTATTGTGGTTTTTTCGTTTGAAGTAATTGAATTTCATTCGATATTCTTTTAGTAGATGTAATTTAATTATTTCTTATTATCTCAAATGAATTAATTAGTGGTGGAATATCTGTCATGCTACAATATATAATATTTTTTGTGTGTGGCTTGGTAACTTCAAGTTTGGATGTACATAACATATTCTAAATAGTTTTTCCCAACAGTCCGAAATAACACAGTTAGTAACAGTATTAGTACTTTAGTTTTAAGGATCGCACTAGGAACTTTAATTTAGCAAGTCTGGTGGTTTTCTTCTTTTATTTCAAAGGTGTCCGAATCTTCTCACAAGCAACATAATTATTAGTGGGGTCACTGAAAACGGAATTTCCACTTACCAAGTAAAATATCATTAGTGTCGTAAACTGTTTCAAAAAATTATGTAATTATATTATAAAGTAGTATTATTATTACAGGTATCATCATCATCATCATCATCATCATCACTATCATCGTGGTAGTTCATTACATAGGATATTGTCAAACTTTTCATGCCTCTAATTTCTACATTCATGGTTCAATTGGTTTCGATAAATCACCGTGATATTATCTAACACATTGAGAGTGAACCCCATCTCAATCGTAGTCACAAGTTTATTACTTTACGTCCATATTGCTTTTTTTCTTCGGCAGTTACATTCATCTGTTCTATATCCTTGCGGTCTTTGTTACAAGCAATAAGACACACAGGCATGTATGGTAGTAAATACTTTGTTTTTTACCAGAGGTTTTAACGAATAATAGAGGTAATACCCGTGATTCTAGGGATTCACCTCACATGCGTACGATACAGATTCTCGCAAAACTATTAAATAACACTTAGTATCCACTGCCAATTGAGTAGATAAAAAATGGAATAAGGTTTTTTCTGCGTATAACTTTCATCAATTGGGTAAAATGCAATCAACCATTTAAAGAGGCGCTTTGTGCCATTTAAAGAGTTTTAAACAAATCCTTTGTGCCATTTGATTAAAATATCAGTAAAAGTTTTAAAAGTTTAGTTCATTAAAGATAAATTACAAGCGCTTTTCACAAAACTGACGGTGAAAAACAATACGGTATAACAAATAAAATACAACTTCTTCTTAGCAAAATATAAGTTACTTTCAGTAGGAATGAGAAAAGAAAGTTAAGAAACAAAAGTAAGAAAAAGTGTAATGCCTTCAAACAAATTCAACAGATGATTTTACGAGCTGGGCATGGCTTCGTTTGTAAATACTCCACTTTTTAAATTCCAATTCAGAAATAGTCGATATATATATATATATATATATATATATATATATATATTGTAATATAAATGTGAAATTACAAATTATAATTAAATTTATAAAGTGTTGCTTGTTCTGGTATTCTGCGGTAATCGAGCCCCACAAGTTGGGTTCGCCAATTTTGTAATATTAATGTAAATTACAAAATATACAAATATAAAAATATGTGTAGTTGTATGAGAATTGTACTCTCACTATTGTGTGTAGTAATATAGATGATGTCTTCTAGTCTTCATTCGGCTCTCTCTGCTGGTCTTCACTTTGGTAATATATAATTGTAATTGTAATGGTGTTCTGGTATAATATTACCCAGATTGACTTTTATGGTGCGTAGTTGTAGTAATGACGTTCCGCTCCGGGAGACGTCGATTTGGTAATGTTCCTAAATAATGCTGTTATCAAATGTTCTTGGTGTATGTTGTTGTTGTAGCAATTTGAAATGTGATATAATTTTATAATTCTGAAATAATTGTTTTCGAGGTGTTTATATTCTTAAAATTTAGTAATAAATTGAGATTATTGATTGTAATTATAAATAGTATGGTATGGTGTGTCTTCTAGTAATGATCTTCCCTTCGTTAAATTTATTAAAAAGACAATCCACTTTGAATTAGGCGCGAACAGCTCTCTTCTTCTTCCTCTTGAAAGGTTGTAATTCGCATATATTGCCTTTAAAGGTTGTCGAGTTTTCTTTATTAATTAATGGTTATATTCCTTTATTAAAGAAATCAAATTCAATTCACTAGATAACAAGCGTTTATTCAACAAAATAATGAATTTGCTTAATTGAAAACAATGTTATAATGCCGTATCGACTCACTCAGGTCCGGTCGATCTATGACTTTTATATTGGTATTATACACATATAGGTTCTTTTAACGGTTATTTATAAAAAAGCCAGAGAAGGTCAGGGTCAGAAAGTATAACACTTACAATGCTGAAAATGTATTAAAATTAAACAATAGAATGGTAATTAGTAATAATAAAAGTTTATATATAATTTGTATTCACCACAGTTCAGCAAACAGTCGACTGGTTGTGTTGATGAGATCAGTCAAAGTGGCCGTCTGGCGCCTGCGTGGATTTCACCTTCTAACATTGACAAAGTACTTGTGGAATAAATATGTTCCTTCTGCGATTAAATCCTCTTCGTAATCGTTTAATCTCTTCTTGGGTATAGTTTAATGTCACTGGAGTAAGATGGAAAAGTCACTGGGTGTAAAAATGTTGTTAAATAAGTAGATCAATTGGTGTTTATGTGTGTCCGTTTAACCTCGAATATTCACTTGGTATTTGGTGTGATTCCAGTGTTATTTCGTTTAAATAGTGATATGTGATGCTGTTTATAGGTGTTATGTAGTTCATAGGGCAACTTCACCACTTCACAATGATTAGAATAGTTTAAAATTTAATTTTTACACAAAAACTGATTCCGAACTTTAGTTATACGTAATCGCCATTAAGGTTGGGTTTTATAAAATATTCACGCAAGTGTGCTCTTCAATGTATAATAATGAACTGCGTGGATTTCCTTCGTCATCCGAAACGTCTTAGCCAATTTAATATTAAAAAGACATTGTTTAAAATTGCCATAACTTCCGACACACTTTAATTTCGTGCACTATGCTTATAAAGTAAATTCGTTATTACTTATCTGTTTGAAATATAAAATACATATTCGTTTTCACTATTCTATTCTACTTATTTTGATAGTAATTAAGTTAGTATTACAAAGTTTTATCTGAAAATTATTTCTTATAATTTTTTGGGAGGTAGGCCTAAAATTATACTTCCCTGTCTTCTATGTAAATAATAGCCATTTTAACTAATATAATTATTATTCTATGAAATCTGAAATTTGTATAATTATCAATTCTCACTTATTTTATTGCAATTTAGTATATTAATGATGGTTTTTTCATATAATTCAGTTGTATATGATTCCCCTTCTGATAAAGTTAGTGAACCTATTTCAGTTTCAAATGGTATTTCATTATACAAATAAATAATTTTACTCATAGAATGACCATATCTTTAGAAAGCCTTATTTACATAGTATTTAATATGTTGGGTGTATCTTGCCTAAATATTGTCAGTTTGACTGGTTTATAAGATTAGGTTTATTAATTATTCTGCATTTTAACTTTATTATATTGCCTAGATTTGAATTGTGGCTATTTGCAGAATGTTTTACTAATGTAATTATTTTATTTCCTTCTCTGACTTCTGACTCTGATATATTTGATTAAAAATTAGTTCTCTGATCTGGCATAACAGTAATTATAGATTATACAATTAAAATATAACACCCAGATATATAAAACTGGTGTTGTTAATAACATTGTTTTGGTATATCACCTAATAACATAATAAAAAGTATTTCTACAACATTGGAATGTTATCTAATTTTAGATAATGCCTTCCTAAATTAACATGAACAATAAAATAACAATTATAATACTAGTATTTCTTATGACTAACCCTTACTTATCTAAATGCTATATTTAATTAGAACCCCACATTTGGATCCATATATAATTGTTAATACCTTCTACTACTCCATCATAAACAGTTAGTTCTGTAATTCCCCATTTTATAAGATTTATGCCCCCTCTTAAAGTATAACCCTGGCTATCTAAGTTATATTCCATTCTATGGAATGTTCATACAGTTTTAGTAGCTTTTTATTAGTAAAATTACTACTTCATTATCAAAGTAGGCACTGTTCACAAAACTTAAAGTGTGTTACTTTGTACTGCTACTCATGCACCTTTCTTAAAGTTTATTAGTTATAATTTGATCACTTACACCTTTCCATGGTAAATTATTACTATATTTACTAGTCTTTTTCTAGTTTTTAATATGAAATATTCAACCATGGGGGAACTGTGAAGATTTGTTTATGCACATTACACAATAACTTTTTGAATGCACTAATATTTACTACAGCTAACACTTTTAGTTTTTTGTCAGTTTTACAGTGATATGGTTTTTTATTGTGTTATACTTTCTTTTTTGGGCATTCATTGATTTTGGGGTTTTTTGGGGGTTCTTTCCCTATGGAGTTTTTGTTTTATATGGGTCGTCTTAATTATTCTTCTTTCTTCTTGAGTTTGGTTATTCTTCCTTCTTCTGTAGTTTTGGATTATCCTTCCTTCTTCCTTCTTCTGTAGTTCTTATTTTTATTATTCTTCCTTCTTCTTTGAGTTTGGTTCTTTTTTATTCTTCCTTCTTCCTTCTTCAGTAGTAGTAGTTTTAATTAGTCTTCCTTCTTCTTTCTTCAGTAGATTTAGTTTGTTCTTCTTTCTTCAGTAATAGTAGTTTTAATTATTCTTCTTTCTTCTGTCTTCTGTATCTTTGATTGTTCTTCTTTCTTCAGTAATAGTAGTTTTAATTATTCTTCTTTCTTCTGTCTTCTGTATCTTTGATTGTTCTTCTTTCTTCAGTAATAGTAGTTTTAATTATTCTTCTGTCTTCTGTATCTTTGATTGTTCTTCTTTCTTCATTAATAGTAGTTTTAATTATTCTTCTTTCTTCTGTCTTCTGTATCTTTGATTGTTCTTCTTTCTTCAGTAATAGTAGTTTTAATTATTCTTCTTTCTTCTGTCTTCTGTATCTTTGATTGTTCTTCTTTCTTCATTCTTCAGTAGTAGTAGTTTTAACTAGTTCTTCTTTCTTCATTAGATTTAGTTTGTTCTTCTTTCTTCTTTGAGTTTTAATTGTTCTTCCTTCTTCAGTAATAGTAGTTTTAATTAGTTCTTCTTTCTTCAGTAATAGTAGTTTTAATTATTCTTCTTTCTTCTGTCTTCTGTATCTTTGATTGTTCTTCTTTCTTCATTCTTCAGTAGTAGTAGTTTTAATTAGTCTTCTTTCTTCTGTCTTCTGTAGTGGTAGTTTTGACTATTCTTCCTTCTTCTGTAGTTTTTCGCCGTGTATGCCTTCGTTTCTTCTGGTCTGGTTTCTTTGACGGGGTATATTAATTGCCTGCTTCTATCTTACCTGGGTAATTTTGTTATTATCATTTTTAGTCTTCTGGGTTTTTAAATTTGTATTATATTATATTGTTTGCAGAAATTTTCTTTATTCAACCTTTCTTGTGAATATATTATTAAACAGTGCATTTTAATTAATTCTCATCTGGATATTCCATATCTTAGAGCTTTATTAATGATCATTGAGTAATGTATTTGTGTGGATTATCTGTCATGCTACAGATTGCTCTCTTCCAGAAGTGATTAGTTCAGATCATACTTAGTTTGTCTGAAATAATTGCTTATGACATTATATTATAAATTATATTTCTTTTACTTCCTTCACATTTCTAAAAATTTTTTCTAATATTTTTGAGCTTATCTATATTTCATTATTAACTGGATTCTTACTGATAGTAATAGTCATCTGAGGTTCGTTATTTTTTATTTTTCCATTTTCTTCTTAACTCGTTTCTTTATCCTTGGGATATTTATTCCCTAAAATTCCCTAACACGTTAGCTGGGGCAGTGTCCAGAGGGGCTCTGTAGGCTTCACACTCTGCTGGCCATGCTACGTCATTTATTGATTACAGAGGTAAATCATCTCTGACCAATACATAATAATACTGCTGGACTTATCTCAGACAGTCATTAATAAAATTATATAAGAATAGTCCACCTTATGACTATTAAAAAAAAATTAAATATCTTTGGATATTTCACTTCGTATACGAACAGATCTATTTATATATCTATCTTAGTGAATCTCTATCTCAGTTATTTTTCTCAATGGTTAGCTCTGCTGGCATTTTATTTCTCCTTGTGATTGGAAGCTGGTATAATATAATCATCACTTATTATTCAGTGTAAAGTTTTTAATTCTCTGTCATTTTTTGACTGTTATCACAATCTCCTTCTGGTCATTGGTAGCATATATTTTGTATTATATTTTTGTTCCTTTATTAATTCTTGTGAATCGTTCCACTAGTATTATGTTTTTTCAATTACTCTTTTAATTGTCTTTCTTATAACTGATATTTATATATGATCATCTTTTTCTTATGGACTTATTTATATATGGTTTTTTCTTTCTTTTTTAAAATTTTATTCTGCTCTTGCTTTTTATCCAAATGCACTCTTTATTATTAATGTCATATGTTTAATATCTCTGTTTATTTGACATAAAATTCTCATTAATTTCACTTCACAATAAGTTTATTCATTTAAATGGTATCAGTGGTTTCTATTGCCATTTCTTTATTCTGGAAAGTTTTTCAGAATTGGTCCCATATATAATTGTTTGTAATGTGTTATCCAAATTCTTTTTCTCCTTGTTCATTTCTAAAAGTTGTTTTTAAAATAAGGTAGTAAATTGTTTTTACTTGGGTTTTTGAATTTTGATGATTTAATTCAAAATTCATTTTCTCTTTGATTCATAAATTGTTTCCTAAATGGTAGGCAGTAAGTAGTCATTACTTCATTTTTGAATTTTGAGATTTAATTCAAAATTCATTTTCTTCTTGATTCATAAATGGTTTTCTAAATAATAGGTAGTAAGTAGTCATTACTTCATTTTTGAATTTTTACTTTTTTTTTTTTGAATTTGGAAATTTTACTTACTTCTTCTATACCTTCCATTATTCATAATATTTTTTCATGGATGCCTGGTTATATACTCCCTTTATCCGGTCTGAATCGATCTCCTTTATCTCATAGGTATTGTTATTTTTCACATTGGATATTATATATGGTCCTGTGTATAATAGTAATAATTTTTTCGTTATTCCTTCCAGTGTGCTGGGAAGTTCACGATTTCTTAACAAAATTTTTTCTCCCTTCCCATATATTATTACTTTGCCACTGGCCTTTTGATATTTATTCTGCCGTTTTAACTGGTCTTCTGCCACCTTGTTGAAGAATTTAGCTTTATCAAATCTGTACACATGGCTACTGGGGAACTCGAGGATATCTGTGATCTCTCGTGGGGGTGGTTTCTCGTACATAGCAGAATATGGGGTTATCCCTATAGCTGGATGGTAAGCTAAGTTGAGGAATTCCTCCGTGGCTTCTAAATAGTCTTGCCACCTTTTTTGTTGATGGTGACAATAAGTCCTGAGGATCCTCCCCACTTCTCGCAACACCCGCTCTGCCGGATTACTGCTCGGATGGTAGACCGAGGTTTTGTATGTACGAATGCCCATTGACAATAACGTATCCCTCCAAATTACCCCTTTAAACTGAGTTCCATGATCAGTAATGATCGAAGATGGTTTCCCCAGGTGTGGGATATATTGTTCAGTTAGTATCCCCAGAATTTTACTGGTAGTCGCTCGGTTAGTAGGGTATAGCTTAATGTATTTGGTGAAGTGGTCCATTATGATGGTTAGGTACCGATATCGGTGTCGACCTCCACTACGGGGAAATGGTCCGCAGATATCGAGGAACACCTTCTCCAATTTCGCTTTGGAAGTGATTGGGATCATCACACCTTCCTTCTTCTCATTATTAGTTTTTACCAGCTGGCAGATCTTACAACTCTTTATATACATTCGGACCTTTCTATTGATGTTTTTTATATAGCAGCTCTCCTCCAGAGCTTTTATTACCTTGAGGGCGCCCATATGCCCGTAACGTATATGGTAATTCACTATCAATTCCTTTTCGATCTGTGTCGGGACCACTACTTTCCAGATCTCTTCCTTCAAAGATGTTTTAATGAACAGTATTTGTTTATTCATCTGGTAATATATAGTAACGGTTTCATCTCCCTCTTCTAGCCGAAGTCTGAGGTTTCTCAATTTTGGGTCCGCTTGTTGGTGGGTACTCATGTTGGTTAATATTGTTGTTAAATCGGCTCTGGTGCTAAGAAGATGATATATTTTCAGCACGCTTTCTTTCTCCCCTTCGAAAGTTTGTTCCTCCACATTGACCCGGGATAATACGTCCGCTACTATATTTTTCTTACCAGGGATGTACTCCCATTGTAGATGGTATTCTTGAAGGGCAAGTATCCACCTCGTTAGTCTGCCATGGTTCAGTTTGCAGCTTTTTAAGAATGAAATAGATTTATGCTCAGTGCGGACAGTCACAGGGTATCCCAAAATGTAAGTGCGGAACTTACCGCAAGCGAATACCACACTCAGTAATTCTTTTTCCGTTACCGTGTAATTCCTTTCGCAGTGGTTCAAGGATCTGCTTGCGAAGCTAATTACTTGAGGTTGACCCTTCTCGTCCTCCTGATACAGTATTGTTCCCAGGCTGATGTTGCTGGCATCGCAGTTCATGAAGAACGGTAACTTAAAGTTTGGGTGGCGAAGTATTATCGTATCCAGAAATTTGTCCTTAATTTGTTGGAAAATCCCCTCTTGTTCCTTACACCATACCCATTTGTTTTTAGATGATAATTGAGGTTGGAACCTCGCGGTCAACTCAGAATATTGTTCCTGGAACTTTCTATAATAATTGCAGAGTCCCAGGAATGACTGTAATTGCTTCCTGTTTTTGGGTGCCGGGAATTTCTGGATGGCTTCTACCTTTTCTGCCGACGGTGAGATTCCTTGATCGTTTAAGTTAAATCCGAGGAATTGCACTTCTCGGGCGATAAATTTGGATTTTTCCAACTTCAGTGTGACGTTACTGGCAGATAACTTCTCAAGCACATGCTCCACACGGTAACAGTGTTCCTCCCACGTTTCAGATGTTATAAGGAGGTCGTCAACGTACACTGTTGTAAACTGAAGGGCTTCTTGTCCCAATATCTGGTCCATGCAGGTCACAAAGATGGCAACTGAGTTTACCAATCCGAAGGGCAATCTTTTGAATTGGTAATTGCGCCCTTCGAATATGAAAGCCAGATATTGGCGACTCCGTGGGTGCAACTCTACCTGCCAGTATCCGCACACCGTATCCCAAGTGCTGAAGTATTGGGTACCATGGAAGCGTTTCAAGATCTCCTCAATCTCACCGGGCGAGGTTCTATCGTTAACGATTTTTTTCTTGTTAATTTCCCGTGCATCCAAACAAAGCCGGACTTCGCCGTTTTTCTTGGGAATTGCGACAATAGGGCTGGTGTATGGGGATTTGCTATGTTCTATTATATCATTATTAATCATACGATTGATTTCCGCTCTTACTGCCTCTTTTCGAGAATGTGCAATAGGGTAGGACTTTCTATTAAATTCTACTGTATCCCGGAATTGAAGGGTACATTGATAGTTTCTAACCTTGCCTGGCTCATCGGAAAATACTGAGCGGTACTTCTCATAAATTTGTATCAATTGATTCGCTTGAGTATTGGGTAATTTTTCTCTATTAATTCCGCTTCGGAAATCTCTTATCTCCTGTATTTTCTGATACCATAAATCTTCGTCGGTAGTTTCATATACTATATTATTGGAAATAGTGTTAGTATTTGTATGATTTATACTACGTATTTGCTGGTGGATACTGCTGGGAAGTGTTATTTCACTACCGACTAAATCGGCTGTCCAGGTTATATCTCCGGTAAAGAGTGATACCTTCTCCATTCGTAAATCAATAATAGCCGAGTTCCTTCTCAGTACATCACATCCCACTAATATGTTGAAAGGTAATCCTGCTGCAATTAAGAAGACCATGTTCATAGCTATACCCTTACTAACGACATTCAACGATACTTGTTTTCTAATTGTCTTGTTTTGGCGACCAGTGGCACCGATTAATGCAATGTTATTTATAGGTAAGGTTGGCAATAACTCACCACAATTTCCTTGGATTCTCTCCAATTCTGTTGTATTAATTATGGATACATTCGCACCGGTATCAATCATTAGTTGTGCGAATGTTCCTTCGACTTCTGCATTAATGTATATTATTTCATTATTTATTATAGGGAGGCGGGCGTTGTCCTCCTCCAGTAATTCATTTCTAATATTTTTCAAGTAATTACATCGAATGATTGTAATTTTATTGGGATTATTTACTATCGGCAATTCATTTACATACCCAGGCGATAGAAGCAGCAAAAGGTCCTTATTGTTTATTACTGCCTCCTCCCGTTTAAATTCTCCTCATCTTGGTTATTGGAAGGACCAATAGAGGCATCAGTAGGGAAACCTTGAGTTGGTTCCAGCCTTTCCGTTCTCGGTTCGTAGGTTTGTTCTCTATTTGTACGCCGCTCCGGGTCATCCAGGCTAGTACTTCGCCTCGGCAGATTATAACTAGAGTGGTCCCGTTCTCGGCTGCGGTTTAGATCTTCGTACTCGCGTACTCTGCTCCACCGTTGCTGGTTATACCGGCGGTGGTTGTTTCCTTCCGCCCGTATAAAATTTACCCGGGGTCGGGAGAACCTATTGTTGTTGTTATTCTGATTAGGGTAACCCCTATTGTTATTGTCAAATCGCTCGGTGTGATTTGCAGGATTGTTGTTTCTTGGTCTATTCATATAATTATTCGGGTAATAATTACCTCGATTTCCGGAGAACCCGTTATTATTTCTGTTATTATTTGGGTTTATATTTCCATGGTTATTATTGTTGTTGTTACCATTCGTGGGATGTTGATTATGGTAGTTCGGGTTATATCTATTTCCTTGGTACCCACTGTTGACCGGTTGACTATTATTGTTTGATGACGGATTATTTCGAACTTCCGGCCGCTCGTTCCTTCTTCGGCTCTGCCTGTAGTATTCTTCATTCTCATAGTTCTCCAATAGCTCCGTCATCGCCTGTATGGTCTTTATCTGACTACCTCTTCGAGCTCTTATGACCTCCTCGTCGTAATGATAAGAGAGCTTGTTCACCAGGCATTCCTCTGGTATGGCTGGTTCCAGGTGCTTGGCCAGGCACACCTTCCCAAGAAAGTACGCAGTCATGGTACTGCCAAACTGAGTTCTATATCGGCCATTGCAGATGTTGTCCCTTATTAAATTCTGGGTGGTCTCTGACCAATACTTAGACTTAAACAAACTTTTGAACTGTGGATAATCGGTTATTTCGCTCCTGTTCGCCATCCACCAATTATCTGTCATATCACGGAACGATTCGTCTAATAGTTCACGATTATTGGACCATCGATTACTTTTATGTTTGGCCATATATTCTTCGATACGGGCCAAGAACTCCATTGGCTTCCTTTTATACTGGCGAAAGTTAAGCCATTCTCTGTTCTCGTTTATTGGGATATTAGTAAAGCTGGTTGGTCGGCTCCGAATTGCTTCCATGTCCTCCTGGTTCTGTCTCACTTGACCAGTGATGTTAGTCATTGCTTCCTCCATTCCGTCGCATCTTTCGGTAATTCGAGTTCGTACCTTGCTGAGTTCTTCCTGGCTTTCCCTTCGGTTTTCTTCCGCCTTCTTGCGAGTAGACTCTTCAAGATTTGTGACCTTTGTGTTCACCACTTCCTTGAACTCTTGTACCTCCACTTCCGTCATTCGACATCTTCCATCAACTTCTCTTATCTGTTGATTTATAGTTATGGTTTCGTCTTCCAGCCTTTTGGTCATAGATTTCTTGTTTTCCATGAGTTCCTTGTTCATTTCTTTTCTTAATAGCTCCATTCGTTCGTCTAATTTGTCGAGATTCTCCTGGTTCACTTCCCGTAATTCTTCCCGTAACAGTTGGTTATCTTCTCTTAACTCTTCCCTTAATTGTTGATGATCACTTTCGATTTTCTTATTGGTTTCTTCCATCTTTTCTTCCAAATTCTTCTTATTTTCTTCCATTTTCTTTTCCACCTTTTTACTGGTTTCCTCAATTCTCTTATTGGTCCTTTCAATTTTACGGCCCAATTCTTCCTTTGTTTCTTGGTTGTCCTTCTTCAATTCTTCTTTTAACGATTGGTTATCATTCTTCAAATTTTCTAATCTTTTATTATTTTCTTCTGTAGTAGAATCCATTTTCTTACTTAATTCTTCCTTGGTTGCTTGGTTGTCCTTCTTCAAGTTTTCTTCCATCTTCTTGCTGTTTTCTTCCATCTTCTTGCTGTTTTCTTCCATCTTCTTATTTAAATCTTGACTCAACTTCTCACTGGTTGATTTGAATTCCCGGAGGATCGTTTCCATCATTTTGTTCGTTGTACCTTCTTCTGTAGTCCTAGACTTATCCACTTCCTTGTCTTGGACATGTACGTCCCCTGTTTGAGTGGGTACTTCTGGTTGTTTCTCTGGTGGTGTTGGTTGTTTATGTTCCACCCGTCCTAATATTCTTTCCACGTCCTCCACTGGGGTCGCCTCCTTATCCTCCATATCGAGTTCTTTCTCGGCCTCCGCCGCTCTCTTCTTTGATGTGGCAAGACGCATTATTTTCCCTGATTCCCTGGCTGGGTAACCGCTGCCAAGCTGAATTAGGAATTGGGTAAGTAATTACAGTAATTTCAACCCCTAATTACAGCCCTTTAGTTGGACGCCAATTTTTGTAATATAAATGTGAAATTACAAATTATAATTAAATTTATAAAGTGTTGCTTGTTCTGGTATTCTGCGGTAATCGAGCCCCACAAGTTGGGTTCGCCAATTTTGTAATATTAATGTAAATTACAAAATATACAAATATAAAAATATGTGTAGTTGTATGAGAATTGTACTCTCACTATTGTGTGTAGTAATATAGATGATGTCTTCTAGTCTTCATTCGGCTCTCTCTGCTGGTCTTCACTTTGGTAATATATAATTGTAATTGTAATGGTGTTCTGGTATAATATTACCCAGATTGACTTTTATGGTGCGTAGGTGTAGTAATGACGTTCCGCTCCGGGAGACGTCGATTTGGTAATGTTCCTAAATAATGCTGTTATCAAATGTTCTTGGTGTATGTTGTTGTTGTAGCAATTTGAAATGTGATATAATTTTATAATTCTGAAATAATTGTTTTCGAGGTGTTTATATTCTTAAAATTTAGTAATAAATTGAGATTATTGATTGTAATTATAAATAGTATGGTATGGTGTGTCTTCTAGTAATGATCTTCCCTTCGTTAAATTTATTAAAAAGACAATCCACTTTGAATTAGGCGCGAACAGCTCTCTTCTTCTTCCTCTTGAAAGGTTGTAATTCGCATATATTGCCTTTAAAGGTTGTCGAGTTTTCTTTATTAATTAATGGTTATATTCCTTTATTAAAGAAATCAAATTCAATTCACTAGATAACAAGCGTTTATTCAACAAAATAATGAATTTGCTTAATTGAAAACAATGTTATAATGCCGTATCGACTCACTCAGGTCCGGTCGATCTATGACTTTTATATTGGTATTATACACATATAGGTTCTTTTAACGGTTATTTATAAAAAAGCCAGAGAAGGTCAGGGTCAGAAAGTATAACACTTACAATGCTGAAAATGTATTAAAATTAAACAATAGAATGGTAATTAGTAATAATAAAAGTTTATATATAATTTGTATTCACCACAGTTCAGCAAACAGTCGACTGGTTGTGTTGATGAGATCAGTCAAAGTGGCCGTCTGGCGCCTGCGTGGATTTCACCTTCTAACATTGACAAAGTACTTGTGGAATAAATATGTTCCTTCTGCGATTAAATCCTCTTCGTAATCGTTTAATCTCTTCTTGGGTATAGTTTAATGTCACTGGAGTAAGATGGAAAAGTCACTGGGTGTAAAAATGTTGTTAAATAAGTAGATCAATTGGTGTTTATGTGTGTCCGTTTAACCTCGAATATTCACTTGGTATTTGGTGTGATTCCAGTGTTATTTCGTTTAAATAGAGATATGTGATGCTGTTTATAGGTGTTATGTAGTTCATAGGGCAACTTCACCACTTCACAATGATTAGAATAGTTTAAAATTTAATTTTTACACAAAAACTGATTCCGAACTTTAGTTATACGTAATCGCCATTAAGGTTGGGTTTTATAAAATATTCACGCAAGTGTGCTCTTCAATGTATAATAATGAACTGCGTGGATTTCCTTCGTCATCCGAAACGTCTTAGCCAATTTAATATTAAAAAGACATTGTTTAAAATTGCCATAACTTCCGACACACTTTAATTTCGTGCACTATGCTTATAAAGTAAATTCGTTATTACTTATCTGTTTGAAATATAAAATACATATTCGTTTTCACTATTCTATTCTACTTATTTTGATAGTAATTAAGTTAGTATTACAAAGTTTTATCTGAAAATTATTTCTTATAATTTTTTGGGAGGTAGGCCTAAAATTATACTTCCCTGTCTTCTATGTAAATAATAGCCATTTTAACTAATATAATTATTATTCTATGAAATCTGAAATTTGTATAATTATCAATTCTCACTTATTTTATTGCAATTTAGTATATTAATGATGGTTTTTTCATATAATTCAGTTGTATATGATTCCCCTTCTGATAAAGTTAGTGAACCTATTTCAGTTTCAAATGGTATTTCATTATACAAATAAATAATTTTACTCATAGAATGACCATATCTTTAGAAAGCCTTATTTACATAGTATTTAATATGTTGGGTGTATCTTGCCTAAATATTGTCAGTTTGACTGGTTTATAAGATTAGGTTTATTAATTATTCTGCATTTTAACTTTATTATATTGCCTAGATTTGAATTGTGGCTATTTGCAGAATGTTTTACTAATGTAATTATTTTATTTCCTTCTCTGACTTCTGACTCTGATATATTTGATTAAAAATTAGTTCTCTGATCTGGCATAACAGTAATTATAGATTATACAATTAAAATATAACACCCAGATATATAAAACTGGTGTTCTTAATAACATTGTTTTGGTATATCACCTAATAACATAATAAAAAGTATTTCTACAACATTGGAATGTTATCTAATTTTAGATAATGCCTTCCTAAATTAACATGAACAATAAAATAACAATTATAATACTAGTATTTCTTATGACTAACCCTTACTTATCTAAATGCTATATTTAATTAGAACCCCACATTTGGATCCATATATAATTGTTAATACCTTCTACTACTCCATCATAAACAGTTAGTTCTGTAATTCCCCATTTTATAAGATTTATGCCCCCTCTTAAAGTATAACCCTGGCTATCTAAGTTATATTCCATTCTATGGAATGTTCATACAGTTTTAGTAGCTTTTTATTAGTAAAATTACTACTTCATTATCAAAGTAGGCACTGTTCACAAAACTTAAAGTTTGTTACTTTGTACTGCTACTCATGCACCTTTCTTAAAGTTTATTAGTTATAATTTGATCACTTACACCTTTCCATGGTAAATTATTACTATATTTACTAGTCTTTTTCTAGTTTTTAATATGAAATATTCAACCATGGGGGAACTGTGAAGATTTGTTTATGCACATTACACAATAACTTTTTGAATGCACTAATATTTACTACAGCTAACACTTTTAGTTTTTTGTCAGTTTTACAGTGATATGGTTTTTTATTGTGTTATACTTTCTTTTTTGGGCATTCATTGATTTTGGGGTTTTTTGGGGGTTCTTTCCCTATGGAGTTTTTGTTTTATATGGGTCGTCTTAATTATTCTTCTTTCTTCTTGAGTTTGGTTATTCTTCCTTCTTCTGTAGTTTTGGATTATCCTTCCTTCTTCCTTCTTCTGTAGTTCTTATTTTTATTATTCTTCCTTCTTCTTTGAGTTTGGTTCTTCTTTATTCTTCCTTCTTCCTTCTTCAGTAGTAGTAGTTTTAATTAGTCTTCCTTCTTCTTTCTTCAGTAGATTTAGTTTGTTCTTCTTTCTTCAGTAATAGTAGTTTTAATTATTCTTCTTTCTTCTGTCTTCTGTATCTTTGATTGTTCTTCTTTCTTCAGTAATAGTAGTTTTAATTATTCTTCTTTCTTCTGTCTTCTGTATCTTTGATTGTTCTTCTTTCTTCAGTAATAGTAGTTTTAATTATTCTTCTGTCTTCTGTATCTTTGATTGTTCTTCTTTCTTCATTAATAGTAGTTTTAATTATTCTTCTTTCTTCTGTCTTCTGTATCTTTGATTGTTCTTCTTTCTTCAGTAATAGTAGTTTTAATTATTCTTCTTTCTTCTGTCTTCTGTATCTTTGATTGTTCTTCTTTCTTCATTCTTCAGTAGTAGTAGTTTTAACTAGTTCTTCTTTCTTCATTAGATTTAGTTTGTTCTTCTTTCTTCTTTGAGTTTTAATTGTTCTTCCTTCTTCAGTAATAGTAGTTTTAATTAGTTCTTCTTTCTTCAGTAATAGTAGTTTTAATTATTCTTCTTTCTTCTGTCTTCTGTATCTTTGATTGTTCTTCTTTCTTCATTCTTCAGTAGTAGTAGTTTTAACTAGTTCTTCTTTCTTCATTAGATTTAGTTTGTTCTTCTTTCTTCTTTGAGTTTTAATTGTTCTTCTTTCTTCTTTGAGTTTTAATTGTTCTTCCTTCTTCTTTAGCTTTGATTGTTCTTCCTTCTTCAGTAATAGTAGTTTTAATTATTCTTCTTTCTTCTGTCTTCTGTATCTTTGATTGTTCTTCTTTCTTCAGTAATAGTAGTTTTAATTATTCTTCTTTCTTCTGTCTTCTGTATCTTTGATTGTTCTTCTTTCTTCAGTAATAGTAGTTTTAATTATTCTTCTGTCTTCTGTATCTTTGATTGTTCTTCTTTCTTCATTAATAGTAGTTTTAATTATTCTTCTTTCTTCTGTCTTCTGTATCTTTGATTGTTCTTCTTTCTTCAGTAATAGTAGTTTTAATTATTCTTCTTTCTTCTGTCTTCTGTATCTTTGATTGTTCTTCTTTCTTCATTCTTCAGTAGTAGTAGTTTTAACTAGTTCTTCTTTCTTCATTAGATTTAGTTTGTTCTTCTTTCTTCTTTGAGTTTTAATTGTTCTTCCTTCTTCAGTAATAGTAGTTTTAATTAGTTCTTCTTTCTTCAGTAATAGTAGTTTTAATTATTCTTCTTTCTTCTGTCTTCTGTATCTTTGATTGTTCTTCTTTCTTCATTCTTCAGTAGTAGTAGTTTTAATTAGTCTTCTTTCTTCTGTCTTCTGTAGTGGTAGTTTTGACTATTCTTCCTTCTTCTGTAGTTTTTCGCCGTGTATGCCTTCGTTTCTTCTGGTCTGGTTTCTTTGACGGGGTATATTAATTGCCTGCTTCTATCTTACCTGGGTAATTTTGTTATTATCATTTTTAGTCTTCTGGGTTTTTAAATTTGTATTATATTATATTGTTTGCAGAAATTTTCTTTATTCAACCTTTCTTGTGAATATATTATTAAACAGTGCATTTTAATTAATTCTCATCTGGATATTCCATATGTTAGAGCTTTATTAATAATCATTGAGTAATGTATTTGTGTGGATTATCTGTCATGCTACAATATATATATAATAACTTAACCGAATCTCAAAGATTTGGAGTTATATGTAAAGAGTTTTGGAAATCAATGTTAAAATAAATTACGCCCTTACAATCACGCCGCGTGCAGTACCGAGCGTTCAAATGAATTCTATAGCGACCAACGGCAGCGTCCGATGGCATTACGTAACCACATACAGTTATAACAATTAGGGACACGCCCTAATTTAAAATTATTAATATTTCGGAAACCGATAAATATAGGCAAAAACCAAAATAGCCAAAATGTTTGCCGAAATATTAGTAATAGGGTTTGCAAATTTCAGTTCATATAATTAAAGATTAAAAGAGATAATTAATTTTATTTAATAACTCCCCTAGTGAGTGAGCTACGGGGTAGAGCTTTGAATATGTCATAGTTATAAACATTACCAATCAGATGTATATTCTAGAATAAGCATAACTTGTCTTGCAGCTAAGATAATTGCAATAAAAATTGCAACAGGACATCCTGTCCGACATTTGAAATCCGATGTTTTTCCAGAATATTAAGACTAATAACAATTCTCAAACTGTGAGAATTATTTTCGTTCACACAAGTGAGGTGAGTTGAATTACAAGGAGAAGGGGGGTGTCTCAGCCAATCAAATTATTCTAAAAATTTGAACGAACCATTAGATTCGGACTAAACACAGGACTCAACTGTAACGACTCGACCTGTGAAGACGTATACTTACGATACTCTTCCTTTTTTTCAACAAATAAGCATACAGCTCAAAACATTAACCTGTTGACTTACGCATGTAAAGAGATCAGTTATATAATACGTGAAGACACATAGAGAGTACAACAGAACGAGGCCGTCTAGTACGTGGTACAAGCTGAAGAATTGACGAAGCGGAGAGCAACCCAAGGCGAGATACACACAACAGTAGTGCAGCGTATACCGGACCGATGTGCCTGACGCAGTTGCAGCAGTTAAAACCACAGACGTTAATTCATCAAGAGTTACAGAAGGAGCTGAGTGTTGCTGATTCCCGAACTCTTAGCCGTGGATCCCAACACGCAGAGGAAATCATCGCCACTAGCAGATTGGATCAGGAAAACAAAGGGAATCTCGGGAGCACCTTATCACGATCTTCAGAACAAGGGAAGTCAAATACAATTTATAACTTTATAAACTTCTCAGAAGCTTATTCTTTTTCTTTTATATCATTGTAAAACTAAATTGATTCAGATGCCAATAAAACAGAGACTCTAGATTAATAAGATACATTCATACTGTGATAATCTGTATAACACGTATAGGCTTAAGTAAAAATCAATAGATAAGAATTAGACGTATATAACAAGCGCTATATAAATACTAACATTGAATTACTTAGAGACCTATACTGCAGTATACGTGAAACAATCACAAGTAAATGAAAGCACGTTGAACTATATTCACAGCTAACTTATTTTTCAGAGTATTTAAATCATCTAAAGTAATAAAATCCGTACGAAAGTACAAAAGAATTGAAAATTCCATAGATTAAATCGTTTTAAAATTAACTTCTTGAAATTAATGAAAAATATAACTCGTATCAATTGAAAATAATAAGCTCGTCTTCTGAATGCTAATACCCATACAGAAAACATCGTACAAGATACAAATTACTGTTTAGTATGTAAGGATTGCTCTAGTTATAAGATTTTAATACATATATATATATATATATATATACAGATTTTAATATATATTACAGAGTAATAAACTCCAATTTTGTCCACCACCGTATTCTTATTGCTATACTACAAAGCCTACCAACATCACAAAACTATTCAAAATAACTATAACAGTACTTTGCACACTTGAATTAACCTACTTGCGAATTCAAAACACAAACTCCTACGCCCTTAGTCGGAAGAAGTCGCAGGAACAAATAGCAGGTAGGTCACTTCACAAAACAACCATTTATCTCCTTATATTGATAAATAAATATAAGAGCAAGCAAAGAACTTTATTATATATATATATATATATATATATATTATAATGTAAAGAAATTGTATGTCGTGTATTGTTCGTGTTGTTATATGTCGGGCGTTACACTCTGCGCACTTTATGATACTTACTGATGACTGGATCCTCTGCGTTGATGTTGTCCTGCAAAACAACTTAAGCTACTATGTGTTTGTGGGCGCCACTTGGAATCTTTCGTTCCAAGAAATTGTTATTAAAATTAAAATTTTGATTTTCTTAGCAGTTAGTTCAATTCTATGAAAAAATGTGAACAAGACAGTTTGAGTTTGAAAAAATAACGTATGTTTTAATGAATCTTAAAAAATCGTCTGAAGGACTAACATTCGTGAAAAAATAAAATTGCAGAGTTACAAAAAATATAAATTATTATTGACAAGTTTTTCTCCAATCAAGTATCGGCTAACAAATATTTTATTTTACTCAGTTGAAAAGCATGAGTTTAATGTATGAAAAATCTTTATACTCAGGACGTGACTCCTTTGAACTAACAAGACAGATCAATAAGATGCTTTACAAAATTTAAGTGATTTGAAGGTGTGTGGCATGTGTAGTACAACTGTGTGACAAATGTTACCAGGTAAAAATGACTTTAACTTTGAACAACTCACGTTCCGATGGGTAATTATTTCTCACACTGGACACTTCTCTCGGGTTCGTTTTCAATCTCGCCTCTTCGTGTTGACGTTCCTTGTGCACTGATTTTATTTGAAAGTCAAAATACGGTTTTTAAAACTTCCGCACTTTTGTAAAAAAGTTTGGCAGTGAATGTACGCTTGAATGTTGCCGGGTACAATCAGCTGTCCGCGTGTTTTCACAATTAGCCGCCACAGCGCTGATTCTCCTCCTGCAGTTGATGAAAAGGCTTTCTGTATGTTACGTTATTGGGATTTTTGTCAAAGTCAGTTTGTCTTAGCGAATACAGCAGAATTGATTCTCTATTAAAATTTTGGTCCCTCCTGGGCCGCTGATATTCTGGCTGCGTGTGTTCTATTAAATGTGCCGTGTTGCTGCTCTATTTCAGCAACATATTGGCGTATACTCTTGTAGAGGTTAAGTCAGTCTATTGTCAATGTACGGGAAAAGCCTTTCTGCGTTCTCACGTCGACTTCTCGTTCTTCGGTTTCACCTCGGGTGTGATGATCAGTTTCGTGGGTGATGTGTCTCTTCTGGATTCAAAGCATAAAGTGTTTTTTGGTCGAATTTCGCCTTCCTTTTATACTCTGTAAGGCTCATTGTTTTAGCTTTTTGACATGAACTTCCGGTGTATTTGTGTAAAAATTCCTTCTAGAACGTTCGAGAATAATCAAATGGAACATCATGGAACAAATTTGACTTCCGTAGAAGCTTTAGAACAAAAATTTCTTATTCTTCACACTAAGGATATTACAAAAATTATTCTGGTATTTGTCAAACAATTTTACATAACTACTTACAATCTGCATGCCATTACTATATTTGGATTCTCTGCTTTCAACTGAATCTAATGATACTAATTACGATTGGTTTTGAACAAATTAACTATAAAAAAATAACACAAAATACAACTCTTACCTTGGAATGTTTCCATAAAAATTCAATTTTTTAACTAAAAAATTGTTGTGAAGTTGTTTGGTTCCTTTTACAACATTAATACATAATATTATCATCTTTCTATAACAAAATAAGTAAAGTTTAACACATATAATATATAAATAATTTCAGTTTTACATGGTCCATGCCTATGGCTTAAGTTGTTGTCACTGTTAAAATACAATAATTAGTCTTTTTTCCTTATTACATATGGGATTTTTCGAGTATACACTGAGAGTGTATTATATTGTCTATCTTTTGTGATACCTGGTTTATCCTGATACATATTATTTTTATTATAAGCTTACTTATCATCATATTGGTTTGTATAAGTGATTCTTTTTCTTGGTGTGACAAATTTCACTCTCATAAGTCAAATTCTTTAATAATTGATCTTATTTTCAACTGAGTATGTTTGTTTTCATAGTACACTACAGGATTGTACCCTTTTCTTTTATTTTTGTTAATATTTTGCAATCATTAAGTCAAATATGACTGTTTTTTGTGATGGGTCCTTGGCTTCAGCCAGATGTGGTATAGGTAAATAGTTTCCTAACTCGACTATTCAAGTGTTTAAGTTAGTCAAATATATTAGTATAGTCACTTTATATTATATTTCAACTTTATAATGCAATTTGGTTGCATTTTGTCAACATTAACTTCATAAATATTACAATATTATAGGTCTACTACATGTTTTCAGTTAATACGGTTTTTGGCTATTTTAACTGATTTTTATTCACTTTACAGCTTTCTTTATTTAAGATAAATTGTTCACCTTTGTCTACTTGACAATGACATATAGTTTTTATCTCAATTTGATAATAATTAATTTTACATGAAATCTGAGTGATTGGACTCAGCTCCTAAACATATATTTCTTGTCATAACATTTATATATTTTTTATTTTAACTTAGATCCTTTCTAATAATGTATTCAAATCATTTAATACATTTATTTTATTTACATTACATAGTATAATAATGGATCTTGTCCATTAATTCACAATAAATAGTTTTTTGTACCCTATTCAGAGTTATATATCTTAATAATTAATGACCTCATTTTGGTTGTTTCTGATATTATTTGTCTCTCTTATAGTATATTATTGGTTTTACACTGTTCTTCACTTAAATAATATATATGGGGTTTGAGTCTTAGTCATAGTCTGGTCGTTTTTTCATGTTAATGATATTAATTATTAGACAATATTACAAAATTTTTAGGATCACTTAGGTTCGATACTGTTCACCTCACCTTCCTCTTATGATAAATTGCTATGCAAATAATTTCCTTTATGGAACGTTCTGTGATGTTACAATATATATATAGCTTCTGCTTGCCGTTTAGGAGTCTCTTCAAAATGAACATTAATAAAAGTGAAAGCTGAAAGTTTACCTGACTAAACACACAACTCACGACGTTTCTCTTTTTTGTTTGTTTAGCGAACGAAAAGCATACTACTGGTTTTATATTTTAAACAATACGGATTTTTTATCTCTAAAGTTATTTAACTTTTTGTTATAAGTAGGGCTATATAACGTAAAGCGAGTTGTTTAAATAAAACATTTTTACTGGTACAAAACTGTAGTCCGCTACAGAAAACTCGGAAATAAGGAACACGCTGTTCTCTAATCACAACTTTCTGGTGCTTGGAATTATTTTGTTGTGACAATTAAATTCCGAAGTACTTATTTTCGACGAAACGAATCTACATTGGTATTATAATTATTAGAAGTATTAATGGTGTGTATTTATTATATTCCTACAATTTAAAATCATGTAAATATTTAAACAAATTTAGTTTTTATATATTGGTATATCATAAAATGTATTACATTCATTGATATGGATAATTATATCACACTGAGAATATTTCAAAGCAGGGGAGATAATCACAACAGAGAAGGTCCCTATGAAGACAAATATTATTGCAAATGTATGCTTTTCTGAACTAGTGTTATCACTTTTCGGAAAGTTAATGTAGGCGTACTGCTGAAAACTCAAATGAAATTGCATATGGGTAGGGATATATACAGAAGTTAATTTTCGGTAGCTAGACTAACCTAAAACTGAAGGTATTTTAACTATTGACAAAACTCCGTAATACGGCAATACTTGTAATTTCATTACAATTACGATTATATACAGCTATAATTTGAATTATTGTATCTAAAATATTAAAAATATTTTTTGTTTAATTTTCTCACGTTGCTGAAAAATATCTGATACCAGTATTCCGAGTTACATTCTTCTATTATTTACCAGTGTATACGTCAAACACCACAGAATAATGAGAATTAGGAAAAAAATTGTTTACAGTAACAGGAAAATTTATTAGTGACATTTTAATAAAGTTTAGAATACAAAATACGCTATAAATCATAAGGTCTCAAAATTTTGAATGTAAATAAATAATTTTCTATGAATGTGACTAATAGAAATCAAGGCTAGAAAAACAAATAATCTATCATAACTAATACCTTTCCACTTCTGTCTCTCTGTCTCCCTCTCTTTTCCTCTGTGTGTGTGTGTGTGTGTGCGCGCGCGCGCGCGCGTGGGTGGATGTGTTCTTGATCTGTCAAGAAAAAGTATTGTCTTAATACAATTTTTTTTTAACTTGCTAGGTTGCTAGGTCTTCCTAGCAATGGACTGTATTCTTAGATTTCTTTATCCATTACCACCTTCCTATGTTTCGAATCTATTGAATAGCATTTTTCTTTTTAACGTTTTCTAAACTATGTAAATATTAATAATTGTAAATGTTTGTAAATATTGTTTTCCTAGTTTCTTACAAACTAACGTTAAGTAAAAATTTCTACTAAATTATATTTCACACTGAAATTTCTATAAAGTAACATTTTGTAACGGACGACAACTTTGCGCAACATAATAATAAAACAGTGTAAGTTTTCATGTGTAAATCGTGTTTACAACTAAGTGATATGGCAACGTGTATGGTTATTTTCCACGAAAAATAATAAGTTATAAGTGGTAGCATGTAACAACTCTGTATGACATTACGCAAGCACAGTATTTTAGTGTCTTACCAACATAACAACCCCAGATAATTATTCCCTAGTTATATCTAAAAGCACACCATCTTTAATATTACAAACAAATATTTTATAATTTCAAAACAATTTAACGCCTGTTTAAAAACTGGAACGCAATAAAACGTAAGTTATAGTTCTGGAACAGAACATACAAAAGTATGTATAACCTCTAATAGTTCATGCAAAGCCTATTACCTGATTACCGACGGGATTAATAGCGAGAAAGAATAGAAAGCAACTGTGCCATTTTAAAGTTAGTACTGTAATGTACATTAACAATGTGACTAACATGGTACACTTACACCGAGAATTACACAACCGCCAATGTACAGATTCTTCTGTAACGTAAAAATGTATAGGCAGGTTATCATAACGCTCTGTAAATTATATTTTCGCGATAAATAAGTTAAGTCTGTGAGATATGTCCTAGTATTCCAGTGTAATAGGAAATTACGTCTGCGACTCAAACTGCAGGCAGTGGACATAAGGGTAACGAAACCTAGGGCAGACAAATTCAATCGATATTAAAGAACGCGAACGTCATGAACTATAAATTCTATATAAAAATATATTTTGAATACTAAGTTTAAAAAAAAATTGTATCTCATCAAAGGGATTTTTTAATTTGGTTTCCGTATAAAGTTTAGTTGAACTTTAATTACAAATATAATTAAATTAATCAGTTTTTAATCAATTTAATTAAATTACGTAGTTGAATACTAGCTAACTACAATTAAATTAAAAATCTTTATGTCAGGTACACAACGAGCCTATATATTGGCTCAAGGCTAAATGTGGGAACTACAAATCAAGGAAAACGCTAGAATGTGGAAGTATGAAATAATGTTGGCATTTATTTGTAAGTCTAAAACAAAAATTTTGTTTTTAGAAAAGGAGAAAATAGATCAACCTGCCTCCAAGTAACACAGTAACCACATATTTATTGGGCCCGTATGTTTTTGATACACACAAAATATTTCCTGAAACAATATTTATTTTAGCATTGTAAATTTATGGTTAGCGAAAGGAAAAAGCATTGTAGCATGCAGCAGACTTACAACCCACAAGGAATATTGAAGCGTGAAGGTTGTGAGAGTATTATCGCTCTAATCTAGATTCTGTGTTTAAATATACGGAAATATGGACGGTTTTTTATTATTTATTTAGAAATTAAGTATTTTATTTCATATTTAGTATACATAGAACATCACACACACACACACACTTTATATAGTATATATAGTGTCAGTGTGTGTAGGGAGCATATGTATGTATTGAGTATGTATGAATAATACACAAACATAAGACTTAATAACTGGGAGAGCGCATGTCGGTGTATATCTTTTTACTCAATCAAGATTGTGAAACAGGTTTCAATATAATCTATTTCTTTATCCACGATATTTTAAGATCATATTATAATAAACATTATTTTTTCAGGGTCATGGAAGATTGAACATACACTTGTTTGTAAAAGAGTGATATCAGTGCTGTTTCTTTTTTGTTAATAACACAACGGTGTATGATTAACACCGGCATTGTTCATACCCAAAATACTTGCAATATTTTCTACTAAAAAACAAAGCTGAAGATCGCTGGAGATCAGGCTGTACTAACAACCTCACCACACGTTATAAGGACTGTAAAATCGTATCTGACACTACAATTATATAGTCTTAGTTTTGCTCACTGGTTGTTGAGACACGTAGGCAACTGTAGGTATCAATTAACATATCATGAAAACCGGTTGAATTTGTGTGTTGAAGTGTAGACGAAAACAATAAAATACACTTAAAAATTAAAGCATTGACTCCGTCAAACGGATGTTACACGGCGTCAGTTTTCTTAAGTTTTTAGTTAAACTCTCTGAAACAGTTTCGTAAAATTTGTTTTGAATTGTCTTTAAATTACGGTGAATGCACTCACACCTCGCAGTACAAAACCATAATTACAAACGTCAGTTCCAAGGAATTTTGAGTAAAACAGATTATTTTACAGTTACAGCAAAAAAAGTTGACAAACAAACCACCAGAAAAACAAATTACACAGTCACATGTTTTTCACTTTCAGTAGAATATTATGTTATATACGAATTTATATTCACAGTTCTATGAAGTAGTAGTTTTTCTTCTCTGTGCTGCTTTGTGATACACGTGAAATTAAAATCTTTAGTACAAAAACCTCAACTGTCTAGAGCGTACACACACGCACACGCACACGCACACGCACACACACGCACGCTCTCTCTCGTGCGCACACTCACACACGCATACACAGCAAAACGTATATTCTAGAGTTATATAGGCTTCTGTAAGAAAATGAAATTAAGAAAGTCGGCTGAAGAAGTGTTTTATTGAAAAAACGTGCGTTGTTAAAGTTCAAGTAGGCCTACAGCACGAGACAGCTAAACTTTAATATTTATGTTAACCTTTCTGTAGCATTTATATGTTACGCTTCACTGCGGCCTCTAGTGACTTGTCTAGATATCGTTGATTTTTGTTATTGGTATAAAATAATCTGTGTGTGTTGACCATTAGTTTAATGTTAGTTACTATTTTAAGAATCGTTTCATTAACATTACACAATTATTCGTCTTTACTTTTTCCTACTGCGGCGTTAAATTCGACACCGAGCCTTGACCCTTGGAGGAGCTTATCTTAACTTTTCACCTCATTCTGTTGGTACAAATTATCTGCATTATTTCAATCCATGTTTTGATTTTACTCTTTGGAATTTTATATTTTGTATTCATGAGTGAGAGAAAGGTCGATTTGTACGTCTGAAGAAAAATGGTATAAATCACAAATATAAAAGTTACCTAACCATTCTCTGAGCTGCCCATAAACAACGACGAAAACATTTGTTATAATGACGTGCGAAACAAATTGCTGAAACTGAAAATTTGAGGGTTTAGCTAAAACTGCGTATTTACTCTGTGTAGGCTTCCGACTTGATTGGCACTTGGTAACCTATGAAATTAGCATTCATATATTAATAGACGTAATTCATTTAAACAATACTTTATTCGTTTTTGTCAAAGAATTAAATTGACAAAATAATACCGCATGCTTGTTATCTTTTTAATTTATAGACTTTCAGAAACCTGAAGAATCTATTATCAGAGATTTATTAATAAAATAATTATTTCTTTTTGGTATTTTAAGAGTTAGTGTTCAAAGAACTCTTAAAATTATAAGAATATAGTGTTACGACATTACAGAACAATCTACGTGTTTCTCGAATATTCCAGTGGAATCCGGCTGTAATGTGTGCGCGTACGTGATTCTCAACGCGTTAGCTAGACTGCACCAGAAGTCGCGCGGCCGTGCACGCTGTGCAAGGCCGCAACCGATTACGTTCTGGTGCTTTCTAGTAGCGTTGTTAATGCGTACTATGGATGTTTCTGGATTTTCGGCGTGGTATAAATACAAGTACTCAGCGACGCTCAGTTTCAGTTTGATTCGCGATTTATTGGAGTGCGGTTCTTATTATTGTGGAAAAGAGTTATGTGTTTTATAATTGTGGGGGACAATTGTAACTCAATTGTGTTTTATATTAGTAGACGTTTTTATTTCGTGTGAACTAATGTGACGATTTAAAACAAATTTTAAGTAGCACAAAACAAAATTTTTTTTTAACACTCATACTCATGAGTGTAAATCCGTAACACGAGTGAACAAAAAAAAAACCGGTAGTAGCATTAAGAAATAGAAATAAGGTAGATTTATGTATTTGTATATTTTATGTGTTTTATGAGTGTTAAATTTTAGGTGATTTAAATAGTATGTAAGATAATCGTATATTTCTTACGAATAAGATTAGGGTAAATCAATGTAATCATGTAGAAAGAGATTTCATCACGAGGTTCTGAGTTAAGTGTAATTTTACTTCTTAGATATGCCCTTTGGAATCCACAAATATCGTCCCATGTGTCTTCTTTAAGTAGAGGAGGATGTGACGATTTAAAACAAATGTTAAATAGCACAAAACAAACAACTTTTTTTTCAAAATAACCCATGATAAAATAATCCATCCTCCCCTTTGTAGGAAATAACCGGTACAAACATGTGAAAAACTAGTACTGACACCCAAATTATCCAGTTGTTACGCTAATTAAAATAATCATTGTAATTATCTCTAAAAGACGTGATAATCACAAATAAAATACAGACGAAAATAATGAAGCTGTAGTATAATTAATAGTAGCTAATTAAAGGTAAAATAATAATAATCAGAAAGAACTACTTTTCTCTCGATGTGTAAACTACGCTAAATCACTACTCACCGCCCCTAAACCTACCCCCATTCGTCTCTGAATCGCGGCCGAGGCAACTGCTTAGTCATGTGTTGCGAGAAGAAATGAGTGTTATATTACCAAACTATGTAGAACTGAATAGGTGCTTTTGTAAAAAGAGAAATAGGTAGAGGAGAGCGTAAATATGTAGTGAAAGGAAGTAAAAATATAAATATATAAACAGTGTAGCCATGACATCTCTTTAAGAAAGTGTATAACAATTACGTTATGTACAATACTCAATCATAATGTAACTGTAGTGCAGTCAAACATAAATGTGAATAGTGAAAATGACCTTCTGAAATAAATCAACACCAATTCACTACGAGCCCCGTTTATCCAGAGACCGAGCATCATGAATAAACAACACACTTAGAGTCAACAGATTTAATGGAGGACCACTACAACCGCAACTAAGATCATCCAGAAAACCCCGCCGTAGAGGATCTACAAGAGGACCAGCTATGGATATACCCAATATCCAGGTGACATGGAAGGATAACTTCTGTGGTTGTACTTCTTTTAAAAACCCAGAGTAAAGACAGTAAATTTATCGTAAAGACTCATATCAATCGTGTAAATTGTAACGTAGTAATATGGATAGTTAATATTCCTAAATAATAGTAGCCTGAAACTGCAAACAGGTATAACTAAGAAAAAAGTAAATGAACCTATTCTTCAAATGGTTTACATAATATTCTAAATAATCTGTAATATCATAAAAATTAAAGCCCGGATCCGTGGTATTTTATTAAATATGCAGTTGTATGATTTTGAGCTGATCAGAATAAAGTTTTAAACAGAATGAAAGCGTTTAGTTCAGAATTTAATCACTAAGTAAGAATGATAAATGTTGTAGCTAACATCTTAGTAACATCCTAATATATCAGAAACCTTGCATTTAAATTTGTAATAAAGAGATGTCTTTGCTAAACCCAAGAGAGCGAGTAAATTTATGAAACCTTAATCTAACTCCTAAACTTTACAGGTTCCTCATTTGTGTGTAAGTAATCAGTACATACAATGGCAGCCGGTTTAATTGACAAGGGCCAATTAAACTGGTTCCCAGTGTTATAATGTCGAAAAGAAGAGACGTTATACTAATTTTATTTGATTTGTTCTAAGGGATATCTTATTGATTACAAACTGGTTAATTGTGATTATTAAAGATGGTGATTAGTGACTTAATTGGTGTCTTGTATTTTGTTTCACATACTATACGACGATCAGTTAGACCGTCGTAACAATATAAATCAGTTGTTTGTTATTGGTCTATAAGTTTCAGTATACAACATGTAGTGATTTTTATTCTCAGTTTGTTTTGTCATTTCTTTACTTGCCAGTTTAGTCAATACGGATTAAATTTGCTTTTGACAGTTGATTTAGAGTCAGAATCACATGAATGTTTAACATCAACTGCAACAACAAAATGTTAACATGTCTTTACTATTTAAGCAGCCTACACGTATGACTCCGTGAGAACACACACACACACACACACACACACACACACACACACAGCGTGGATTATAGTAGCGCAAAGACGAATGCAGGAAGCACACCCTCTTGGAAGTGTTCTTCGCGTTGGATGTAGTACCGCTAATTAGGGTGAGACATTAAACTTTCAGGCAGAGGACGATGTTTACAGTAAGACTCGAGTTGGTTGTGCATAAACGGGAGGCAATACTGACAATGGATAAAAAGAAAAGGCAAATGCTCCACATTGGGCATACGGCTGATTCACACAATAGCCTATAACGTGACATCTGAAAATCACGTTACCTCGATCCGTGAACACGACTAAAGTTACTTAACCAAGCAAGTAACGGAGATAGTTAAAATTTAAAGGACCTCTGTGATTTGATAGACACAATACAGTACACTTAGTCTGAAGTGTTAAAAGTAAAATTTATTTATTTGTATTTATATACTGAATTGTAGTAGTCTTCTATGTCGATCATTGATGTTAAATGTAGGTCTTTCCCTTCTGTGAATTTATGAATATTTCGTCACATCATACACTTGTCAAAATCGTGTAAATTAGTTTTATTTTTTCTGTACGTTTTTTATGGGACGAGTGGAACGCTAAAAGTTTTATATCCTCTGTTCACATTTATGCAGTTTTAGTAATAATGAAAACATTATTATGAGACATACTGCACGCCTCAGGTATCCATTCTAGGCTTTTGTCTAAAATTCATCTTCTTATAGGTTTCTTCCTTATATTGTTTTTCTTCTTATTTCAAAAACATATACAAGCGATAAATTATTTTCCGATGTTACCAATGTACGACTTCCCTTTCTACAGAGGTCACAGAAGCAGAGGCTCCAGAAAGGTTATTTTCTGAATAACAGGAAAATATAGCAATAAACTAAACACAAACTACACGCTAGGCTTTTGAAAATATGGTGATTCTTGAACAGTACATACAGAACAAAGTCAATGGCTTGTAGAAAAAAACTAAGCTGATATTGTGGGCTGACGTATTCACACTAAATAACATGCGCAGTTGGCATGAATGTTTCTTCTTGTTTTCTTTTTTGAATAGAAAATCGTTTTATAACAGTATTTTAATAAAGGAAAATAAGTAGTTCTGTCATTTGTGAACGTGATAACTAGTTGCTGGTAAGTGTTTACAAAACAATGGTGCATGTCTTTTATACAAAAGGCATTTTGAAAATTATGCTTTTTTAAATAGATTAGAATCTACTAAGCTTCTACTAAATAGATTTCCTGAAAAGTAAATATTCTCAAAATCTTTTGTTTTCAAATTTGAATAAATGTTTTGTAGATATTTATATCTAATAAATACGTCGCTCAAAATTAGTTTCTCAAACTACGCTCGCGTTCTTAAAAAACAAATTAAAAAAAACTGACAATGCAAACGTTTTTACTAAATATCAGTTGTAAAAAAAGTGTAGGATTTAGACCTCAATATGATATTTGAAAAGGTAATTTGTGACTATAAAAGGTAAGTAATAAGATTTCTTAATAAATACCAGTTAATACGTTCAATCAACAATTACCGTTTACCTCACATTAATATAAACAAGTGTCCTTACCTGTTTCCAACAGTTAAAAGTTGACAGATTTCTCGTATCCGATTGTTGCACTTTGAGGATATCAACACTTGTGTAGATAGCTTATCTGTAATGTGGTTGAATAAAAAGGTTAAATCTTGACCTTTTGCCAAGAAGATAGCCTCACTAGACTGTATTAGGTGCTTTTGTCATTCGTTTTGATGTGTTTGTTCCGTTATCATTTCGTTTCGCAATACATTCTGTTGTGAAGGTCAACTTATGTTAAAGAAGGAAAAATTTGAAGTAAATATTTACTTTCAAGGAAAGTTAGATGAGGTAAATGTAAATCAATACTTTAATGACATTATAAATTACTTCTTTACTCAATAATATAATTTTTATTTCCTTGCGCTTTTTTATTTTTGATTAAGAAAAACAAGCCACAAGGCAAAGTTTTCCTTTATTAACTGTCCTTCTTAAAAGTGACGTGTGTACTTTTCTTATAAATACATATTGCACAGAGAAATGAATAAGGTCCTCGTTATAACAGTGTTGTGACTGTATTTTTCAAACAAAGCTAAACGATGGTTAGCTACTTTCCTGCACAGAACCCCCTTCAGTAAATTGCCTTTGCTCGACAACTATATTTACGATACTTTATCCTTGTTGAGCTGTGCGTGGCCTGTCTCAGCATGAATTATTTGATATTTTTCCACCTTTGCTGGGGAAAAACTACAACATGGTAAGTTATTATCTTCTTTACTTGACATGGTTTGTTAAGTCTTTTTATTTTTAATTTCTTCAATCTTTTGCTGTGGACACTAAATAATATAATGTGTCTTACGTTATTTAAGCTTTTTTTCTTTCGTATCGGCCATCTAAGGACCACATGCCAATTTCAATTCTTTACTCTTTGCTCTTTCGTTTTTTTCCATTATTCTTATAACTTCTCACTGTGTCTCTTCTTCCTGTCTCCAGTCCACTTTAAACCTGCATTTTTATCTCTCCTACCCTGGACTCCCTCCATGTTTAACACTTTTTCCCGAAAAACGTCTCCTTCAATTGCTTCTTCTGCATGTATATTATTTTTTTCTAAATACTTTTGGACTTCTTTAATCCAACTTGATGTTATTTAAATGTTATTAATAAAGAAATTATGTTTTCATTACCCATTATCGACGTTATTGCTATAAATATTAGTGCGACAAACTTCGCATTATAATCAACGTGATCTTTTATGCCACTGCTTAAATATTATTCTATATGTAACGAGTTTAAAAATAGAATAAAAAATTATCTTTACTTAAATTCTGTTGGATGTGTTTATTTTAGTAAGCCTATCGCTTCATAAGACAGAATTTCTTTTAGAACAAACAGTTCCTTAAGGACTAAAATTTTCAATTACTGCTTTAAAACAAATATTGGATGTTTTCATTATTTAACATTGTAATTAACTTTGTGAAATTTTGTTTGTCGCCTGAATTGTGCCTGAATTGTTAGTACTTACTTCAAAATACTTTGTGATTATAAATTTAATCAAATCTAGATTGAAAGGTAGTGTGAAATAGCATATTGGGTAAGGTCATGTCACTCGGACCTATGACCTTTGAAGAAACCGTTGGAGAAAGAAGAATTAAAAAGCCAAAACTTTACTACACTTTGAATTTCGGGTAAAAGGCATAGGAATTAAGTGCCACAACGTATTAAAATTGTAGTTACCTTCTTTGATAATCATAGCAATATAATGTTAGTATCTTAAAAATTAATTTCTTCTGCAAACGAGACATGAATTTTATTTATTTTTATGTGAATGCGAATGAATATCTTATGGTTCGTTCTCAGTGTCATGTAAGGTTTTGCCGCGACCAACATTTGTGTACTTTTGAGGGCCTCGTGTGCAAAAACTATAAGGATTACAGAATATCTAAAACTATGACTGGATAGCCCGTTTCGTCGACTACCGGAAATGGTTTGTCGCGATCGGAGGGGGGTTACGCGGTGACGTCACAGCGCTGCGCGTGGGGGGCTAAATTTGGGCTTGTGTGGGCACGGCGCGCGCTCAGTTCAGTTGTATCTCCGGAACGAGTTGGTCGATTTTAGTGATCGAGGTGTCTACGGAGAGCTGAAAACGTGAATTAGACGTTAATAGTACAAGAAATATAAAATTAACATTGGCAAGCAGAAAATATTGAGATATTGTGAAAATGCCGCGTCCTCAGAAGAGAAAGAAGGCTGTAAAATCTGGAACTCCGAACAAAATGCGTGCAGCACGACTTACAAATATAGAACGTTGTCGGCTACGTCGATTGCAACAAAAGCAATTGGAAAGAAGACGCCAGAATTCGAATTTGGATGGTGGAAGTGGAGCGCCCAGTACAAGTAGCGAGTGCGTACAACGTTTGGAGCAACCTAGCACTTCGTCATCGTGTCGAATGGATTTGGAAAGTAATCCAATAGACGTAGAAAGCAACGACGATTCCATTTATATGCAGGATGACAATACTGAGACTCGTACGGACGGTAACATCGGTCCGTCAATGGCGCGTTCAGACCTTTCGCTCGATTTGACAAATAAGTATGCTGCATGCGATCGCCACTTTGTGAAAATGTTCTTTGACAATGAATTTGGACTTGGTTGTGATGTTTGTAATCGACTTTGGTTCAAGAAGGATCTTAAGCTTGTTAAAGTTAAACACTGTAACACTTTGCGCAGCGAGTTCCCCGACCAAGTAGTGGAGGCTATGGTAGCATGTGTAAATTGCCGTCGATGCTTGGATACTAACAAAATCCCATCCATGAGTGTGTCTAACGGTTTCAAATATCCTGATCGGCCTAAAACTTTGCCAGTGTTGAGTCCGGTAGAGGAACGGTTGATATCACCTAGGGTGCCTTTCATGCAAATTAGCCGACTTCGACACGAGGGCAGTAATGGCATCATTGGTCAAGTAATAAATGTTCCAGTTGATGTGAACAATATGGTGAAACAATTGCCTCGACAGTTGGACGACGATTATCCGATAAATGTTAACATCAAGAGGAAATGAATGCACAAATCGTCATATTTGAGCGGGTATGTTCGGAAATCCAAAGTAATGCAATGGCTGCAGTACTTGGTGAAACAGCCTTTGTACCGTATGTATGGAATTACCATCGATGGAACTTTGTTGGACAATATATGTGTCGACAGAATTGACGATGATGGGGATTGTGTAGAAGAGGCACCAGTGTTAGACTCGGATTGCATTGTGGCCAGGCAACATACACTTCTGTGGAACGAGGAGAACTGTCTTGATATAGCGCCCGGCCAACACAGTATGCCGTTGAATATTGTGTACGATACACACGCAGAGGAATTGTCGTTTCAAATATTTACTTGGGTATAGATCGTCGCTACAAAGATGGTGTAAGAGTGGCTCCTTATATGATGGCCACGAGTGAAATTAGACGTAAAAATCGGCGAGGTGTGACCCCACAACACATCTTGTATATGGCGATGAAAATCTTGAGAATGAGAGTCGTCGAGGGAATGTTTCATACTTTCAAAACGTCCAGCACAGATAATGTGACTCGTGCTATGTTAAATGATAAGGAGTTCATACGTGATTGCATGGAAAAGAAATTGTCATTTCTTAAATCCATTCCAAAATTCGATGCAGTATTGGCAGGATCGTAAGCGTGACTTGTTTGCAATGATGCGGCAGCTTGGGAAGCCTACTGTGTTTCTTACGTTGAGTGCAAATGAAATTCGTTGCCCATGTTTGCTGTCGGTGTTGCATCGCCTAAGTGATTCGTATAAAGATGTGCAAAATGTTGAGGCACTTAGCAGATCAATGCGGTGTCATTTGGTGAACGAAGATCCAGTTACGAGTTGCATTGTGTTTTGATGAGTATGTTGTGCAGTAAGACAAAGGCGAAGCCATTTGGTGATCGGTATCGAGTCGTTGATTACTTTAAGCGCATCGAGTTCCAGCATCGAGGCAGTCCACATGCGCATATACCCTTGTGGTTGAACAATGGTCCTAAAGAATCAATCAGTGAAGATATGCCACGTACAATTGAGTTGATGAATACATTGGCGAGCGTATCGAGGAGAGATTTGCCTGCAGAGATGTACTCCAATCAAACGCACCAGCATACGTTTACTTGTACCAAGCGTGGAGAATCAACGTGTCGCTTTGGAATCCCGTATTGGCCAATGCGAAAGACAATGGTACTGTTGCCGCTCGCTAAAGGTGATCCGAGAAAAGCTACCATGCAGAAATCAGCTGAGCGTTTAAAAAGAATACTGGAGCAGAAAGTGTATGACAGTGTTGAAGAATTTCTTGTAGACAACCATTTGACAGAGCGCAAATACCTCGATACAATTCGAGCTTCACTGCGACGGCCGACGATGTTGTTCAAACGTAATATGTCTGAAATATACACCAATACTTTCAATCCGTGGTTAGCCAGAGTGTTGGGCTCAAATAGTGACTTGCAATTTATACTGGATGAATATAGTTGTTCGACATATGTTGTAGAATATGTTAACAAGGCGAATCGTGGAATAAGTCATTTGCAACAAGAAATCATAAAATTACAAGAAGAGAATCCGGAGTTGGACTTCACCGAGTTAGTACGCAAGATTGGTGTGAAAGGTCTTAATTCGGTCGAAATGTCGGCACAGGAGGCGGCCTGGTATTTGCTTCGTCAGTCGATGAGCCATTGTAGTCGTCAAGTTGTGTATATTCCAACGGTGTGGCCACAAGAACGACAACGATCAAGGAAATTGAAACGTCAAATGGACTTGGAAAATTTGGCTGATGATAGTACGGATGTGTGGACCAAAACTAAAATCGAACGTTATGAGGAACGCGGTGAATCGTTAAAAGATCTATGCCTCGCTGATTTCATAGCTTGGTATTCTGGAAAGAAGTCAGCACAACAGCAGCCAGACGAATGTGACGATCCAAACGCCGATCAGAATGATGAGGTTCGATTTATCAATAAGAAGCGGTCTGTTCCATGTGCTATACGTTACAGACAATATGATATAAGTGATGTGGTCAATTACAAAGGGGAAATGGTTACGCTATACTATCCGTTTCGAAATGAGACAGTTGATATACTCGATCGTAATAGGTTTGTCCAGATCTATGACACCAACGAATCCGCAATTCTTAGTAAACGTCGTGAATATGAGTCCAACATAAATATTGAAGAAGTGATGCGAGAAATTCAAGAATTATATATTCATAACGATATAGACGAAAATGCGACAAATGAAGAACAAAAAAAATCGAGAAAATTTTGTGAGTAGCGTGTTGAATGATGGCAACCAAGAGAATAACGATGACATCGATGCAGCACAGGCTTCGTCTGTGGGCATATCTGCTGTACGAAAACGATCGAATGTGCTTTCAAAAGAAGACTACTGCAAACTGTTACGCAGTACTAATAAACGCCAGCGAGAATTCATATTGGAAATTATACATCGGATCCATACAGTCGATTCGCCGCCAATCCAAGTGTATCTCACTGGGCCAGCCGGTAGTGGCAAAACTTATGTGTTACGTGTAGCCGTGGAGACCTATAATCGATACACTCAACAACACACTACACGACGAGATGCTTACATTGCTTGTGAGTCGACTGGAAAGGCCGCTGTAAATTTGCAGGGTACGACCGTTCACTCTGCGTTTCGTATAAGTCTAATGCGAACATCAACTTCATTGCCCCATGAAGCTTTGCAGTGTTTCCGAACTGCCTTCGTTGGAGTAAAATGTGTAATAGTTGACGAAATAAGTATGATTGGGTCCGATGTTTTCAATAAAATCAACTCTAGACTGAATGAAATTACGGGCGTATATGATCAACCACTTGGCGGCATCGATATCATTCTGACTGGAGATTTTCGGCAATTACCGCCTGTAAATGCTACCCCCGTTTATAAATCACCACGAAACAACTTGGGTGGGTGCGTATTGTGGCAATCAGTTGATTTCTATCCGCTCAGTCAGGTTATGCGACAAAGCGACCTCTTATTCTCTAAAATTTTGACGAAGATTGGTGATGGAAAACGTTTAGACTCTGAAGAAATGGCAGCGATCGAGTCTCGTTCCAGAACAGTTGAATGGTGTAGGGAACACGAACCAAATGCAATACGTCTCTTCCATAGAAATCATGATGTGGATGCTTACAACCGACTTGCAATATCAGACAGAATTTGTAGCAGTGCCTCCGATTTGATCACTGGCTACAATAACAGCACTCAACTTGGCACTGCACGAGTCAAATTACACAAGCTCAGAGTGATGGAAACTGGCGGTTTGCCGTATCTGCTTAATTTACAGAGTGGTCTGCCTTATATGATTACAACATTGGGTTGATTTCAAAAACCAGACATGTCCAAAAATGTAAATTTTCAGGAACTGAAAAAATCGTGTAGCTTGTTTTCTGCTGTGTGGAATGAAGTGAAAGTTTGTTTGTAACTCTGGCTACTATATATCTTTGCATACATGTTAATAAAATTGTTATAAATAAAGTATATTTTGAGAAAAAATTAAAAAACTTTTGGACATGTCTGGTTTTTGCCGAATTAAAAGACGAAAATTGTATTTTGTCTCAGTTTTATTGTTCATTATGTAATAAATACAAAAATAAAAAAAACATTGTTTTTGACTTGGTGCTGTATATTGTTTCTAATTATCATCGCAGCCATCAGAATTGTCATCATTGTCAATTTCAACATTTTCCTCTGCGCTGCAGCTTCAGTACTCAATGTCATGTTCTGCAGTAACAACTCGTAGTATTGGCGATGTGTCGGGTCTTCAAGATACTGTATAAGTTTCAGCAAATCACGTTGCTTAGCAGGCTTCAGTCCAGTTGGAGACTTGTACAGTTTTGACAGATCAATGCTGCTAGCGTCTCCATGGTAATGCTTGTTTATTACAATATGGCTTTCCCATGGCCCATAGTATGGTTTTCGGAGGTACATGTGTTTGTCTTCTTTCTGAAACAACATCATCCTAACTTCATGAAGTTTTAGAGGGGGCTTAGGTGTTTTCAAGAAGAAAGGCTCCACAGCATTCTTCATATCAATGAAATCTTCATGGGTCATAATCTTCAGGTGAAACGGTGAAGGATGCTTCCTTGCTTCCTCTACTATTTTGTCCCACATTTCTGGAATTTCCACTTTAATGGTTGACTTTTTCTTCTTGCCAATTATGCTAAAATCCTGGTCATTTGGAAGGTAACTATGTCCTCTGATGAGAAAGAGGTACGTGACTTTTTTGAAAAGTTTCAGAACATGGACTAAGCAGTAAAGAAACTGGACCATTGTCTTGTTCTTATTTTGACAAGGGCAACCGTCTGAAAACAAAACAAGCTCATCATACCTTTTGCCATCTGGAAGGTTATTTATTGCATCTAAGAGCATAGATGTGACTTCATTTGGTCCCTTATTAGCCTCATGCTCTAGGTACCGATAAATTGTCACAAAATCATCTGACAAGTCATGAACACCAAAAACATTATACCACAGCTGTCTTGAATAATAAACAGGCCCACTGGGAATGTGAGGAAGAGGGAGGTTTTGCATGAAGTCAAAGGAAATGCATGTTATAACTCCTTCCTTAGCTTTCATAATAAAATTTCTTTTTTCTTTCAAAAAAGCATCGGCTTTTTTTAGGTGGAGGGTTTTCTCTAAAGTATATTGGGATTTTATACCTTCATCTGTAGCTGAATTAATCTTTTGTTGAAGTGAGTCACATGTTGCACATGTATCTGATCTTGGGTACCCAAAGTGTATGTTAAAGGTTCTGAAAATAGACCAGTATGCTTTGTAGGGTATGTTTATGTGGTATAGGCCCAGAAAATGTTGATGCATGTCAGCAACAGTCAAATCCTCAGGGAGGTACCTCCGGTTGGGATTATTCCTAATAGAGTAGTGCGATTTTCTAGCCTGGTATGAATTAATGTGATGTTCTACAAGATATTGAACACTATCAGGAAGCTTCCTAGGCCTAGACTTATGAATACCTTGTTTGCTTTTTGGCGACTTTCCAGTTTCAAATAAACTAAGTTGTAATCTATTGAGCCTGTTCTTAGAAATACCGTGGAAACTTAAGAATGCTTTTTGACATATAGGAATCTCTTTAACTTCGATACGGAGCTTGTAAGAATAGGCAGCTGTACGGTCTCTCCTTGCATCCAGGTCAATGATCCGCGGCCGCTTTCTTGCAATGAGGCGAATAGCTATTAGTCCACAGAGATGTGAGTCTTGGTCATTCTTTGTACCTAGGTTGTTGAAATCTTCCAAAATCTTCTGCTGCTTGCCAACATCTACTTTGCTGAAGCACTGAAACCTCGAACATCTGAAACAATGAAATGACATTGGTTAGAAATTTACTTAAAAAACCAAAATCAAAATAAGTTCATAATTTTATTTTTGATTCATTATGTTAAGCCAGTGGCGCATCCAGGATATTTTTTCGTAGGAGGGGCTTCAAAAACTTAAGAGCAAGGTGCACAACACTGGTTTCTGTTATTCTTTTCTTATAAGAAAGACGTTTTCTATATTAGGAGCCGATATTGTATAAAAATGTGAAAGTAAAAATTACAGCCTTTTTGTACGTACTTTTTTAAATTTTTACATGTTTTTGGGAGGGGTTTTTGCTCCCAAAACTCCATCCTGGGTCCACCATTGCATTAAATATTGTTATTTTTTATTTGATATGTTTTATTAAACTTTTATTGACCCAATAATGCATTCTGTAGCTTATAATGACAAAAAGAAGTGTGTAATGTTACCACCTATTGCAGTAGGCCTAAACCACAACATGCCAGCCTCTGCTAAGACTACAATGCATATTTTAGCATATTTGAAGAAAAACAATGTGATAAAACATCTGAATTTCAGCTTATTACTTACGGCATTTTATAATTACGTTTATGGCATTTATAAACATTTGAGAACTAACCTTTCAGGGTTTACAATATTTCGAACTGTAAGCCTATATCAAAATTCAGGTAATATTAAAGTTTAAAACATTCATTAAAAATAACGTACAAAATATATTGAACAACTTACTTGCAATCTTCACCGGTCACTCGCTTTGGAACAATATTTCCCACGTGGTTTATATGTTCTTCACCTCGCACTTTCGCATCTCTTATAATGCTCGCTTTTTCCATCATATTCTCTTGTTTCTTTGGCCACTCACCATGATTATTATCTTCCATCGTTGAACAAAACTGTTTAATTTTGAAGACAATCTATGTAAAAATACAAACTAACCTCACTCTCTGAATGCTACTCAAACAATAAGCTATTAGTTAGAGTAGCACAGTAATGCGCTCTACCGCACATTTCTGGAAAGAACCAGACAGGTCCAGGACTAATCTGGTTTTTGCTGTAAAGACGCTGGACTTGCCTTGTTTTTGTAGAATGCCCAATATTTTTCCACCTTATATCTTAGGACTGAATTGTTATTTGAAGAATCCAATTATACCATTATGTAGCAGTAGTCATGGAGAAGCTGCAGGTGCCATTATCACAAAAACGTCAGTTTTGGACATGTCTGGTTTTCGAAATCAACCCTTCTAACTAACATTGATGTGGACGATGGAATTGTTAATGGTGCAATAGGAATACTTGAGTACATCGAAGAAGTCACTCATGAGACAGCAGTTCAATTAGTCCAACAACGCGAGGAGTCTACACAAATCAATCCTTATATCAGATTGTGGCTACACTTTCCACAAGCCCACATCGGCAAAATGGCAAGACTAAAAACAGCACCAAGAGTAATTTGCAGCAATGATCGAACTTGGACACCCATCTGTATGCGTAGCGCTAACATCAAACTCGGTGGTTCTATAAGTTGTAAACGAATGCAATTTCCAATTGTACCCGCTGGTGCCATAACCATACACAAAAGTCAGGGAGGCACATTTGACACGGTTGTGTATGACTACAGCAAAAGTCAGCAAATACAATTGGTCTATGTTGCAATGAGTCGAGTAACAAGCATCGAAGGTCTTTACATTACGAACTCGCGCAACGACTTTAAATTCTATCACGGACTTGGTTGCGACAGCTCAACTGTTAGAGAAATGCGAAGTGAATATCTGCGACTGGAGAGCCATCTACTTAATACACTTACCAAACGTGTTGAACTGTTTATGAATTGCTCCGACAGTTTGATTGAAGACGACACGATTGTAATATTCTTCGTTGCAATGAATGCGCAAAGTCTCGTTGCACACAGACTTGACATTGAAACGGATCCTGTCTTAACGAGAGCTGATTTTCTTATGGTTTCAGAAACATGGATTACAAATGACGAGTCTGTGCAGCTTGAAAATTAAAATCTCATCTCATATGAACACGAAGCCATGGATAATAACCCCACTGAACAACAACAATAAAAGAGAAAGGCTGGCGGTGTTGCAATTTATCAGCGTCGTAGCAACAAGCTATGTGATATGCCTTTCAATATACCAAACAATATAACCCAACGACTAGGTGTATACGTGTAACCTGGCACAGGCGATATTGCATTGGCACAAATCACAGTCAACAATTCTTTCAGATTCATTGCTGCCTCATTGTATATTCATCCAAATGCAGAAACAAAATACATTAAACTTCTCCTCTTTCGAAGTCTTTGTAGATTTGGGCGCTCAATATCTAAGGTCATTGAGGAAATTGAGCCCGACATTACAACGCCAATATTTCTTACTGGTGATTTCAATGTCGATCCCAACGATCCGAGAAATGATTGGCTGGTTCCATATATGCAACAAGAATACGATCTACAACTTGTAAAACCTCTCCGACTACACTTGGAAACACCACAATCGACTTAACGTTTGTACGTCAACTTAGTCCGACGATTATGCCCTACGTTTCGTATTTTAGTTACCGTCGACCAATTGTTCATAGGTTAGCCATTTGTACTAATGATTTCGATGAATAAATGTTATGTATAGCGTAATTTTCTTTCTTTCATTTCAACTTTCTTTGTGACCAACAAAACAAAAGAATCTCCCAATAACTAGAGTAACGTACGTAATTTCGCATTCACGAAATAAAGATCCGACGGGAGTGTCAAGAATACTCCCTGAATATTTTTTTTTCATCACGTAAGTTTCTATATGTTGGGGAAGGTGTACCTTGGGACAGTTGTACCTTGGGACAAATGTCTTAGTGCTGCCATCTGTGGGCTTACACCTCATTTCAGTTTGTGTAGTTCTTCTTTATGCCACTAGGAGTGTTCTAGCCATTGTTGATGACCACAACAGCCTTGCAATATTTTCTAGATTTTTTTTTTTGTAAAATCCAACTAGGTAAGTAAATTTTTTCATTGCTACTTTGCAATTTTTCTAATTTTATCTTATACTCTATGATAAATTGTATTGAGTGTGTATAAATCTTTATTAAATTTACTATTAAGGAGAACCATCAGTTTTCACCAAACTTTAATTTGAACCATCAGTTTTCACCAAATTATTTTCACTTGATACGTGTTGTACCTTGGGATATCCCAAGGTACAACATATTAAGAACTTTAATTTTTAATTTTTTCTTTCTTCTTATAAGCATGATGTATAGACTTTTAAAAAATTACTTGGATATATATATAAAACAATGTTTATTTACATATATTTTTGATTAAATTGTAGTATATATAAATTTAGTTGTAATTTTATATACAACAGTTATATATAGGGTGTATATATATTTTTAAAATACTGCTTTCTAACTTATAACATTTAGTTATTTATCTATGGACTATTTTCTCAGACTCTGCGTTTGTTACCTAATTAATATCTTGGATTTATTGCTTCCTTACAGAGACATGCCACGGAGTAAAGATGGGAAGGTTCGGGAGAAGATTGCTCCACAAGCTTTGGAGTCTGCTATTAACGAAATTTTGAGAGGGACCCTCACCGTTAATAAGGCTGCAGATAAATATGGTTTGAGTAATTCCACTGTAAGTAGACACTATCAGAACTACTTAAAAATAAGGGGAAATGCAGAAGCTCCAAATTTTAAATATGATAACACCAAGAATGCTGTAAAAAAGGTATTTACGGATGATGAAGAAAATCAGCTTGTTGATTATTTAAAAAATCTGCAGCTTTGCATTATGGTTTAACAGCTAAGGAGACATTACGCTTAGCTTACCAGTATGCTGAAGCACTTTCTGAACTACGTGGAAGTAAGACTAAGTTGTCTAATGAATGGGTCAAGTCCGCAATGGCGGGAAAAAATTGGTTGCGTGGTTTCAGAAAAAGACATCCAACATTAAGCTTACGGAAGCTTGAGCCCACAGGCCTTGCCAGGGCAACTAGTGTCAACCGAGAAAATGTTAAAAAGTTTTTTGACAATCTGAATTTAGTTATGGAACGTCATAAACTTACTGCTGATAAAATTTATAATCTAGATGAAACGGGCAATTCTACCGTTCATACTCCTCCTAAAACCGTGTGTGCCAAAGGGCCAAAGCAGGTTGGCTCATCCGGCTGTAACATCCGGTGAACGAGGCCTAAACATAACCATGTTGGCTTGTATAAATGCCATAGGCAATAGTGTTCCCCAATGATAATTTTTCCTAGAGTCAACTTTAAACAAAATATGCTGATTGGTGCACCAAATGGATCGATTGGAGGCGCAAATCCAACAGGTTGGTCAACTGAGGCTCTTTTCGTAGACTTCTTAAAACATTTCATCAAACATATTAAGCCAAGCAAAGATGATATGGTTCTTATTATCTTAGACAATCATGAAACGCATATTTCTATCGAGGCCTTAGATTTAGCTAAGGATAATGGTGTTGTATTGTTAACATTTCCCCCCCCATACTTCCCATAAATTCCAGCCTCTTGACAGGACATTTTATGGTCCATACAAAACATTTTACAATGAAGCTATGCATGGCTGGATGATATCAAATCCAGGGAAACCGATAACCATTTATGATGTAGCCGGTTTAATTGGGAAAGCTTATAATAAAGCTTTTACAAAAGAAAATATTGAAAAAGGGTTTGAAGTTTCAGGGATATTCCCCTACAATAGAAATATTTTTAAAAATGAAGAGTTTTTATCTTCTTATGTAACAGATCGGCTGCTGTCAGAAAATGAAAATTAAGCTGATATTAACAAAATTCTTACCAACGAGATTGACAAGACAGATGATTCTACTACTCCGATGCCTTCTAATAGTAATCTAGTTCCACTTAATGACGAAAACCTAAATCAACCTTCTACATCATGTGCTAACAATCATACAGAAGTCCTAACTACTGAAATGATCCGTCCTTTCCCAAAGGCTGGACCTAGGCAAACAAAATCCCGTGGAAGACAGCCTGGAAAAAGTAGGGTGTTGACAGACACACCAGAAACGAAAGAGATACAAGAAATAAAAAATAAACAAAAGATGAAACCTCTAAGACCAAAAAAATTGTTTCAGAAAAAATACCAAAAAAACAAATCAGGAATAAAAAGAAAACGAGACAATTATTCAAGTTCAGAAGAAGATCCTACACTCAGTGAATTCAAGTAAAGATGATTTAGAAGATTTAATAAATGTAGTTCTAAACAATGAAAATGAACTAATAGAAAACACGAAGCTGGAAGATACAGAATTAAAAGTAGGAGATTATGCATTAATTAAGCTGCGTGGAAAAAGGGATTCTTGTTTCTATGTAGTGGAAATCGTGGGAAAAAATGAGATATCTTACGATGTAAAATACTTAGTGAAAACTGGGACAAACACATTCATTTTGAAAAGTGACATCATTTATGATCTTGATCATAATGACATTGAATCAAAACTACCTCCTCCGATTTCATGTGGAACATCAAAACGACAAATGTCACACTTAAAATTCCCAGTGAATTTTAATTCATACAATGTTCGTTAAATAAATATTTATAATGACAGTTTCATATTTGTCCAGTGTAAAATGTATTTTGAGTTAGTAAAATTAAAGATAAAAGATAATTTTGTAATTATTTTATTGTTTCCCAGAGACATTAATTAATTATTAAAATGTTCAATAAACAGATTTATATTTAATTGTATTAAATCTTTTTAAATTTAAAGTTATCAATATTAATGTTGTACGTAAACTTAATGTTATAAATATAATTATCTTTACTACTTTAATTGGTTTTTATTTCATTTCCCTTACAGTCCCAAGGTACAACCCTACGTTGTACCTTGGGACATTTGTAAACATATTTTAATTGCATTCTAGAAAAAAATACTGTTTGAAAATAAAATAAAACAAAATTACCTACATGTTCCTAATATGGTAAGGTTTAAATCATAACATAAACAGAACTCAGAATGTAGAAAATAAACTTTCAGAAAAATGTTAATGTAAAAGTGTCCCAAGGTAAAACACCTTCCCCCTTTTATATTGTCATTATGGTTATTATGTCGTTTATGTTTTTCTTTATTTTATCACGTTTTAAGTTAGTAATGTTCTTATGTTTTCATATTTTTATACGATGAAATCGGACAAAGAAATCAACCGCTTACAGTAAAACATGAACATGTATTTGGATGTATTTTAAAGAATGTTGTTTAAGTACATCTTGATGACCGTCATGTATAAGCTTATTTTACTAAATTTGAACTTTAACTGTTGTTTTGTCCTTACGATTGTATGTTAATGTTACGTAAATGATAAAAACAATAAAATAACTACCAAGTGAATTTTAATAATAAATCGTGAATTAATTTATAAAGTCGTGTCTAAATTATTACGTTTTATCCGTTTAAGGAAGATACGTCCAAGAAATGTCGTCAAACATTTGATATCCTCTCCCGTTGTCAACGGCCTTATTAGATAAGGATATGTTGAACAATGCAGTCAAATATACACTTTGTTGTCTTTAAATATTTGTTATTTTGAGTCTAGTTTAGAAAACCGTGGTTATTAAATGCAGGAATTTATAACGGAAAGAAATTTTCTTAACTTTATGTTTTATAAAACAACTTTTATTACGTTCAACAAAGAAACTGTAATAATGTGTTCGTTGTAGTGAAACTAGGTTTCAGTAAGTTGACAAGTGCACAAACAAAAAATGTAAACTGAATTTGCTGTAAGCGGAGTTAAACTATGGATAAAAAACTTAAGGTGGACTTTAAACTTAGTTATCCAAAATCTAAACTATTTTAAAGACGTTATTAGTTTAGAGTTTTTTTTTATTGAAGGGTTTGTTGCCTGTAGGACAATCTTATTTAACATTAACAATTTCCTCTTTTCTTACTCATTAGTTTCTTCGCAAAATGTTTAGTCTAAGTGTTTTGTTCCTAAGAATTATTGTAATGATTTTTTAAATTCTTTAAATTAAATTCCGATACCAGTTTGTAACATCGAGAAAGGAAAACCAAAGAATGTTTAGGCAAATATTTAAAAAAAGCCTAGGTAAATTTTTTTCCAACGTTTTCATCATGTTCATCATTCTAAACAAAATCTTTATAGACTGTAAAATTGAAAGAAAAGTTATAATACCTTAATGAGAAAGAAACCAACATACGCGAAGAGAAAATGGAGATTCCGTATCGTTGTGTCAAAACTACAATGGTAGACATAAATCAGTGTAGCTTCAACTAATGAGTGTGTTAAATGAAACCAAGGAGACAATCAATGAACAATAACCTATCTTGGATTCACGAATCTTCGTTTAGTGAACACATTAAGAGGAATTCAGTAGAAAAAAGATTGCAAGTTAATTCCAGAGTATTTGTAATTTGCAGTAGGCACTAGTTTTTTGCAAAGAGACACTACTTAAACAGAACTGTACAGCATGAAAATGGATAGAAATACGAAGACAGGAAGATATAGAACTCTCTATGAAGTAATGAGTGTAGCAATATTGCGTTCCTTGTATAAACATCCCGATATTTGACTTCTCATGGAGTACATTTGTGTTCTCTATTTACGTTTAAGCATAAAATTTCTTATAGAGGCCGAAGGGCCTATGGTATTTATTGAATAAAATTGAATTACTCTCTCTCTCTCTCTCTCTCTCTCTCTCTCTCTCTCTCTCTCTCTCTCTCTCTCTCTCTCTATCTCTCTCTATCTCTCATGCTACGTTCCACTATCTCTACGTGCAGCGGGTTGTCAATTGTCACTGCGTGGGGGGGGGGGCAGCTTACACGGCAGAGAACGTGGAGGAGGTAGACGAAGACCTGTTCCGCCTCGGTTTCTCGAGGCTATTTTTTGCTACCGTTGAAGGCCTAAGGTAGGTGGGCGAAACGTTTATAGTAACAACATGGATGATACAATAAGCAGTTGATCACAGCCAAACAGCCCGATAGTTTGTGATATTTTAATAAAGTTAAAAATGATAAACTCTGTGTCAATAAGCACGGGTACAGTCTGAGACGTAACGGGCAGTCAATAAATATTGCACCGCATGACGAGCTCGTTAAACAGGAGTTGTAAAACAAACTCGGTGTTAACTACAGAGAGAGGAATTATTCCCAATGTGCCATGAAAGCTGGGGAGTCAAAAGGTCGCAGTCTGCTTTCTTGGGTAGAAATAATTGTCTGTTAATTGAGGGCTTTAGCGCCCGTGCATTACTCTAATGCCGGAGCTTATACGAGCAAAACTATGCGCTCACTGACTTTGGTAGTTAAATTCTGAACAGAACGTCTGTAATTTACAAACGCATTCAGTGAGTCTACACACGTAGTTGCGAACACGCAGTGCATTATTAACCCCTACTGCTACAGTATCAAACCAGTTTTAGTAAATGTTCTGTATTAGTATTAATGCTGAAATTATACTTATTTATAAAAGACACTACGTCTACTTTCAAAATGTTTTATATGCATAATTGTTTTTTCTTAGAAAAACATTTTAAATTTGACATGTAAGTTTACAAACATTGTAACTTGTAATAATTTGAACGTATCCTAGAAAGTTCAAATAAAGTATAAAGTCAGTTCGGTTACGTAGAATTTAAGATTTAATAGTCAAATTTTTTTTCTTTGTTACTCCCTTGTTTTTATCATTTCGGTCTGAAAGTAAATATTTATTTGGTTAAATAAGTGTAAAATTGTGTACAAATTAAAGTACTATGTTACACACTAAGGACGAAGATATTATAAATTAAAATATTATTTACAGCAGGTGAAGATTACTTGTATAAAGGCGAAAATAACCTTTAATTATATGCAGATCACTCCGGAAATGTAACTGGCATGGCGTTGTCCTGTATGCAGTTTCTACGTAAAATAACATTGCCTTCTTATTCGACTTTGTGTTTTGTTTTGTTAAAGTATTTTAATGAGTAACGGAAACTGTTGCAACCATTTCACTTACTGCTCTTTATATAGGCATATTTTAAAAATTTATTTTGAGTTCATCAAAAGTTCTTACTACTAAAGTTATCCATTAAGCATCTATCTCTCTTCCAGAAAATTTACTTTAAATTATTTTCAACTTGAACTACAACTTTCCTTAATATGGCTTTCAACTCGGGATACAGTTTTGTTTTCAACCGCAAAATATAAGTTTTACAACCTTATATTATTTAGTTAAACAGTATTTTCACAACTTTTAGAGAAAGCAAGTAGGATTAGTATCACTGTATGATTATACTGATAACATGGTATGGGATATAATAGCTCAAAACGTTAATGAATATGAGGTCAGCTTTTAATAAAACATATGAGCTCCATATAAGTTTACATGTATAATTGTAACCGTTTCACTGTCCGATTTTCATATAATTTAAATAATGCTTTCAGTTCGTCAAACTTTGTTCCTACTATATGCTTCCAATACACATCTTCCTTCCAGACAATCTGCTTAATATGATTTTCGCCTGAAACTAGAAGTTTCCATAACACGGTTTCCAACTTAAACCACAACATTCATAAATGTGGTCTTCCTAAACATGTAACAAATTAACTAGCCATGTCATACTTACCAATATGTTAAGCGTGCCTACATCATAAGTTAGTATTTGTTGCAAAATAAACACTGTACGAATAGAAAGGCTTCATAAAGTAATTACACATAATTCTCAATATATAAACAAAATAGATATTTGTATATATACATTTTCTTGGAACCAATAAAATTGTTGTCTCGTATTATAAATTTTAAGTGTATAACCCATACAGTTAATAAATAGGTATATTCTTTGTTATCAAATAGGTCAGCGCTAAAATAACTTAAAATGCTGTCCTTTTATCATAATATCGAATAATACATAATGTATTCAGTGTTGTATTTCAGCTAGTAAACTGATGAATTGGAAGACTGTAAACGCTGAAAAATGTTTAGTAACAAATGTAAACGTTTCTTTTACTAGGAGAACAGTAAAAATTATTTAATTCTTTCCTAATGATACTGGCGGACAATACATTTGATAAATGTGTAACGTATGGTGAGTAGGTTATATAACGCTGCCACACGGCTCCTATTTAGAAAGTATATTCTAAAAAGATAAGCAGAATTGCAAACACAGCGAACTTACAGTAAATGGAAGTTAACGGGAAGTTTAAAGTTATTGTATTACGATAAAGCCTTAGGACATTATTGTGTTACGTTTTTGTTACATGCTACAGGTGGGACCTATAGAATGAAAATACACGATATAAAACAGCTTAGGATAAAAACGTTGCAAACAAAAACTGTATTTGCGTTAGCTTCTTATTTCAACCAGAATCCAAGTAAAAGATTTCGTCTTCTGTATTGTTTTCCTTAATGTAGGCAACGTGATTTTACCAGTATGAGGAACTGAAAATTCTACATAAGCCTATATGTAGTAATGGGGAAAAAAGACAGATTTATAGCTAAATCGATGTACGTGACGAGCACGCCTGTGTTTTAGTTCATACATTTTTAGAACGTTTGTCTAATTCTAGGAAGGACCATCAACATTTTGTTATAAGTAGCGTACTGTTACGCAATTATGGAACATTCTCGAACAATTGAGAGTGTCATTCTACACGCTTATCGGCCAGCCGAGCAGGTGCGTGTTTCTGCCAAGGCCACACTCAAGTACCTCTAGAGTTTTGGTGTGCTTGTTAACGACGCATATTATGGAACGTTAGTCTGGAAGCTTGTAGGCTATATATATTTATGTATATATATGTAGTTCTTATATATTTGTTCTTGTAGAAGCAGATGAATTAGCATGTAAGTGGCAAGATCATAAAGCACAGTTATCTTTGCCCGCGTTCAGTACAAAGTACGTAGATGTGACCAAGTATGATACACCTGTGCTATGAAATAATATTTGTAAACAATAAAGGCTGAGGAAACTTTTAAAATAAATTGAAAATTATCTGTTACAGTTACAACTTTCTTGTAGTACAGAAGAAATTAATTGCTGTTACAGTAAACGAGTTGTAATATTAATTGAACAAAGAATCTGTTTTATGTTCTAAAGATGTTAATTGAAATCACCTGTAACCGCTGCCGTAGTAACGAACGACTGACGGTAATGTTAGTCTAATGATTCATAACATTTATACTGAGTTAAGCAAGATTGCCTGCACGTAATTTATTAGTATCATAAACCGTAACATTATATAACTAACATTTTTAAAGCATTTATGTTTTAAACATAACGAATACTGAAATACTTTTACCAATAACTATTCTTCCGCTCAGTTTTGTATAATTCATGAAAGTTATAAGATACAAATTTAGTTAAATAATACAGACTTAAATTAAAGTATACGTTACAATAAAACAAACCTTGTAAAAATTGTAATACAGTTTTAAATAAGAAATTTGTGTTAACTGTTTGCAATCTGCTATTGCATAATTCCTGTTCGGGAATTGTTTACGTAGTGGTGTGTAAGTGTTTTGTTTCTGTTTGTAATAGAATTGATTTAAGTAAATAACGGCTAGAGATTGCATTACCCTCAGCTGTGTGGATCTTACAGGCTACTGTCAGGAACGACAATATTTTTCTGCAATGGTGTCAGATTTGCACTACAAAACTTATAACATTGAGAACAGTTTTGAAAAGACGGTTGGCTTCACTTTCCACGCCACATCATTTACCATTGCCAAACTGTTTGTGTTACAATTATTGAGTATATAAGAGTCCCCATTATCCTTTAGTGAAAAGGTAGCTGCGTATGATAGACAAAAAATCTGTTGACTTCATCTATAAATATATGGCTCAAAGTTGTTTTAAAGTAAAGATACTCCTTCTCTCTCTCTCTCTCTCTCTCTCACACACACACACACACACACACACATTCACTCAATTGATTGATATTTTTGTATTTTATATTTTCTCTTGTATCCTTGTACAGGTCCTGATTATGACTAATTCACATTCACAAACACTTTTATACACATACACATTTCTCACTTGTATAATTTTTAATAAAATGTATCAAGTGCAATAACAAATTTATAAATAACACAAAGAAATAATATTTATTTTAAATGTCCTTAAAAGTGAATATAAAATAAAGTCTGCTTTTTCTATATACTGTAAGTGGTTTTATTATGCTGAAGTTTGTGTATAAAATATTGTATTAAATAACCTTGCATCACGTATACAAAATAATTTAAAAAAGGGTAAGAAAACATAAGTATGGACCTGAGTTTAACCAAATCTACATATTTGCTGGAGAAACGTTATGTTTTAGAAAGATGGAAAATAAACAACGAATCAAATTATATTGTTTAAGGACAATTCCTTAATAAGAGCTAAAAAGTGAATAGTTTAATCCTAAATATCAAAATTAATAACATTACTATATGAAGGTATAATGAATATTATATTAATATGAGTTGAATTAATTAGTTAAATAGATTGTCAATACTTTTCAAATACTAATTAATTTGTGAATTAATTAATTAATCAATCTAATTAAGTATTGACTGGTGAATTATATCTTCTTTAAGCCCCGCGTGTTGGGACGCCATTTAATATAATGAATATTATATTAATATTTAATGAATTAATCAATTTAGTTGTGTTTGCCGCGCCCCACGTTCTAGAAGCGTCATTTACTACAATTAATACTATGCAAATTACTGGCATAAATTATTTATCTTTTAATTAAATAAGCTTCTTTTAATTATGATTATCTAGTCATATCTATTTCTCGTGTCACACATTGGATGCGTGATTAATACAATGAATAACTATTCTGATTATTTGTAACACAACACTTGATATCATCCAATAATTAATATTGTCAATTCATTTTATATTACTGAGCAAAAGAAACTCTTAAAATTCTACTTTGTATTTTATTTAACAATTAAGTTAACATCTGGGTTATCTGTGGTAATAATAAAAGCATATGTAGAATCAACTTAAATAACTTATTTATTTATCATTCATAATAAATTATAATCATACATATAAAACGTCGATGTTCTAAATCGTCGTTTACTAATAATTTCCCAGGGAGGAATTCTTTGAAAGAATCAGGTCAGTAGAAGCAGCTTAATAGTAATAATTAAAATAATGGTTACTTGAGTTATGAAATATCCATTAGTATTCTGTGATGTCCAGCCTCGGTGATAATGATGACATGAAGACACATCTCGTTGACTGCCGCTGATATCACAAACACTTGCACACACTCCCGATCACTCGCGTCGAAGTAGATTTATGTGAATAAGTAATGTTTAGTGTTCATTTGAATACTTCATCTTACGATGTGTGTTGTGTGTTCATTTGAATACTTCATCTTACGATGTGTGTTGTGTGTTCATTTTAACGTTACTGTTCATGTCTATTTTCCACTTATATCACTGTTTTATCAATATATATGTGATTGATTCGTTAGTCCAATGTTTCATGTTCTTTAACGTTTTAAATGAAATGTAGCAACACTGAATAAATTTTTAAGTTCAACTGTTTTGTATAGTACATATGTGATGATATTTGTTCGTGATACGATCTGATTGTTCGCTTTGAATAATTATTACCTAAGTCCGTTACATCGCACTTCGAAATTCACTATTAAAAGTTTACTAAGTCTGACTATCGTGACATAATGATTTCACTAAGTCTGTTAAATTACGATTTGATGTACTAACTCCCGAACTTGAGTTATCTCTTCTAACATTTAAAATATACCTTTGAGAACTTAGAGTAAAACTGACTCCGAATTTAAAGTATATGGTTTGAAAATTAGAGTAATACTGGCTTCCGTATTTAAAGTAAACTCTTGAAAAATTGAAGTAATACTCTTCTCGTCCCTGTGTTGGACATATAGTTTTATTAACTCGTCCCTACTCAAAATTTTGTCCCTGGTGCTGTTCACGCCTTCATTACTCGTGATAGGTCAGTTTTTAGTTTTCCTGGAATAGTTTGTCCCACTATGTTAAGACTCTCCGTCATCGTTCTTCTGATAGGTTCTTTGTTTTTGTCGCTATGGAAACTGTCCCCTCCACCAGTGTTTTTCGTGGCTCTGGTCTTCTGATAGGCTGACAGACATCCTCCGATTTTGCTCTGTCGAACGTTAACCCGTTTCGTAGAATCTCTAGCTATTATATTATGCCTGTCTATCAATCTATTGTCCGCAGTAAACGCAGTGTTTTTCTGTGTTGCCTTTCATCTGTACTTTAGGTTCTTCCGAAGTATTGTTCTTTCTTACACCCCTTTTTTGTAGCTATTAATAATTTTGGACATCTGCTGGCTGGTGAAGTCACCCCAACTTTCCACTCGTAAATTCCGTCTGACACTTAGACGATATCTCCAGCTGAGTAACATGACTTGAGTTTTGTCTGATCTCTGCTCCACGTATTGTTTCTTAAAGTGCAGTACGTCCGTTCCTTTGTAAACATATAGTTTTCCCTTTTTGTAGTCCATCGTATATTGACGTAACTTGGTTGAACATCTGCTACAATTCTCAGTATAAGTGTTAATGTCCTCGCCTACATTGTTTCGGCTGTTGCGGGTAATAATTCTAAACTAAACTTTCCCTGTCATCTTGTACAACCAATTTCTATAGCCGAGTTGAACTTAACGTCTTTCTATTGTCTAGTTAGCGACGCTGCTCTGACATCTTCTCATTACGCTTTATTTATTGCGTCAACAGGAAGTCGTTGACACGGCTTCGTGTGAACGCACTCCGTTGAGGAGAAAATTTGAAAATTTTTAAATTTTTGCTCGTTACAGTGTCCTCAATTTTGATTTGATGATTTGACCTCAGGGAACAACTCAAATCCAAATTCTGCGCCCTGTACGTCGCCTCACCATGTTCATATTCCTCAGGGAGGGATATTACATGATAACCTACATTTGAAGACTTATATTACAATTGGTGTTCCCCCTTTTAGTTTTCATTGTATCTACGAATTTATTGCTAGCTATTTGGGATGGCTGAACGCATTTAACATTATCGTATTTACATCTCGGTTACATATAAATACCTTATCTCTCAAATTACAAAACAAATCATAAATTCAATGAGTAATAAGTATTTTAATTAATTAAATAATCTCTTTACCTTCTAAAATATTATTCTCGCAGTATTATATCAAAAAATCAATAGATTTAATGTAACGCTTTACATGAAATCAGAGAAAATCTCCTACACATATACATTTTATGCAGTACAAATAGCCCTACCATTAAATTTGTTCTTACAATGTTATTTAAAATTAGATTGATAATTAACATATCCGCTACGTTAGTTTTAATTATATTCATATTATTTGATAATTTATACATACATATAATAAATTTTTCTAACGAGTTATTTACTTCGTTCTAACATCATTTATATTCCTAACCTACCAATGATATACATTCACTTTAACAGAGTTCATTTGCGATATAGCTTTTAGTATAATATCACTTATTTACTTTTAAGTGTCCTTTTTTTTTCACTTTGACCCAATAATTTATTGCTGTGTGAACAAGTAATTGTAACTAAAATGTCCCTTGTATTCACTACAATATTTCATAAAATGTCACTCAAAACGTTAATTCACACTTATTATCTAACATTTTATTTGTGATTTATTAACTAAGTAAATTCTTAAGTTACACTTGACATTTAGAGTACATATTTTCTTTTGGTTAAGCCAGCTTGAATGAGATAAGCGCGTCAATTACCCTAACGCAGATGACTCATCACCATCAGCTAACTTGTTATGATATGTTGTTCTTCAACTTTCTCCTTTTCATTCACCTTCAATTTTCTGGCTCATAATATTTCTTCATTTGTTTTACATTGAATTTCCCTCGGATTTTGCTTTCGTCATTGCAATCGACGAGCAGGTATATAGCATCTCCAAGAATTCGATGTACTTTGTATGGCCCACAGTACAGTTCACAAAATTTCTTAATCCTTTTCTGGATCGCGTCCGATTGATAAGAGGTCCTTATTAACACCTTCTCGCCAATTTGGAATTTTGTAATGGTTTTGGTTTCATTACACAACTTCGCTTGCTTTTCCCTTTTCTCTTTCATCTTGACAAATATTTGGTTGTGGTCAGCTCCTTTAACTTGAAGTATGTCCTTGTCTAGGTATTTTTCCCAAACTCTGGTCGGTTTTTTCCCGAGCTGTGCCTCATAGGGTGTCACTTCTATAGTCTCGTGGTACGTCTCGTTAATGCAACTTTCAATTATAGGTACATAACGCGACCACTTTGTGTGTTGGTCACAGACAAAGATCCTGAATAAATTTCCAAGTTGTCTATTAATTCTTTCAGCCAGATTCGCGCATGGATTTCTTATTGCCGTGAATCTTGGTTGAATGTTCAATTCGTTTAAACCGTCTAACCATTTTCTAGAGGTGAACTGCGTTCCATTGTCAGTAATAATTATTTTAGGACATCCCAACTCTTTACCATACTGGTGTACTCTCCTTAACGTGGCTGCGGTCGTTGCCCTCCTAAGTGTAAACAGTCGCAAGTATTTTGTGAAATTGTCTACTATGACGAACAAATACCTCACCCCAGCGGACGAGACGGGTAGTGGCCCAAAATAATCAGCGCTCACTAGGTCACCCTTCCTTAACGGGATAATGGCTTTCGTTCCCCCAAATAGGACTTTGTTACCTGCGTCCTTCCGTTTCTGACACATGTCGCATGTCCGTACGTAATTATTTCACTTTTTTTAACATACCGTCTATGGTAAAATGCTCCTGTAACAATTTTATACATTTCTTCGCTCCTGGGTGTCCATACATCCGATGTATTTCGGCAATTACTTCACCGGATACACTGTTCGGTATGTACAGTTTCCATTCCCTCCTACGTGATCTATATAATTTCTCATTAACATATCTATAAAATTTACTTATTTCCTTATCTAAACTCTTTTCTTTAATCTTATCTATAATGGTCTTAAGCTTAGTATCTTTAAGTTGATATTTTCCAATATCCATAATTATCTTGCTCACTTTTCTACCCATCTTGATCATCAGGTGATTAATTAAGTATTCGCACGTATTGTCGCTAATTTCTTCTAACGTGGCGTCTTCTGGGTTTCTGCTTAGAAGATCAGCACTAATATTGTCCTTGCCCTTACAATGGACAATGTCGAACTTGTATTCTTGGATACTTAAAATCCAGCGTGTTATTCGTGAGTTATTTAAATGACATTTGTTCATAAAGGTCAATGCCTTATTATCCGTAATAATGGTTAAAGGTTGCCCTAATATATATATATACGGAATTTTTCGATACATCGTACAATACTCAAGAGCTCCTTTTCCATGGTGTAGTAATTTTTTCCGCACCCTTGAAGGTTTTGCTAGTAAATGCTATAACTCCGATTTTTCCTTCCTCGTCCAGTTGATATAGCTGCCCGCCATATGCAAAGTTGCTGGCGTCGCACTGCATGTAGTATCGTTGGTTTATTCGAAGAAACTTCAAGATAACTGTTTCTACAAATAGCTCTTTAACTCGTTGAAAACATTCGTTTAATTCCGGTGTCCAGGTGAATTTATGTCCTTTTCGTAATAATTCAATTAACGGTTTGGTGGTTTCGGCGTATTTATCTGTGTAACGGGTATAGAAATTTGTTAAACCCAAGAAACCCTTTAATTGCTTTTGGTTTCGAGGTGTTGGAAACTTCATAATTGCATCAATCTTCTCATCCGTTGCCTGTATTCCTTGCGTAGTTAAGCGATATACAAGGTATGCAATTTCTTGCCTAAAGAATTGCGACTTATCCAAATTGATGGTCAAATTCGCTCTTCTTAAGTTAGATAATAATAAATCTAAGTGTAATAAATGTGTCTCTAAATCTCCTGAATAACATAGGCAATCGTCTACATAAATAATGGTGTTTTTCTTTACTTCATCTTTCAATACAGTGTCCAATCCCCTGGTTAGTGCAGCAGAACTGGTACTCAGTCCAAACGGCGTAACTGTGAAGCGATAACATTTGCCTTCGTACGTAAAAGCGGTGAAATTCCGGCACTCTGGCTTCAGTGGTACTTGCCAGAAACTGCTAGTTAAGTCTACGGTAGATAAATATTTCATTTCACAACATCTAACCAAAATATCGTTTATGGGTGGGGCACCCTCGTAGTCCGGGATCGTCACGCTGTTCACTTTCCTCGCATCCAGACATAATCGTACTCTTCCGTCTTTCTTAATCACAGTAACAAGTGGGTTGATATGGGCGCTGTTGCATCGCTCAATGACCCCATACAGTAATATTCTTCTAATCTCATCATCCACCTTCCCTTTATATGCTAATGGGACAGGCCATCCTCTCTGGAAGTACGGTGTCCGGTCGGTGACTTGGAACTCGTGAACGTATCCTTCGATCCTTCCGGGGCACTCTCTGAATAATCTTCTGTTCCTTACGAGAATCTCCCTTAATCTCACCAACATCCCTTTATCTCCGCAGTCAATACTCTCTACTTTCTTATCGATGTTCCGTAGGATCTCTTCTTCTTCTTCTGTGTCCACCACTTCTATATGCATCATTGGCACCGTGAACGCCGCTTCGTCAGCCTCTCTTCTTAATTCGACGATCCTTTTTCCCATGTCAATGAGACATCCTGCTTCCTGAAGAAAAATAATTCCTTAGATACAAGGGTTTATTAAATCCGGTATAATGAGAAACACACATTCATAGTTAATTCCTTCGATATAAATATCGCATAATATTTGCTTCCTTATTAACTTCGATTTATTGCCTACCGCGCTAACTATTAAAGTATTAGTCATCGGTAAAATTTCGTAAGGTGCTATGTTATGTTTATTTTGATTAAACCAAGATTCGGACAATCCGGCGATAACGGATCCAGTGTCAAGCAAAGCTTGTACAGTAATATCATTGTCAAATTTTATATTTATTTCTGGACATTTTATTACTCGTTGGGCAATCTCCTCGTCATCATCGCATAACAAGTCGCTTTTTAAGTCGGGTAAAATTATGTTAGTCTGATAATCATTCGTTTTATCAGCTATCTCCGTTAATGAGTAAACGAATTTTTTTTTCTTCTTGTTGACGAACCGTTGTAGGTTCACTGCTCGACGTAGACGCACCCTTATTTACGAATTCCATTGTGGTAACCGCGCGCCGAACCCCAGTGCGGTTTTGTTGTGTTTTTACAGGCGGTCTCTCACCCCATGCCTTCTTCTGCATTCCACTTGCTTTGTTCGAAACGCTTTCACTTTCTTTGTAAGAATTTCTCCCCTCGTTCGCCGTCACATAACTTGACTCCCTATTATTTCTTGGATGTATTTGCGTATATTCTATGATTAAGGATTCAAAATTTGGGATTGTCACAATTCCTCTCGTGACAACAGCGAGCTGAATTTCGCGCCCAAAGTGACGAGAGATTTTGCGTATCAGTTGTTTGTCCGTCAGAGTAGGTGATAATTGTCTACTCTCCAACAATATGCGTTCTATATATTGGATCGCAGTAACTGGTCCACGCAAATCAAATCTACCATATTCCAAATGATCTCGTATGCTGTCTTGTCGTTCTTGTCCCCAATATTTCTGTGAGAACGCTTCCTTAAACTCTTCAAAATTTGATATTTGGCTACGTATAACCCGCCACCAAATTCCGGCGTCTAATTCTAAATGCCTACCTATCCACTTGATATTGTCAGTGGGGTAGTATAATTCTTGTACCTCAGACAACTCCTTAAGAAATTCCATGGGGAATCTGTCAGTACCGTTATATTTAAGGTCATTGTGGTTAGGTCCATTAATTCGGTTCAATATACCACACTCACCTTCCATTAACTGTCTCTGTAGTCTCTCCTGGTTTTCTCTTACTTTAGTTAAATGGCATTTTAATTCTTCGATTCGCATCGTCTTTTCTTTTGTGGTCTCGTCCAACTTCTGTTCCGTTGAACGCTGTCTTCCGTCAACTTCTTCCAACTTCTGCATCATATTATTGTTTGCTTCGCCTTGTTCTTGTTGTCTCTGCCGTATGGTGTCATGTATCTCGGCCTTTAATTCTTCATGCTTCTTATTGGCATCTTTGACGTGAGCATCAAATTTATTATTAATCTTTTTAACAGTGGTTTGGGTATTGTGTATCGCTACCATCCATTCTTGACGATCGTTTTCTAATGTTTCTTGTATCTCTTCGTATTTCTTGTTTGCTTCTTCTCTCAATTCTCTCACGATATCATCTTGTTTCTTCTGTAGTTCGTTGATCTTTCCTTCCCAGGTCAGTTGGTATTCACGTATCTCGGACCGTATCTGCGTAAGCTGTTCCGTTGTCTGACGTTTAATCTCTTCCTTATGCTGGTCGAGCTTTTCGTTTTGCTTTTCTATCTTTTCACTAATTAACTTAATACTTTCTTCTTGTTTCTCGCTAATTAACCTATTGTTTTCTTCTCGTTTCTCGCTTTGCTGTCGGATGAACTCCATCAACATTTGTAGACTTACGTCTTCTGGGTTTGACGTCTGTCCTCGCGCCCTATCTTCTGGACTCTCTACAGCGCTATTTGGTTCGCTAGGTGTGGTATTATCTTCCGTATTTACCGTACCTAACTGGTTATTAACGTCGAACTCTACGCTATCGGAATTGCTTGCCATTTTTGCCTTCCTACGCGTAATCATTCAAACTGACTTATAACACTAATACTTATCTTATTTCTAATTCTAGAACGCTACTTTGCCGACTTCTACCACTGACTGATCTTTGCCAAAGCTGTACGTTTTAACTATCTTTGTTACTATGTATCACGCCGTGCGGTTGGGCGCCATTTACTATAATGAATATTTTGTTTCTCTCTCTTGTTATAATGCCTCACGTTGGGCAGCCATTTACTATAATGAATATTATATTAATATGAGTTGAATTAATTAGTTAAATAGATTGTCAATACTTTTCAAATACTAATTAATTTGTGAATTAATTAATTAATCAATCTAATTAAGTATTGACTGGTGAATTATATCTTCTTTAAGCCCCGCGTGTTGGGACGCCATTTAATATAATGAATATTATATTAATATTTATGAATTAATCAATTTAGTTGTGTTTGCCGCGCCCCACGTTCTAGGAGCGTCATTTACTACAATTAATATTATGCAAATTACTGGCATAAATTATTTATCTTTTAATTAAATAAGCTTCTTTTGATTATGATTATCTAGTCATATCTATTTCTCGTGTCACACATTGGATGCGTGATTAATACAATGAATAACTATTCTGATTATTTATAACACAACACTTGATATCATCCAATAATTAATATTGTCAATTCATTTTATATTACTGAGCAAAAGAAACTCTTAAAATTCTACTTTGTATTTTATTTAACAATTAAGTTAACATCTGGGTTATCTGTGGTAATAATAAACGCATATGTAGAATCAACTTAAATAACTAATTTATTTATCATTCATAATAAATTATAATCATACATATAAAACGTCGATGTACCTGTAAATACATACATATTTTATAATTTAATTCAAGTTTAAATATCTGCTGAAACAAAGAAGACATACATACATATATAAATCAAATGAGATAACAAATCATATTCTAATTATTGATGCGTTCATTAATCCCAGATAGTTTTTGTTAACATATTCGTTAATTACGTTTTAATTCTGATTTATACTCATTACGTTTACTAATAATTTCCCAGGGAGGAATTCTTTGAAAGAATCAGGTCAGTAGAAGCAGCTTAATAGTAATAATTAAAATAATGGTTACTTGAGTTATGAAATATCCATTAGTATTCTGTGATGTCCAGTCTCGGTGATAATGATGACATGAAGACACATCTCGTTGACTGCCGCAGATATCACAAACACTTGCACACACTCCCGATCACTCGCGTCGAAGTAGATTTATGTGAATAAGTAACGTTTAGTGTTCATTTGAATACTTCATCTTACGATGTGTGTTGTGTGTTCATTTTAACGTTACTGTTCATGTCTATTTTCCACTTATATCACTGTTTTATCAATATATATGTGATTGATTCGTTAGTCCAATGTTTCATGTTCTTTAACGTTTTAAATGAAATGTAGTAACACTGAGTAAATTTAAGTTCAACTGTTTTGTATAGTACATATGTAATGATATTTGTTCGATCTGATTGTTCGCTTTGAATAATTATTACCTATGTCCGTTACATCGCACTTCGAAATTCACTATTAAAAGTTTACTAAGTCTGACTATCGTGACATGATGATTTCACTAAGTCTGTTAAATTACGATTTGATGTACTAACTCCCGAACTTGAGTTATCTCTCCTAACATTAGAATATACCTTTGAGAACTTAGAGTAAAACTGACTCCGAATTTAAAGTATACGATTTGAAAATTAGAGTAATACTGGCTTCCGTATTTAAAGTAAACTCTTGAAAAATTGAAGTAATACTCTTCTCGTCCCTGTGTTGGACATATACTTTTATTAACTCGTCCCTACTCAAAATTTTGTCTCTGGCGCTGTTCACGCCTTCATTACTCGTGAGAGGTCAGTTTTTAGTTTTCCTGGAATAGTTTGTCCCACTATGTTAATACTCTCCGTCATCGTTCTTCTGATAGGTTCTTTGTTTTTGTCGCTATGGAAACTGTCCTCTCCACCAGTGTTTTTCGTGGCTCTGGTCTTCTGATAGGCTGTCAGACATCCCCCGATTTTGCTCTGTCGAACGTTGACCCGTTTCGTAGAATCTCTAGCTATTATATGCCTGTCTATCAATCTATTGTCCGCAGTAAACGCAGTGTTTTTCTGTGTTGCCTTTCATCTGTACTTTAGGTTCTTCCGAAGTATTGTTCTTTCTTACACCCCTTTTTTGTAGCTATTAATAATTTTGGACATCTGCTGGCTGGTGAAGTCACCCCAACTTTCCACTCGTAAATTCCGTCTGACACTTAGACGATATCTCCAGCTGAGTAACATGACTTGAGTTTTTGTCTGATCTCTGCTCCACGTATTGTTTCTTAAAGTGCAGTACGTCCGTTCCTTTGTAAACATATAGTTTCCCCTTTTTGTAGTCCATCGTATATTGACGCAACTTGGTTGAACATCTGCTACAATTCTCAGTACAAGTGTGAATGTCCTCGCCTACATTGTTTCGGCTGTTGCGGGTAATAATTCTAAACTAAACTTTCCCTGTCATCTTGTACAACCAATTTCTATAGCCGAGTTGAATTTAACGTCTTTCTATTGTCTAGTTAGCGACGCTGCTCTGACATCTTCTCATTACGCTTTATTTATTTCGTCAAAAAGAAGTCGTTGACACAGTTTCGTGTGAACGCACTCCGTCGAGGAGAAAATTTTAAAATTTTTAAATTTTTGCTCGTTACAAAGGCCTGAATTTAAAAACGAGACAAGCACCACAGATTAAATTGTTGGGAAATAAAAAAAAAACTGTATAATTTAAACACATGTTAGAAAGTGTAACTTTTTGTTATAATATCACAAAAATGGCCATAATATATTTTATTTTCAGTCACTTATACTTTTATTTTACTTACGAGTAATTAACAGTGGGCCCGGAATTTGGTGGAGACGTCTGGTTTTCAAACTCATCATCTTTGTTAACAGAAATGTGAAAGAAAAATGCAATTTTTAATATTAAAAACAGTGTATTATGTTAAGAAAAGAACAATAATGAAAAATTAATAAATTATTTTTTATTCATCATCTTCTGACGCAGAACACGAATTGTTTTTATTGTTCGATGGTCCATTTACTTTAGTCAACTTGTCATACCATTCGTGATAGACGGGTGGAACAAACATTGATTTTATATACTGAATGTCCGTGAATTTGCTCGGTTTCAAAGAAATAGCACTCACTCGCAACTGATCAATATTGGTGAAATCAATTTCATTTACTCTGGTGGTGCTAGAAATTGTACAAAATATTTCGGTAACAATGCTGTTATGATCAATACTGACGGTTAAGTTTTGTCCTTCATAAACAAAACATCTGTACTTAGAAACTGTAAATTTACTGCCCTTAATACTTAAATTTTTTTTTGTATTAGCTACAGAAAATTTTTTTAACCTTTGACCATGTCCTGATTAACTTGGTCTATTTCAAATGAACTGGATGCACGCTGCACCATTTGAATTTGAGCAAAATCCCGGTCACACGATAGAAACGAATGACCAGGTTCAGGAAATCTGTGAATTATTTTTTTAAAACGGCCATTTGCTACAAGAAGTGACAGAAATTTTGTCATAAAAATACTCTTGTTCTGATGCGAACAATTATCAGAAAAAATATAAAGAATATCTATTGAAGCCGCAACAAAGTTGTTAATGCAGTGATAAAGGAAAGACATTGTTTCGTTTGAACCTATCGATGCAATTGTCTCATCATACATGTACATTACTGACTTTCTACTTTTACTTAAGTTAAAACACTGATTAAAAACATACATTTTTCTTTTATAATATATTTCTGATGATGGAATGATTGGAAATGGTAAATTCTGTTGGTGATAGAAACGAATAAAATAAATATTTTCTTCTTTCTCTGCCAGTAAGGAAATTTCAGCCATGTCTTTGTAAAATTTTTCAGCTTTAGTAAGATGTTTATTATGTTCTGTCTGTAGCTGTCTTTTAATGTCAGGGTCACTGGTACAATCTATATTTCTCTTTAAACTATCACATGTTGAACATGTGTCAGATCTAGGTCTGCCAAACCTCAAACTAAACTTTGTGTTAAATACTTTATTGTACAATTCATATTTTACAACAGGTCGTACGCCCTTTAGCACTTGATTAATACGAGTAAAACCATGAGGCTCATATTTTTGTAAATACAGTGAATGCATTTTTTTAACAGATGGTTCACAATCAAGATATTTACTGCATGACTCACTCCGAGAGTAATGTGAAATACGACAAGGAAAAGATTTAATATGTTCAACAATTTGGGACATAATTTCAGGAGAAATATTTCAGGCGAACCAACACTTTTCCCTCTTTTATCTTGAGGTGGTGTGGTGTGATGTAATTTGTGACTTGCCAGTCTTTCAACTCGTGTTTCTTAATTACAAAAATACCGCAAAATGCCATCTTGCATACCGTAAAATCCTTTCCAGCAACTTGGATCTACAAAAAAAACCAATTAGGCCTACATATAGACACTTTCCAGTTAATGGCATGTTGCTGATGGTATTCTTTTTTAAATATTGCTTAAAAACTATACTAAATAGTAAACTGTACTTACTTTGTAGTGTTACGTTGCCTTCCTACTGTAAGAATGACTTTCATCGTTACTTCCTATTTTATTTCGCCTTCTAAAACGAAAACCATGATTATTGGCTTTTGAAGTAGCCTACTTAATTTTCAATATTAAAATTTGAGACTCACAATACAGTCAAATTCGAAACATATAAGAATACATTAGGTAATTTACATAATCTAGTAACAGGTACTTAAAGAATATAACTTACCTGTTAACTGGATGAGATGAAATAAAGCAGGAGAGAAATGCATCATGTAGATTTTTATTAGCAAGATTATTGAAATCATTGAAAATATTTAATTTTACACAGTCAGTAACCTGTGATAAACAATGTTTCTTTCACTGACAATTACTAAACTTTCTAACAGGAATTAATTTACCCGTCTTGCTGACGTACTGTTTTCCGGTATTTAGGTTACATTTTCTGACATTTATTGTCCACATATTATTTTCATTCCGTTTACGCTTTTTAGTAAGAGTCGATGTTTCTGGTACAAATTCTGGGTCTTTATCACTATCATATTCATTAATATCACTACCCGAATTCATTTTTAAACCATAAAATAACTCAGTAATATAAAAACAGCAGCAGTACGTACAACACCACGCGTGTCAACATAACCTGAAAACTAACACAGCAGCCCAGCTGAGTTTGAAAACAAGACATCTCCAGTACATATCTGTTTATCAAAATTATCAGATTTACAACATATGAATTAGACAAGTGACAATGCACTCTAGTGGTAAAACTATGAACTGTGCAACTCTCATTTTCAAACCAATCGATCTGGCGTATTTGCCAAAAATAGCACTTGTCTGGTTTTCAAATTCAGGCCTTCATATAAGAATTATTAAAATCTAATGGAGTATATTTAAATTTAAGGTGCCGATGCTTTTGTGTTTTTGCATCAGCCAAATAAACAAATCCTATAATGATAGGAAAATGTTTCTCTGTTCTGTATTCTAATATTCAGAAACAAATGTTAAAATAATTACAAGCAAATAATGATTTTAAGTACCTATTAATGATTAGGTATTTACGTAACCTAACGGAAATTAGGTAACCTGTAGTCAGCTGTGTAACGTATATTTTTAATTAAGTGTTGACATAAAATTATTGTTATAAAATGGTTGTTCACTCCTGTTTTGCAAGTGAATATTACACACTATTTAAAGTTTGTTACAAATAAAGTTTATCTTTTTCTATATATGTAACTCAAAGTTTCTTGCAGCAATTATATAATATTGTGATATTGTTCAATTTGGTTTCTTCGTATTAAAAAAAAAAAAAAAAAAACACAAAACTCTGCTTGCAGAAGAAACTATATTGAACAATATCACAATATTAAATAAAGTTTAAGAGACATAACTTATACAAGTAATCTTTATAAAGGTTTTGGAGCGAAATGTTCAACAATGGAAAATGATGTTAAAGGAGGTCAAATATTAGAGAAAATACAACTTTGGGAAGCATACAAGTTTTCTATGTAAACAACAATACGCTGTGAAACTTCTTATTTATAGATGAGCAAAACGCACAATTCTGAGAGTACATAGAGACAAAAGAAAGCACACAACCCATGACGATTGTCAGATGAATCTTGCAAAAGCGTTTAGGTCAGTTCCTTGTAGAACGTTGTGTACAGACTCCCAAGTGAGTAGTAGGGATCCGGGGCAACGGAGGAATGTTCCATGCTGTGAGATCACGTATAAATAAAGTAACAGTACCTCCAACAAATCGCAACTAACTTTACACAAACACACACGCGCGCTCGTGCCTGTATTACACGTGTTTAAGTTCACGTACACTGTAGGTATATTACAGATTGCTTTAATATTCTTATAAAACACTTTTGTTCGTATTACATCTACACGTTATACATGCGTTGTGAAGTTTGATACGTTTTCCCATAATTTTTTGGAACTGCGCGCAAACACACAAACACAGTATTTATCATTATTTTTCAACTGGGAACCCTATGTGTGGCCGTCCTACTTATTTAACCTATCACAGTAGGAACAAACACAACAGTAATTAAAATTTCTCCCTGACGTTACTGTAAAAAAGAGAACAACTGGAACAAAATTGAACAACTATTTTGTTAAAATAAACAAAATTAAACGCCACATTAAGTATATTACTTAAATATAAAAATGAGAACATGGGATGAAGCAGATGATACCACAGATCAGTTTATTAGGATACTCTAAGGGGTTGCACGGGCGGATATATCATCTAAAACAAAAATTAATTAAAAATAAAATGAACTTTGCCTTTGCCAATAAAATAGTTAATTTTGTTATAGAAAAGGAAGATCAGGTCATGCAAGTCTATAGACCGGAAACTATTTACCAGTCTAGCAAAGGATTTGAAGTGCAAATTTAAACAGAAGAAACGTGAAAAGTATAATTGCTACTCGAGGAATAAAACGATACTTGCCATATAACCCGGTAATATTCGTATAACAGTATTTAATTCGAAACATGCAAATTCACTCCCAAGGTGACAACTAACAGCGAGAGACTACAGTTTGTAAAATCTCCAAAAAGAAAGGCACTTAACGAGTGAGCCAGAAGCGGTAAATAGAAGGCTCACGTGCTTTACTCTCTTGGTCCCTGCAATGGTTTCAGTTTTATACGAAAATCGTGTATAACTATGAGCTTTGAAGGATCAATTTGACGTGTTTACACTGTGCTTACAAGTCTTCCTTTTTAAATATTGATCATCAGGTTCAGGGAAATATTGCACATCATAATTTAGTTTTATATTTTAAAACGATAAATAAAATTTTGTTTAATCCCAATTACAGACAAACTATATTCTGTTAACATCTCAAATATTTTTGCGCAATAATATATAATTTAATTAAGAAAGTTGTGTTAGTGGTTATAATCACAAACAGAATTATCACTGTTGCACACCGCTGTAGAAAATTATTCCGATTAGGGCTTTTAAGCTTCTCAGCATATCGTCAAATCGGAAATAACCTCGGGTCAGATCAGACGAAGCTTGAAAGCGCTAATCGGAATATTTTTCTATAGTGGTGTCCAACAGTGATAATCCTATTTGTAATATATAATTATTCATAGCTATAACTATGTACCCATAGTTATTACTCTTTCACAGTTCAACGTATGCTTATTTGATAAGGAATAAATGAACTAATATTGCAACCACCTATTCTGAAATGACTAACAAAGGCTGTATACGTTGTCATGTAGCTTTTGTTCATGTCAGTGGGACTGCTAGTGGTTCCGAATTTTCATAGTTGCAGTAGCGTTTGATTAATCTTTGTTGTCTAGGGGGTGAGGACTGGTTAGAAGGGCATTTTTAAATAGTAGACAGTCCTATTTTTCGTTTGTTTTTCATTTGAACCGTAGGCAGGCCAGCGTACTTGTTCGCTGTACAAAACAATACTACGTCTGTATCCACTACTTATCTGCTGTACTATGTTACCTGTACCATAAACCCCATACCGTAAAGCATCCTGTATACACATTTGCCACTCGATATTTTTTGTTCTTTCCGCAATCTGGTTAATATCCGTAATTCCAAATTTTGATTAGGGCTGCTTCCATCCAAACAACAAACATGGAAAACAAAATAAAGCAATATTCTTTCGCAATCACACAGGCAGTTAGTAATAATTGGTTTTGAAAAGGCAGGTTGGATTGTCGAACAAATCGCAATTTATTGTTTAGAAAGGGTGGTGATCCTAGTTTTTATTTTGATTTTCCGTGTTTGCCCTTTTTACAAAAGGATTATCTAAAAGTTTTGTTTGCGGTATTAAAATCACGCAACATCAATGCACACGCACTACATTTCAATAAACATGAAATTCGATTTAATATTTACAAAGTTATACGGAATTAATCTAACCTAGAACCTCAAAGAAACGGGTATCGTACTTATTTACAATTTAAAATAAGGCAAAATTCTACTAGCAGATTAAGCAAAGAGATTAAAAATTCAAGTCTACCCACTTACAATAATGCAAAGAACGATACCCTGTAGTGTTATCCTTAGCACGCTGCATCTACGCTTTAGTATACGGCATTGCTAGCTCGTTAAGAGTAAGGGTCGTGCTCCCCCATCCATATGTTTGTATAGTGAGCTCTGGTAATCAGTCTTGTCACAGACCGCAGCAAGTCATACCACTACCACTAGCCTACGCGACTATACCACTAGCCTACGCGACAAATTTGAATTTTACACAATCATCGTCGCATATAAGCTAACACGGTTTCCATTAAAACTGGTTCCTGGCTTAAGTTTTTCATATTTAATTTGATAATTCAGTTATACTTATTTCACAACTAGTGGTTGTGCAACTTTGCGACATGGTCCCACACTGGCTGGTACCAAAGTATCTTTACCACACGTGTACCGCGAACAAGTTTGTAGGCCTATCTATTAGTAAGTTCCTGTCTTTTCATACCCACCCAAGTTATCACTGTGTGTAAGGCTTATGTTCAGTGATGAAAAAACAATCATTAAAGTATTTGGTGTTACGTAGTAATCATATTTACTTTACGTAGGTAAATGAAAATAAATAATACGCGATGTAGACATATTTTATGTTCAGTTGAGGAACAGACAATAGATTTTTGTAAATAATTATATTTGCTTAATTCCTTAATTTCGTAAATCAATTTTTCTTAATTTATTCAAAATTTCTATTGCACAAGTTACAAGAATATGTTGTGGTTGTAAAAGACAACAGTCCAGAAATAGTTAAGACATGCTGGTGGAAAAATTAAATTAGTTTGTACCGTCAAAATTGTAGGAGTAATATGGGAAAGAAATTTGTACAATCCTTTAGACTGAATGTTTATCTGTTACCTTCTACTTATAGTAGAGACAGACCTTTACTAAGTTGTTAGTTACTAAAGAGGTTTGGTATTTAAAACTGAGTAGATTCATTAATTATACCTATTTGAAAATTATATATATAATTACTAATAAATAAATCTTTAATTAGAAGAATATATTTTTTGAATATAACAATGTTTCGATAGTATAAACTATCATCATTAGAAATAATTAATTATATTTCGATTTATAACGATGATAGTTTATACTATCAAAACAGAGTTGGCTTATATTAAAAAAACACAAAAAATATATTCTTGTAATAAATCTTTTATTTATTTATAATAATAATATAAATATATACATGAATAATGTGAGTAAATATGAATCTAAATATACAATTAATATAATTGTGTGTGTGTGTGTGTTTCAAGTGCAGACGTATTGAAATACATTTATTGTTAAAAGATGTAGTTAATTTTTGTATGCAAGACATAATGAATTATTGATTTTGCATTGCGCGTGTTTCGAGATTTTCCAGGAAGTTGTGTGTGTGTGTGTGTGTGTGTGTGTGTGTGTGTGTGTGTGTGAATCCGTGTTTGCTTGCGCGCGTGTTTGACGGTGAAAGAATAATAGCGATTAGATTGAGATACAGTTTGCCTTCACTCATATGTAGGTTTGCGTAGACGTCTCAAGAGAAAACAGTGCCATCTGAAACTTTACCTGATGTGTCTTACACACACAATTCACCGGGGAAATGGAACGCAAGATAATACAATGTTCAAACCTGCACACTTGTTCAATGTTTACTCCGATACTTGCTCAAAGTTATTGAAGCGTTGTGTTTTGTTTTATTTCTGTTTCTCTTCAATGTCCAAACTACTGTGTGTAAGATACCCTTAGGGATTAGAGGATACTGAACAGTAAATATTTATTTTACACGAGATCACTCTTATTTTTGTACATTTTAACTAGATGCTTTTTATCAACAAAAATATGTTTATATGAAAAATATTTTCTAATTTTACGTGAAAAAATCTGTGAAATCATGAAAGTGGTATTACTTTATTTCCTAATTATTTTACTATTGGTATTACTTTATTTCCAAGTGCATGTTCCTAGTTTTTTAATTTATATTTTTCTCTTAAGACAAATTAAAAAAAAACAACTGATTTTGGGTTTAAAATTAGTTCTTAAATGGAACACAATGGATGTTTGACTACAGCCTAACATAGGCGCCATTCTTTCTATTTATAAGACCGTACGTTAATATCCTTTAGTGACCGTTTCTGCGTTTTTCCCTATTTGCCTCGATTTACTTGCTAAACATTAGCAGAGCAAAATATTGTTCCCTATTTTTATGGCATATGTAGCGGTTTAAGAAAGAAGCGATTACGTTCGGTTTGTAATCGTTCGGTGTCGGTTACTTCAGTAAACTTGGAGGCTTGCTGAAAGTAATGTTCCGAAGATCGTTGGGAAGAAAATATTTAATGATTCCGTACTGTGTACGTTATAGGAGACAAACATTGACAATCGCAAACTTTTGCACAGTTGCAAAATAAGGAATGAAATACTACGCAGAAAACGATGGAAAACCGATACTAATAGACTCCTTAAGGACAGAAAACATAATTAGACACTGATCGACGTTTAGTGGCATTGTAGACAGAAATATATATTTAAAATGGGATCACGGTGGACTTATTGCTGGAGTTCTAGGTACCCAATAGAAATTACGCCTAGCTGAAAGGTACGTTGTTACTCAGATGGAAATATGTTAGAGGAAGGGGAAGGCCACTGCGCGCTATAGTAACGACTTAATGTTTTATGTCCCCGTGTCCCATTCGCAAACAGCACCGTGCAAACTAAGAATAACTTCTCACTTCCCGAGCAGACTCGCTCTGAAACTAACGTAGGATAATGCTTACGATAGAAACAAGCAGCTGATCCGTAGTACTGGCGATAGTATCTTCCATCTCAAGCTGGCAGACTTCCCTGCTTCTCATATACTATTTCACTGTAGAATATTATTAATTTTACAGGTATTATTAATATTTTATTTTAAAGATGCTGAAAAAATACTTAGTGGTATTAACTCATGTGTAAAAGGTACCACAATACTGAGCCTAGGGGTGTAACACGGAAGAAAACACATGTAGGTTTATACGATACCTATTTCCTAATCGAGAAAATTTATCGCATACCTTCTAACACCACTGCGATCATAATCACCTTCAGAACAAATAAATTCTTAAGATCACTGTGCCCCAGCTTGACTACAACGAAAGGCTGGTATGCAAGGCTGCCAGTTCTGTGTAAAAGATGCATTCCATCTTAGACTACGTATTAAACAATCTAAAGGTCTATAGAATGCTATACAGACATTTATTGAACGCCTCCAACGTTCAGCTAACATAGAACCCTGCACACGACTAGAAACCTGCGTCGCCCTCTGTACATATCTCTCTATCCGTGACTTGCTGGAGAAGGAAGAGTCAGAGGAAAAGGACATCGAACATGCGATCCCATGGACTAGTAACTTTTACCGGCTGACGAGTAAACAAGGCGTAATTCAGTAAACTACTGAAGGATCACAAAGTTTGAAAATTATATTGTAACATTAAAATTAGTTTTAAATTCGGTAAAAAGTTACTAGATAGAGATATATTGTAGCATGACAGATAATCCACCTAAATAAATTACTCAATGATCATTGATAAAGCTCTAATATATGGAATATCCAGATGAGAATCAATTAAAAGGCAATATTAATTAATATAATCACAAGAAAAGTAAACATAAAGAAAAAATCTGCAAATAATATATATATACTACAAATTTTAAAACCCAGAAAATTAAAATGTGAATAACAAAATTACCCAGGTAAGATAGAAGCAGGCAATTAAGATACCCCGACAAAGCAACCAGACCAGAAGAAACAAAAGCATACACAGCGAAATGGTACTGAAGAAAGAAGAAAGAAGGAATATAAAATGAACAAAAATACTAAAGAACGAAGAAAGAAGTAAGAAGAAATATACAGTGAACAAAAATACTGAAGAACGAAGAAAGAAGAAATATAGAATGACCAAGAATACTGAAGAATAAGAAACCTGAGAAGATCCACTAGAAAAAAGGAAGTGAGACGACCCATACCAAATAGAAACCCCATAGGGAGAGAACCCAAAAACCCCAAAAATAAATGAATGTCCAAAGAGAAAGTATAACACCCCAAAAACCATATCACAATGTAAATATTGACAAAAACCAAAAGAGTTAATAGTATTAAGTAACAGTGCACCCAAAAAAGTTATTGTTTAGTTTATATGAACAAATCTTCACAGCCCCCCCATGGTTAAATATTTCATGTTGTAAAGCTAGAAAAGGACTAGTAATAATATTTATAAATAACCATGGACCAGTGTAACTTATTGAATTATAGCCAATAAACTTTGAAAAGGTACATGAGTTGCCGTACAAATGAATAAACTTTAAGTGTTTTTTGAACAGTATCATATTTGATATGAAGTAATAATATTGCTAATGAAATTCTACTGAATTTATAAGAACATTCCATACAATGAAATAATAACCAGATAGCTAGTGTTATACTTTAAGACGGGGAATACATCCTTAAAATTGGGAAATACAGAGCAGACTATCAATAAATAGTTTTAAGAAAGTGTTAACTATTATATGGAACCAATATGTTATGTTCCTGTTCCATATATTAAATAGACAAATAAGATTTATTAGTAAGCAATATTATTGTTATAAGATGTTATTTTGTTATTACTTTAAATTAGGAATGCCATATCTAAAGGTAGATATCATTCCCCTTGTTATAAAATATTTTTTAATTATGTTACTAGGTGTAATCAGTACACATAAAAGGTATTATTCAAGGTACCAGTTTTGATAGAGATATGTGTTATATTTTAATTGTACAATCAATAATCACTATTATACAAGTCAAAGAACTAATTGTTAATAAAGTATATAAGGATAAAAAGTCAGAGAAGGGTATAAACTAACTACATTAGTAAAAATTTTGCAAATAGCAACACATCAAATCTAGGCCATATAATGAATTTAAACTGCAGAATAATTAACAAATCTAGTCCTATAAACCAGTTAAACTGACAGTATTTATGCAAGATAAACCCAACATACAGTATACCATGTAAATAAGACTTTATAAAGATATGGTCAGCAGATAAGTAAAATTACTTATTTATCTAATAAAATTACCAATAAAAATGGAATGGACTAACTGACATTATCAGAGGAGGAGTCATAGACAAACGAATTGTATTTAAAAACAATCATTAATAAACTAAATTGCAAGAAATTAAGTAAGAATAGACAATTATATCAATTTCAGATTTAATAGAATAATAATTATATCAGGGAAAATGGCTATTATTTGCTTAGACAACAGGAAATATAAAATTAGGCCTACCTTCCAGAAATGTAAGAAATATAATTTTTTAATGACAACTTTGTAACACTATATTAATTATTATCAAAATAAGCAGAATAGAATAAAGAAACCGAATATGTATTTAGTATTTCGTACAGTTAATTAATAACGAAATTATTTTCTGAGTATAATGTATCAAAATAAAATGTATCGGAAGCTAAGATAATTTGAAACAATGTATAAGATATATTAAATTGGCTAAGATTTTCAGGAGACGAAGGAAATGAGAACAGTTCATTATTATACGTTGACGAGTGTACTTAACGTAATTATTTGCTCAAGTAACCTATAATGGCGACTCACATTATAAACCGAGTTCGGTGAAAATTTTCATAAAATCTTATTTTGAGTTGTTTTTTAATTGTGAACCGGTGAAGTTAAAATATGAACAGTGTAACACTATTAAACTGAACCACATACGATTAATTAAAAGAAATAACACCAATATCACACCATTTACAAACGAACAATCCAGGTTAAACCCGACACACATAGACCAAGTGAGGTAGACACAATAACAACATTTTACACCAAGTGAACTATTCCACCATACACCAGTGACACTCAAATACATCCAGAACAATCATATACAATTGCGGAGACCATTTACACGGAGAAAAGACATCTTTATTTAACCAAAACTTTCATCCAGGTTATACGTTACACTACGCATGCGCCAGTCGGCCATTTTGGGGAATTGTCGTCTTCTCCCGTCAGCTGTAGAGAACGACCTTCTGCTGCTGTTGGTTTGAATAAATATCATATGTAAACTTTTATTATTCTAATTATAACATTGTATTGTTTAATATTAAGGCATTTTATAATTGTAAGTGTTATACTTTCCTGCCCATAACCTTCTCTGGCTATATCTTAAATAACCGTTTAAAGAACCATATTTTTATAATACTAATGTAAACTTTTTATATCGACCGGCCCTGAGTGAGTCGATACTACATTGTAACATCGATTCTTATCGAACAAATTAACTATTTTATTAATAAACGTGCTGTTTTGTAATTTGGATTTGGTTTTTCTTTAAAAAAGCTTAACAAATAAATTATTCAAGCATACCAACTAACCGAAAGGCGGAAAATACGAAACAACGAACGCTTCAAGAAGAAGAAGAAGAGAGCCGTCTTTCGACTAGATTTGGAGTTAACCAGATTATCCTTTAACAAATTTACTGAAAGTGACAATATTACAAAAGTAAACATAATACCACTTCATTTCTAATTACAAACAATAAACACGATTAGTTCCTAAATATTAGGATTAAAATTTACATAAAAAAATATTTTTTCAGAAATTTTTGTGAAATAAAAATAAATTTTTTTATCTCAAATTGTTACAACAGCATTCACACAGATTATTTTGTTTTATTACAAAATTGGCTCGCCCACCAGTGAGGGCTTAACGAAGACCAGGAACGTTACAAATTTGGCGTTTCCAAGGTGGAACATTACTACACATTCTTACAGTTTAAACAGATTATTTTGTGTCATATTACAATATGTATTTCATGTACGCATCTTATCCGTTATCTGTCCATTATCGCAAACAAAGGTATGTTCACTGTAGTTTGTTTTTCTTATTCTCATGCTTGCTTATCTTATCCATTATCTGTTCATTGTCGCAAACAAATGTATGTTCCCTGTAGTTTGTTTTTCTCATTCTCATGCTTGCTTATCTTCTCCGTTATCCGTTTACCAACGGAAAACGCTGTGCCATTGTTAGTAAACACTGTATTGCTCAACTTGTTTTCCTTATCGTTCTGCATGCTTCAGTTTGCTGTGACGAATGTGACAGATCTCTGCTCTCTCGCTTTTCTCGCCCTACATAGGCATCGAAACGCCTATCGATTTTGCGTTAACTAACATAAGTCAGTCATGTATCACAGAGTCGCAGCCCTAGATCGGAACTCTTGGACATTTAACTAGTTGTTTCTGCTCGCTTCGCTCGCAGCTAAGAGGGTATCACTTGTTGCATAACGAGGACATAATAAAACTTTATATCACCTATACCATCCTTACATAAATAAGTGCTTTACCCAATAAGTTTACATAAATAAGTAACTTGAATTATATGCTATGTGTTGGTGAACAGATAAGTTCCCCGTTTATAACTTTTTTAGAAATTAAGTTTTTCTCAATATTTTTATTATTTACCATAAAATTTATGGTTCTGAAAAACAGTGCAAATTTCGTTCATTTTATTCTTTTTAAGGTCAGACCTGTCACATTACTGTACAATAGAAAGCGACTAAGTTACGGATAAAAACATAAACTAAGAGGTTTTGAAAATCTAATTCATATTCGACGTAACAAATTCATCAAAACTATATAGTGCTTAGGTATTTTTTGTAAGAAATCGTTTGAATATTGTAAAATATTGTTTGACTCTCTTGTAAAAACGATGATTTGGATAAAATAAAAATGTCTATACAAATGATTATATATGTACCTCTTCAGAATTAAACGGTGTCTTCTGACTGTACGGTGTTAGATTACGTCGCGTAAACGTGTAACAAATTTAATTCTTTCAGCTATTAATTTTTAGATTACAAAGAAACAAAACAATAATATTATAAACCTGATCTTTTTCAAATATTCTTTCATAAAAATCATGTTTAATCAAATAAAAGACTAGTTTTACTAGTTGTTAAATAATCTTTTAACGCCTACAACCGACATCAATTTACCGTACTAATACTTCGAAAAAAGCTACCTTGAAGAAAGTCAGAATTTTCAAAGAGAAAAGAAACATTTAATAATAATTACTGCAGCTAAAAATGCGAAAATGAGGAATTACAGTACAGAAGTGGAGCCATAATGCGTATATGTAAGTGAATGTCTAGTATTAAATTATAATTTAGACAAACTAGAAATATTGGAAAGACGAATTATTAGGAAAATATTAGGCCCACGAGAAACTTCAGAAGGTTGGAAATTTAGAAGTAATGATGAAGTATAGCATAGTATAGAAAATATAACAGAAACAATGAGAAAAAAAGCCTAGTATTTTTTGGATATTTGTATAGAATGGACGACAATAGGTTAACAAAGCAGATCTTCAAATATCTGTGGTGGAAGAAGTCAAGTCAACATCTAGTTGGATTAAAGAAGTCCAAAAGAATTTAGAAAAAATTATACACACCCAGAATAAGCAATTGAAAGAGAAGTTTTTTGGGCAAAATTGTTAAAATTTGAAGAAGTCCAGGGTAGGAGAGAGAAAAATCCCAGGTTCAAGTGGACTGAAGACAGGAAGAAGAGACACAGTAAAAAGATAAAGAATATTGGAGAACAAGGCAAGAACAAAGAATAAAGAATTGAAATTGGCATATGGTCCTTAAAATTACTGGCAGGTGGCCGATACAAAAAGCAATTACTGCAGCAAACAAGCATTTTTAACAAATTATTTAAACTACTATTTTTCTTGAATTTTGAATACTTAGGCCTACATGAAAGGAGTGTGTTGAACTAAGAAAACTTAAGAAAAAATGTTTTCATTACAACGATATTTCTGAACATGAAATATCAGAGTGACCTGAAACCTTCATGACACAGCAGACAATGTTTTGTTTACGCTGAAAGTCGGCTTGCGTAGACGTCACTAGAGACACTAGGCAAATTGTCCTGAGAACGCTGTGCTATTGTGAAATGCCACGGGGACTCGAAATCCAATTTAATACGCTGCTCAGACATGTACGATAGTATAAGATTTATTCTGACTCTCTACGCGCATTATCCAGGCTGTCACGTCGTTGTTTCATGAGCTGTGATTCTACTTACTGCGTTATCTGTATTCAATTGGGTATTGAAAGGTGTGCTCAACACTCCTCAAACACACGCAGAATGTGCGTACGGGTATATAAATCGAATTTACATTCCCTGATTTTCTATGTTTACATACGGAATAACGGATCTTTCAACTGTACGATGCACAAATTTGTTTATAGTTAATAATTTTAGTTGAACATAGAAGTGGAACCTAAAAATAAAATTCAGGTCACTTTATAACCATTCTTTGCATATGATTGTAAAAGTATAACATAAATGTACTGACATAACATGAAAATTCGTTGAGGAAAAAATATTTCTTTCCCGAATAACATGTCAACCAGAAAACTGCATTAAACCACAATTAGAAATAAAATAATTACCTCTTATTAATATGAGTTATTTCTTGTATTATCTGGTATCAAGGATCAAGACTTATCATAATACTTGAATAACATGTTTTTAAAAGATACCTAGAAATAGGACTATATATTTAGGTGCAGACCTGCTTTGCAGATGGCAATCTAACTTATAGTAGAGATAAAATAAATTTTAATTACTATTTGGGTACAATAATGCTTCACTAATAAATAACAATGAAGACATCTTCAAATAAATTATTGCTGAATGTCATTATTTTTAATATAATTTGACGACAATAAATTTTATTAATAAGCGTTGTATTTTCAGGGTTCATGCATTTTACGGATTAAAAAGTATTTTCTGAACTGTACGTTGTTAGATTTACCTTGCAAAAACATGTAACAAATTGAATTATTTCAATTATTAGTTCAAATAACAAAGAAATGAATTAATGATTTGAAACAGTTTCTGTCAATTTATAATTTGTTCATTTAGGTTTAAATCTTACTTCTCGTTCGTCGTGAAACACTAGGCTAGATACTGAGGCAGTGTTTCATTGCGGTTTATTACTAGGCTGAGTAATCAAAATTGCCAATACATTATGATATATTACTTATCAGTTGGGAGTGAGTTTTAAAATCACTACATCATTGGCTAAGTTACATCGGTAGTCAATTTAAACGAGAAATATCCTTTGTTATATCCTATGCACATCATATTGCCATAGTTGGGATGCGCAGTCTTGTTTATAATATCAACAAATCACGGATACATGGACATTTTTAATTTGAATTTGTTGTTTATTAATTTGAATATCAATTAAGGCTAAATCCATTATTAAACGGCTTCTGTACATTCTATTAAAAGAATAAATGTGGAACTTTTATTCATTTAATTAATGTTGAACCTAAATTTTAATTTGACTGCAGGTTGGATTTTGCTACAAGAATATAAATACGTCCGTATAACTTTTAATTTGACTTTTGTGTTCTGATTAATTATAGCTTAATATTTAATTTATGACGTTTAAAGCCCAACGTGTGGTAGGAAGTTACTTTATGATAACACTTTCTCTTTTCCTTCGACAGCTTTCTGAAATTATTTATTTACACATACTGAGAAATAAATTTGCTTGTATTATTCAAAGCTTAATTCTCTCCTTAGTAACAATTTAGGCAAACCTACGAAGGGCAAAGTTTAAAAGCCTGTATTTAGAGTTATTCACGTCTCATTACATCGCTTAGAATCCTGTTTCTGAATTTCTGACTACCACACGCCAGAAAATGTAAAGTTATATTTTGTGTGTGTGTGTGTGTGTGTGTGTGTGTGTGTGTGCGCGTGCGTGCGTGCGTGCGTGCGTGTGTGTGTGTGTGTGTGTGTGTGTGTGTGTGTGTGTGTGTGTGTGTGTGTGTGTGTGTGTGTGTGTGTGTGTGTGTGTGTGTGTGTGTGTGTGTGTGTGTGTGTGTGTGTGTGTGTGTGTGTGTGTGTGTGGTCCGAGTACGTAATTTTATTTGTTTATAAGACTTTATAAAATATACAAGACGTAAAACGCAAGAAATGCACACAAGTCTTATCACACGAGAAATGAAAAACAAGATACTTTCGAAGTCCCAAAGGTTAATGCAAATGATTTATTAAAAACAGATATATAAACTGTTTATACACGAACAGATGTAGGCTGTCAACAAATCGAATCATGATCCTATACACCTGTTAAATCGATGCTTAGAACTGGTGGTACACAGGAAATCAACAAATAAAGTACAGTCATTAAAACCTTTAGTTTACCTGAAAAGTAAAAAATAAAAATGAGATATATTCGAATTTTCTTTTGATAAATTGAAGAACAAAGACCAAACATAGAAATTGAACAAGCTACGAATCAGAAAATCAATATGCCTTAGAAATAAAGTAGCTGCACAAAAGAAGTTAAAACTCCGAGTTCAGGTCATCAGAGATAAAAAAGTAACATCATAACGGACCCACCCAGCTATAATAACTGAAGTCCGGAGGCAAAATACCTGCGCAGACAAGTTCAAGTAGATAAAAACTATAAGTAACTTTTAACGTTAAGCTTCCCCCATCAGTTACCTGTGGAACTTGTATGTTTATGCTGTACTTAAATACCGGTGCACTTTCAACGTCATCAGAACGGCAGAAATGTAGAATTATTATTTATACGGTTTCAAAATATATCCAAATCGGAGACGATTTTAGACATTTAACTGTCTGTTGAAAATTAACTAGTATGTGATTCTGGTGCCACATATTACAAAAATAGTAGGGCAAAATTTAGAAAAAAATAAAATTACATATATACTAAGCTGAGAAGCTAAGTCGTGTTTTTTGGTACAGGCTTTATAACGGACAAGGTAAGGAGACCAGCTGTTTACTAAACAGGAAACAAACAATAAATTATACAAAATAACATTCGAAACATCAAGAACAAAATATTTTATCAGTTCTTTCTTACAACAAAACCGGTTACACAAAATAAATACAATCTTCTCCAGTTCAACCTAATTGCAGTGCCATATAATGATAATAACCTAAGATCAGAAAACACAGTTGCGTATAAACCAGTTGTCCCAATATACACAGTTGTCCCAGTTGTACTGAAGGAACACATACACATCTATCAAAGGCAACTAACAAATTAACAGTGTACAGTTTCCATAAGGAAAAAAGGTTATACGCAAAATATCCCGTTACCACATTGTAATTCCCACTTTCTGAAACAAACAGCAGTATAAACTGAAGGCGAAACCAACCAACGAGTTACCAGTGTATGAAGAAGACTGCTCCTGTAATACCACGCACTTTAATTTGAAGTATAAACAATGTCATGCGAGCTATTTTTTCTGCATTGTAATGCCCTTTCCGCAAAATATTAAACAGATTACAACTATCAATATTTTTTCAACCCAGTCTTAGACAGATGAATATTTGAAACTAAAGGAAGAGGACTGTATAATCTTACATAACGCGTACGCAACGCGTTCTCTTCATTGGGTAACCCAACATACGTATTAGCATTAGCCAAGCGCGCAAGCATAACGCCTTAGACTTTTTCCAAACCTTTGTCATTTAATCATTATATCCAATGTAATTCCTAAACATAATCTAACTTCATATCAGACAACCATTATTTACAACATAGCACCAATATCAGCAACTAAAATGTAATTATTTATTAAAGCAATTATGCAATTTAAAATCAAACATTTGCAATGTGTAGAGAAGTGGAATAAACACTGATACAAGATACAACTAACCTGGGAACACCAAAGGAAAACATTACCATACGAATGGAAATAAATTTATTGCTGAACAAAGTAAAGCGAATTGCGATGTGGCACCAAACTCACAAGTTCTGGACAACGTGAACAATGACAATTTACGTATAACCTAAACAACGGCTAAAAAACTTAAAGACAATGGCATTCAAAACAAAAATGGCTCATAAATATCAAGGAAACACGGAGAATAGATCAGATAAGTCTACACATCTGAAAGAGCTTCTGTGGAAAGTTTGGGGTCACAGTAAGGATTAATTACTAGGCTAAGAAATTACGAATGCCTGAAATATTCCTTGTTCCAAAACTTGAAAATGAGTAATACATGTTGGTTATATTAAAAGATATTAAGGAAGCTTGATATCCTTATGTCTAAAATAAATATTAATCTCTTAATTTTGTACCTCATAATTTCTGTCTAGGAATTTCCCATGGCGAAGCCTGCTAAGCACGGGGGATAGAGACCAAAAGTACAGACTTGCAGTGAAAGCTGGGGAGAGATCTATAAGATCACAAATCTCCTCGAAGCTGAAGCTAAAGGTAAGAATAAAATACTGTTTACTGCTTCCTTATCTTGTCTTTTGTAACATGCAGGACCACGCCGCTGCCAGCATCCAGCCGAACGCTGCCTGATGGTTTTAGCGGATGTGTGAGAGGGTAGTCACTGAAAAGCAACTTTAATTTCACGCTCCTTAGGAAAAGCAAAATTGTGGAAGGAGATGTCCCACTCCGACAAGTAGCCTTGCTCAAAGCCAAAGACACGGGTGTTTGTCAGGATTTTCAGAAAGCGTCTTGGAGCTTTGTCTCAATCTTCATCGATGATAAGGCTAAACAAAGACAGGTTAAGCTTTGCGTTTCAAACCGAGTGTCGGGAATGGTGAGAGCCAGAATATAAGGAGGTAGCACAGATTTTGTTAAAGTCTGGTCACGCTGGTTGTCGATGTAAATATGAACAGTCCCATGATTTAGTTGGGAGGGATGAAGGTTGAACAGTGTCCTTTCGCACTTGCTCTTGTCACCTTTGTTGCAGAAGCAAAAACTCGTCCTCCCTTGACTATGCTCTATATAAACCTAAGTCATTAACACTACCAGTTATAGAAGAATCACCAACATTTCTGCGAAGAAGAAGTTTAGTACAAAGAGCAAGGTCGCAGTTTTCCGCGGGAGAGTTTAACAACACTGGCAAGAATATCAGTCCTACTTTGACGTCATTCCGAAAAAATCAAAACGAACATCCGTAAGAGGTTAATGAGGGAAAGATTAAACCAGCACTAGGATGAACTGGCAAATGACCACACTTAAAACACCAAGTACCGCACTAGACACGCAAACACAAAGCAAACTGTCGGAAATAGTCATGTATTTCTTGAACAAAAACAAATACACAGCACAGAATGACACGACCTACTGAAGAAACTACTCTAGGTAGGCTCTTCGTACTTCCCTTCCTCTGGTGTTCCCTCAGCTTTCGTTAATCGGTAAGATTCGTTAGCCCTATGTAACTTGCATACTGGTTACCTTCAGACATGATAAGATAGCCTATCAGAAAGGAGGGATGCGATAGGACGGACCAATCAGCAGCAAGTGCAAATTAATTTATGAGAAAAGTTTATAAATAGAGTGCATTTAAGGATAGGACTGTCAACTCCTAGTCCTACGTGGGCAATTGAGATCTCAGTTTCCACACAACTGACGATGGCCTTCATGGGCGAGGTTGAAAGGTTTGGAATACAATATAACAACTTGTACCACGGCCTAACAGCTCGAAAGTTTAGTGACATTGACACCAGCCGTGAATGATTAGATTCTTTTATCACAAGAATAACCGTTGTTCTTTAGCGCCAGAAACAAATAGTTCTCCCAGAGCGCCCCGACAAAATATCAAGACCTTCATCAACAGCATAATTTTTTTTAATTATGCACTTTAACGTGATGTGAAAAAAGCGAAAACAAAATGTACTAGTACTAAATGTAAACTAAATTAAATTAAACTAAACTAAACTAAAACTAAATTAAACTAAATGTAACTAATACCTACTTAGTAATAAGTATGTATGGGTTCATGTGTGTAAGTCAAAGAAGGATGTTTACTCTTACATGAGTAAATATTTTGTAGGCCTGTACTCCTACTTGTGAAAATAACAAGCCGCCATTACTTTGTTGCATATAATAAGTCACTGACAAAAAGGGACATTATACTTTTAATATTAATCGAATATTTTAAAGTACCAGAAACTTTAAGTAAAATACTCATTTCATTCATATTTTTCGTATCACATCGGTATTCTACAGAGCTCGTACGTCGACGTTAATATCGTATCGTAAAGCTGTTACTTTGATGGGCTATGAAGAGGTGTTGATTTGTAAACATATTGTTACGACGGTCTACTTCGTCGTCGTATGGAACAGTGGAAAACAGAATACAAGACAGCAGTTAAGTCACTAATCGCCAGCATTAATTATCACAATTAAACAGTTTGTAATCAACAAGATAGTCTCTTACAACAAATTAAATAAAAATTGTTCACACGCAATAAAATTTCAACGATATAAAACACAATTGTGTTACAATTGTCCCGCACGATTATACAACACTTAACACTCCGCCAGAATACTTCGAACCGTACTGGAATATATCGCAGCTCAAATGAAACTGAATATCGCTGAGTACTTGTATTTATACTCCGCCGAAAAATCAGAAACAACCATACTATGCATTAACAATAAAGGAAAACATTAGAGCCTAATTCATTGTGGCCTTGACACAGTGCGCGCGGCCGCGCGACTTCTGATACAGTCTAGCTAACGCGTTGAGAATCACGTACGCACTCATTACAGCCGGATTCCACTGGAACATTCGATAAACACGTAGATTGTTCTGTAATGTCGTAACAAAATGTTTCTTTATCTTTACTAATACTGTACAAATGTATTATTTTTCGAGTGGTTTTATAATGAGTCAAATAAAAATGTATATAAAATGGATGTATTTAATGTGGCACTCTCAATGAGAATGTTTATGTGACTGAGAGTAAGTGTAGTCTCGTAAAATTCACAATTGACGAGTTTCCCACAAACCATTATAAATCATGGTCTTCTCTGTGCACGTACATTAATTAAGGATTTTAAATCTAATTACTCTGTATTATTTTATGTATTTTGTACCCGCAGCGAGAGTTTTATTCATTTCTCTATCTTTATGATTCTGTTAAGATTTGCAATGGAGAATTAACAACACATTGAAATCACTTGTTACAAAAAGTCTTTTTTGAGTGGTATAGAGAATATATATTTGTAAACTAACTAAATAAGAATTGTGCTGAAACGATTGATTTATTTTATCAAATATTCTTCTAATCATATTCTGTTTGTATTTATGTAGGCCTACTGGGAGGTACAATTATTAATAATTTAATTAGCGTCCGGTTGCCACGCCACATAACATATGTGCGGTCTCTGTATACTAATATCAGTGTTGTTAGTTACAATAATTACATATTAATAAAAAATTTTAAAGTCACAAGTTATTCAAATAATTGATTTTTTTGATGAGAGTGAACAAAAATTATTAGAGTTGAGGTTATGAATTGGTTTAATTACAGAAGAATCTTGCGATTTTAATTGGATTGTTTGTAGTTATCATTCATCAGCAAATGCTTACAAAAAGATACCTAATCTCACGATAATTATTCTATTCAAATAAAGTTAATGATTCTTTACTTACCTGCTCTTTAAAGTAAAAAAATAATCTGAACGCGTTACATGTTATGAAGTCTTCCTGCTTAGTTTTTAAAAGCCAAGTGTCCTACCTACCTCTTCCTTAAGGTAAAGTCTGTTTGGGAAACTTCATATTAGAAGTTTGGGAAATATGAGACATTTTAACGCATACTTTTATGGCTACAGCGGCTAAATCAGACAATAATATATTATTATTATTATTAACATAAATTAATTATCTGAACGTACCGTGTTGTTAGTCTTCATTCGAAGCTTAGGTAATTGCTTAACTCTTTATGTATGTAATCTTTCTCGTTAACATTACAAACGTTAAGAATATATATTAATATATTTCATTTTATATTTTATTTTATAAAATTATGTTTTAATGCTCACTGAACGCAGATATGAAGTGTTTATATAAGGCAGATAAAAAACGTTATTTAAAATTGTGTTGTTTTAAAAAGTGTAATTAAAATAAAATATCCCCTTGTCTAAGCTTTCTGTATAAAACATGTATATTGTAACAGTACATATCTTCACCGTACAATTAACAACAAAAAATAAACATTGAAACACTCATTAACTAACACAAGAACACCTAAGAGAGGGATGATAAATGAATAACTGTGTACTAAATGTTATATCCGGTCCACGATCTAATTAAAGCAATTAATATAATTAAATCAGCAATCGAAGAATAATAAATAATGATGAGGAAGAAATATAGAAGACAACATAATAATGTGATTAACCAAACGACCCAATAGATATGGTAAGTGAGAGGACAAAAACGAATTAGAACGACAACCAGCCCTAACAAGAGACTGAAGATAAAATAAATAAACACAAGTAGAGTGATAAGCGAAGAAGAATTAACAAATATATCATACAATGTGCCAATAAAGGGTAACAATAGAGAAACAGAAGTAAGAAGGGTATAGAAGTAAGAAACAGTAAAGAGACACAGACATAGACAAACAATTACTAAAGACAAACCACGACAAAACTCATTATTCGGAGTTGAGAATATAATAAATAAACAAACAAACACAAGGAAATAAGATAACGAAAGATAAGAATGAATTAGTTATCACAGTAAGAATAGAATACCATGTATGCTTTTAATACTGGAAAATCCAATTAAAATAAATAAAAGAAAAATTAGTAATCACCAGTAGACATGAAAAAATAACGAAAAGATAATAAATAATATTTAACCAGAGTAAAAGTGTAAAATAATAACCCTTAAAACATTGAGAGCAGGGAGAATAGCATAGACCATTGTTGTCAGACAAGGGTGGCCCAGGTAACCTCAATTCTGGTACAAATCAACTTGTAATTAGAATAAATTAAGAATAAAACAATGTAAAACTAGTGTAAGTTATACAATAATGAAAATAGATATTATAAATACAAACCTAGTGATACGAGTTATTAATTAAAATTGGTATGTGTGGGGTTTAAGGCAATTACAAGACTGAAATTGGACAGAAAGATGTACCCATTAAACACACTCATAATCCCCATAATATTGTGAACCAGAAAAGAACAGCGACATAAATGTGCAATACAATATGTAATACTACTATTATAGTATCAAATAATTATAATGAAATGTTAATTTAACCAGAATTAAGGAAAATTATGGTAACTGTCTGACTACACTAGATGCAAGAAGTATTAGTGAATTATGCTCAATAAAACATATAATAATAGGAGGCCAACCATTATAAAACAATCTTTAGATTATAAGGACCATTTTTACATAAAAGAACCACTTAAAATTGGGTATATCATTAATCAGGAACCAAATCATAATGCCACATGGCATACTAAGACTATGAATAATAAATAAGACTAAAAACAAGAAAATAATTATATTAAAAAAAACTGAGATGTACAAAAGTTGTAATGGACCTTTCAGAATGACTGTATCACTGTAAAAAATTGAACAGAACAAATTATGTCACTAAATGGAGTGAATAAAATTAACCATGCTCTAGGCCAAAGAAAGGATAGATCAAATATTGTAATTTTATTAATTTTAAACAATTATTGTATTAGAAATTATCATAAAAAGGCTTGTAAGGAACCATATGATTCAAATGTAATCACCATTTGTTCAATTTCAATAATTAATCAGGTAAAATCATAAGAAATATGTCATAGTCGTAAGTACAAAACATTAACTTTTTATTATAACACTCACACATATCTTGTGAGGACTTGTTTTAAAGAACATAACAATTGTAATAACATGGTGTGGCTATATTAAGTATTACTCATATAACAAGGACGTTAAACAAATTTTAAAAATATTCTATTTATTTGGGACAAAAACGAGAGCGTAACAATGATACTCTCGACCCCAAAGTCATTAACAATTTTCTGCAAATTCATTAATCCGCGAAGGGAGTGACCTCGCTGAATGGAATGGCAGCATCTTTAAACCAATGAAATCGATCAAAATTGACCGGGGGTATATGCTCCCAAAACTGGAACAGCGAAGAGGAACATACACTAAAGAAAGTGAACGTACACTTCATCTCAGACTAGCGAAGCAAGACGACGGCCATTTTTGTGCGCGAAAGTAATCGTATTCAAGCCAAATCAGCTGTGCGCGTCTAATAGTAAACAAAGGTGATCGACCTAACCAACAGATTTTTAAAGTGTCGAGTGCATCGAAAAAGGCTTATATCGTAGCGCATTATATTTGCAGAGTGAACAATAAAGCTGCAATAAAGTGAAATAACAGGAAGTATGGTGTTACTTAATAATTAATGAATATTAACTAAAAAACAGAAATTTTACGATTTTTTTCATTTTAGACATGGAAGTAACCATGACACTTAACAGAGGTTAATAGTGAATGACTAAAGTAATTAACCGTAATTCACGAACACTGTTAAACCTTATATGAATATTTTTTTAGAAACAATAAATATTTTTTTGACAAATATTCTAAAGGTCAAAGTTTAGGATGTCTAAACTTATAATTTCGAGTGTAACAATACCTAACAATCAATGAATTTTGATGAAAACTATTCAAGCAACAGGTCATAATTATTTACCTGGTTAGAGTACAGCATGCAATGGACATGATAATTAATAATGAATTTTAACGAACTTATAATTGTGATCACTTATGTATTTTCTTGTGTACAGGTTAAGGGGTTAACTGGTTTTTGAACAGTTAATACTTTGTAGTAATTCAGTGTACCTGAAATCATTTTAATGTTGGCAACAGTCAATTTAATAACCACAGATTAATAATAGTAAAAACTTTCAACATTGTTCTGTTTCTGATTACTAATTCAGTAATGCCAGAATTTAAATTAATGTTGGCAATAGTCAAACCAATAACCACAGGTTAATAATAATGTTATAAACTTTTCATGTCATTTTGTTATAAAATATTAATTCTATATGCATAAAGTAAATGTAATGTCGACAATAATCGAAGATATAATTCCATGTCAAGGATTTGAGACAACCTTTAATACAATTGTTATTCCTAATGATTAATTCTGACTACTCATGTTAAACAGTAGTTGAGACATTTTCTGTTTTTTTGTATCTTGTAGTCTCAAAGGAACCACTGAGAATTTGTAAACCTAATTGACCAAGGTTCAAGGTTATGTTTAAAAGATATGTTATATCGAAAATATTTTTTACCCTGAGATTAAGAGCTAAATAGTATTAAAGTCAATAACTAATGAAGCAAACAGCAAGTGCTAAATATAAAGCCATAATATCCAATTTTTATTAAAATTTTAATAAATTCAAATTGTGTAACCGAAAAAGAGTTGACGACTTTTATTGAATAGACAGTACTGTTACGAATTAGATTACGATTGATACTTCCACAGGTGGCACCGTGTGACTCCGACAGATGAGAGTCGAGTGACCTATTTGCTCGTTAACAAATTTGTTAACTAACTAGAACGTCGGATTCAGTAAGTACATAACTTGTGTTTATTCCAGCAACATTCGAGTCTGTGGCGGACTACGCCTATCCACGGACGCCTGCGAGGGAACCGACTCGAATAATTCGTTGTCAGATTTTTCATTACACATTAACAAAACAAGTTTCTAAACTTTAACTAAATTAAAATAAACTAAACACGAACGAGCAGAAGAATCACAACACCACAATAACAACCGGCACTAATCGTAAATTCACAATATTAATACATCGACATTCACATTGTAACATTACAGAATGTAACAGAACAATGAAACACTATTGTCCCTGGAAACATTTAAAAGATATTAACCCTTGAATGAGTAAAGAGTACTAAGACCCCAAGGAAATAATGGACTAAAATAGACAATTGTGCATTGTATGTACATAAATGATTAATTAATGAACCAAACCGACAAATGGACTAGACAATAACTGTGACTATAATATACCCAATTGATTAGGAGAGTAAGTGAGGAATATCATGAGATTGATAGATGACAACCATATGTAATATAGAATATAAGATATACTAAAAAAATAAGAATAACTACCATTTTATGTAATAAAGGTTAAATAATGTATAATAGAACTTTAATAATGCGCTTTAATGTTGATAATAAATACTAATTATGTAAAGTATAGAAATCAACCAAAATGGACATAAGAAACAAACTAGTCTTCCAAATAATATGTACATAAAAGTAAATGTGAATAATTAAATAATCTTAAACGTTATTATAGGGAGTAGAAGTAGACTATCAGTAGAAATTATTATTTTCTTATTCATGGACAGATTTGTACCGAATGAGATATCAAAATCATCAGGAAAAAGAGAACAATTTAGTGATAATCTAATATGGTTAATTAGAATAAGCATAAGGGAATCATGTTAATAATAATTTTTGTTGTAAATTTTGATCTCTATAAGAAGTTTTGTGAACCCCTATAAATTTGCGGGGAACCCACAACTGCCGACGGAATTTGCATCATTCCAGCCAATCAGGATTGTTAATTTTTATAATTGTACCCATACTCCCATGCGAGGTAAAAAAAGTGACGCTTTCAATTAGGTCAGTTGGTAGGCGTTCATCGGAGAAGACAGTACGCAGCTTCGTGACAATTAATTTAAATTTTTTAATCGATCCCGAGGCCGAGGTCACAGCTGATATCCGGAAGTAAACAACCAATTACCAAACTTAACCTCAGTAACGTGATGTCAGTAAACAGTGTCGATCGTGTATAGTGATGTGTGGTGATAAATAAAAGAAAACAAAGGTCAATAAAGTATAAATAATATGAATAGTGAAGAGAAATTATCCATACAAGGAATAATGTAAAGTATAGTGATTTTTATACATTTTTATAATCAAATGATCATCATCTATTAGGGCCTATATGTTGACCCTAATATATTAACTACACTAGAACCTTTTTTGTACACTAACACTTCACTGAACACTAATAAGATTTGATTTATTCTATTATTAAGCACAATCAAGGTTATATTATAGGTTAAACCGATACGATAGATCGACGTTGGTTAACCTTGAACTGAACATTAATTATCATGTGTGTATATTATTAATTTTTGCACTACAACACAACTCAAAGAACACTGTTATTATTGTAATTGTTACTTAGCAAATCACTATTAACTTGTCCTTAGATGTTAGCAACTTTTTATTGTAAACATTGTTTAACCTCAAAGGCGATATCGATCGTCCAAAGCAAACGTTGTTATTTTACATTAAGATATTTTATGGTTGAATGTAATTAGTCCATTAGGGTATATTATATACAAGTTCAGATGATTATCGTTGCGTATTTTGCAGTCACAAGAACCCAATATTTTTAATTAAATAACTTAAAGAAGTTTTGTTCCCTGAGATAAGCAACCGTGTAGTCAACCAATTTTAACATTACTCATTGTTCATAAAAGCGAGATATAATGTTATCGAGTTTTTTTAAATTGATAAAGGAAAGGAAGAATACAGTAATAAAGAAAATTTAACTGATCCAATGAAGTGTGAAATTATTTTAATAAATTAACTAGAGATGAAGATCTGAAGGTACCTACAACTCATGTACGAGAAGATAATTGGTAGCATTGCTTGCCCGGAATAGTCCTATGAATTGAATTTAAATATAAAAGGTACAATTAGCTGCGGAGAAGAAGTCAGATAAGTAATGTTATTATATTTTATTAAAATGAATTTGTTATAACGTGAGAAATATATCAATTGAAACAACAACAACAAAAAATAAATAACTAAATAAAACAAAGTAAAAAAGGTAAAATTAAAATAAAATATTTCGTTACAAAATGTGTATTAATTGTATGAGATAATTAACTTATGAAGTAATTTACATGAAGTGGTTAGCTATAGAAGTTTAGTGACAATTTTAATTCCGTCACTTCGGCTAGTAACATACTACATGTTACTGTGTTTCTCGTTAATGAAGGTAAATTACAGTACAGTAAGTTGGCATTATCGCATAACTGGACGTATTACCATAATCATTTGGCATTACCACAGATCAGCATAACAGGAAGAATGTACGCTATGTTACCGAAATTACGCCAAAATCCCTTTGCTACATGTACAGTTAAGTACACAGCCGTCACTCAATAATCTCATTCCTCTGGATTAAACAGTCTCCCATTTGATATTAATGTACTTTTATTATACAACTGTTCTGCTAACGTGCCATATTAGAACAAAAAATAAATTAGGTGGACTGTAGAATAGATAAGATTTAATTAAAGCTATTATCGTATACGTGTGCAGGATTTAGTTAAATTTGTATAAATATTAATTAACAATAACACCTAAAGTTTTTAAATTAAAATATGTCACGGTAATAAAGATTTTACTTAAGTAGATATCGTAGAAATATTTTCAATTACATTTCCACAATTTTTGTTTTATATTAGCTAAGTTTACTTAAGTTTTCGTTTAGGTCAAACAAATATATTTACGATATTAACTTTGTCCTTCTGAAGATCGAATTCATTTCTGTCGGATGGTATTGCATTGCACTAGTAGGCTTCTGAGGTGCAAATCTGCATATTGTTTTAAATCCAACTCATATTAAACAACATTTTATAGTTAGATAAAGTCAATTAATTTTGTAATGTTGCGTGTATAGTTCTTTGTACATATGATTCTTAACGTTATTTCCGAGAAACACAACAAAAGGTGACCTCATACGTCAATCTCACATTTAATGCCTCATAATCGCTCAAATTTCCTCATAAAGCCGCACATAGGCTTGTACATTATTTTTAAAATTTGTACTTCTATTTTTCTTCACGACACCTCTACAGTTACAACATTTTTAAAGCAAACACTACATTTAAGTTGGGTTTGTCTTATACTTGTCAAAGATTTGTATATTTTTTTACAAAAAGTAAGTCACTTTTCCTCTGCTTGCTAAAATATTTTAAGTTTCCATAACTAGTCATTATACTAAGATTTTGGGTAAAATTCGTTCCACTTTAATACCACGCATAAATTTTGCGATTTTTAAAAAACCCTCCTTTTCCACTATTTTTTGCGGGATCGATCTCAAGAATAACAGGGTAGGGTAAAAGCATCGATACACGTTTAAGTCTTACGGAAATCGGTTGATGTGTTTAAATGTTAATGTGAAACATCACCCAAGTGGAAAACGGACGAGTTGAAAATGAGAATTTTTATCTTTCGTTCAACAGTGTCCAAACAGACTTCTAACACTTCCGTCAACTACGTGCATCATAAATCAGATAGCCTAATTGACGAAGATATTATAGAAATTTGAAATTTGTCTATTCCCTAATAGTTAACACTACTCTGAACCATAAACGAAAGAAATGTTAGCTGACTTCAAACTTTGCTCAATCGAAGGTATCGAATTTATGTAAACTTTATTCGTGATTACGGCTGTTTTATAAAGCAAGCAATGTGATATTGCCAACTAAAAGAAGTAGTTTCTGATAAGGGCCTTCTAGACTATGTATCATTCCCTCATGAGATAACCTACACTGTAAATTCCTGCACTGTAGTGTAACTACAGACAATCTTAATTAACTTGAGGGTACATAAACATTTTTTTATTAACAAACAGAATTATCACTGTTGCACACCACTACTACATTATAACTGTTGCATATCACTGTTGGTCATTATAACCACTAACACAACTTTCTTAATTAAGTTTTCTTTATTATTTTGGTCCCTAGGAACTAATACATGCACCGGCAGGGTGATCACGGATAAGTAAAAATCCCGGTTAAAGGAGAAATTGTAACCTAGTGCTTAAATGAAGGTCTTAGTTAAAAATAAAATATGTGTATACAATAATGTAGTACATAGCTTTTATTACACAATAAAAACTAGTCAAATCACGTTTTTATCAATTAAAATAGTATATTTACAAGGAGAAGATTATGTACAGAGTCGGTGTTTATACACGTTGAAAATAATCTGATAAAATTTTTGTTTCTTAGCACTTGCTGTTTTCTTTAAAATAGACGACCTTATTTTGCGTAAAACCAACTTGTCGCACAACAAAATGTCTTCTTGTCCTTCTAAATAGTCAAGAAGCCCCTCTACGTAATTGAACGCTGTTCCGAGTGTAACCTTGGGCTCGGAAACACATTCGTCACTCCCCTCCCCCTCGTCGTCACTACCACTCTCACTTTCTCCTACGCCCTGCGCTTACATCAATATTTCGTCGACTGTCAAAACCTCAAACGCAGGGATGTTAGCGTCGACTTCAAACCACTTGTTTAGTTATCTTCATCAACGTTTTCATCACCTGGGACAGTGTTTGCTAACTGGGACAAGTCAGCTGAGGTTGCAACGTCATCCTCAAACCCAGCAAAATCCTTATCTTCCGATATGTCGGGGAATATTTTTTTCCACGACTTTGTCATCGTAGAGGGTTTAACTTTGTCCCACGCAGCTGCAGTCTCGTAGATCGCGTCCAGAACACTTAGTCCCTTTAAAAAGGTCTTCAGATCGTTTCCTTCCTCTATAAACTTTCTCAAAATACTTGACCGGTAGTTACGTTTTCCAGTAGCTAGATCCGTTTAGATAGATACAGTAGATAGATACGTTTTACATTGGCTGGATCAAGGCTGTAACATTGGGCGGCAAATATTTAACAAGGATCTGTCCGTCGTTGCATCTGAGCAACATTTCACTTGGATGTGATTTAGCATTGTCTAATACTAACACTGCTTTTTGCGGAAGTCCTTGTGATTTTAAAAAATCTGGAACTTGTGGACAAAACTTATTGTAGAACCAATCATAAAAAATGTCTTCATCCAACCTTTCTTTTTATTGTAGTAAATTACAGGCATATTAACTGCTCGTGTTCCTTTAAATGATCGTGGTTTTTTTTATTTTCCTATCACTAGGAGCTTAAGTTTATGTGTCCCAGTCGCGTTAGAGCAACACATTACCGTTATTTGTTCCTTACTAACTTCGTGTCCCGGCGCACTTTTTTCATTTTCAGACGCTAAAGTTTTCATCGGTAAGCACTTCCAAAATAATCCCGACTCGTCGGAATTGTAAATTTGCGGTGGTTGTAAATTTTCATCCAAGACCAACTGATTAAAGTCTTTGCAAAACTGTTCTGCTGCCGTTTGATCGCCACTCAATTTTTCTCCGCGAATTTCCAACTCTCTTATGCCGTGACGCTGTTTGAAACTTGTCAGCCAACCAGATGATGCGTCGAAATTTTCTTCTAGGCCTAAAGCTTCGAAAAAAACAGCTTTTTCGGCGCATGTGGTCCACTTACAGGATTCCCTTGTGTTCGGTGATTATTGAACCACTCGAGTAAAGCTTGGTTCAAGTCTTCGTACGTCGACATCTTCATAGTTTTCCGTTTCTTCATGCCAGATGATGAGTCAGAAGAACACGAAAATTTTAAAAGTTCCACCTTTTTCTTAACCAAATCACGAACCGTTTGATCGCCAATTCCATATTCATCCTTTAACGATTTAACAGTTTGGCCCTTCTCATATTTTTCTATAATCTCTAGTTTTTTCTGAATCGATAAAACAATCTTTTTACGGTTTTTATCCATTTCGAAACTCAAATCACAAACAAAACAACACGTGAGGGTAAACAATTCGGTTAAACACGACTTACCGAGTCACAATGTAAAGAATGACTGACTGGACTGTCAAGGTCAAACATGGTACACGCCGCTATACTCTGTCTGCGCCTAAAGCCAGTTCGCACTAAGATGAACCGTGCTATTTGATGCAGTGCGTTGCATCTTCTAATCGCGCACGCGCGCAGTGTTAAGAGGACGGTCAAATTGTATCGTAACTCATTAAACAGACTGTCATTTGCTTATAATAATTACAACTAGTGATTTATTTGCTACAGTACTACACGGAAAATAATAGGTTTAAGAATACTGTAATAAATTAAAGTCACTATAAGCGTAGTATGTATCAATATTTTTGGAAAAAACTACAAATTTTTAAATCATATATTTTTCCCGGTTGATCAGCAACCCGGTTGACCCGATCCCGGAAAATTGGGAGTTGACTGTAGGCTATTACTAATCAATAGGGCATCTGAAAATATAGGCCTATAAAGCGAGAAACAAACAAAACAAATAGTTTGCTTATTAATACTCTCTAAACTAGTTTTTGATTTTGTAAAGAGGAGGACGTTGAAAAAGTTAATGCATTCATTAATTAACTTCATTGCTGACAGTTTTTAAAAGTATATCAAGAATATAAAATAAAAAAGTGAAAATTTTTATTTTACTAGATCTATTTACTTTAAACAAATAAACTGACAAACCAAAAGGTTTTATCCCTTTTTATGGTGAAACTGCGCGTGAAGTGATAAATGGACCGCCATCACTTAAGTCGTATCATATTCCGGGAACTTTGTGGAGATAAATTATTCTACTTAAAGTTAGCAGCTTTAACGACAACTGGTACTTAATTATGTGTTAAACTTTCTTGTCAAGTCGGCAAAAAGTGACAGACACACTCTTTTAAAAAATTAGATAGGCCTATGAAGGTTTTGCTTCTGAAACAAAAGGAGTATCTTCGCCTCTTCCCCTGTGAATGCGAATCTGAATGCCAAGTAGTTATTTTTATGTACAGACTTACAAAACGAAACCCTGACATTCCTGTGTACGTTGGTGATTTCCTATTCATCTCACAATGTAATATCATAATGGACAAGGAATATCATCATTAAGCACCGTCGTTACAAGCAAACATAAAGTTGTAAATATTTAACAAAATACTACGAATCTATGAAAGTCCTTGTAGGCAGACAGTTTTTAAATCCATAACTGAAAAATGTGTCTCTTCGCTCTTCCTTTTTATTCAGTTTTTTGTGTACATACTTGGATTACCGATATAGTTTTTTTTCTTTAAAGGGATTACATTTTTATCTTAAAGACTAAACTTCCTTATAAATTTTAATAAATTATCTTTTCAAAATAAACTATAAATTATCTATTTATACGATTGTAAAGTGTTCCGAAAATGTTTTTAAAACGAAAAGAAAGTATAAATAATAAAATTTAATCAAAATCGTATAAAAAAGCCGCCAGAATATTTAAAAAATAGTTTTGTTTTTTCGTCTGCGTTAAAAATTCTTGTGGTATTTCAAGAAAAAAACAGCACGTGTTTGCTCCGACTAAGAGAGTACAGTGCACACGAGCGTTGTGTCTGAATAGTTCCCAATACCATTTGCTCACCCGCATTACTGCAATATTGATCCCTCACCCGTAGGACGATGGGCGTCCTCTTCTGTCATATCGCCTCATTTCTCAAACGCAGGTAAACTAAAACTGGCTAACAAAACAGAAATATGCCACTGGTTGAAAACATACCGTCCAAAAGCCCGAACGGTCACTAGCTCCCAAACCGGTATTGTACCGGCTTCCATTGCATCGGTACAGGCAGCCAAACGATTACCACTACAATCCACCGATATCTCGCGTTGTTACAGAATTTCTTGAAGAAAGCAGCCGAAAAGTCAGGTATGTACGTGAGTTCCTGGAAATTGCTGCGGCCAAGAAAAATTACTCATTTCCTTAAAGTCATGGAATGAGACTATAATGAAGGGCCTCAAGTCAGGACTACAAAGACCCACAAAACTCTAACCATTTAACATCGCAAATCCGTACAGCAAACTTCCAATAACTGACACACTTAACATACAGTAAAATAAAATATAATAAACCAAACAAATAATAAACGCAATAAAATTAACAATATTAGAAAATAATTTATAATAATAACTAGTCTTTACCCTTCTTTAGAAGTATTAAACATCAACCTTGGCTGTTACGGTACTCATTTGTCACTTGTCCGTCCCTCGCTCCTCCTTACTAGGATTTACTTCTGAGGAACCCAAAGCCTATACCAAATCTCAAGGGGCTCTCTTATCTTCCTTTTACTAAGCGAGAACAAATCATTTTAATAATGCGGAACGAAATCATATTGTAACTTAAATCACTTTCCTCAATAAAAACCCTATACACGAGTTTTTTTTTCAAACACGGTTAAGGTAAAAATATAAAACAAAAATTTTATTTTGAATTATTTATTAACTAGAAATTATATTACATCTCTTGATTACTTTTTTACATATTCGCCATTTCGGTGGAGGCACTACCCGTACCGTGCCACTAGTGTTTTCTATGCGGTCATCAAATAAGGGCGCCGCCAGATCATTTAGCCAGATGTTCACGGTGACCTGCGGTTTCTTCTTAAATGTAAATCGCTGCGCTTCCTAACCCCCGTTTCATTGAAGTGAAAAGAAGGAAATCTCTTGGCACTATATCCGAAGTGAACGCGGGTGTTTTAACTTGTGAATAGAAGATCCTGTGTCTGTGCTGCAGTGTATAGTTGAGCGTTTTCTTGCACAAGAACAATATCCGATAACAACCTTCCTCTTTTATTATGTATTGCCCTTTGCAGAGGTCGAAGAATGTCGCAATATGATTCTGAAGTGGCGGTCGTACAATGCTTAAAGAATGCGGTGGACATAAAACTTCTTCAGCCCCAATACACGTAGCTATTTTGTGAGAAGCTTCATTTGTTTTTCTACATGGATACGAGAGTTTTCTGCAAATTAAAGTTAAATTTTATTCGTCAGATGACAAAATCGGTGGTGGTGAGTCAAAATTTTCTTTTAAGAAGAGTTATTGAAGAAACTTTTTCAATTTTTTTTTTCATTAATGTCAGCAATGTCTTATTTGCTAGTAAAGCTTTAGAAACATATAAAGCTTAGATAAACATATATGTCTCATACATTAATTTAAAAAAATTAAAATAATTCTTCATCTTCCAGTAACGGCATTTATAACGTTGTTAATCTTTGTGTAACTTCAACAGCCTGCTAAAGTTTTGATGTCGATGAACTATAATTCTAACAGATACAACAAATATAAATCAACAATAGAATCAATCTTCTTTACATTCATATTTTTTTAGTAAAGCACTAACAAACCTTATAATGTTAAACTTAATATAGAGCTAAGCTATTCGCCTACATAATGTAGTCCTAGTGTGATATATAAGTCTATAGCGAGATTAGGTTTTCTTCTTTTTTTATAGAAGGAAATAAATTTTTACGTTACCATATAAAATTATTTAATATTATTAGTCAGCGTAGTGTCCAGCGCAGACATTTCGTCAATGTTTACATTAATTTTATGTTATTAAGCTTTAAATAATTAAAAATGTGTATCTTTATGCGAAATAATTTAGTTGTTCTATTTGTTACTTATTTGATTGAAACAATTTGGCTTTTGAGAAAAAGGTCTTAGAAATATATATTTTACAGTATTTAAATTTTACAAAAATACGTTATAATATTTTTAAACTATTAAATGCAAAAGCGCACAGTTTTAATTTTTTCAATTTTATTTACTTACGCTGTTTAAAAACATTAAGAAAAGTTTTATTAAATTCTAAGTAGCTTTCTTAAGTATCGAGGTAAAAAGCTAATTGATTTTGAGTAACTCCAGTTACTTGAAATGCACACTACCTAGCTCACAGTCTTCTCTCGCTATTCATCATCGCATGTGTTTGTGTTGTTTTTGCATTCAAATCAGTTAGGTCTGTAGTATATTTAATATTCAAATGTTGAAATATTTAATCCTTCAGTATGTCTGTATTGTTACGACGGTCTACTGATCGTCGTTTGGTACAGTGGAAAAAAATACAAGACACCAATTAAGTCCTAATCATCAGCTTTTGTTTTCACGATTAAACATTTTGCAATCAACAAGATAGTCTCCTGCAACAAATCAAATAAAAAGTTTTCACACGCAATAAAAATGTCAACTAATAGAACCGCGCACAATTATAAAACACATAACACTTCGCCACAATACTTAGAACCGCACTGCAATAAATCGCCACTTACAACTGAACTGCGCGTCGCTGAGTGCTCGTATTTATACCCCGTTGATATTCCAGAATAGTTCATACTACGCGTCAACAACGCTACTAGAAAACACTAGACCGTAATTGCTTGACGCCTTGAACACAGTGTGCGCGGACCGGTGAAATCTGGATCAGTGTCTGCTACGGAAGCGTGACAAGTGTTATGTAATTGTCCTTCATCTATTCCGCTGGAATAGCCGAGAAACACGTAGCATATTCTGTAATGTCGTAATAGTGTGTCTGCCACCATTATAGTATTTGGGAATATCTGTAAATTATCTTGCTTACACATATATATATATATATATATATATATATATATATATATATATATATTGCAACAAAACACAGGATGATGATCTATGAATAAGAATATCAGAGCATGGATGACGGACATTAACATGTTTTAAATTGATGTATGCAATTTTTGTCAATTAGATAGGTTATAAGTTTTGTATTTAGTGATGGATAAGGACTTGTGTTATACCAAATTCTTTGTAAATATTTGTTCTATAATGTCTTGTACTATGTTTGTGAATATGTGCGCGCGTTCGCGTGTGGTGAACCTTTATTGTTATATCTTCCGCGTGAGTTAACCGATCGGCGTGAGACTTGGACAGTAAATTATGTATGAAAATAGCTATACATTTTCTATATACTCTGTTGTTCTCAGCTATTTTTTTAAATGTGTTTTTTTAGTAATTGAAAACTCAACTTTTCACGCTTATCAATTGAAAAGTAATAAAATTTCTAGATGAAATCTATGCAGGCTCTCGCAGATTTATACAAAGATTCGCCTGCAACGCGTCTATCTTTTGTCAAATCTACTACGTAGACAGTCGATTGACCAATCAGAAGCCTCTAATTTCAGTCAGATCCGTCCGTTGTCATGTGTACTTTGGGACAGTTCATCGGAAGCCATTGCTTAGTGAACGTGTGTTCTTCGTCAAGAGTTTTTCTTGTTCGAACTGGATAATCTATAGTGACTCTAAGTCTTGGGACACTTTTCGAATTGTTCGACTAGAACCAAGCAGGTTAACTACCTATTATAATATATTAAGTGCTATTACGTGTTAGTAGAGGATTTCCGCTTAGGGAGATTTATCTACCGTGGTATGTCCTGATTAACGCGGGACACATCAAGAATAGCCGGAAGGTGTAAGCATTATACACCGCTTTTAAAAATTATTACTCATTATCACCCTGAGAATTAATAATTAATAATACCCAATTCCGAGCGATAACCTAACGATTCGGAATGTGACAATTTGTGCGTAAAAGCAGTATGTGTGTTATCAGTTGTGCGGCGAACGCCCAGCGCGCAGTGAGGGTGTGTGAGCGGAGAGCGGCGATCATTGCAGAGACAAGAGCGAGCGGCGGAGCGAATGGCGTCACGCCTAGTGTAAAGGAATTCTACATCCAAGTAAAATTCAACAAAACTGAACTATATAAACTTTTCTATATTAAATAAAATACTATACATAGCATTTTGTGTAATTTAAATATATCGTATAAACAGTTATTTAATTGTGGTATAAGTAATTAATTTTTCTACACCTCCAATATAGACTTTTGCAAAATTTAAACACACAAAACTATCCTATGCAAAAATATTTATTTTTATCGTCGCTATATATATATATATATATATATATATATATATGTGTGTGTGTGTGTATATTTTGATTCTATTGACCGTTCTGTACAATGTGTTTTAAATTTCATTTAAATCAGCGGCTTCTACATACAAATTTTTTGTACCACAAGACCACAATCGTAATTTGTTTAATTTATGGCTTATTCTGTGTGAACGTTAAAATAGTCTGAGAATTGTGATGAGCACCGCCGATACACATGCACAGTTATACAAATAAATTAGTGATACGGCAGGAACACGTGTCTTCTGTTCTAAGATGAATGAAGAAGTTTAACGCAGTCACAACATGAACAGCCAGCACATTTAGTCGTCTAATTAAAATATATAGTTACACAGAATCCCACGTTCCCATACACATATATCTGTGATAAGTTATACGTTGGTCCGCTTCTGTGATTGTTGACAGACTTCAAATCCAGTCGTAACTGGAATAATATTAAGGTTTTAGAGGAGTCATTATGTTAAACTGTTTTTTTTTTAATCTAAGTAGAATCATATTCTAAAAACTTTACTATGCTTTAGAGTTCTTTAAGTTCAAAAATATTTTTGGTAATAGTAGGCTACTTTTTTAGAAAGCAAATTTATGCAATTTCTGCAGATAGAAATAAGTAACGGAATGTATTCAGACTAATTAAATCATTATTAATTAAACCAGGCTAAACATTTTGTAATAAAACATATTCTAAACATCCACACATTAACTATACTTATGTCTTGAACGTTTCATTTGTACTCTTTCTACGCACCATGAAACACATACAATCCCAATTTAGCTTGGTACTACAATGCAGAAAGTGGTGATGTTGCGTTGGTCAGTCGTCACCAGGAATTGATAGTCTTTTCTAAGGGAAGAGGTAATCACGTTCGGACCAGGATGATTTCACTCATAAAGAAAAAAAGCCACGCGTTATTCTCTTACAGAAGAAATGGTTTTCAAAATTTTTAACGATGAAGGGTTTGCGAGGATCGGTCAAAAAAGAATAACACAATTTGTGTCTACGTTTCAGCAACATTTACTATTATATTTTATGTAAAATTTGTGTTATACTCTTTCGACCCATCCTCGCAAACCCTTCATTGTTAAAATTCATTGATTGACGGTCACTACGAAAATAAGGATTTAAAAAAAAAGGTTAAAAGTTGGTACAGGGCCAGTGTTACAACTTGAGTCAATACAGGAGGCGATACATAGGTGAGAATAAACATGTATATTACATAAGTAAATAAGTTGTGCACAATCTTATGGCCAAATGTTTCATTAAGAAAGAAATGTAATTGCGTCGTTAACTTTTATCCGAATTTCATGAAAAAGGTATTGTTGGCTTAAGAATAAAAGGACTATTTTTTAAGTTTTTATTTTAAGTGCCAATTTTTTTGAAAAATGTAATTAAAATTTCAATTAGTTGCTTTTAAAAATTTTTTTGTATAGACATTTTGGTTTACTTTTTACTTGTAACAAATAATGCATTTACTGTGTACACTAAATATGGTGTCTCCACACGTTATCCTATTTGGCAGCAATTAATTTCAAAATAAAACAGATACTGACATGTTGACGGAAAAACGAAGCACTTTTCGGCCTAGGTTCATTGGAATTTTTCCTTCACCTTAATGAGCGGAATCATTCCTCAGTGCCAGACACCACCTTTCGGAAGCACTCTGTTTAATCAATAACGTGCACATCAATATTGAAAATGATAACCACAAGATTGAAACTGAAGAGATAAATAAATAACAGACAGGTCGATAAATGCAGGCAACGAAGGAGTGAAACGGTTTCTTACTCGAGTTACTTTTATATCTCAGAGGCTATCCAGGTAATATAAAACCATAATCGACTTTACCTTAATGTGATTGTGTCGGCCTATATGGGCAGGCAGGAGAAACCCTTGTTACATCAAGGAAAATATTTTTTTACTGTGTAATGTGGTTGTGTTTGTTATTATTGAAATTTACGGCAGCTGCCTGGAAAAGGGAAAGAGGATTCTCTGAGGAATTTATATATAACGCAGGCTGTAGGCTCCAACTCATTTCTTTCTCATTTTTCCTGTTGCTTTTTTTTGCACAAAGTAGACTTGCTTGATCTTTTCTTTTTTTATTTGCATTATCTATTGCATAAACGCCAAATTTTGTTTCTTATCTTATTTTCCATAAATTTTATTTTACTGTTGAGTTGATCCCCATTTACTTTATCAACATATTTGCATACTAAAGAAAATCCTACAATGAACTAGAGACATACATGTGTTACGAGATAGCTCCTTATTCCTGGCTGTGTTTGATGATTTTAGAATGGAAATAATATCAAAAGAAGCAGCCTTCTTTTAGTATTACATAGCAAAAAACAGAACAATAAACAACAGAACAATTAAAATAATGACTGATTGTATGTTTAAAAAACATGTGACTTTCAAAAACGGAGACGACAGATTTCTTGAAAATTACAAAAACAAATCAAGTTTTTTACATATGCTGACAGTTAAGGTATAAAAAATGAAATTTTATCTTTTCAAAATACTGCTCATACTGGCAGATTAATTTTTGAAACTTAATAATACTGTAATTATTAATTAGAGTAATTATTAATTACTTTCGATTATTAAGTTATGCGAGTGCATAACACTTATACGTTTAGAAAAGTAATCCAAAACGTATTAAGGAGTTGTTTTATGAAATTAGTTTGTTTTTTATCATAACAGCTTTTATGTGTCATTAATTTTTTAATATTTTTTTCATTTGTTAACGTTACTGCTTTTCAAGCATAACGTTCAGTTGCAAATTTGTTGAAAACGTTCTGTTCTCTGTGTTATTAAATGTTACTGAGTTACAGTCGTTGTATTAAGTTAGCTAATCTATTGATTTCTCCTAACATGCGTAGTGATTTTTTTTAAAACAAACTAACACCAAAACAATATTTCCTAACTTTACGCACAGAAACATTACGTACTTTTATATAAAGTTAAGTAAACCATTTTTATAGTTGTTTTCACACTGCCTTTACGTAATAGTTAGACTACAATAACGAATATAAAAAATTAAATTTAATTAAAATTTTTTTAAAAGACATTGTAAATGTTAATAGAAACCTGTAAACACAATGGTGAAAAGAGTTGAAGTAAAATCTCTTACTGAAAAGGTGAACAGCAAAATTTAGTTCTTATTAATAATTATTAATTTGTTTTTTAAGAAGCAGCCATTGAAATCATTATCCACTAAATACAACTCTGATTTAAAAATTTGGAAAACCTTCAAGTAGTTTCAACGTTATGTAGTTAGTTACAACTCTAAAATAATTATGGATTGAAATCCGTAGTCGGCGTGTTGATAGCGCCGTACATGAGACATTATCAAACAAGTGATGTCTTCACTTGGCCTAGATTAGCGATCAGAATTTGAGCCAATTTTTTCATGGCGAAGTACTGTCTCAACCTATCATTTCATGTATAACACTAATTGTTTCAAGCGTTTTGCCTCAATAAACGTTTTTAGTGCTTTAATCACTGTAAAAAAATATCGTGTACAATGTGACACTATGTTACAGTGGAAGTGTAGAACTGTTATTCCGAAACTTGAAATCAATTGCAAAAAAATGCATACACATACCCACACTTACACATATACTGAAGCATATTATGATAATACTACCGATACACAAAACCACACGGTTTGCTATTCCATAAAATTTAATAAAAATCATGAATGGTATAATACTTAAATGTTTTTCTGAGAAATATAACATCCCTTAAAGATATAGTTTGCAGATACAATAATTATCTTCGTTTATAATCAAATTTATAAAAAAACGCAAAAGCATTAGAGTAAATAACTTTCATAACTTTTTGTGGGTTGTAAGTCATTTAACAATTCGGCAAGGTGAGTATGTATCATTAAGATCCGTTAAATTTTGTTACTTAAAATATTTGTATTATAAGTTTAAGTTTCTGTTGTATAATAAAAATTGCTATGAATATACATGGATTAATTGAAAACAAACAAAAAAGTCAAGAAATATCAATAGGTTTCTCATTTCCTTTTCCACCTAGAGCCAAGTAGCGTCTCTTACATACATGTCTCTCCGTAAGTTAAACTGCCTCTGCCTGGTCAGTTTCACTCAACGTAATTTATCCCAGCCATGTGTGCAATGTTTTAGCAAACTGAAACGACATTTCATTCCACTTTATTTTATTTTAATATTTTTTTCTCTTTCGTGTCTGCCAAGAAATTCTGGACGTTTATCTTTTCCAGCGGTCAACTTTCTAACACAATAATCATTAAATTTGGACTTTGCAAATCAATAAAATTCTTAATGGTTCAATGCTGTTCACAATAGGATACAGGATAAATATATTTAACATCACATTACTATTTATATTATTATTAACTTATAATCTAGTCTCCTTAAACCATGATTATTTATTGCTATCTTCAAATATTCTTTTCTTTTTTTTTGCATAATACTGTTGTATCTGTAAGAATTTACTTTTTGTAAGCAATTGTAGTTACTAAAAACACTTATAAGTTAAATAAATATAAGCAGTTGTAAGCACTACTAACAGAGGTGACGAATAATAAAATTACACTCTATGAAGTTATTGAAGCGCGCGCGAGCGCGTTTATATAATATTCACTAATTAACGTTTATAAAATGTAAAAAGACGGATCTTTTAGAGGACATAGCCAGTAGAACAGGCTTAAGAATTTCTGCAGAAAAAAAGTTCCTCACGACCATTAAAAATGCGCCAAGATTTCTGGTAACAGATATCGGTCGAATAGAGAGGGTTCGAAAATTTAAGTGTCTAGGAGAAATAATTAAAGCGAATGGCTTAGAAAATTTGCTATAGAGGAAGGGATTCATAAAATGGATAGGCGTATGGTGTAACTAAAGATATTTACAATAAAAAGTGCATATCTAAAAATGCGAAAATAAGGCATTACAGTACAGTAGTTAAGCCAGAATGCCTATATGCAAGTGAATGTCTAGCATTGAATTATAATTTAGACAAACTAAAAATATTGGAAAGACAAATTATTAGAAAAATATTAGGCCCACGAAAAACTTCTGAAGGTTGGAAATTAAGAAGTAATGATGAATTATATCAAAGTATAGAAAATATAACAGAAATAATGAGAAAAAGAAGACTATTATTTTTTGGATATTTATATAGAATGGATGACAATAGGTTGACAAAGCAAATCTTCAAATATTTGTGGAGGAAGAAGACAACATCAAGTTGGATTAAAGAATTCTAAAAGGATTTAGAAAAAATTAATGTACACGCAGAAGAAGCAATTGAAAGAGAAGTTTTTCGGGCAAAAGTGTTAAAAATAGAATGAGTACAGGGTAGGAGGGAGAAAAACGCAGGTTTAAAGTGGACTGAAGACAGGAAGAAGAGACATAGTTACAAGATGAAAGAATATTGGAGAAAAAGAAATGAACAGAGAGTAATTAATTGAAATTGGCATGTGGTCCTTAGATGGCCGATACAAAAAAATGACAGATTATGGTATTCTTATTTCACTTTCCTCTACTCTTACATTACATTCGCCTCCTCTTATTCGTCATATTATACCTAACGACAATCTAGCTTTTGCTGCTAAAACTACGAGGGTCATTCAACAATTAAAGATACAAATAGAGTAGCGGAAAAGCGATTATATATAATCAATATGACAATTTTTTTTATTTTTAAACATAATACTCAGCAACAATAATACGCTCTGAATAAGCATCTTTATTCCTGCTGCAAAGAAATCTTTACGATGACGTGGGAGCTACTTTAAGACATTTTCTTTGACCTCGTCGTTGTCATAAAACTTCGTACCACGTGACGCCACCAAAGAAGCGGAAATCAGATGGAGCCAAGTCTGGACTGGAAGTGTGATGCAGTCTCCCAACTCAATTTATTGATGGTTTCATGTGCTAACTGAGCTGTATGTGAATAGACGTTATCATGAAGGAGAGTAACGCCTTTGCGCAGAAATCCACGATGTTTCCGCATCACTGCCGGTTTTACTTTATTGATAAGCTTGTCAGACAAGTATGTGCTGTTTACTCACTTCTGAGCTTCTAAAAAGTCAGAAAAAACTGGGTCTGTAGTTGGAACCACGATTGGACATTCAGAACAACTCGACAGCCAGTGAAGTTTGACCATTTTTGAACTGTTTTACACACAAAAATTTCTAGGGTTGTACAGATCAACAGTATTCGGTATTCTTTAGTCTCAGGAGAGTAAATTTACCCATTTTTTCCCCTTAAGATAGCAAAACTCAGATCATTGCACATTGTTCAACTAATTCTCAAACTTCAAGAGGACATGCTTTCGTTAAATACAAATTTGAGGTTATAAACAATTTAAATCAAACAGGTGATCCAAACTCATCACAGCGTTGATAGTTTACGGTTCTGGAACTTTCGTATTCCGCCTATGAACTGTTTTACCTCTACAGCTATTTGTCTCTTTAATTATTAATGACTCTCTTACGTCTGTAATTAAACTTTTCATCTCTACTTAACTTTTACTTTATATGTACTTTCATTATTACACTTGATTTTCTATTTTACACTAAGCTAGTATAACTGTAAGAAACGTGATAAGACCTCCTTTAAAAGCAAATTCGAAGATTTATTCCCATTTTCATGTTGGTCAAAGGTATTAAACTTTACACTTTTAGCTGAAGTAAATAGATCATGGATATGTTTTATTATTTATTAGCAATAGTATATATCGGCACCTTTAATAGTTTAAAATAATTAATTATTTGTAACACACAAATTTCTAAAATTCTGAAAATTTCAAATGAAAAGTTTCCATAAATATTTAATTTTTACTAATGGTCCATTATCAATTTAACGCATTTCCTTTGGGGTTAAACGCTGTAATAATAAAATGTTTTAAGTACGAAAATCGTCCAGTTTTTTAAATAACTTATATGCTGTCCTAACCAAAAGAAACTATTATTTTTTAATGTTTCTTAAAAATGAAAACAAAATACACAATAGTAAAATGTTAACGCAGTGAAATGTCAGACTAGTGTATTAAAATGTGGAACTGTAAAAAGAAACAGAGAATTGTTCGAACTCGGAGAAGGAAAAATCGCTCACTGACTGAGCAGAAAGTTTAATGTTCCTTGACAAGGAAGAAAGTAAAGGGATACTAAATTACAACTAAAGTGGTTGGGTAGGAAATATCACGTATTTCATGATAAAATGTAGCTCCCCCTCTCACTCTCTCTCTCTCTCTCTTAGAAAGCACGTTTATAGTAGATGCCAATGTGATGACTCGAGAGATTTCCTCATGGAGGCAACCACTACTCACCTTTTATTGAAAATATCCTATTTGTAAGAAAAATATGTGTTTAGAAAAATATAATCTTTAAATACATGTTACATTTGCGGTTAGAAAACGCATACATAAATGTGCAGGTATTGTATATCATGAAATGAGATTAATAATAGCAATTAATGAAAAAGAATAATACCACTCACGGGAGAAGCTTCACATTTCTTGATACTGCAGGGTGCGTCAAGATACAGAGGACTCAAAATCCAGCCATCGAAAACCTCAACCTCCTAGAGTTTGCTGGTCATAAGTGCTGGCCGCGATAAGTCTTGCACCGTAACTGATACGTCTAACATAATGCGTTTTGTAAGAACAAAAATATAATTTATTCATCAATTAAAAAAATTAAAGGTTACAAGCTGTTTACTTACAAACTAGTTAAGTGATATAGATATGTGAGGTTTCCATTGTTCATCTTGTTATTGAAATTATCAGTCTCTGCAATTCAAAGTTTTCGTAGTTTAAGACCTGAAAATGGTGGAAATACTCAAAGGACTTGCCCGGAACATGACAAGTAGCAGTTCAGCAAGTAAAAACGGCACAGTTGAGGTGTTAATTTTCAACGTACTGATATTGTCAGTGTATCTGTATGCGATGCATTGTAACACGGGCGTACCGTGTTAATAAAAAGTAAAACATTAAACTCTAAAGCGGCAGATTATATAAATATAAAAATGTAAATTATAAAATTACAAAACGATTAAATGATTAAACTGTTAATATAGAATAAATTCTTTATAAGAATAAATGTTTATAAAATTTATATTAGAGCTAGCTTTTGCTTATTGTAAGCTTCATCACAGGTACTTATAACCTTTAGGACAGTGTTCCTACAAGCGTCGACGGTGGTTTGTATTGCCGTACTAAATTTGTGTATTTTGTTGTCCATGACGCTGCTGAGTATTAAGAAACCCTAATTCACTATTTCCGACTTCGAAACAGTAATATTTAGATCAAAAGTTTTACCTTTGTCTGAGCTAGAATTCGTTTAGTGCAAGCATCTCGTACTGTACAGTGGAAACAAGATACAGACACCAATGGAGTCACTAATTACCAGCTCTAATCAGTCACAAATAACAATTTGAAATCAACAAGATACTTTTATACAATAATTCAAGTTAAATTTATCACACACGCAATAATAATGTCAACTATTATAGTTCCGCACGAATTAAAACACGACAATCACTTTCCACTAATAGGCTAATTAACAATCACTTTATCCGCACTCTACATTACAGTAACTTGTAAGCCGATCGCTATTATTTATATAGATGCCGCATAATTTTCCATATTCCTGGCGGCGTGGCAACATAATTTGTGTAGTTACAAGAGCTCGAACAGTCTGGAGCTTACATTAGTGCCCGGCCTTGACCGAGACGCTGCACCTGCTCAGCTAGCCGAGAAACGAATAGAATGACACTCTTGATTTTTCGACAGCATTACGTCATTGTAATAGCAATATTATTAATTCATTTTAATGACTTAATTTAGAATTAGCTTATTAGCATTCACAAGAATGGAAAAACATCAGGGGCTAGTGTAATTTATATTTGGGCCACTTACATAACACGTATTTCAAACTTTTTAGTATTCTTATGTTTACAACAAATCTCGTGTGTTGATAACAGACAATATACGATATTCGTAGTACACCACGCTGAATAATTAATTTTTTTTAATTTTTAACATATTATTTTTAAGAATGGTGAACTTATTTTATTTTATCATTAGGTTTCGCGTAGATAAATAACAATATCAAAATCAAATTAAATAAAAACCAGTTTCAATAGCAGTTAAATATTAATTTTTATTTTTTCATCTTATGTTATGACTAGATTACGTGATATTGTGACGATTTAAAAAAATGTTTAAATAGCACAAATTAAATGTTTGTTCTTATAACAAATAAGAGTATTATCCACCCCTTATCTGTACCTAGATTCCTGTAACAACGTGCAAATTGTCTAGTACGAACACGCAAAGTACGATGTTATTAAGCTAAAAAAAATAATAATTCCGTTAATTAAATAAAAGACGTACTAAATAAAAAGGGAAATTCCTAATTCATAACCAAAAGGTAGCATAAAAATATTACTAGTTAATTAATGAATAATTAATACTACTAAATGAACGAACTACTTTCTCACCACGTAAAACCGCGCCAGCTTACAGACTCCTCGCCGCTAAACAATGCCCCATTCGCCGGAGAAACTTCGACATGTAAGGATGTCGCAAATGTGTTGTCAAATTACACGTAGGTGTATACCGCTCAAATATTATAAAATCACGTTGGTAGTTATTTTGATTTAACCCAATGTAGTGTTGGGAAATAATAATAATAAAAAATAGTAATGTAGTGCGTGAAGAAAAATGAGTAATATGTAAAAAAAAAAAAAAAAAAAAAGAACTTAGCCGACACATCTCTTAACAAACAGTAAGTGGTAAGATATGTTCCTTACCATATTTTAGTGCTGCTAAAATAAGAACTATTAAAATGTAAAATGTGAACAACCGACTCCAGAAGAAGAAAATAACAACAACAACCGTATGAACTTCTAGTACCAGAATCCAATCGTCATGAACTAAACTACCTTTCGGAAACAATCAACCAAATGGAGCATCAAGAGGAACATTGTATCACACCCAAGAAGACGACAGAAGAAGACCATCACGGACCCCACAGCAAACCCATGTTCTATTCAGGTGATATTAAATTATAACATTTGTAAAAATTTGTTTCAACAAAAGAAGTAACAAAAGAACTGTATGAGCTTTTGATAACTTAAAGATTAACATATAAATATTTGTAATCTCTGTAATGATGTAGTAATAACATTACGATGTTTAGATGTAAAGTAATTCTAAAATTTACACCAAACTATTCTTCAAATAATTTGGTTGAAGTTGTGATAAATTAAAATATTGCAAAGTTGAGACCCGGATTCGTGGTACTTGAAATAATACCTAGTTGAATGGTTTTGAGATAAAAAGAGTAAGAAGTAAAAATTTACAAAATATTTAATGCAGAATTTATTAGAATCTTTCTTTTAAAAGTAAAGTAAAGTATGAGATATAAATATGATAATAAAGAGATGTTTTTGCTAACACCCAGCGAGTGAATAAATTTATGTAATCCTTAAATAATTCCTAATTAATAATGTGTTATAATTTGTTGATAAGTAAAGTTTACTAACAACGGCAGCTAGTTTAATTAACAGGTAACAATTGAACTGGTTCCCAACTTTTGTAATGTCTTGTCAAGGGAGACGTTACAATATTGAAAATCATAACCTACTTTCAATGCGGCGACAGTGGCTGGTCGCCGGCGCAATCGCCAACTCTATTCTACGCTCTCCTATGTACGTAAATTCCACGGTCAGTCAAGACGACATTACTTGTACGTGAAATGATATCCCTATAGCCGATAAAGATCCTACTACGCATTGCCGATGGCGCGCAAGATTTTTGAAATATCGTTCACTACTATCATTTTTATATCGCAGTTGCAGCAGGAGCTAGTAGCTAACAAACTAAATTCTGCATTCAACCAAGAATATATTCTTATGACAATTCAGAAGCAAGAGGTCACATTAGGAAGGACCTTACTAATTCGAAGAGAATTTGTCTCTGCTTTTTAACTTCAGCTAAATAAAAGTTTACGAAAGAAATATATTAAATTGCTCATCAAAATTTCGAAGGAATATTTTCGTTGTTGTTCGACAAGAATTAGTAGTGTAAATGTTATTATACGTGGAAGCTGACAGAACATGTAAAAAATCTCTTGAAGTATGTATAGTGCTAAATGTGACTTAGGAAAGATACTGAAGATTTTCTAATGGTATAGGGCTGTTTAAAGTTATTTACTATCTTATATTGGACATCAAAAATGTGCGTATAGATGCTACTGTACTGACAGAACATGTAAAATAATCTGGAAATATATAGTGTTAAATGTGACTTAAGAACAAGACTGGTAATCATTCGACTATCACACGGCTGTACAATGATATTTACTTGGGCAATTGTGAAGTTATTACCTGATCAGTCTCATTAAAGAAAAAAACAAATCATTATCTTCAGATACTTTTCAGTTCTTTACAACTTGGAGGTGTAGATACTAAATATTGGCTTATTTTTTATAAAAAGAAATTTGTAATTAATTTAAAGAGAACTAATCTAATTTATAAATCATGCTAATTAGTAACGTACCAGATCGCATTGCCTACGATGCCTGGTTGCAACAATATTTGTCGTCAAATTAGACAGAATATGAGAACGACCTGCAGCTAGATAATCAGTAATAACAATTAATTATTCAATAACCGACAAAAATAATCAAGACTTGTATAAGCTCATTATTAACGTTTACTTTTGTTTTCAAATTCTATTAATATTTAGTAAAAACCGTATAATTGGTGTACTATATTTGTAATATTGATATATATTATGAACATTTAAAAATTCATCTTCTTCAATAAACGCCATGGGTGACAGATACCTAGTAATAAAGAGATTTAAACTATATGAACTAAATGAATTTTAAGAAATTGTTCATGAAGCATAAAAGTTAAATTTGCTTTTAAGAGCCGATATAACCAATAAGTATCACAAAGTGTCATGCAGGAACTAACGAAATAGAAGCACTAAATCGTAATAAAGTTCTAGGTATTCTACAGCGAGAATACGTATTGCCTAAACAAATTAAAAAACCTTTCCACGAACTACCCAGATTTCCTCATTCATAACAAAAGATTTTATAATAGTACTGAAATTAATCATGAAAACGATACAAGAAAAAGATTATCATAAACAAAATACAACTACAAACAAACAATGTTGACATATATAAAATAGTCAAAGAATTATTAAGTAAACACAACACAGTGAGGTTTCCGGTAAAATCTGTATAGATTACTTGCATCAAAATTTAAAACGTTTCATCACACCCCAAACCACAGTGAGACAAAAACTGGATTAATCGACATGATTTATAAGTAGTAAAATTGATGGAGGTACTACTTACCAGTGTAATTAAAAATCTCAAAAATATTTACTTTATAGAAATTGGAGAAATACAAGCAATAGATACATAATTATATAATATATTTATGAACTTAATCGTTAGACTGAAAACTCCATATGTAAAACACAAGCTAGTAAAATGAAAAATATTTCAAAGACTATGAGCATATAACAAACCGATGCACACAATAATTCCTTTGTGCAGTCACGCTCGATAATCGATTGTGGATCTGTTAAACACACTATGAGAAATAAAAACAAGGGGAACTAAGATCGCTGAAAGATTAGGAAGCGTAATGTTCCTTGACTTTACGGAAGAAACAACTCGACTTCCATAAATAACTTCCGTACTCGAGTAAATAACAAACGACTCAAGTAGTTGGGCAGGAAATCTCACGTAATTCAGGTTCAAGTATAGCGCACACACTACAATAAAGCGCTCCTACAGAGCTGGCGAAGAAAAGACAATTTTCTGGAAATGTTTTTTTCCACTAAGTGACCCTCGTCCAAGCGATTTACCACCTTTTATTTGAAACACTGAATCTTAGAAAAAGTGTTATGATGTGAGTAGGAACATTCTTCGAAGTTTCAGTATGCTCTTGCTTATTACTTCGAAAATATGTTTATTTTTGCAAATATATTTACTTATATGCCTTACAGAATACAACAGAGATACAGTGGCTCATTTATGTCAGTAATGTACTGTCACTCCGTTTAAATATAATAGATTATCGTTTCAATTCGTTAAGTAATAATTGAGTTACTAGTGGGTTAATTTCTTTACTCTGAAGTTGTTAGTTGTTAAGCTATATGAAAAATTACTAGAAACAAATTTATCGATGTTATTCTCTAACTGTTCTGTACGCAGCGAGCCTACAAGTGATTGCAGTTAAACCCATTACTACGCCGATGCGGTATTACCTAAGCTATATTGTTACAGGATTGAATTGTTGAAATACTGAAGTGCGGTCAACGAGTATCTGCAAAGATATTTGTGTGTAAAATATATTTTGTATCTGTATTTAGTAGCACAGGACAATTTCGTCAAACTTTTGAGTCAATAAAGTGGTAGATACAAAACTTAATTAAGATAAGCTTTATACACCATTTATGAATCCATTTAAGGAATTTCATATTCTTATTTAATAAACGTGCCATTATATTGAACGATTCATAGATCATTATTAAATAAAATCTACATTATTATGAGCAATCTTGTATACTTAGTAATTTAACGTGTATTTTTTTGGCAGATGTCAAACACTAAATGAACTGTTTTGTATAATATGGTAAACAATAATTTTCTTCGTTGGTAAGTAATCAGGCTTCTTTCACTTTTTCAATCATGCAACGTGTGATGTATAGTAATAAATTTATACACCTCATCAATTCGTTTATATTTGATTAACAACAGATTTTATGAATGTGATGTATAAATTTATGAAGTCATACGCATATGTCAGGATGTATAAATTTAGCGAAGGTAAAATGTAGTTTTAATCGTTATCAAAGTAAAATTATAAGGAAAAGTGAATGTTATAGTTCAAGCTGGTGTCTATCTACGCTCATTCAAACAAAACAGTGCTCTGCCTACTATCCCCTTTTGTATATGTTGTAAGTACGCACGACTCCAGTTAACTATGTTCTGCCTCTCGGTTAAGATCTTTCTTTAAAAAATAAATGTTTTCCAGGTAAATCCCATTTGTTTTAGTATTTTCAGCAAAGTTGTTCGTTCACATGGGAAATCGATTTTGCGTTCTATCACGTGAAGTTGAAGTATTTTTCTACTGGTGGGAACGATTTTCCTGTTTGTGTAAAAGTCTTCAATAACGTCCCTAATTGAGGAGGTTAACAACAGCCTTCTTGTATTTGGGCAGCTTTTGATAATTCTAGGGTGTGCCCCAAACACCACTCGGAGATTATTTTATTTAATTTTGTATTTTTCCAGTTGTTTTATGGGACACTTTTATAGGCTGCACGTTCCGTTTGCCCCAAAAGAGGAATAACAAACTCCTTTTTGTTAGCTCCTTTTCACAGCAGTTATAAATTGGGCAATTACTGTTCTCTCGGAACTATGAACGGTTTTCCCAAGTTTCCGCACGCTGTCCCATTATTAAGTACTGCCTAAGTGATGTGACACAAAATCTGTATCAATAAGACTTGCTTATTGACACTAACATAACACGCTAATAATACGTTGAAATTCACTAACACGTTTATATAAAAAGAAATAATTGTTAAATCCTGTAGTTAAATAGATTCCACTGTTAATCCAACAGTATATTAAACTATTAATATAACAATAAACTGCACGTAAGTAGACATAAAACAATAATTTAAATTGTTGGAATTATTATTTGCCTGACTGTTAGGACGTGGTCTGCTGCTTATATTTAAGACCATTGGAGGCCATCTTCAGTGTCAGAAGCGAATAAAACAAACTGGCACGGTGTCCGCCAGTTTACCCCAGTACTGTGGTAGAGACTATGTCTCTATCTAGGATAGTCTCTACATAAGTACTGGGGTAAATTAACGGACACCGTGGCAATGTTTCAATCGTTTCTGACACTGAAACTGGCCTCTGATGGTAGGAACGAAAAGTCTGCCTTGAATATAAGCATTAAACCACGCGCTGACAGCCCGGCAAATAATAATTCCAACAATTTAAGTTACTGTTTTAGGTCTGTTTACGTGTAGTGTATTGTTATATTGATTGAGTAATACAGTGTTGGATTAACAGTGGAGTGTATTTAACTAGAGTGTTTAACAATTACTTCTTTTTATAATTAAACGTGTTAGTGAATATAAACGTGTTATCAACATTGTTATTAACAGTGTTAATAATCAGATCTTAATAATTTATACAGATTATCTGTCACATGACATAGGCAAAATACTTAATAATGGACAGGGGACGAAGAAGTGGGACATCATTCATAGCTCCGAGAGAACATTAATTACCCACGTTTATAACTGCTTTGAAGAGGAAGCTAACAAAAGGAGCGTGTTGTTCCTCTTTCGGGGCCAACGGAACGTGAAAGCCTAAGGAATTGTGGTAATTAAGCATTTATTTTCCGTGTCTGTGCCCCAGAGGCATAAGACACCGTCTACGTTTTTATAAAATAGAGCTTTTTATATAGTGTTAATGTACAGACTGTCCTCTCTGTACTAGTATTGGCACTATCTCCTAGTTATTCTTATGCAGCCAATACACATGTTTAAAATAACACTATCTCGTATTGATTCTTGAAGCAAACAAAATGTCTCTTAGTTCCCTGTAAAGTACTCTGTTAATGTGACATGGTGTCTTATGTCTCTGGTGCACAGACACGGAAAATAAATGCTTATAAAAAAACAACGCCTTGACACCACGTGGTTTAAAGAATAATTGCTGTCTCATAACGTATATAAAGCTGTTTTCCGGCGTGAGAACTATGTGGGCAATGTACCTGCAAAACAATTACCTTGGTTATATTTATGTAAATAGTCATATTGTAAAACTTGACATGTCGGCCACGTACGAGAGGCTGAAACACGTGTACTCTTATGTACAGTTACCTTTACATGTATGATAAGGCCACCTGTGTATGTTACGTGAATTATCAGCGTATAAGAACTTGCTCGTTCAACGAAGTAGACTGAAAACTATTGCCCGGATAGATCCGTGATTTTTTTCATTTCTCGCCTTAATTTTAAAATGCTATTAAAGTCTTAAAGACGTTAGTTTTTCTGACATGTGAGAGATTAAAAACCACACAAGGTGAAAGGTAAGAACAAAAAGTAAACACGAAAGTAATAATAGGCATCTAACAGGAGAAAATTCACTTAAAATTAATTTGAAATAATACGTAAGAATAGTTTTATCTTGCGTGATACAATGTTAATTTCCTTCGCTGTTGTAAATTGTGTTTCATTTCATAGACTTCTATTTTTTTATGCGTAATAATTAAATATCTCACTGCATACATATTTATAAGTTACATCTCCTTAGTAAAGGAAGTTGTACTGTGGTTTGCTTAATGCGTTTAGCAAAAGATATCTATCTAATTTGATCTTCCTCATTCTTCTCAACTTGCAAGTCTCTTTTGCAGACTTTACATGAAAATCTTATTTTTTTAAAGTGTGGGTTATTAGTATAAGTGTAAGTGTATATTAGTATAAGTGTTATTGTATAATGCGTAGCTTATCTTTCGTTTGAAAATCTGCGTCTATGTACACGCTATAGAGATTGTTTTGTATTGTAACTTGTAAATAAAAATTAAATTTTATTGTTTGTAATTTTTGAGTTACAATTTGAAATCCAAAGTACTCCTTAGTTGCCAGTTGATACTTATTATCAAGAATTTTATTTTAGTTGAAAATATCTCATAGATATCCTATAAATTGCCGGCATTTTCACTAGAAGTATAGTAGATAATGTGTTAGGGCAATTAAATCAATTATGTTCACATTACCTTCAACAAACTTTTAAATGTGGTCTTGATAATATAATTTTACCAAATATCTTGACAGTAAAAATATTAAAACTATAATGGTTTTGAATTTTTTTTTTGTAGTTGTGTATACAAATTTGTATATGGATACTGATAAGGCAGGTCAAACATGACGCTCAATTGTAAGTACTACTACTATGACTTACCATAACTGACATGAATACTATAAGTATCAAATATAGTAGTATTTCATTGTAGTTTATAAGTATCAATACTGATAAAAAGTTTTAGTTTTATTTCTACGAAAATTGCTAAAGCATTGTACATACAAATGTAATAAATAAGGCAAAAAAATGTTACCCTGTTATTTAAAAATCTGTTTACATTTAAATTTACAATTATGTGTTTATGACAGCATTATAGCCTGAAATAATTTATTCCATTATTTCTATAAGCAGTAATCAATAGAATAGCTCATTATTATTACTGTTGTTGTTTTTTTATTATTATTATGATTAATTTTAAAAGGATATAAACCAAACACAAATTAATATTTTTACAAACATATGAGATGGAGCCGTACAACGTTAACTAATGTAACGGTTTATATAAAGGTCCCTGTTACAAATAGACAATGCTAGGATACACAAGGGTGCGAAGATGTAATAAATGAAACCACTTACATATCTTGACAAAGAGGCAATGGGAAACAACGTACAGCCCTCTTTTTCGCAAGGCAGGGGAAATATCACATAGAATTCATATTGAGACAGACCATACGCAGGGCGACGAGGTAAATTATCTTGAGCGATGCTGACCGGTAAAGTCAATTTAGTGAAGGGGTTCTGTATAATGACATCAGACAACCATTATTTTGCTTTCGTTTGAATGAGTGCAGTTATAAAATTTGTGAACGAACATATAAAAACACGCTTCTTCACGCATCTTTACAAAGATTCTTAAAAGCACCACTGAAAATAAGTGAACGTTTGGTTAAAAAAAAATAAATCAATAAAATACCATACACGTTGAAAACAGCATGTACCCTTCTAGGGCAAAATGTTTTTTAAGGTGGTGTCTATAATGTCTATTAAAAGTTTATATAACATAACTAGATGCTTGCAAAACTTGTAAAATATTTAAATCTTATTGTACTTACTGTTGATAGTATTTTTGTTTGGCAAATAATCGATCACAATCCATTCACGGCAAACGCTCACACCTTAAGTTTTTGCGGTCAATATTTCAAGCACCTGTTGGCATTTGCTTCTCCGCTGAAAAAAGTGTGAATAAGATTGTGAACTTTTTGTAAATATAAATAAATTTATTTACAAAATTTGTATATGTTTGCTTTTACACTTATACAAAAAAAATTACAATAACACTTATGTTAGCATTACAATCAGTTATGTATTGGTATTTATATGATGTACTCTGATGACGTGTTGTTACTGACTACTTGTAAAACTATTTACTCTCTTCATATTAAAAATAGTAAATTGTATTTGAAGATTCATATTTTATAAAATATTTACATGCAAATATTAAAAATCTATATATGTAAAACTAAATACAAATTGTCCCCTCTCCACAAAAAAGAAACCATATATACATATCCAAAAACAGAATATAAAATTATCTACGGAAATATAAAACCATAATAAACAAGGAGAAGAGGCCTTTTTTCTCATTTTCTTCCGTGAAAAGGCGCAAAACATTGTTTGCATAAAGTCATCTTGCATGTGCTACAAGCTAACTTGCTACGTTTTGCTTTGCTTCATGTACTGCAAAATGCACATCTCCTAGACGTACCAGCTGTAGGCATGTGCTCAGTTACATTATTGAACTGCATGAAACCTAATTCTTCATCCCCTTTTTTAAATTTTGCTTTACTCACCATAAACTTTGGGCTGGGTGGACTGACGGTCCTCTTTTCAATTTTGAGCAGATATTTCCAATTAACTCATTAACCATAGCACTTTTATATGGCAGATGTGAGAGGTTTTTTTTTCAGCTATATTATTAGTTTTCTTATACAATATGTATGCATTTAAAGCTGCAGCATCAATAAAATAAAATAAAAGAAAATTTTTATCCACCCACGCCTTGACTTCCAAGGAATGTTATACGATGAATGGTGCTTGGTCGAATCTGTCCATCCCTCCCATGTAGCGATTGTAGTCCGCAATCGACTTAGGGCAAGAAACGCTTTCCTTTTTCCATACCTTGTTACGCCTGATTAAAAATGCTGTTTCCTCTGGGTTGTTCATATTACTACAAACAAAGACACATTTCCTACCTCTGTGTCTCCCCTGGCTATTACACTCTAGCACAATGATGTCACAAAATTACTCAGTAAAAATATCATGAAAATCTCCATTGGAAATACTAAATTTACTGGTAGTTTCGAACCAAATGGTTCTGAAAATGCGTGATAGTCATATTGACAGGGTTTTCCCTTTGTATAGAAAATTTTAGTCTCCTTGAAACTCCTGAACGTGTACTTGGAACATCATCACCTAATTAGGAATCAGAATCTAGAGTCTGATCGTGGATGAACTATCTCATCATCTGAGTCAGCAGTGCTGTCATCTGATTCAGATTCTACGTCCATGCCTTCAGCGCTATTCCTAGCTTGAGCTTCGTTGGTGTATCTGGGCCTTGAAACTGTGAGTACATCCTCAGCATCTAAATCCCCTCCATACTCAGAATCAGACCCAACGCCATCCAGAAATTTGTCTAGCTGCCGGTATATTTCAGACAGCCTCAAAAAATCCGACTTTCCCCTCTTGGCTTATGTCCTAAATTTAAGAACGTATTTATATATTAGAACTTTGCATAGACTGTAATGTTTGTGTATTAAAAAAAAATTGGCACAGTTAAAAAATGAGAGTATCATCAACAAATATGACGGAAAAGTGTCACTTTGTATCATAGCATGTGTACCACTTCATTGCATTTGCATATAACATTTAAGCGCATTATTGTATTTTTAAAAGTATCTAATATATGTGTCAAATAAATGCTGCTGTAATAAAAAATATAATAAAACAGAATATTATTTGTGCAGAACTATTTGTTTACAAATAAAGAACAGCCATGCACTTCAAAAAAATTGAATTTATGTAGGTCAGCTCTATCTCTCCGTATAAAAACATAATTCTGGCAGTTATTGATATTAATTATAATACAAAATTAAGCCAGGTTACTGTCATAAAAATTAGTTGGGACTATGTTATCTTAACAAGTAACATTAATACTGTAAATATAAACACTTACCACCAAGAGAAGCAAACGATGTACATAACAGACACCGTGAAGGCTTTATGGTTCAGTTTTTGACCACAATCTAAATTATTCTGTAAAAGAATGCTGCAATCTGTTAGAAAACAATGTAACTTCATTATGGCTATGATTTCAACAACAGTCTGTTCGAGGAAACGGTTCCCTCTGTTGTGGTTACTTGATCAGTCTAAAACAATAGGCATTTTAAAAGTTGTGAGAGGAGGTTGAATACATAGACCACAAACTTATAAAGGGAACCACATCAAACGCAATATAGCTTTAGCAACTTAAATTTAAAAATTCTGATGATTTACGCTTTAGTTTTTATAATTTTTAACCAGTCTGTAATACTTCTAAGTTGCTAAACATATTTTGTCTACGCAATTCGCTGTTCAAGACAAGTTTGCCTGTCCTGGCCGTATACAACTTAACATCTTTATTTAGTAGTAAAATACGAAATCAAACGTAATGTACCTGTTTGTATCCGTGTTTGTGTAACTGATAATTAATATGAATCATTATTTTTCATAATCTGCAAATTTAAACTGACGTATAACAAATTATGAGAGACGTGACGCGTTTTACATTATATATTTACAATAATGTCAAACGTGTGTAAACGAAAAGGCTTTTGTATTTACGAAAATATTAGCTTCATATAAAATGTGCGGTATCTTATTCCTAGTTATAAAAACAATCTTATTTTATAACACATACATTATATTTAAAGAAATACGTCTTATGGAGGCGATTACCATTACAATGGTAAAACATTTTCTACCCTTTCCCTTTCTAAAAATTTTATTTTAACATAATTAGAACAAGTTGAGTTTAAAGTACATGATATTATCAACGTATGAAAATATAATGTGTTATTTCCAAAAATTTGATATCTCAATGATATATTCAAAACTGCGTTAAAAAGCATAGTCTTCAAGTTGTAATGGCTTTGAAGTTCACTTAGTGCTGCGGTTTATTAAACCATAATTACTCACTGTTAATGTTTAATGCTCCTCGAGAGCACATTGTACGAGAGCTATTTAGAAACTAAGTTCCGATAGAGTATAAAAGGAAAGTAAGAATACATTTACAAAACGTTTTTATTGCTATTTGAAGTACACACCTTTTGGTTGTATATAGTTTTCGTCATTTTCGAAACACTTTTCTTAGCGAGGCACCAAACTTTGTATACACTCGTCTTAGAAATTTCCCACCTGTGATTTAAACCACGTATTAATAGGTTGTTTGACATCGTTGGCCACCAAGAAAGGATTTTTCATGCTTGAAAAGTTGTTGTTCGCTTGATGTAAGGTCTGGGTTGTAAGGTGGATGATCAAATTGTTGCCAGCCAAACTTTTTGTGGCGATGTTGCAGCGGCAGTGTATCTGCAGAGTGTGTAATGCCATGATTCACCTCAATGTCCTTGAGACTTGTCCCTGAGTCTTACGTCGCTTCCTCTGGTTAGGACTTAGTGAAGAAGTCTTATCCATCTTGGTACCACTAAATCGTTTACTGCTTCTTTTCCATAAATATCGAAATCTGACGGTAAAATTCAATTTTTGTAACGCATTTCGCATTCAAGAACCGAATCACATACCTACTTTCACACGCAGCGGGCGTCTCGAATTACTTCGACATTACTAACATGTCCAGAAAGATTACTCAGTGCACAGTTGTTTACAAATGGCGTTGATGGCTTTCCAAGGAATCAACAAACTGGCCGCGCATGCGCAACAGCGTGACGGAATCAATACGGTGCCAATATTTAAAAACAGATCTTACTTTTTCAATAAACATCGTGTATCAAATAAATAAACAAAGACAAATAATTATTATAGCGTATTCACATTATTAAGATCAATGTTTATTCGGTGATGCCTTACGTTGTGTACAAAAATTGTACTTTATGGAAGGCACAAAAGGGAATTGTGTTACTAGTTGTGTTTTGCGTGGTAGCTACTTAGGAATACGTATTTTCTTGGTGGAAAGTCAATTTTAATAAATGGCCTTCTATCGGCTACATTCACTCAAACGTATGTACTTACGTGCGTGCCCGACCGAGTGAGTGTGCTTGCGTGAACCTGAATTACGTAGCATTTCCTACGTGACCCGAGTTGAATATTGAATTCTTGTGATTCTTTCATCCCTTATGTTAAAGTGTGTTTACGAACCCGTCACTTTATTAATTCTGATATCTTTTTCGATTTCCTTTTGCTTCAGCTAACTCACAAAGGCCATATTCTTCATAACATATTTTAATTTTTTGAAATAAAAATGTGTTTAAAATGATTTTAATTGAAAGTTCGGCATTCAAATAGAACTATTCTTATCCTCTTGGTAAGGTGATTAGTATATGGTTATCACACCGTAACGGAAAATACAGGGAGGACGTCCCAGGACAAGAGGTTTTTGTGAGAATCAGAACGGGATGTCGCCTATCGGCCTAAGCAGAAGAAGAAGAAGAAGAAGAAGAAGAAGAAGAAGAAGAAGAAGAAGAAGAAGAAGAAGAAGAAGAAGAAGAAGAAGAAGAAGAAGAAGAAGAAGAAGAAGAAGAAGAAGAAGAAGAAGACGGAGAAGGGAAAGAAATAGTAGTAGAAGAAGAAGACGGAGAAGGGAAAGAAATAGTAGTAGAAGAAGAAGAAGATGATGATGATGATGATGATGGTGATGATGATGATGACGATGAAGAAAAGAAAAAGGAGTGCTTCACTTAACTTCATATAATTCTTTATCTAGCCAATCTTAAATATTTCTAAAAATCTGAAACAATCAAAAATCTTAACAATTAACTCTTTCTAACAATTAGTGCTGCTTCTATAACATAAGGAACTACTTTTCTAACTAAGGGAATTTATTCACCAAAATTTAATAAATCATTCAATAGAGCTGCATCATTTTACTTCCATGTTCCGTAAGGAAATTGAAGTATGGTGATCGCGAAAAAAATTGTGTTCTAGATAAGGGCTGATTCTGCTTGTAGGCCTACTACCGTCAAAACCTGAAGAAAAGTAATTTTCTGAAAAGTGTGCCTGTGTGTAGAATTTTTTCTATGGCGAACAATAACTGCCGCAAATTCAAACAGAATCAAATAATGTTTTGCATGTGCCCAAGTTGTAGCAAGGCCTGTTGATTTTGGTGAAGTTCGGTTAAGGGGAACGGGTAGTTTACCTGCAACGTTTTACGTTTTAACAAGAGAAAAGTACTTAATTTTTATAAATAAATTATCCTACAAAAAAGTTCATAATAATCCACTGTGGAAATGTAGATGAAATACCTATAAATGAAAAAAGTAGTTGAAGGAGGGGGGTAATTTTTTATAAATAAAAACTATAGTTGAAAGGGAGGGGGATAATATTTTGTATGTGTACTACGTTATCGGCAACAAACAAGTAGTTTCTATTGAAATATTTCATTTCAATTTATGAAACATAAAACTTGATTTACAAGAAACACACCTAACTTGTTAGAAATTATCAAACCGAATTCAAGTAAATGATTTTAAATATAAAATATCGGTTTGGAGAACCATACATGACTTCCATATTCTAAGATTTATATTTAAAATCATTTTCGAAATGAAATATTACCATAGAAACTACTTCTTTCTACTTACTGCTTCAGCCTTAACCACAATACTGTGGTCACTAACGTATACCACCTCACGTTATCGCACTCGATTTTCACTGATGATGGAAGTCGATGGCATTGCCGGAACGTCTGGTTTTGTAGAAAACATTGGACTACGGCCAAATATCCCGGGAAGGAATTTTAACAAAAACTACTTCTTTGTTGCCGATAACGTTGTACACATATATATCAGTGGCGAAGTTACATGGAGGCAATTGAGGCAATGCCTACCATAAAAAATTCTGTAGAATAAAAATTATAAACACGTATGAACTACATAACACAAAAATTATACATTGTTACTGCGACTGTCAAATTTATTAAACCGAAACGTGCTTTATTGAACGACCGCTAGATGGTGACAGGTGAGATTCGACATAGCTCGTTTAAAGCGAATGAGGCAACCTGAACTTGCCTCAGCGTTTTTTGTATACATCGTATGTAAGCAATGTAGTGGTGTGATAGGGAAGTGAAGGGAGGGGGGATTTTCCGGCGCTGTACACATAGAGCGTCGAGGCATGCCTCACTTCTGTGGTCCAAACAGTTAAGTTAAAGCGCCTGTGTTGTTTCTAAGTGTGTTTATTTTATGCGGTTATTAAAAGTGTCACTGTTATTCTGCTGAACTAACAGATGAGCAAGATTGTTATTTGAATTATTTGTAACATTAAACATATAAAGAAACTAATCAAGTATAAAAATTTGAAGTTCAATCAGTTGTATTATTGTGTATGACTAATACAAGGATTGTTCAATAGAAACACGTATAGAGCTGTAAAGCATTTTTTATTCAACGATTTTAAAAGAAGTCTCCAATAACATTAAGACATGAGTTCCACTGTTGCGCTAACCTGTAGACTCCCTGCAAGTAAAATTCTTACGGCTGTTTGTGAAACCATTCGGTTACAGCAAACTCTACCTCAGCGTCCGATTTGAACCACCGTCCTTTTAGTGATTCCTTAAAAAAAAATTAAGATAAGATTTTTGCCTACCCATTAATTAACTACTAGCTTCGCCACTGATATATATAAAAAATATGCATAAAATTAATGGCTTGTATAAGTTAATGATTGATCTCCATTAAGTAGTGATCAAGTTTCCAAAGTTTTAATATTATGATGTCCGTAATTAAAACATCAGAGCAGGTATAGTGTGTATGAGGGTACACCATGGACAAAAATTTTCAACATTTCCTATTGAGCGTTGCTTAGAGTAAAGCTGCGAATCTACAGTGTACGTTTCACAGAACAAACACGCGAAAAAGAAGGAGCGCTCCGAAGTCACTCATGGGCCCTCAGCATCTTGCAGATGGTTCATTCCCTAAAGACGAAAAGTCTGTCTATGAATCGTTCCTCTGTAAACACGTGCAGTTACACTGCCCAGCGATCCACAGGAAGCAAATCGCTATACACGCTGGACATTTTTTCGGATTGCACGCGTTATGTTGGTATGGGTTTCGGCACTTACCATTTAAAAAGGGTGCAAATGTAAGAAACTAAACATGAGTGAGGCCAGAAATAACGCGAATTGTGTGTGTGTGTGTGTGTGTGTGTGTGTATTCCCTGCCTTTTTATTGCGGTAGTCATAATAATAAAATGGAAACGTAAACATTACATAACTGAGATATGCTTGCCTGGCACGAATGATATAGACGTTTGTAACAAAATTTTCTGTTTGTACATTTTGAGTGTAAATTAATCCATTATACTATTAACTCATACATGATTTACATTAAAATAAAAAATTATAATTTTATTGCCTGCCAACAAAATTATTTTATTTTTAACAATTACCATTGTTTCAAAAAGTTTAAATGAATTTTCAAGTACTTTACTGTTGTTAAAACGTAAAAGGTTGCTGATAAACTACCCCTTCCCCTTAACCGATCTTCACCAAAATCGAAAGTCCTTGAGATCTCTACAATTCAGGTATGTATGCAAAAAATTATTTGATTCTGTTTGAATTTGCGGCTGTTATCGTTTGCCATAGAAAATTACACTTGATAAAAAAACGTTGCTGGTAAACTACCCCTTCCCCTTAACCGATCTTTACCAAAAACAATAGGTCTTGAGTACTCTACAAGTCAGGTCTGTATGCAAAACATTATTTGATTCTGTTTGAATTTGCGGCTGTTATCGTTTACCATAGGATATACCCTTGTTAAAAAAACGTTGCCGGTAAACTACCCCTTTTCCTTAACCGATCTTCACCAAAAACAATAGGTCTTGAGAACTCTACAAATTAGGGGTGCATGCAAATAATCTTTTGATTCTGTTTGAATCTGCGGCTGTTATCGCTTGCCATAGAAAATACCCTTGTTAAAACATAAAACGTTGCAGGTAAACTACCCCTTTCCATCAACCGATCTCACCAAAAACAATAGATCTTGAGAACGCCATAATTCAGAGCTGTATGCGAAACATTATTTGATTCTGTTTGAATTTGCGGCTGTTATCGTTTGCAAAAAAAAAAAAATTACCCTTGATAAAAAACCGTTGCCAGTAAACTACCCCTTTCCCTCAACCGATCTTCACCAAAAACAATAGGTCTTGAGTACTCAACAAGTCAGGGCTGTATGCAAAAAATTATTTGATTCTGTTTGAATTTGCGACAGTTATCGTTTGCCAAAAAAAATCTACACACAGATAGACAGTCAGACACACAGACAGACACACACACAGACACTTTTCGAAAAACGACTTTTTTCATGTTTTGAGTGTAGTACAATCAGAATCTGCAATAATCTCGCACACGATTTTTTTTGCCATCACCATACTTCCGTTTCCTTAAGGAATATGGAAGTAAAATTACTTAATTTTACTTCCATATTCCTTAAGGAAACGGAAGTATGGTGATTGCAAAAAAAATCGTGTTCGAGATTATTGCAGTTTCTGATTGTACTACACTCAAAACATGAAAAAAAGTCGTTTTTCGAAAAGTGTCTGTGTGTCTATCTGTCTGTGTGTAGATTTTTTTCTATGGAAAACGATAACTGCCGTAAATTCAAACAGAATCAAATAATGTTTCGCATACTGCCCTGAATTGTAGAGTTCTCAAGACCTATTGTTTTTGGTGAAGATCGGTTAAGGGAAAGGGGTAGTTTACCTGTAACGTTTTATGTTTTAACAAGGCTATTTCATATGGCAAACGATAACAGCTGCAAATTCAAACAGAATCAAAAGATTATTTGCATACAGCCCTAAATTGTAGAGTTCTCAAGACCTATTGTTTCTTGTGAAGATGAGGTAAGGGAAAGGGGTAGTTTACCTGCAACGTTTTTTAACAAGGTTATTTTATATGGCAAACGATAACAGCCGCAAATTCAAACAGAATCAAATAATGTTTTGCATACAGCCCTGATTTGTAGAGTACTCAAGACCTACTATTTTGGTGAAGATCGGTTAAGGGGAAGGGGTAGTTTACCTGCAACCTTTTTTTTATCAAGCGTATTTTATATGGCAAACGATAACAGCCGCAAATTCAAACAGAATCAAATAATTTTTTGCATACATCCCTGAATTGTAGAGATCTCAAGGACTTTCGATTTTGGTAAAGATCAGTTAAGGGGAAGAGGCAGTTTACCTGCAACCTTTTACGTTTTAACAACAGTAAAGTACTTGAAAATTCATTTAAACTTTTTGAAACAATGGTAATTGTTAAAAATAAAATAATTTTGTTGCCAGGGAATAAAATTATAATTTTTTCATTTTAATGTAAATTATGTATGAGTTAATATCTTTATATACAGTATATAATTTTTCTGTACGTGTGTATGTTACTGAACTCCTCCATGTATAAAATAATATATCGTTCGTGGCAGGTAAGCATATCTCAGTTATATAATGTTTACGTTTCCATTTTATTATTATGCATACAGCAATAAAAAGGCAGGTAAGAGAGAGACACACACACACAATTCACGTTATTTCTGGCCTCACTCATGTTTATTTTCTTACATTTGCACGCTTTTTAAATGGAAAGTGGCGAAACCCACACCAACATAACGCGTGCAATCCGAAAAAATGGACATCAATTTGCTTCCTGTGGATCGCTGGGCATTGTAACTGCACGTGTTTACAGAGGAACGATTCATAGACAGACTTTTCATCTTTAGGGAATGAACCCTCTGCAAGATGCTGAGGGTCCATGAGTGACTTCGGAGCGCTCCTTCTTTTTCGCGTGTTTGTTCTGTGAAACATACACTGTAGATTCGCAGCTTTACTCTAAGCAACGCTCAATAGGAAATGTTGAAAATTTTTGTCCACAGTGTACCCTCATTCACACTAAACCTGCTATGATGTTTTAATTACGGACATCACAATATTAAAACTTTGGAAACTTGAGCACTACTTAATGGAGATCAATCATTCACTTATACAAGCCATTAATTTTATGCATATTTTTTATATATATATGTATACAACGTTATCGGCAACAAAGAAGTAGTTTTTGTTAAAATTCCTTCCCGGGATATTTGGCCGTAGTCCAATGTTTTCTACAAAATCAGACGTTTCGGCGATGCCATCAACTTCCATCATCAGTAAAAATCGAGTACGATAACGTGAGGTGGTATACGTTAGTGACCACAGTACTGTGGTTAAGGCTGAAGCAGTAAGTAGAATGAAGTAGTTTCTATGGTAATATTTCATTTCGAAAATGATTTTAAATATATATCTTAGAATATGGAAGTCATGTATGGTTCTCCATACCGATATTTAGAACATTCAAGTCATGCATGGTTCACTATTCCCATATTTTAATTTCTTTTAATTCAATTCTATTGAATATGAAATGGAATTGAATATAAATATCCAATTCTAATTTGTCTGTTCGTCAGTAATATCCTGTCTCTACCATTCTTAACTTGGTCTAATAAAAACTAAATAGTAACTCCCGAATTACCTCTGAAAACGAATTTTAATTTAGTTTTCTGATTATCCGAGAGAGTAGTTTCTACAGGTCTGTAGATACTATTCGAATACCCCATTTATTAAGTAAAATTGAAAATCTCAATCTTGGTGTTACAATCCAAGCCTCATCCAAATTTTCTTTTTAGCCACATACCTCAAGAGCGGTTTCACTTAAGTCTACATCCTTAGAATTAACTCTATCCCAAGCTTTGTCTTAAATTTTCTTATTACATATACACATCTATTTTCAGCTCTAGAAGAATTAAGGTTTCATATGTTGCGTTCTCTAGGAGCTTCATCAAGAGGATTAATAGCTACATCCCCTCTAGCAAAATTCTTGTTTATTTTTGTCCTAGGTCCTGGAAAGTTATATACAGGAGCATGCCATTCAGAAGGCAAATTTTTCAGAATCGTATTAAACAATCCTGATTAAATTTTATCATCTCTGAATATAGGTCCAGTTAATGGAAATACAAATCTTATAAAGCAACTCTATTCCTCTAGGAGAATAAACTATCTCTTCTATCTTACATGAAAAATACTGAATTATACCAAACTTCTCATTATGAAACCATTATTACCAGCATTTTGCTGAGCACAGATATAGTTCAATCTATTAAATAGTTAATTCAAATTATCAGCATATTTGTATAGAAGACTGAAACTAATAATATTTTGGGGAAAATGAAAGAATTTGAACTAATTAATGAAGAACAGTCTTGTGCACACCAACACTTAAGTGCATAAATTTTAACCAATGCTATATACTAACAGACAAATACTGAAACCAATTTAGAAAAACCGTGTTTAAAAAAAGAATTTATATTTGAAGTTATATTTGTAAGTACATGGAGAAAGAATTATTAGGGAGATGAAGTTTCAGAATATAATAATACGTGTGAGGTAGAAAGACTAAGACAACAGAGAGACAAATTAAATTGGAAGGGAATAGAAAGAAGTGAGAGACAGGCAGTCAGAAAACGAGAGAGAGCGAGTGAAGAGGACAATGGAGGCCAAGACAGCATTATGATCTGAGAGAGCTTTATGGAGTAGCGGACATAGTTGCAGTAGTGAAGGCGTAAAGGTTTAAATGGTTGGGGCACGTGGTAAGACTGAGAAGTGATCGAGGCCAAAAAATAGTGTTGAAAACGATGACGGAGGGAGTAAGGAGGAGAGGACGTCCAAGGACGAGATGGTATGAAGATGTCGACGGATGCGAGTGGCAGCAGGTTGGAGGAGTAAGGCTCTGGACAGAGACAAGTGGAGGATTATCACTGAGCAGACCAGGGTTCTACAGGGACCGTAGTGCCAAAAGAAGGAGAAGAATAAATAAATTAAGTTTTCAATGCTCGGTAGCCATTAAATGCTTTTTACTGATAAACTGATACGTTCTGTAGACGAATTACAGACATAGTAAGCCGTTTCATTTTAATAAAGCTTAATGACTTTTTAATAGTATTAAGAAGTAAAAACGTACTTAGACTGATGCAAGTAGAAAAGTCAATACAAGAAAATAAAGTAAATTCCTACAAGGCAAGTTAACTGGGACAGTTTCGTGGATACATGAGGTTGCTCAATGAAGTGAAAGCAAATAAAACGTAAATGTTATCACGGTTTCGGGGAACCAAAGCAATCTGCAGTAGCATACTTTAGCCACGTCGTCACAGCTGCTGCACTTTTTGTTCTGTACAGTCTACGTAACCAGTGACAGTTTACTGATCGCATTTCACGTAGTTTACGTTGTGGAATAACGTTTGTTTTCATGTTACTGTACGTGGGGCGATTGTTTGCTGATAACAGAAAGCTTTTTGTTCAAGTCACGTAACGCTACTAGATTCTTTGCCCGATGATTACTAACATCGACAAGGTGTGATAAACATTGTCTTATTATTTATTCTCTAACTATTAATTATGTCAATACTCTGAATTACATTTATATGCACGCTTCCTGATTTTTATTGATTACTTAAATTAATAAAAAATTATCAATCATTGACTACAGTGTACTGGTTGCAGGTAAATGCAAAATTAAAGGTGATTTGTCAGTAAAAGGTTTGATTTGCCTACCAACATTAAAAAGTTTGATTTGCGTGCTATTCGTTTACGTGACACAACTTTACGTGTACAGTAATTTGAAAGAAATTTTATTGGCGACTTGTTATGGCTTGCTGAAACTGTATCTGGAATATTTGGTACAGCAATTGAAGGGTTCCGATTCGTAAAGAATTTTAAATGCCAGAAATAAAATTTCTGGGGAAAATCAAAGTAATGTAAATGATTCGTATAAGAAAGACAGCGCTGTTTCAAATACAAATGTTACTCATTTACGCTAATTAGTGTTCTATAATAGCTATAATGTGAACAGCACACCCTAGTACTTTTAACCTTGGCATTGATTTTAAAAAGTTTACGTTTGGTACTGATGTTATTTAATTATAAAATAATAGTCCAGAAACTCATTTAAAAAATCAAACCTATCTTTTTTTTATTAAAGACTGTTACGACGGTCTCACTGATCGTCGCATGGTACAGTGGAACACAAAATACAGACACCAACGAAGTCACTAATAATCAGATTTAATTAATCACAAATAACAATTCGTAATCAACTCGTACAATTAGTCAACTTAAATTTGTACATACAAAATAATACTGTTATTTGCGAAGAATTCCGAACTAATTGTAACACAACAACCACTTGATATCACTTGATAAATCGCCCAAAATAAACTGATTGACAAAGCCAGCTCCTTCTGATTAAATCGGTAGCACAAGTGTCCCACAATAAACAGAATTAAAACTATTCCACACCACTATAAAAAAATTATTCCGATCAACGCTATCAAGCTTCACAGCTCATCATCAGACTGGAAATATACCCGATATGTCAACCGATATATTTCCTATCTGATGATGAGCTGTGAAGCTTGAAAGCGTTAATCAGAATAATTTTACTTCCATGTTCCTTAAGGAAATGGAAGTATGGTGATGGCAAAAGAAAACGTGTTCGAGATTATAGCAGATTCAGATTGTACTACACTCAAAACATGAAAAAAAGTCATTCTTCCAAAAGTGTGTGTGTGTGTGTGTGTGTGTGTGTAGATTTTTTTTTGGCAAACGATAACAGCCGCAAATTCAAACAGAATCAAATAATTTTTTGCATACAGACCTTATTTGTAGAGTACTCAAGACCTTCTGCTTTTGGTGAAGATCGGTTAAGGGAAAGGGGTAGTTTACCAGCAACCTTTTTTTTAATCAAGGGTAAGTTTTTTTATATGGCAAACGATAACAGCCGCAAATTCAAACAGAATCAAACACTTTTTTGCATACAGACCTGAATTGTAGAGTACTAAAGACCTAATATTTTCGGTGAAGATCGGTTAAGGGAAAGGGGTAGTTTAACAGCAACGTTTTTTTATCAAGGGTAATTTTTTCTATGGCAAACGATAACAGCCGCAAATTCAAAGAGAATCAATTAATCTTTTGCATACTGCCATGAATTTTAGTGTTCTCAAGACTTGATGGTTTTGGTGAAGATCGGTTAACGGAGTAGGGTAGTTTACCTGCAACATTTTATGTTTTAACAAGGGTAATTTTTTTTATGACGAACGATAACTGCCGTAGATTCAAACAGAATCAATTAATCTTTTGCATACTTTTTTGAATTATACAGAACTCAAGGTCTGTTGATTTTGTTGAAGATCGTTAAGGGAAAGGGGTAGTTTACCTGCAACGTTTTACATTTTAACAAGGGTATTTTTTATGGCAAGCAATAAAAGCCGCAAATTCAAACAGAATCAAATACATTTTTGCATACAGCCCTCAATTGTAGAGTACTCAAGACCTATTGTTTTTGGTGAAGATCGTTAAGGGAAAGGGGTAGTTTACCTGCAACGTTTTACATTTTAACAAGGGTATTTTTTATGGCAAGCAATAAAAGCCGCAAATTCAAACAGAATCAAATACTTTTTTGCATACAGCCCTCAATTGTAGAGTACTCAAGACCTATTGTTTTTGGTGAAGATCGGTTAAGGGAAAGGAGTAGTTTACCTGCAACATTTTATGTTGTAAGAAGAGAAATGTTTCCATGACGATAGATAACTGCCGCACATTCAAACAGAATCAAATATTTTTTTGCATGCATCCCTGAATTGTAGAGGACTGAAGGTCTATTGATTTTGGTGAAGATCGGTTAAGAGAAATGGGTAGTTTACCTGGAACATTTTATGTTTTAACAAGAGTAAAGTACTTAATTTTGATAAATAAAGTATCCTGATAAGAAGCTCATAATAATCCACTGTAGAAACGTAGATGAAATATCTATAAATGAAGAGGTTAGGTGAATGGATCGGGGGTAATTTTCTATTAATGAAAATTATAGTTGAAGGGGGAGGGGAGAATTTTTTTTATGTGTACTACGGCAACAAAGAAGTAGTTCTTTGTTAAAATTCCTTCCCGGGCTGTTTAGCCGTAGTCCAATGTTTTCTCCAAAACCAGACTTTTCGGCAGTGCCATCGACTGCCATCATCAGTGAAAATCGAGTGCGAAAACGTGAGGTGGTATACGTTAGTGACCACAGTACTGTGGTTAAGGCTGAAGCAATAAGTAGAAAGAAGTAGTTTCTATGGAAATATTTCATTTCGAATATGATTTAAAATATAAATCTTAGAACATGGAAGTCATGTATGGTTCTCCATACCGATATTTTCTAAAGTGATGTGCAACAGTGTTAATTCTGTTTGTGATTATAACCACTAACACAACTTTAGTATTCCAGAATGCATAATTAAATATTCCAGAATAATCCATAATATGCGTTAAAAGGCAATCGAAAACTTTAGAGCGTACTATTGTGCGGCCTTGAAGAAACACGCACCTCCTGGGCTATGCGGGAACCGCGTAAAACGACACTCTCCATTGGTCGAGAACGTTCCGTAATTGCGTAACATTATCTTAATTGTATTACAGTAAACAATAATATTTACTTTTAGTACGTAGGCTTTCACGGCCGGTGTCATTATAATTATCTAAAATTTCCGTGCTGAAGGGCAGTGGTCGAGTGCTTGATCTTCTACAGCTAGACGTTTCGGCCACACCACCGGTGGCCATCTTCAGTAGCAAAAAAGTGTTCGAAATAGATGGTACGCCGAACACGTCTCCCAATGAACTGGGAACAAGCAACTCGACCACGGCCCTTCAGCCCGGAAGTTTTAGATAATTATATTAATATTTACTATCATCAGCTCGGCCGGTAAAGAGTTGTACACTCTTCCTCACGTATACACAAGTCATACATACATACATATATATATATATATATATATATATATATATATATATATATTTTCTATATAAGTAACTCGACGTTTCTTGCAGTAATTATATAAATTTTTGATGTTATTCAATATCTTTCTTCTGCAAGTAGTATAATTCGTATATTCTTTTTAACACCTGACGCACGTTTCACTGAAAAGTATCAGTATCATCGGAGGTTTCTGATTGAGTATAGAAGCAAAGGTATGCCTTGTGTATACGTGAAGAAGAGTGTACAACTCTTTACCGGCCGAGCTGATGATAGTAAATATTATTGTTTACTGTAATACAATTAAGATATTGTTACGCAATTACGAAAGTTCTCGAACAATGGAGAGTGCCGTTTTACGCGGTTCCCGGCTAGCCCAGCAGGTGTACTACTACTACTACTACTACTACTACTACTACTACTACTACTACTACTACTACTACTACTACTACTACTACTACTACTACTCCTGCTGCTGCTGCTTCTACTACTACTACTGCTAATAATAATAATAATAATTATCATTATTATTATTATTCACAAGCACCGACGTTGTGAATAAATTGCATAAGTTCAACCTTATGTGCAAGACCATTTGGCGGACTCTTAAGTCAGCAAGTAAAGAAACACGACTAAAATTCTACAAGGTGATGGTGCTTCCCACATTTCTTTATAGGTCTGAGAATTGGACATTAACGTGAGTATACTCGACAGGATTGCCAAGTACGGCTGAATTGGTGAGAACATCTTTGCCGAATGGATGACTGCCGCATCCCCAAACAAGTATAGAAACTATAAGCCGAATGAATGAAGAGGTCTGGGACGTCCGAGGAAGCGCTGGACTGACCAGCTATAGACTCTTCGACTGTTTGAGACAGTAAGAAACCATCCTTGGTTTAATCCTTGCAGATGATGATGATGATGAATAACAATAATAATGAAATTAGTATTTTTAGTATTCACTGTGATAGTTCTACTTTAAACACTATAGTTAATTAACAATTAATGCTGGTTTATTTATTACTGTAAATTCCTCGTTTGCATTATTTACGTACACGATGTTAGTCAAAGAATTAAACACTACTTAATTAAATTAAGTAAGAATTAAATAAAGAATCTCCTTTTTATTTTTAAATATGACCATCTGTTTTTACTTGCTACTAGTTCTCATAGTAATTTCCTTCCGTATACCGCATATTATGAGAAATACGCCAGTAAATAAGGGAAACAAATGTTTTTTGATGGTTGTACGATGATATATTAAGTTGTAGTAAACCCACTATAAAGTGTTTACCTTTAAATCCCTAGGAAATCTGGACAGTAGTGTGGTAATTTACGCATTAATAGGTTGGCTAATCTGTACTTTCTGATATTGCGCTATCATGTTCTTATCTCGTTTTTATAACGTCACAGTTAACCGAGCTACGGCAGGCGGCAGACGGCATAACGTTTGCTCGCTTGTTCTGTCATCATCATTTTTCTTGTCGTCAGACAATCATTGTAGGCCTTAGGCCACAACATATATTGCACTTGCAATACATTAGCAATACCTTGCTAATTCTTTTTCATGTAGCTTGAGTGCCGCGTACTCGCGCCTCAAGTCTTACGACAATTCATACGATATTCGTCTAGGCCTTAGGCCTTAACGTTTTAATCTGAGTGCCGCACATTTGCGCCTCATCTAACATGTAGCCTTCTTAACGACTCTGTTAATTCAAAATGGTTCAGACTTAGCCAATCTCAACACTATAATTTAATGTACAACAGAACTCAATAAAGTATTAAATACAGTCCACTAGAGTCATCATTCTTCTTACTAAACAAAATCTATATGCTTAAAAGATTTATTGTAATTTGTTTCAAATGTATTTGCACTCTGTCAGCTGCTTTAAAATTAATTACTATAGATTTATGATGTTCAAATTAATTCTGAGAATGTGGTAGGTACATATTAGTTAATATGTGTGTTTGTGAATTGTTTCTTTCATTACCTTAATCCGTATTGGCCTCACATCAAATGAATAGAATTTTAATCGTTCAATTTACACAAAACCAATTTTCGTAATACCTTGACAGCTTTAGCTGTTTTCTCTTGTTTTAAAAAAGAGTTTGCTTATCCTTTGACTCGTCAGTGATTTAATAAGTAAAGTATCAGTGATACAATGTAGTGCGTTTCTATTCAGCACAGCTTGCAGAAACATTTGGGGTAACTTTGGGTAGGCGGTCACTAAACTATGCAAATTACAGGCTTTGAGGTTTGTCGGCGGAAAAACAACATTTACTTTACCCAGTCTGTAACACTACTGAGACCTTTCTCCGGTTGAATTCAGCCTTTAGATAAACTCTTTTCAAAATGGTTTAATTCACACATTATTTCTGTACATTATTTTCTTACCATATGCATTAATTATTTCCTTTTTGTAAGTCGTATATTATGTAATGTCAACAACTATAAAAATAGTGGTATCAACATAATTCATTTTCCTCTACCAGAAGTAACAGGTGTAAGTGGTTACAGGTGAAATAATGATTGTTAATAATTTTTAATATTTAACTAAATTTTTGATGCGATGGATTTTCTATGCAAAAGGTATTTATTTTATGGTATAATATATAATATTTACTTACAGAGTACATTCATTATTATTTCAAAATAATATAATTTTCCATTATGGAATAGTTTAAATATCATTAAAATTCTCTATAAAGAAGAATAGGGTGAAAATGACAACTTGATATAACACGTTTTGTAGGGCATACTAAACAACTAGTTAATATTTGGACAAGTGTATAGTTTAATAAAAATTCAAAGCGTTTTTTAATACCTTAAAATAATTATGAAAAATAGAATATCCTGTTTGCCTGACACCACATTAAGTTACAGTTTTCAAATTCCCACAATTGTATATGCCATTTAACACATATAATATCGATTATTCTTATTTTTTATTAGTAGGCTATTTTTTGATATTCAAAATAGTTTATGTACCTCTAAATGTACAGTTGCTAATTTACATTACTAGACTTACTTACATCCTATAGGCCTGTTTTGAGCTAAATTCAAGTGACATAAACCTTTCACAGTTTTTGACAACAGTATTAATGTCATTTTTATAATAGCTCTATCACATTCTTGATATGCAATCTTTTCATCTAATACTCTGACACCATTATTTGCATCATCTAATCTTTTTATTTCAAACCATTATTTGTTGTGATGACTTTAATTAATCCTGCGATTCTATGTTATCTCATATTCAAACATTATACAAGGTTATTAGAGATGCAGGTATCCAAACAAGGGACACAATATTCTACAAATCTATTCAACTGTTGACATATGCCAATCACATAGATAATACGGAAAGGTTAGAGAAAGATGTAAAGAAGGAATCCACACCATTATACTATTTAGCTGTGGAAATGGGACTAAGGGTAAATGAGGAGAAAACTAAATACATGATAGTAAAAAATAGGAGACCTTTAACACATCGCATCACATTTTAAAACTATGAATTTTAACTTTGAAAGGGTCTCAAGTAATTCATATTTGTGCTTTCTTGTAAATGTAAACAATTATATAAATGAAGAGATAAGTAAAGGAATTCAGAATGCTAATAGATGCTACTATATGCTAATGAAATACTTTAAATCACAACGTTTATACCGTGAAACCAAAACTAGACTGTACAACCATTAGTAAACCTAGTCCTGATGTACGGAAGTGAAACATGGGTACTGACCCCGGGCGACCTGTTTCGACTTGCACCTTTTGAAAGGAAAATACTTGGGAAAATTTATTGACCAATTAGGGAACATGGGGAGTGAAGAATAAAGTACAACAGGGAGCTCGATGATTTATATAGATTGCCTAATATTAAGACATCAATTAGGATAGCTAGGCTGAGAAGGGCAGGACATGTACAGAGAATAAATCAGGAGGATGTTCTTAAGGGGATTATGAAATACACACCAGAAGGAAAGAGAGGACGTGGAAGGCCTAGACTACGATGATTTTATGGAATTTTAGAAGATGTAAAAGTACTTGGAGTGAAACGTTGGTGGATATTGGCTAAGGATAGGGAAGTCTGGAGGAAAATCCTAAGGGAAGCTGAGGCCCATGGTGGGCTGTGAAGCTAATAATGATAAAGAAAACGTTTTACAAATCACTTTACTTATATGGCGCCTGGCCCATGGGCACATCAGTGGATACTGGCTACTGCGCCTGCCTAATTATCCAGAGGTTCCGAGTTATATTCCCTGTCAGTGCTATATATGCCAAATCAGTCAGCCGGTTGGAAAAGTACTTAGATAACACTTTGGAGTAGTAATAATCGTCTGAAGCTTAGTAGTAGCCAATACATCTGCCGTATATGACGCACTGCTTTAGCCCTAAAAATCTACCTTGCAATCACTGACATTTCGAGATCGCTCTTTCATGTTTGATATCCTAGAACAGAATAATTCTTGGGAGCAACTTTTCGACACTCATAATGACTTGTAAGCAGGTGGCATGGAGTTTTCTCATTTGTTCATAGTCGATCCCTTCTATAATATTGGTTTTCGTTAGGACCGGCTGGAAGTGTCTGTTTGAATACTGAACGTACGTGTAAAAAACACGTTTTTAAGCTGCGTTTGACACTTTTGTTGACAGTATTAAAAACTCGATGGAGTTTCTTATTTTGGTGGATAACTTTGCGCAACAACTCAGTAGTAGCCGACAAAAAACCTTATTGAATTTGACACAGATTTATGATTTCACATGTCCATAAGATAAAACTTGTTTGTTTGTAACTCTAAAGACGCGAGGACATATTATTTGTACTTGCAATACCCCAAATTTGAATACCATAAGTCTATACTGGTTTAAGAACTGCTTTATAGATCAAGAGTTTGGTGACGAAACTTAACCGTGATTTTCTGCCTATAAGCCAATAGATGTTTTTGACCTTGTGAATAAGTTCAATCTTCTTAGATGTTATATGTTTTTTCCATGTTAATCTCCTGTCCAGATGCATCCCAAGGTACTTAGCAATTTCAGCTTGCGGTACTGGTTGACCGATAATTGTTACTGGACGGCAGTTTGCCTTACGTGTGGTGAAGGTAACGTGAACTGACTTCGATGTTATTATGCGCCATTTATCAAGCCATAACTGAAAACTGTTTAATGATTCTTGTAGTATAAGAGATGCTATTGAGGTGTCGGAATGTGTCGCTAGGATTGCTGTCATCGGCGTAGGTAGTGGTTTCACTTGTTGACGGTAAGTCCGAGGTGAACAGGAGGTAGAGCAGAGGACCCAGGACACTACCCTGCGGAATACCTGACCCCACTGGCAATAGAGGAGAAGTAGCATCCAAGTACTTGACTTGAAAAACTCTGCCCACTAAGTAGGAGTGTAGAATACGGTAACAATTATGTGGCAGATTTTTCTTTATTTTGTATAAGAGTCCAAGATGCCAGACTTTGTCAAATGCCTGGGAAACGTCAAGAGACACACCTGAGCAGAACATCTTCGATTCCAGCGATTTATTGATAACATTTGTTAGTGTGTCTATTTGAGTGCAACATATGTCTTTGTAACCGTTTCCGTAAACTACACATGAAATAAAAAATGAGTTCACTGTATATTAATAATTTTGACTGCACAAATAAAAGATATCTTAGTAATGATCTATTTACCATTTACTTTGTACAATTAGTGCAGACTTCTTTGAATAATGATACATACACATAATGACACATAGATACATTGAATAGGTACATAAGGAAATAATATGAAAACGTGTATTCCGAATATAGGCTAAGTTATCAAAATTAAAGATATTTGATTTACGGCTGCTTCGAACATAACATCGCACATGTCAAAAATGTTATATTTTAATTTTATTTTATTTGATTGACAAACTTTAGATGCCATGCAGCTTTGAAGAACCTAAAACGTAATAGTCTGAGGCTAAAATGATACCATATTTACATACGGTAATTGATAAAAGCTTACAGTTAGTTATTTACAGCATTAGATTCTTATTAATATTCTATTAATTTATATTTTAGACAGAAATTACCTACATAGAAAGAAAGTCAATATCATCTCACTGGAGAAAGTATTTGGTTTCAAAAATAGTGAATCCTAATGTTATTACACGTTTATGTATATGTATGTGCGTGCGCGTGCGCACGAGCATGCGCGCGCGCACACACATACATAGGTTTTATACTTTAAAGCTTTGTAATGAACTGTGAGACTTGGAACAGTTTAGTAAAGCAACACGTATACTGGTGTTGTGCTGCAATGAGTTTCTAAAGTAGTAACCGTATCGTAATAATTTTACGAAACCTAATTCCAACAAACGGCCTAAAGACATAAACAGTACACACACACGTATAATATATATATATATATAGTGTAGCCAAAATTACAGCTTAGTATTGTCGCAATTACCCTATGTTGACTTACGTTATTTCTCAAGGAACTTCTGAACAATATTAATTATGATTAAGAAATATAGGTAGAAAAATTGTCTGTTTAAGAATATATATGTATTAAATAAGTTTAAAGAAGGACTGAACTTACTGGAGACTCAAACGTACTTACAAGCAAATATACGGCCTTGTCCATACTAATATTGGCAGGAAATATATTATTTTTTGAAGTAAATTATAGCATATATTTTAAGAATAAATTATCAGCTTACAGCTCAGTGTAATACACTATACTTTAAATTTAGGCAGCAGAAAATCTAAGTGTGTTTACAGTGATTGTAAATACGTGTAGCACACATCCTGCTGCTGGGCCCCAGAAGCGCACCACGGAGAATACACCAAAATAACATAATATACCACCCAAATCAACCAAAATGCTAGTTACTATTTAAGACTCTCTCTCTTTACATTATAACAAACTTCTCAAATGTCTCTAAAGTTTAACATAATTCCATAAAGGGAGGAGGTGCAATTAAAAAGAAATTTTTGAATACCTTCGATTTGTGAGCAGAGTCGGGTTCGACCCGTTTATTTCAAACAATATGAGCATCGAAAATTTACGTAAATTTAAGTCAGTCAGCAAAAGTCAATTACTGAGCTAATTTAGCTTAAAATGTACTGAATATAGAAAAGATTTAATACTGAATATAGGACAGTTGCATAAATCAATACTAGTTTACAGTAAACGGTGTTCAGCGTACAAGCTGTGATCTGTTCATAAAATTTTAACACTGTTCTACATCACAAAATATTTATAAAAAATTTGTTCCTGTCACATAAGGTGAGTAAACTGGTTTATCTCGCTTTTGATTAGTGATTGTACAGTAACTTCCAATGAAAGTTGTTAATGGTAAAATTTTACTTGACAATCCGGATAGGTTCTCTCGCAACCTGCTGTAGCTGGTCGCAACGGGTGCGTGTTCCTCAGTTCATGCCCTGGACCGCTGCTGTGTCCACGCCGGAAGAACGTGTGAAGAAAAACTACATGGAGTCCATATTCTCGTATCCTCTCTCCGGTACGTCGAATCAAGCTTTGAACTGAAAGTTCCACATCTTTTAGTATAATTTATGCACCCACATCGTTTGATTAGCACGCACACATACATTCATACAGTGCGTAATCACAATTTACAAAATTACAAAATTACATTACAAAGTTACAACTTTAAATTATATATATACAACAAGTACTGACACTGAACTTTACGTACTTTGCTCTTTTTCTTTAAATTGGCTGACTGAAAATTGGTTTTTATTCGAGGCTATTACAAACAAGATAGGTCTTGTTAGATTATAAGGTACAAATCTTCACAAAATACAAGTTTCTATTTTACAAACGTTACAGACGAACAGAGTTCGTCACCAGCATTGATTTATAAAATTCAGGATTCTTAGAAAACATAAATACCTTGGTAATCGATGCTTCCGACCAAGGTACCCACCAGGAGACGACGGGCGACTCTGCTGACAGTGCAGTTTGATGGGAGACTGACAGGACTTATTGAGCGAAAAGCTTTACTAGAAAAGGGGCGGAGGGGGTCTGACGTCAGGGAACGCCGACCAAAGTACGAATAATTCTCCGTCGCGCGACTATTTAAACTGATTTTAACTAAGACGGAATTAACGCTTGTTGCATTCGGCAAGGGGCGCCGAATAACTGTAACAGAACTCCCCCCCTGAAACGCAAGCGTCGGGTGCAGGAGCGACGGTTGTCCAAGCTCAAATTCACCAAAGCACCAAAAGAGACCATGTAAGGTTTCTTGCAAAATTAAGAAACCACCAACAATCAAATTAACAACAAACACCCACATAAGGACAAAAGGCTTCCAATAACTCAGTAACCAACAAGAAAATATACTAATTAATTCTATCACACATTAACATCAATGATCCAACCGAACACATACTACAATAAATACCAAACGAACAACAAGGCATAAACAATTCTTAATTGGGAGTACCTCGGACAGGCATTTCGTAAATGGGTATCCCGTAAACGAGCATCTCGTGTATTGGTGTCTTGTCAAAGGGTCTCCCGCGCGCGGGGAAAAGTTCCGACACAATCAAACGAAGTCGACTTCGATAAACCACTCACATTACATACACCAAACTTGGATCATTCCAATTACTCAATACGGCACTTGCCGCTATCAAAGGACAATTTCAAGAGACACCTTCAGTCACCTTAGAAACGCTGCCCGTACGCAACAACACTTCGACACCGGAAACGGACGACAAGGAGGTGATCAGTCCCCAGGTCGTTCACCCAAGCAAGGCGAGTGAAGGCGATATAGCAAATTAGCATCTCAACAAACACACATGTTCGTTCCAGAACGCGTGGAATACGGCTCCGCATGTGGGGGTACAACCAACTCAAGACGTCACCCACCAGAAGCGTCTCCAACACGTCTCAAACACACTCTCAAAAGACTATGACAAAAGCATTCGGTGACAGCAATCTTTTGGATTTGACGACTGACGCTACCGGGAAATAGCTCGTAGCCGGACTGCACGTGCGCAGGTATACCAACAATATCTTGGTCAAACAACTGCCGAAATAAAAGCAAACGCAAACGTCTTCATGGTCGTCAGCTCCCACCTACAATTCCTTGAGGACTTGGTGGCGAATTCAGCTACGAACAGTACAGAGTCAAGGGAAAGAAAATCCCACCGCTTTGGATTCCTGAGGTTCGCAACGCGACTGGACTTTCAGCTGAAATGAGGAAAGAAAACCTATCAAGGCCACAGGCCGATCAATCGCGAGACTGAGAGAGAGCAAACAAAGGGGTAACTCCAGCCTACACACTGGAACAAGTGAACCACCAGCCTACGTTGGGAAAGGAGGGACGCCAGACCACATACTGGCCACAAAGGAAACCACCAAACTACTCTGGGGAAAGGCGAACGCCAGGCTACCTACACTGGCACAAAGGGGGAACACTCTCACTACGAGTTATCTTCTTAACTCTCCCTCACAGAGCGAAAAGCCGTACCGTAACCAATCAAGAACTCTATGTCTCATCATGACCCAGTTGACAATGATAATGAAACGTTAGCCGACGCTATGGGCCAGTCCGGCGCGTTTTTTTTTTTTTTTTTTTTTTTTTTTTTTTTTTTTTTTTTTTTTTTAAACACATCGAGCTTTTTATTGGTTTAAAAGGAAGGACGGTATCTAAGTATACCATTTTATTTGTAGCGGAGGAAACCAAAACATACAAGGCGCAACGATAAGGGAGCAGCTGTTCGATGGAATGTAGATAAGACAAACTGGTCAGCCGGGCACCGTAATACCTGGCGTTATCTGCCAGACAAGGTCCAACTAGCTGGTATTTCTTTTCGAGACTAATTTGAACAATTCCGAACAAATCGATTTTACAATAAGCTTGTAGCAAAGATATACTCGTTACAAAATTTGCTAACCACACATAACATTTGAAACACCTCCCACAAGGTCCTATACAAAATTTCACGCGACCAATAGCGTGCAATATAAAATTTCAACACCCAACATTAACTAAATTACACATAATAACCCATGGACCAAGGAAACCCACGCTCCGGCTACCACTCCTGTAGCTCACTTCCTGCTGCTGTGTCCCAGAAGCGTACCACGGAGAATACAACAAAATAACATAATATACCACCCAAATCAACCAAAATGCTAGTTACTATTTAAGACTCTCTCTCTCTCTACATTATAACAAACTTCTCAAATGTCTCTAAAGTTTAAAATAATTCCATAAAGGCAGGAGGTGTAAGTAAAAAGAAATTTTTGAATACCTTCGATTTGTGAGCAGAGTCGGGTTCGACCCGTATATTTCAAACAATATGAGCATCGAAAATTTACGTAAATTTAAGTCAGTCAGCAAAAGTCAGTTACTGGGTTAATTTAGCTCAAAATGTACTGAATATAGAAAAGATTAAATACTGAATATAGGACAGCTGCATAAATCAATACTAGTTTACAGTAAACGGTGTTCAGCGTACAAGCTGTGATCTGTTCATAAAATTCTAACACTGTTCTACATTACAAAACATTTTTAAAAAATTTGTTCCTGTCACATAAGGTGACTAAACAGGTTTCTCTCGCTTTTGATTAGTGATTGTACAGTAACTTCCAATGAAAGTTGTTAATGGTAAAATTTTACTTGACAATCCGGATAGGTTCTCTCGCAACCTGCTGTAGCTGGGCGCAACGGGTGCGTGTTCCTCAGGTCATGCCCTGGACCGCTGCTGTGTCCACGCCGGAAGAACGTGTGAAGAAAAACTACATGGAGTCCATATTCTCGTATCCTCACTCCGGTACGTCAAATCAAGCTTTAAACTGAAAGTTCCACATCTTGTAGTAGAATTAATGCACCCACATCATTTGATTAGCAAGCACACATACATTCATACAGTGCGTAATCACAATTTACAAAATTACATTACAAAGTTACAACTTTAAATTATATATATACAACAAGTACTGACATTGAACTTTACGTACTTAATCTTTTTCTTTAAATTGGCTGACTGAAAATTGGTTTTTATTCGAGGCTATTACAAACAAGATAGGTCTTGTTAGATTATAAGGTACAAATCTTCACAAAATACAATTTTCTATTTTACAAACGTTACAGACGAACAGAGTTCGTCACCAGCATTGATTTATAAAATTCAAGATACTTAGAAAACATAATTACCTTGGTAATCGATGCTTCCGACCAAGGTACCCACCAGGAGACGACGGGCGACTCTGCTGACAGTGCAGTTTGATGGGAGACTGACAGGACTTATTGAGCGAAAAGCTTTACTAGAAAAGGGGCGGAGGGGGTCTGACGTCAGGGAACGCCGACCAAAGTACGAATAATTCTCCGTCGCGCGACTATTTAAACTGATTTTAACTAAGACGGAATTAACGCTTGTTGCATTCGGCAAGGGGCGCCGAATAACTGTAACAGAACTCCCCCCCCCCCTGAAACGCAAGCGTCGGGTGCAGGAGCGACGGTTGTCCAAGGTCAAATTCACCAAAGCACCAAAAGAGACCATGTAAGGTTTCTTGCAAAATTAAGAAACCACCAACAATCAAATTAACAACAAACACCCACATAAGGACAAAAGGCTTCCAATAACTCAGTAACCAACAAGAAAATATACTAATTAATTCTATCACACATTAACATCAATGATCCAACCGAACACGTACTACAATAAATACCAAACGAACAACAAGGCATAAACAATTCTTAATTGGGAGTACCTCGGACAGGCATTTCGTAAATGGGTATCCCGTAAACGAGCATCTCGTGTATTGGTGTCTTGTCAAAGGGTCTCCCGCGCGCGGGGAAAAGTTGCGACACAATCAAACGAAGTCGACTTCGATAAACCACTCACATTACATACACCAAACTTGGATCATTCCAATTACTCAATACGGCACTTGCCGCTATCAAAGGACAATTTCAAGAGACTCCTTCAGTCACCTTACAAACGCTGCCCGTACGCAACAACGCTTCGACACCGGAAACGGACGACAAGGAGGTGATCAGTCCCCAGGTCGTTCACCCAGCAAGGCGAGTGAAGGCGATATAGCAAATTAGCATCTCAACAAACACACAACATGTTCGTTCCAGAACGCGTGGAATACGGCTCCGCATGTGGGGGTACAACCAACTCAAGACGTCACCCACCAGAATCGTCTCCAACACGTCTCAAACACACTCTCAAAAGACTATGACAAAAGCATTCGGTGACAGCAATCTTTTGGATTTGACGACTGACGCTACCGGGAAATAGCTCGTAGCCGGACTGCACGTGCGCAGGTATACCAACAATATCTTGCTCAAACAACTGCCGAAATGAAAGCAAACGCAAACGTCTTCATGGTCGTCAGCTCCCACCTACAATTCCTTGAGGACTTGGTGGCGAATTCAGCTACGTACAGTACAGAGTCAAGGGAAAGAAAATCCCACCGCTTTGGATTCCTGAGGTTCGCAACGCGACTGGACTTTCAGCTGAAATGAGGAAAAAAACCTATCTTGGCCACAGGCCGATCAATCGCGCGACTGAGAGAGAGCAAACAAAGGGGTACCTCCAGCCTACACACTGGCAACAAGGGAACGACCAGCCTACGTTGGGAAAGGAGGGACGCCAGACTACATACTGGCCACAAAGGAAACCACCAAACTACTCTGGGGAAAGGCGAACGCCAGGCTACCTACACTGGCACAAAGGGGGAACACTCTCACTACGAGTTTTCTTCTTAACTCTCTTCCTTACAGAGCGGAAAGCCGTACCCTAACCAATCAAGAACTCTCTGTCTCATCATTACCCAGTTGACAATGATAATGAAACGTTAGCCGACGCTATGGACCAGTCCGGCGCGTTTTTTTTTTTTTTTTTTTTTTTTAACACATCGAGCTTTTCATTGGTTTAAAAGTAAGGACGGTATCTAAGTATACCATTTTATTTATAGCGGAGAAAACCAAAACGTACAAGGCGCAACGAAAAGGGAGCAGCTGTCCCATGGAATGTAGATAAGACAAACTGGTCAGCCGGGCACCGTAATACCCGGCGTTATCTGCCAGACAAGGTCCAACTAGCTGGTATTTCTTTTCGAGACTAATTTGAACAATTCCGAACAAATCGATTTTACAATAAGCTTGTAGCAAAGATATACTCGTTACAAAATTTGCTAACCAAACATAACATTTGAAACACCTCCCACAAGGTCCTATACAAAATTTCACGCGACCAATAGCGTGCTATAAAAAATTTCAACACCCAGCATTAACAAAATTACACATAATAACCCATGGACCAAGGAAACCCACGCTCCGGCTACCACTCCTGTAGCACATCCTGCTGCTGGGCCCCAGAGGCGTACCACGGAGAATACAACAAAATAACATAATATACCACACAAATCAACCAAAATGCTAGTTACTATTTAAGACTCTCTCTCTCTCTACATTATAACAAACTTCTCAAAGGTATCTAAAGTTTAACATAATTCCATAAAGGGAGGAGGTGTAAGTAAAAAGGATTTTTTGAATACCTTCGATTTGTGAGCAGAGTCGGGTTCGACCCGTTTATTTCAAACATTATGAGCATCGAAAATTTACGTAAATTTAAGTCAGTCAGCAAAAGTCAATTACTGAGTTAATTTAGCTCAAAATGTACTGAATATAGAAAAGATTAAATACTGAATATAGGACAGTTGCTAAAATCAATACTAGTTTACAGTAAACGGTGTTCAGCGTACAAGCTGTGATCTGTTCATAAAATTCTAACACTGTTCTACATCACAAAATATTTATAAAAAATTTGTTCCTGTCACATAAGGTGAGTAAACTGGTTTATCTCGCTTTTGATTAGTGATTGTACAGTAACTTCCAATGAAAGTTGTTAATGGTAAAATTTTACTTGACAATCCGGATAGGTTCTCTCGCAACCTGCTGTAGCTGGTCGCAACGGGGGCGTGTTCCTCAGTTCATGCCCTGGACCGCTGCTGTGTCCACGCCGGAAGAACGTGTGAAGAAAAACTACATGGAGTCCATATTCTCGTATACTCACTCCGGTACGTCGAACCAAGCATTGATCTGAAATTTCCACATCTTTTAGTATAATTTATGCACCCATATCGTTTGATTAGCACGCACACATACATTCATACAGTGCGTAATCACAATTTACAAAATTACATTACAAAGTTACAACTTTAAATTATATATATACAATAAGTACTGACATTGAACTTTACGTACTTTGCTCTTTTTCTTTAAATTGGCTGACTGAAGTTTGGTTTTTATTCGAGGCTATTACAAACAAGATAGGTCTTGTTAGATTATAAGGTACAAATCTTCACAAAATACAAGTTTCTATTTTACAAACGTTACAGACGAACAGAGTTCGTCACCAGCTTTGATTTATAAAATTCAAGATACTTAGAAAACCTAATTACCTTGGTAATCGATGCTTGCGACCAAGGTACCCACCAGGAGACGACGGGCGACTCTGCTGACTGTGCAGTTTGATGGGAGACTGACAGGACTTATTGAGCGAAAAGCTTTACTAGAAAAGGGGCGGAGGGGGTCTGACGTCAGGGAACGCCGACCAAAGTAAGAATAATTCTCCGTCGCGCGACTATTTAAACTGATTTTAACTAAGACGGAATTAACGCTTGTTGCATTCAGCAAGGGGCGCCGAATAACTGTAACAGAACTCCCCCCCCCTGAAACGCAAGCGTCGGGTGCAGGAGCGACGGTTGTCCAAGGTCAAATTCACCAAAGCACCAAAAGAGACCATGTAACGTTTCTTGCAAAATTAAGAAACCAGCAACAATCAAATTAACAACAAACACCCACATAAGGACAAAAGGCCTCCAATAACTCAGTAACCAACAAGAAAATATACTAATTAATTCTATCACACATTAACATCAATGATCCAACCGAACACATACTACAATAAATACCAAACGAACAACAAGGCATAAACAATTCTTAATTGGGAGTACCTCGGACAGGCATTTCGTAAATGGGTATCCCGTAAACGAGCATCTCGTGTATTGGTGTCTTGTCAAAGGGTCTCCCGCGCGCGGGGAAATGTTGCGACACAATCAAACGAAGGCGACTTCGATAAACCACTCACATTACATACACCGAACTTGGATCATTCCAATTACTCAATACGGCACTTGCCGCTATCAAAGGACAATTTCAAGAGACACCTTCAGTCACCTTAGAAACGCTGCCCGTACGCAACAACGCTTCGACACCGGAAACGGACGACAAGTAGGTGATCAGTCCCCAGGTCGTTCACCCAGCAAGGCGAGTGAAGGCGATATAGAAAAATTAGCATCTCAACAAACACGCAACATGTTCGTTCCAGAACGCGTGGAATACGGTTCCGCATGTGGGGGTACAACCAACTCAAGACGTCACCCACCAGAAGCGTCTCCAACACGTCTCAAACACACTCTCAAAAGACTATGACAAAAGCATTCGGTGACAGCAATCTTTTGGATTTGACGACTGACGCTACCGGGAAATAGCTCGTAGCCGGACTGCACGTGCGCAGGTATACCAACAATATCTTGCTCAAACAACTGCCGAAATAAAAGCAAACGCAAACGTCTTCATGGTCGTCAGCTCCCACCTACAATTCCTTGAGGACTTGGTGGCGAATTCAGCTACGTACAGTACAGAGTCAAGGGAAAGAAAATCCCACCGCTTTGGATTCCTGAGGTTCGCAACGCGACTGGACTTTCAGCTGAAATGATGAAAGAAAACCTATCAAGGCCACAGGCCGATCAATCGCGCGACTGAGAGAGAGCAAACAAAGGGGTACCTCCAGCCTACACACTGGCAACAAGGGAACCACCAGCCTACGTTGGGAAAGGAGGGACGCCAGACTACATACTGGCCACAAAGGAAACCACCAAACTTCTCTGGGGAAAGGCGAACGCCAGGCTACCTACACTGGCACAAAGGGGGAACACTCTCACTACGAGTTTTCTTCTTAACTCTCCCTCACAGAGCGAAAAGCCGTACCGTAACCAATCAAGAACTCTCTGTGTCATCATGACCCAGTTGACAATGATAATGAAACGTTAGCCGACGCTATGGACCAGTCCGGCGCGTTTTTTTTTTTTTTTTTTTTTTTTTTTTTTTTAACACATCGAGCTTTTCATTGGTTTAAAAGGAAGGACGGTATCTAAGTATACCATTTTATTTATAGCGGAGAAAACCAAAACATACAAGGCGCAACGAAAAGGGAGCAGCTGTTCCATGGAATGTAGATAAGACAAACTGGTCAGCCGGGCACCGTAATACCCGGCGTTATCTGCCAGACAAGGTCAAACTAGCTGGTATTTCTTTTCGAGACTAATTTGAACAATTCCGAACAAATCGATTTTACAATAAGCTTGTAGCAAAGATATACTCGTTACAAAATTTGCTAACCAAACATAACATTTGAAACACCTCCCACAAGGTCCTATACAAAATTTCACGCGACCAATAGCGTGCTATAAAAAATTTCAACACCCAGCATTAACAAAATTACACATAATAACCCATGGACCAAGGAAACCCACGCTCCGGCTACCACTCCTGTAGCACACTTCCTGCTGCTGGGCCCCAGAGGCGTACCACGGAGAATACAACAAAATAACATAATATACCACACAAATCAACCAAAATGCTAGTTACTATTTAAGACTCTCTCTCTCTCTACATTATAACAAACTTCTCAAAGGTATCTAAAGTTTAACATAATTCCATAAAGGGAGGAGGTGTAAGTAAAAAGAATTTTTTGAATACCTTCGATTTGTGAGCAGAGTCGGGTTCGACCCGTTTATTTCAAACATTATGAGCATCGAAAATTTACGTAAATTTAAGTCAGTCAGCAAAAGTCAATTACTGAGTTAATTTAGCTCAAAATGTTGTGAATATAGAAAAGATTAAATACTGAATATAGGACAGTTGCATAAATCAATACTAGTTTACAGTAAACGGTGTTCAGCGTACAAGCTGTGATCTGTTCATAAAATTCTAACACTGTTCTACATCACAAAACATTTATAAAAAATTTGTTCCTGTCACATCAGGTGAGTAAACTGGTTTATCTCGCTTTTGATTAGTGATTGTACAGTAACTTCCAATGAAAGTTGTTAATGGTAAAATTTTACTTGACAATCCGGATAGGTTCTCTCGCAACCTGCTGTAGCTGGTCGCAACGGGGGCGTGTTCCTCAGTTCATGCCCTGGACCGCTGCTGTGTCCACGCCGGAAGAACGTGTGAAGAAAAACTACATGGAGTCCATATTCTCGAATCCTCACTCCGGTACGTCGAACCAAGCTTTGAACTGAAAGTTCCACATCTTTTAGTATAATTTATGCACCCACATCGTTTGATTAGCACGCACACATACATTCATACAGTGCGTAATCACAATTTACAAAATTACATTACAAAGTTACAACTTTAAATTATATATATACAACAAGTACTGACATTGAACTTTACGTACTTTGCTCTTTTTCTTTAAATTGGCTGACTGAAGTTTGGTTTTTATTCGAGGCTATTACAAACAAGATAGGTCTTGTTAGATTATAAGATACACATCTTCACAAAATACAAGTTTCTATTTTACAAACGTTACAGACGAACAGAGTTCGTCACCAGCATTGATTTATAAAATTCAAGATACTTAGAAAACATAATTACCTTGGTAACCGATGCTTCCGACCAAGGTACCCACCAGGAGACGACGGGCGACTCTGCTGACAGTGCAGTTTGATGGGAGACTGACAGGACTTATTGAGCGAAAAGCTTTACTAGAAAAGGGGCGGAGGGGGTCTGACGTCAGGGAACGCCGACCAAAGTACGAATAATTCTCCGTCGCGCGACTATTTAAACTGATTTTAACTAAGACGGAATTAACGCTTGTTGCATTCGGCAAGGGGCGCCGAATAACTGTAACAGAACTCCCCCCCTGAAACGCAAGCGTCGGGTGCAGGAGCGACGGTTGTCCAAGGTCAAATTCACCAAAGCACCAAAAGAGACCATGTAAGGTTTCTTGCAAAATTAAGAAACCACCAACAATCAAATTAACAACAAACACCCACATAAGGACAAAAGGCCTCCAATAACTCAGTAACCAACAAGAAAATATACTAATTAATTCTATCACACATTAACATCAATGATCCAACCGAACACATACTACAATAAATACCAAACGAACAACAAGGCATAAACAATTCTTAATTGGGAGTACCTCGGACAGGCATTTCGTAAATGGGTATCCCGAAAACGAGCATCTCGTGTATTGGTGTCTTGTCAAAGGGTCTCCCGCGCGCGGGGAAAAGTTGCGACACAATCAAACGAAGTCGACTTCGATAAACCACTCACATTACATACATTAAACTTGGATCATTCCAATTACTCAATACGGCACTTGCCGCTATCAAAGGACAATTTCAAGAGACTCCTTCAGTCACCTTACAAACGCTGCCCGTACGCAACAACGCTTCGACACCGGAAACGGACGACAAGGAGGTGATCAGTCCCCAGGTCGTTCACCCAGCAAGGCGAGTGAAGGCGATATAGCAAATTAGCATCTCAACAAACACACAACATGTTCGTTCCAGAACGCGTGGAATACGGCTCCGCATGTGGGGGTACAACCAACTCAAGACGTCACCCACCAGAAGCGTCTCCAACACAACTCAAAAGACTATGACAAAAGCATTCGGTGACAGCAATCTTCTGGATTTGACGACTGACGCTACCGGGAAATAGCTCGTAGCCGGACTGCACGTGCGCAGGTATACCAACAATATCTTGCTCAAACAACTGCCGAAATAAAAGCAAACGCAAACGTCTTCATGGTCGTCAGCTCCCACCTACAATTCCTTGAGGACTTGGTGGCGAATTCAGCTACGTACAGTACAGAGTCAAGGGAAAGAAAATCACACCGCTTTGGATTCCTGAGGTTCGCAACGCGACTGGACTTTCAGCTGAAATGATGAAAGAAAACCTATCAAGGCCACAGGCCGATCAATCGCGCGACTGAGAGAGAGCAAACAAAGGGGTACCTCCAGCCTACACACTGGCAACAAGGGAACCACCAGCCTACGTTGGGAAAGGAGGGACGCCAGACTACCTACTGGCCACAAAGGAAACCACCAAACTTCTCTGGGGAAAGGCGAACGCCAGGCTACCTACACTGGCACAAAGGGGGAACACTCTCACTACGAGTTTTCTTCTTAACTCTCCCTCACAGAGCGAAAAGCCGTACCGTAACCAATCAAGAACTCTCTGTGTCATCATTACCCAGTTGACAATGATAATGAAACGTTAGCCGACGCTATGGACCAGTCCGGCGTGTTTTTTTTTTTTTTTTTTTTTTTTTAACACATCGAGCTTTTCATTGGTTTAAAAGTAAGGTTGGTATCTAAGTATACCATTTTATTTATAGCGGAGAAAACCAAAACATACAAGGCGCAACGACAAGGGAGCAGCTGTTCGATGGAATGTAGATAAGACAAACTGGTCAGCCGGGCACCGTAATACCCGGCGTTATCTGAAAGTTCCACATCTTTTAGTATAATTTATGCACCCACATCGTTTGATTAGCACGCACGCATACATTCATACAGTGCGTAATCACAATTTACAAAATTACATTACAAAGTTACAACTTTAAATTATATATATACAACAAGTACTGACATTGAACTTTACGTACTTTGCTCTTTTTCTTTAAATTGGCTGACTGAAAATTGGTTTTTATTCGAGGCTATTACAAACAAGATAGGTCTTGTTAGATTATAAGGTACAAATCTTCACAAAATACAAGTTTCTATTTTACAAACGTTACAGACGAACAGAGTTCGTCACCAGCATTGATTTATAAAATTCAAGATACTTAGAAAACATAATTAACTTGGTAATCGATGCTTCCGACCAAGGTACCCACCAGGAGACGACGGGCGACTTTGCTGACAGTGCAGTTTGATGGGAGACTGACAGGACTTATTGAGCGAAAAGCTTTACTAGAAAAGGGGCGGAGGGGGTCTGACGTCAGGGAACGCCGACCAAAGTAAGAATAATTCTCCGTCGCGCGACTATTTAAACTGATTTTAACTAAGACGGAATTAACGCTTGTTGCATTCGGCAAGGGGCGCCGAATAACTGTAACAGAACTCCCCCCCCCCCTGAAACGCAAGCGTCGGGTGCAGGAGCGACGGTTGTCCAAGGTCAAATTCACCAAAGCACCAAAAGAGACCATGTAACGTTTCTTGCAAAATTAAGAAACCACCAACAATCAAATTAACAACAAACACCCACATAACGACAAAAGGCCTCCAATAACTCAGTAACCAACAAGAAAATATACTAATTAATTCTATCACACATTAACATCAATGATCCAACCGAACACGTACTACAATAAATTCCAAACGAACAACAAGGCATAAACAATTCTTAATTGGGAGTACCTCGGACAGGCATTTCGTAAATGGGTATTCCGTAAACGAGCATCTCGTGTATTGGTGTCTTGTCAAAGGGTCTCCCGCGCGCGGGGAAAAGTTGCGACACAATCAAACGAAGTCGAATTCGATAAACCACTCACATTACATACACCAAACTTGGATCATTCCAATTACTCAATACGGCACTTGCCGCTATCAAAGGACAATTTCAAGAGACACCTTCAGTCACCTTAGAAACGCTGCCCGTACGCAACAACGCTTCGACACCGGAAACGGACGACAAGGAGGTGATCAGTCCCCAGGTCGTTCACCCAGCAAGGCGAGTGAAGGCGACATAGCAAATTAGCATCTCAACAAACACACAACATGTTCGTTCCAGAACGCGTGGAATACGGCTCCGCATGTGGGGGTACAACCAACTCAAGACGTCACCCACCAGAAGCGTCTCCAACACGTCTCAAACACACTCTCAAAAGACTATGACAAAAGCATTCGGTGACAGCAATCTTTTGGATTTGACGACTGACGCTACCGGGAAATAGCTCGTAGCCGGACTGCACGTGCGCAGGTATACCAACAATATCTTGCTCAAACAACTGCCGAAATGAAAGCAAACGCAAACGTCTTCATGGTCGTCAGCTCCCTCCTACAATTCCTTGAGGACTTGGTGGCGAATTCAGCTACGTACAGTACAGAGTCAAGGGAAAGAAAATCCCACCGCTTTGGATTCCTGAGGTTCGCAACGCGACTGGACTTTCAGCTGAAATGAGGAAAGAAAACCTATCAAGGCCACAGGCCGATCAATCGCGCGACTGAGAGAGAGCAAACAACGAGGTACCTCCAGCCTACACACTGGCAACAAGGGAACGACCAGCCTACGTTGGGAAAGGAGGGACGCCAGACTACATACTGGCCACAAAGGAAACCACCAAACTACTCTGGGGAAAGGCGAACGCCAGGCTACCTACACTGGCACAAAGGGGGAACACTCTCACTACGAGTTTTCTTCTTAACTCTCTTCCTTACAGAGCGAAAAGCCGTACCCTAACCAATCAAGAACTCTCTGTCTCATCATTACCCAGTTGACAATGATAATGAAATGTTAGCCGACGCTATGGACCAGTCCGGCGCGTTTTTTTTTTTTTTTTTTTTTTTTTAACACATCGAGCTTTTCATTGGTTTAAAAGTAAGGACGGTATCTAAGTATACCATTTTATTTATAGCGGAGAAAACCAAAACGTACAAGGCGCAACGAAAAGGGAGCAGCTGTCCCATGGAATGTAGATAAGACAAACTGGTCAGCCGGGCACCGTAATACCCGGCGTTATCTGCCAGACAAGGTCCAACTAGCTGGTATTTCTTTTCGAGACTAATTTGAACAATTCCGAACAAATCGATTTTACAATAAGCTTGTAGCAAAGATATACTCGTTACAAAATTTGCTAACCAAACATAACATTTGAAACACCTCCCACAAGGTCCTATACAAAATTTCACGCGACCAATAGCGTGCTATAAAAAATTTCAACACCCAGCATTAACAAAATTACACATAATAACCCATGGACCAAGGAAACCCACGCTCCGGCTACCACTCCTGTAGCACACTTCCTGCTGCTGGGCCCCAGAGGCGCACCACGGAGAATACAACAAAATAACATAATATACCACACAAATCAACCAAAATGCTAGTTACTATTTAAGACTCTCTCTCTCTCTACATTATAACAAACTTCTCAAAGGTATCTAAAGTTTAACATAATTCCATAAAGGGAGGAGGTGTAAGTAAAAAGAATTTTTTGAATACCTTCGATTTGTGAGCAGAGTCGGGTTCGACCCGTTTATTTCAAACATTATGAGCATCGAAAATTTACGTAAATTTAAGTCAGTCAGCAAAAGTCAATTACTGAGTTAATTTAGCTCAAAATGTACTGAATATAGAAAAGATTAAATACTGAATATAGGACAGTTGCATAAATCAATACTAGTTTACAGTAAACGGTGTTCAGCGTACAAGCTGTGATCTGTTCATAAAATTCTAACACTGTTCTACATCACACAATATTTATAAAAAATTTGTTCCTGTCACATAAGGTGAGTAAACTGGTTTATCTCGCTTTTGATTAGTGATTGTACAGTAACTTCCAATGAAAGTTGTTAATGGTAAAATTTTACTTGACAATCCGGATAGGTTCTCTCGCAACCTGCTGTAGCTGGTCGCAACGGGGGCGTGTTCCTCAGTTCATGCCCTGGACCGCTGCTGTGTCCACGCCGGAAGAACGTGTGAAGAAAAACTACATGGAGTCCATATTCTCGAATCCTCACTCCGCTACGTCGAACCAAGCTTTGAACTGAAAGTTCCACATCTTTTAGTATAATTTATGCACCCACATCGTTTGATTAGCACGCACACATACATTCATACAGTGCGTAATCACAATTTACAAAATTACATTACAAAGTTACAACTTTAAATTATATATATACAACAAGTACTGACATTGAACTTTACGTACTTTGCTCTTTTTCTTTAAATTGGCTGACTGAAGTTTGGTTTTTATTCGAGGCTATTACAAACAAGATAGGTCTTGTTAGATTATAAGATACACATCTTCACAAAATACAAGTTTCTATTTTACAAACGTTACAGACGAACAGAGTTCGTCACCAGCATTGATTTATAAAATTCAAGATACTTAGAAAACATAATTACCTTGGTAACCGATGCTTGCGACCAAGGTACCCACCAGGAGACGACGGGCGACTCTGCTGACAGTGCAGTTTGATGGGAGACTGACAGGACTTATTGAGCGAAAAGCTTTACTAGAAAAGGGGCGGAGGGGGTCTGACGTCAGGGAACGCCGACCAAAGTACGAATAATTCTCCGTCGCGCGACTATTTAAACTGATTTTAACTAAGACGGAATTAACGCTTGTTGCATTCGGCAAGGGGCGCCGAATAACTGTAACAGAACTCCCCCCCTGAAACGCAAGCGTCGGGTGCAGGAGCGACGGTTGTCCAAGCTCAAATTCACCAAAGCACCAAAAGAGACCATGTAAGGTTTCTTGCAAAATTAAGAAACCACCAACAATCAAATTAACAACAAACACCCACATAAGGACAAAAGGCCTCCAATAACTCAGTAACCAACAAGAAAATATACTAATTAATTCTATCACACATTAACATCAATGATCCAACCGAACACATACTACAATAAATACCAAACGAACAACAAGGCATAAACAATTCTTAATTGGGAGTACCTCGGACAGGCATTTCGTAAATGGGTATCCCGAAAACGAGCATCTCGTGTATTGGTGTCTTGTCAAAGGGTGTCCCGCGGGCGGGGAAAAGTTGCGACACAATCAAACGAAGTCGACTTCGATAAACCACTCACATTACATACACCAAACTTGGATCATTCCAATTACTCAATACGGCACTTGCCGCTATCAAAGGACAATTTCAAGAGACACCTTCAGTCACTTTAGAAACGCTGCCCGTACGCAACAACGCTTCGACACCGGAAACGGACGACAAGTAGGTGATCAGTCCCCAGGTCGTTCACCCAGCAAGGCGAGTGAAGGCGATATAGCAAATTAGCATCTCAACAAACACACAACATGTTCGTTCCAGAACGCGTGGAATACGGCTCCGCATGTGGGGGTACAACCAACTCAAGACGTCACCCACCAGAAGCGTCTCCAACACAACTCAAAAGACTATGACAAAAGCATTCGGTGACAGCAATCTTCTGGATTTGACGACTGACGCTACCGGGAAATAGCTCGTAGCCGGACTGCACGTGCGCAGGTATACCAACAATATCTTGCTCAAACAACTGCCGAAATAAAAGCAAACGCAAACGTCTTCATGGTCGTCAGGTCCCACCTACAATTCCTTGAGGACTTGGTGGCGAATTCAGCTACGTACAGTACAGAGTCAAGGGAAAGAAAATCACACCGCTTTGGATTCCTGAGGTTCGCAACGCGACTGGACTTTCAGCTGAAATGATGAAAGAAAACCTATCAAGGCCACAGGCCGATCAATCGCGCGACTGAGAGAGAGCAAACAAAGGGGTACCTCCAGCCTACACACTGGCAACAAGGGAACCACCAGCCTACGTTGGGAAAGGAGGGACGCCAGACTACATACTGGCCACAAAGGAAACCACCAAACTTCTCTGGGGAAAGGCGAACGCCAGGCTACCTACACTGGCACAAAGGGGGAACACTCTCACTACGAGTTTTCTTCTTAACTCTCCCTCACAGAGCGAAAAGCCGTACCGTAACCAATCAAGAACTCTCTGTGTCATCATTACCCAGTTGACAATGATAATGAAACGTTAGCCGACGCTATGGACCAGTCCGGCGTGTTTTTTTTTTTTTTTTTTTTTTTTTTTAACACATCGAGCTTTTCATTGGTTTAAAAGTAAGGATGGTATCTAAGTATACCATTTTATTTATAGCGGAGAAAACCAAAACATACAAGGCGCAACGACAAGGGAGCAGCTGTTCGATGGAATGTAGATAAGACAAACTGGTCAGCCGGGCACCGTAATACCCGGCGTTATCTGAAAGTTCCACATCTTTTAGTATAATTTATGCACCCACATCGTTTGATTAGCACGCACGCATACATTCATACAGTGCGTAATCACAATTTACAAAATTACATTACAAAGTTACAACTTTAATTTATATATATACAACAAGTACTGACATTGAACATTACGTACTTTGCTCTTTTTCTTTAAATTGGCTGACTTAAAATTGGTTTTTATTCGAGGCTATTACAAACAAGATAGGTCTTGTTAGATTATAAGGTACAAATCTTCACAAAATACAAGTTTCTATTTTACAAACGTTACAGACGAACAGAGTTCGTCACCAGCATTGATTTATAAAATTCAAGATACTTAGAAAACATAATTAACTTGGTAATCGATGCTTCCGACCAAGGTACCCACCAGGAGACGACGGGCGACTTTGCTGACAGTGCAGTTTGATGGGAGACTGACAGGACTTATTGAGCGAAAAGCTTTACTAGAAAAGGGGCGGAGGTGGTCTGACGTCAGGGAACGCCGACCAAAGTAAGAATAATTCTCCGTCGCGCGACTATTTAAACTGATTTTAACTAAGACGGAATTAACGCTTGTTGCATTCGGCAAGGGGCGCCGAATAACTGTAACAGAACTCCCCCCCCCTGAAACGCAAGCGTCGGGTGCAGGAGCGACGGTTGTCCAAGGTCAAATTCACCAAAGCACCAAAAGAGACCATGTAACGTTTCTTGCAAAATTAAGAAACCACCAACAATCAAATTAACAACAAACACCCACATAAGGACAAAAGGCCTCCAATAACTCAGTAACCAACAAGAAAATATACTAATTAATTCTATCACACATTAACATCAATGATCCAACCGAACACGTACTACAATAAATTCCAAACGAACAACAAGGCATAAACAATTCTTAATTGGGAGTACCTCGGACAGGCATTTCGTAAATGGGTATTCCGTAAACGAGCATCTCGTGTATTGGTGTCTTGTCAAAGGGTCTCCCGCGCGCGGGGAAATGTTGCGACACAATCAAACGAAGTCGAATTCGATAAACCACTCACATTACATACACCAAACTTGGATCATTCCAATTACTCAATACGGCACTTGCCGCTATCAAAGGACAATTTCAAGAGACACCTTCAGTCACCTTAGAAACGCTGCCCGTACGCAACAACGCTTCGACACCGGAAACGGACGACAAGGAGGTGATCAGTCCCCAGGTCGTTCACCCAGCAAGGCGAGTGAAGGCGACATAGCAAATTAGCATCTCAACAAACACACAACATGTTCGTTCCAGAACGCGTGGAATACGGCTCCGCATGTGGGGGTACAACCAACTCAAGACGTCACCCACCAGAAGCGTCTCCAACACGTCTCAAAAACACTCTCAAAAGACTATGACAAAAGCATTCGGTGACAGCAATCTTTTGGATTTGACGACTGACGCTACCGGGAAATAGCTCGTAGCCGGACTGCACGTGCGCAGGTATACCAACAATATCTTGCTCAAACAACTGCCGAAATGAAAGCAAACGCAAACGTCTTCATGGTCGTCAGCTCCCTCCTACAATTCCTTGAGGACTTGGTGGCGAATTCAGCTACGTACAGTACAGAGTCAAGGGAAAGAAAATCACACCGCTTTGGATTCCTGAGGTTCGCAACGCGACTGGACTTTCAGCTGAAATGAGGAAAGAAAACCTATCAAGGCCACAGGCCGATCAATCGCGCGACTGAGAGAGAGCAAACAACGAGGTACCTCCAGCCTACACACTGGCAACAAGGGAACGACCAGCCTACGTTGGGAAAGGAGGGACGCCAGACTACATACTGGCCACAAAGGAAACCACCAAACTACTCTGGGGAAAGGCGAACGCCAGGCTACCTACACTGGCACAAAGGGGGAACACTCTCACTACGAGTTTTCTTCTTAACTCTCTTCCTTACAGAGCGAAAAGCCGTACCCTAACCAATCAAGATCTCTCTGTCTCATCATTACCCAGTTGACAATGATAATGAAATGTTAGCCGACGCTATGGACCAGTCCGGCGCGTTTTTTTTTTTTTTTTTTTTTTTTTTTTTAACACATCGAGCTTTTCATTGGTTTAAAAGTAAGGACGGTATCTAAGTATACCATTTTATTTATAGCGGAGAAAACCAAAACGTACAAGGCGCAACGAAAAGGGAGCAGCTGTCCCATGGAATGTAGATAAGACAAACTGGTCAGCCGGGCATCGTAATACCCGGCGTTATCTGCCAGACAAGGTCCAACTAGCTGGTATTTCTTTTCGAGACTAATTTGAACAATTCCGAACAAATCGATTTTACAATAAGCTTGTAGCAAATATATACTCGTTACAAAATTTGCTAACCAAACATAACATTTGAAACACCTCCCACAAGGTCCTATACAAAATTTCACGCGACCAACAGCGTGCAATAAAAAATTTCAACACCCAACATTAACAAAATTACACATAATAACCCATGGACGAAGGAAACCCACGCTCCGGCTACCACTCCTGTAGCACACTTCCTGCTGCTGTGCCCCAGAAGCGTACCACGGAGAATACAACAAAATAACATAATATACCACACAAATCAACCAAAATGCTAGTTACTATTTAAGACTCTCTCTCTCTCTACATTATAACAAACTTCTCAAATGTCTCTAAAGTTTAACATAATTCCATAAAGGGAGGAGGTGTAAGTAAAAAGAAATTTTTGAATACCTTCGATTTGTGAGCAGAGTCGGGTTCGTCCCGTATATTTCAAACACTATGAGCATCGAAAATTTACGTAAATTTAAGTCAGTCAGCAAAAGTCAATTACTGAGTTAATTTAGCTCAAAATGTACTGAATATAGAAAAGATTAAATACTGAAATAGGACAGTTGCATAAATCAATACTAGTTTAGAGTAAACGGTGTTCAGCGTACAAGCTGTGATCTGTTCATACAATTCTAACACTGTTCTACTTCACAAAACATTTATAAAAATTTTGTTCCTGTCACATAAGGTGAGTAAACTGGTTTATCTCGCTTTTGATTAGTGATTGTACAGTAACTTCCAATGAAAGTTGTTAATGGTAAAATTTTACTTGACAATCCGGATAGGTTCTCTCGCAACCTGTTGTAGCTGGTCGCAACGGGGGCGTGTTCCTCAGTTCATGCCCTGGACCGCTGCTGTGTCCACGCCGGAAGAACGTGTGAAGAAAAACTACATGGAGTCCATATTCTCGTATCCTCACTCCGGTACGTCGAACCAAGCTTTGAACTGAAAGTTCCACTTCTTTTAGTATAATTTATGCACCCACATCCTTTGATTAGCACGCACACATACATTCATACAGTGCGTAATCACAATTTACAAAATTACATTACAAAGTTACAACTTTAAATTATATATATACAACAAGTACTGACATTGAACTTTACGTACTTTGCTCTTTTTCTTTAAATTGGCTGACTGAAAATTGGTTTTTATTCGAGGCTATTACAAACAAGATAGGTCTTGTTAGATTATAAGGTACAAATCTTCACAAAATACAAGTTTCTATTTTACAAACGTTACAGACGAACAGAGTCCGTCACCAGCATTGATTTATAAAATTCAAGATACTTAGAAAACATAATTACCTTGGTAATCGATGCTTCCGACCAATGTACCCACCAGGAGACGACGGGCGACTCTGCTGACAGTGCAGTTTGATGGGAGACTGACAGGACTTATTGAGCGAAAAGCTTTACTAGAAAAGGGGCGGAGGGGGTCTGACGTCAGGGAACGCCGACCAAAGTACGAATAATTCTCCGTCGCGCGACTATTTAAACTGATTTTAACTAAGACGGAATTAACGCTTGTTGCATTCCGCAAGGGGCGCCGAATAACTGTAACAGAACTCCCCCCCCCCTGAAACGCAAGCGTCGGGTGCAGGAGCGACGGTTGTCCAAGGTCAAATTCACCAAAGCACCAAAAGAGACCATGTAAGGTTTCTTGCAAAATTAAGAAACCACCAACAATCAAATTAACAACAAACACCCACATAAGGACAAAAGGCCTCCAATAACTCAGTAACCAACAAGAAAATATACTAATTAATTCTATCACACATTAACATCAATGATCCAACCGAACACGTACTACAATAAATACCAAACGAACAACAAGGCATAAACAATTCTTAATTGGGAGTACCTCGGACAGGCATTTCGTAAATGGGTATCCCGTAAACGAGCATCTCGTGTATTGGTGTCTTGTCAAAGGGTCTCCCGCGCGCGGGGAAATGTTGCGACACAATCAAACGAAGTCGATTTCGATAAACCACTCACATTACATACACCAAACTTGGATCATTCCAATTACTCAATACGGCACTTGCCGCTATCAAAGGACAATTTCAAGAGACACCTTCAGTCACCTTAGAAACGCTGCCCGTACGCAACAACGCTTCGACACCGGAAACGGACGACAAGTAGGTGATCAGTCCCCAGGTCGTTCACCCAGCAAGGCGAGTGAAGGCGATATAGCAAATTAGCATCTCAACAAACACGCAACATGTTCGTTCCAGAACGCGTGGAATACGGTTCCGCATGTGGGGGTACAACCAACTCAAGACGTCACCCACCAGAAGCGTCTCCAACACGTCTCAAACACACTCTCAAAAGACTATGACAAAAGCATTCGGTGACAGCAATCTTTTGGATTTGACGACTGACGCTACCGGGAAATAGCTCGTAGCCGGACTGCACGTGCGCAGGTATACCAACAATATCTTGCTCAAACAACTGCCGAAATAAAAGCAAACGCAAACGTCTTCATGGTCGTCAGCTCCCACCTACAATTCCTTGAGGACTTGGTAGCGAATTCAGCTACGTACAGTACAGAGTCAAGGGAAAGAAAATCACACCGCTTTGGATTCCTGAGGTTCGCAACGCGACTGGACTTTCAGCTGAAATGATGAAAGAAAACCTATCAAGGCCACAGGCCGATCAATCGCGCGACTGAGAGAGAGCAAACAAAGGGGTACCTCCAGCCTACACACTGGCAACAAGGGAACGACCAGCCTACGTTGGGAAAGGAGGGACGCCAGACTACATACTGGCCACAAAGGAAACCACCAAACTTCTCTGGGGAAAGGCGAACGCCAGGCTACCTACACTGGCACAAAGGGGGAACACTCTCACTACGAGTTTTCTTCTTAACTCTCCCTCACAGAGCGAAAAGCCGTACCGTAACCAATCAAGAACACTCTGTGTCATCATGACCCAGTTGACAATGATAATGAAACGTTAGCCGACGCTATGGACCAGTCCGGCGCGTTTTTTTTTTGTTTTTTTTTTTTAACACATCGAGCTTTTTATTGGTTTAAAAGGAAGGACGGTATCTAAGTATACCATTTTATTTATAGCGGAAAAAACCAAAACATACAAGGCGCAACGATAAGGGAGCAGCTGTTCGATGGAATGTAGATAAGACAAACTGGTCAGCCGGGCACCGTAATACCCGGCGTTATCTGCCAGACAAGGTCCAACTAGCTGGTATTTCTTTTCGAGACTAATTTGAACAATTCCGAACAAATCGATTTTACAATAAGCTTGTAGCAAATATATACTCGTTACAAAATTTGCTAACCAAACATAACATTTGAAACACCTCCCACAAGGTCCTATACAAAATTTCACGCGACCAACAGCGTGCAATAAAAAATTTCAACACCCAACATTAACAAAATTACACATAATAACCCATGGACGAAGGAAACCCACGCTCCGGCTACCACTCCTGTAGCACACTTCCTGCTGCTGTGCCCCAGAAGCGTACCACGGAGAATACAACAAAATAACATAATATACCACACAAATCAACCAAAATGCTAGTTACTATTTAAGACTCTCTCTCTCTCTACATTATAACAAACTTCTCAAATGTCTCTAAAGTTTAACATAATTCCATAAAGGGAGGAGGTGTAAGTAAAAAGAAATTTTTGAATACCTTCGATTTGTGAGCAGAGTCGGGTTCGTCCCGTATATTTCAAACACTATGAGCATCGAAAATTTACGTAAATTTAAGTCAGTCAGCAAAAGTCAATTACTGAGTTAATTTAGCTCAAAATGTACTGAATATAGAAAAGATTAAATACTGAAATAGGACAGTTGCATAAATCAATACTAGTTTACAGTAAACGGTGTTCAGCGTACAAGCTGTGATCTGTTCATAAAATTCTAACACTGTTCTACATCACAAAACATTTATAAAAATTTTGTTCCTGTCACATAAGGTGAGTAAACTGGTTTATCTCGCTTTTGATTAGTGATTGTACAGTAACTTCCAATGAAAGTTGTTAATGGTAAAATTTTACTTGACAATCCGGATAGGTTCTCTCGCAACCTGCTGTAGCTGGTCGCAACGGGGGCGTGTTCCTCAGTTCATGCCCTGGACCGCTGCTGTGTCCACGCCGGAAGAACGTGTGAAGAAAAACTACATGGAGTCCATATTCTCGTATCCTCACTCCGGTACGTCGAACCAAGCTTTGAACTGAAAGTTCCACTTCTTTTAGTATAATTTATGCACCCACATCCTTTGATTAGCACGCACACATACATTCATACAGTGCGTAATCACAATTTACAAAATTACATTACAAAGTTACAACTTTAAATTATATATATACAACAAGTACTGACATTGAACTTTACGTACTTTGCTCTTTTTCTTTAAATTGGCTGACTGAAAATTGGTTTTTATTCGAGGCTATTACAAACAAGATAGGTCTTGTTAGATTATAAGGTACAAATCTTCACAAAATACAAGTTTCTATTTTACAAACGTTACAGACGAACAGAGTTCGTCACCAGCATTGATTTATAAAATTCAAGATACTTAGAAAACATAATTACCTTGGTAATCGATGATTCCGACCAAGGTACCCACCAGGAGACGACGGGCGACTCTGCTGACAGTGCAGTTTGATGGGAGACTGACAGGACTTATTGAGCGAAAAGCTTTACTAGAAAAGGGGCGGAGGGGGTCTGACGTCAGGGAACGCCGACCAAAGTACGAATAATTCTCCGTCGCGCGACTATTTAAACTGATTTTAACTAAGACGGAATTAACGCTTGTTGCATTCCGCAAGGGGCGCCGAATAACTGTAACAGAACTCCCCCCCCCCCTGAAACGCAAGCGTCGGGTGCAGGAGCGACGGTTGTCCAAGGTCAAATTCACCAAAGCACCAAAAGAGACCATGTAAGGTTTCTTGCAAAATTAAGAAACCACCAACAATCAAATTAACAACAAACACCCACATAAGGACAAAAGGCCTCCAATAACTCAGTAACCAACAAGAAAATATACTAATTAATTCTATCACACATTAACATCAATGATCCAACCGAACACGTACTACAATAAATACCAAACGAACAACAAGGCATAAACAATTCTTAATTGGGAGTACCTCGGACAGGCATTTCGTAAATGGGTATCCCGTAAACGAGCATCTCGTGTATTGGTGTCTTGTCAAAGGGTCTCCCGCGCGCGGGGAAAAGTTGCGACACAATCAAACGAAGTCGACTTCGATAAACCACTCACATTACATACACCAAACTTGGATCATTCCAATTACTCAATACGGCACTTGCCGCTATCAAAGGACAATTTCAAGAGACTCCTTCAGTCACCTTACAAACGCTGCCCGTACGCAACAACGCTTCGACACCGGAAACGGACGACAAGGAGGTGATCAGTCCCCAGGTCGTTCACCCAGCAAGGCGAGTGAAGGCGATATAGCAAATTAGCATCTCAACAAACACACAACATGTTCGTTCCAGAACGCGTGGAATACGGCTCCGCATGTGGGGGTACAACCAACTCAAGACGTCACCCACCAGAAGCGTCTCCAACACGTCTCAAACACACTCTCAAAAGACTATGACAAAAGCATTCGGTGACAGCAATCTTTTGGATTTGACGACTGACGCTACCGGGAAATAGCTCTTAGCCGGACTGCACGTGCGCAGGTATACCAACAATATCTTGCTCAAACAACTGCCGAAATGAAAGCAAACGCAAACGTCTTCATGGTCGTCAGCTCCCACCTACAATTCCTTGAGGACTTGGTGGCGAATTCAGCTACGTACAGTACAGAGTCAAGGGAAAGAAAATCCCACCGCTTTGGATTCCTGAGGTTCGCAACGCGACTGGACTTTCAGCTGAAATGAGGAAAGAAAACCTATCTTGGCCACAGGCCGATCAATCGCGCGACTGAGAGAGAGCAAACAAAGGGGTACCTCCAGCCTACACACTGGCAACAAGGGAACGACCAGCCTACGTTGGGAAAGGAGGGACGCCAGACTACATACTGGCCACAAAGGAAACCACCAAACTACTCTGGGGAAAGGCGAACGCCAGGCTACCTACACTGGCACAAAGGGGGAACACTCTCACTACGAGTTTTCTTCTTAACTCTCTTCCTTACAGAGCGAAAAGCCGTACCCTAACCAATCAAGAACTCTCTGTCTCATCATGACCCAGTTGACAATGATAATGAAACGTTAGCCGACGCTATGGACCAGTCCGGCGCGTTTTTTTTTTTTTTTTTAACACATCGAGCTTTTCATTGGTTTAAAAGTAAGGACGGTATCTAAGTATACCATTTTATTTATAGCGGAGAAAACCAAAACATACAAGGCGCAACGAAAAGGGAGCAGCTGTTCCATGGAATGTAGATAAGACAAACTGGTCAGCCGGGCACCGTAATACCCGGCGTTATCTGCCAGACAAGGTCAAACTAGCTGGTATTTCTTTTCGAGACTAATTTGAACAATTCCGAACAAATCGATTTTACAATAAGCTTGTAGCAAAGATATACTCGTTACAAAATTTGCTAACCAAACATAACATTTGAAACACCTCCCACAAGGTCCTATACAAAATTTCACGCGACCAATAGCGTGCTATAAAAAATTTCAACACCCAGCATTAACAAAATTACACATAATAACCCATGGACCAAGGAAACCCACGCTCCGGCTACCACTCCTGTAGCACACTTCCTGCTGCTGGGCCCCAGAGGCGTACCACGGAGAATACAACAAAATAACATAATATACCACACAAATCAACCAAAATGCTAGTTACTATTTAAGACTCTCTCTCTCTCTACATTATAACAAACTTCTCAAAGGTATCTAAAGTTTAACATAATTCCATAAAGGGAGGAGGTGTAAGTAAAAAGAATTTTTTGAATACCTTCGATTTGTGAGCAGAGTCGGGTTCGACCCGTTTATTTCAAACATTATGAGCATCGAAAATTTACGTAAATTTAAGTCAGTCAGCAAAAGTCAATTACTGAGTTAATTTAGCTCAAAATGTACTGAATATAGAAAAGATTAAATACTGAATATAGGACAGTTGCATAAATCAATACTAGTTTACAGTAAACGGTGTTCAGCGTACAAGCTGTGATCTGTTCATAAAATTCTAACACTGTTCTACATCACAAAACATTTATAAAAAATTTGTTCCTGTCACATAAGGTGAGTAAACTGGTTTATCTCGCTTTTGATTAGTGATTGTACAGTAACTTCCAATGAAAGTTGTTAATGGTAAAATTTTACTTGACAATCCGGATAGGTTCTCTCGCAACCTGCTGTAGCTGGTCGCAACGGGGGCGTGTTCCTCAGTTCATGCCCTGGACCGCTGCTGTGTCCACGCCGGAAGAACGTGTGAAGAAAAACTACATGGAGTCCATATTCTCGAATCCTCACTCCGGTACGTCGAACCAAGCTTTGAACTGAAAGTTCCACATCTTTTAGTATAATTTATGCACCCACATCGTTTGATTAGCACGCACACATACATTCATACAGTGCGCAATCACAATTTACAAAATTACATTACAAAGTTACAACTTTAAATTATATATATACAACAAGTACTGACATTGAACTTTACGTACTTTGCTCTTTTTCTTTAAATTGGCTGACTGAAGTTTGGTTTTTATTCGAGGCTATTACAAACAAGATAGGTCTTGTTAGATTATAAGATACACATCTTCACAAAATACAAGTTTCTATTTTACAAACGTTACAGACGAACAGAGTTCGTCACCAGCATTGATTTATAAAATTCAAGATACTTACAAAACATAATTACCTTGGTAACCGATGCTTCCGACCAAGGTACCCACCAGGAGACGACGGGCGACTCTGCTGACAGTGCAGTTTGATGGGAGACTGACAGGACTTATTGAGCGAAAAGCTTTACTAGAAAAGGGGCGGAGGGGGTCTGACGTCAGGGAACGCCGAACAAAGTCGAATAATTCTCCGTCGCGCGACTATTTAAACTGATTTTAACTAAGACGGAATTAACGCTTGTTGCATTCGGCAAGGGGCGCCGAATAACTGTAACAGAACTCCCCCCCTGAAACGCAAGCGTCGGGTGCAGGAGCGACGGTTGTCCAAGGTCAAATTCACCAAAGCACCAAAAGAGACCATGTAAGGTTTCTTGCAAAATTAAGAAACCAGCAACAATCAAATTAACAACAAACACCCACATAAGGACAAAAGGCCTCCAATAACTCAGTAACCAACAAGAAAATATACTAATTAATTCTATCACACATTAACATCAATGATCCAACCGAACACATACTACAATAAATACCAAACGAACAACAAGGCATAAACAATTCTTAATTGGGAGTACCTCGGACAGGCATTTCGTAAATGGGTATCCCGTAAACGAGCATCTCGTGTATTGGTGTCTTGTCAAAGGGTCTCCCGCGCGCGGGGAAAAGTTGCGACACAATCAAACGAAGTCGACTTCGATAAACCACTCACATTACATACACCAAACTTGGATCATTCCAATTACTCAATACGGCACTTGCCGCTATCAAAGGACTATTTCAAGAGACTCCTTCAGTCACCTTAGAAACGCTGGCCGTACGCAACAACGCTTCGACACCGGAAACGGACGACAAGGAGGTGATCAGTCCCCAGGTCGTTCACCCAGCAAGGCGAGTGAAGGCGATATAGCAAATTAGCATCTCAACAAACACACAACATGTTCGTTCCAGAACGCGTGGATTACGGCTCCGCATGTGGGGGTACAACCAACTCAAGACGTCACCCACCAGAAGCGTCTCCAACACATCTCAAAAGACTATGACAACAGCATTCGGTGACAGCAATCTTTTGGATTTGACGACTGACGCTACCGGGAAATAGCTTGTAGCCGGACTGCACGTGCGCAGGTATACCAACAATATCTTGCTCAAACAACTGCCGAAATAAAAGCAAACGCAAACGTCTTCATGGTCGTCAGCTCCCACCTACAATTCCTTGAGGACTTGGTGGCGAATTCAGCTACGTACAGTACAGAGTCAAGGGAAAGAAAATCACACCGCTTTGGATTCCTGAGGTTCGCAACGCGACTGGACTTTCAGCTGAAATGAGGAAAGAAAACCTATCAAGGCCACAGGCCGATCAATCGCGCGACTGAGAGAGAGCAAACAAAGGGGTACCTCCAGCCTACACACTGGCAACAAGGGAACCACCAGCCTACGTTGGGAAAGGAGGGACGCCAGACTACATACTGGCCACAAAGGAAACCACCAAACTACTCTGGGGAAAGGTGAACGCCAGGCTACCTACACTGGCACAAAGGGGGAACACTCTCACTACGAGTTTTCTTCTTAACTCTCTCTCACAGAGCGAAAAAACCGTACCATAACCAATCAAGAACTCTCTGTCTCATCATGACCCAGTTGACAATGATAATGAAACGTTAGCCGACGCTATGGACCAGTCCGGCGTGTTTTTTTTTTTTTTTTTTTAACACATCGAGCTTTTTATTGGTTTAAAAGTAAGGACGGTATCTAAGTATACCATTTTATTTATAGCGGAGAAAACCAAAACATACAAGCCGCAACGACAAGGGAGCAGCTGTTCGATGGAATGTAGATAAGACAAACTGGTCAGCCGGGCACCGTAATACCCGGCGTTATCTGAAAGTTCCACATCTTTTAGTATAATTTATGCACCCACATCGTTTGATTAGCACGCACGCATACATTCATACAGTGCGTAATCACAATTTACAAAATTACATTACAAAGTTACAACTTTAAATTATATATATACAACAAGTACTGACATTGAACTTTACGTACTTTGCTCTTTTTCTTTAAATTGGCTGACTGAAAATTGGTTTTTATTCGAGGCTATTACAAACAAGATAGGTCTTGTTAGATTATAAGGTACAAATCTTCACAAAATACAAGTTTCTATTTTACAAACGTTACAGACGAACAGAGTTCGTCACCAGCTTTGATTTATAAAATTCAAGATACTTAGAAAACCTAATTACCTTGGTAATCGATGCTTGCGACCAAGGTACCCACCAGGAGACGACGGGCGACACTGCTGACAGTGCAGTTTGATGGGAGACTGACAGGACTTATTGAGCGAAAAGCTTTTCTAGAAAAGGGGCGGAGGGGGTCTGACGTCAGGGAACGCCGACCAAAGTAAGAATAATTCTCCGTCGCGCGACTATTTAAACTGATTTTAACTAAGACGGAATTAACGCTTGTTGCATTCGGCAAGGGGCGCCGAATAACTGTAACAGAACACCCCCCCCCTGAAACGCAAGCGTCGGGTGCAGGAGCGACGGTTGTCCAAGGTCAAATTCACCAAAGCACCAAAAGAGACCATGTAAGGTTTCTTGCAAAATTAAGAAACCAGCAACAATCAAATTAACAACAAACACCCACATAAGGACAAAAGGCCTCCAATAACTCAGTAACCAACAAGAAAATATACTAATTAATTCTATCACACATTAACATCAATGATCCAACCGAACACATACTACAATAAATACCAAACGAACAACAAGGCATAAACAATTCTTAATTGGGAGTACCTCGGACAGGCATTTCGTAAATGGGTATCCCGTAAACGAGCATCTCGTGTATTGGTGTCTTGTCAAAGGGTCTCCCGCGCGCGGGGAAATGTTGCGACACAATCAAACGAAGTCGACTTCGATAAACCACTCACATTACATACACCAAACTTGGATCATTCCAATTACTCAATACGGCACTTGCCGCTATCAAGGGACAACTTCAAGAGACACCTTCAGTCACCTTAGAAACGCTGCCCGTACGCAACAACGCTTCGACACCGGAAACGGACGACAAGTAGGTGATCAGTCCCCAGGTCGTTCACCCAGCAAGGCGAGTGAAGGCGATAGAGCAAATTAGCATCTCAACAAACACGCAACATGTTCGTTCCAGAACGCGTGGAATACGGTTCCGCATGTGGGGGTACAACCAACTCAAGACGTCACCCACCAGAAGCGTCTCCAACACGTCTCAAACACACTCTCAAAAGACTATGACAAAAGCATTCGGTGACAGCAATCTTTTGGATTTGACGACTGACGCTACCGGGAAATAGCTCGTAGCCGGACTGCACGTGCGCAGGTATACCAACAATATCTTGCTCAAACAACTGCCGAAATAAAAGCAAACGCAAACGTCTTCATGGTCGTCAGCTCCCACCTACAATTCCTTGAGGACTTGGTGGCGAATTCAGCTACGTACAGTACAGAGTCAAGGGAAAGAAAATCCCACCGCTTTGGATTCCTGAGGTTCGCAACGCGACTGGACTTTCAGCTGAAATGAGAAAAGAAAACCTATCAAGGCCACAGGCCGATCAATCGCGCGACTGAGAGAGAGCAAACAAAGGGGTACCTCCAGCCTACACACTGGCAACAAGGGAACCACCAGCCTACGTTGGGAAATGAGGGACGCCAGACTACATACTGGCCACAAAGGAAACCACCAAACTACTCTGGGGAAAGGCGAACGCCAGGCTACCTACACTGGCACAAAGGGGGAACACTCTCACTACGAGTTTTCTTCTTAACTCTCCCTCACAGAGCGAAAAGCCGTACCGTAACCAATCAAGAACTCTCTGTCTCATCATGACCCAGTTGACAATGATAATGAAACGTTAGCCGACGCTATGGACCAGTCCGGCGCGTTTTTTTTTTTTTTTTTTTTTTTTTTTAACACATCGAGCTTTTCATTGGTTTAAAAGGAAGGACGGTATCTAAGTATACCATTTTATTTATAGCGGAGAAAACCAAAACATACAAGGCGCAACGATAAGGGAGAAGCTGATCGATGGAATTTAGATAAGACAAACTGGTCAGCCGGGCACCGTAATACCCGGCGTTATCTGCCAGACAAGGTCCAACTAGCTGGTATTTCTTTTCGAGACTAATTTGAACAATTCCGAACAAATCGATTTTACAATAAGCTTGTAGCAAAGATATACTCGTTACAAAATTTGCTAACCAAACATAACATTTGAAACACCTCCCACAAGGTCCTATACAAAATTTCACGCGACCAATAGCGTGCAATAAAAAATTTCGACACCCAACATTAACAAAATTACACATAATAACCCATGGAGCAAGGAAACCCACGCTCCGGCTACCACTCCTGTAGCACACTTCCTGCTGCTGGGCCCCAGAAGCGTACCACGGAGAATACAACGAAATAACATAATATACCACACAAATCAACCAAAATGCTAGTTACTATTTAAGACTCTCTCTCTCTCTCTACATTATAGCAAACTTCTCAAATGTCTCTAAAGTTTAACATAATTCCATAAAGGGAGGAGGTGTAAGTAAAAAGAAATTTTTGAATACCTTCGATTTGTGAGCAGAGTCGGGTTCGACCCGTTTATTTCAAACATAATGAGCATCGAAAATTTACGTAAATTTAAGTCAGTCAGCAAAAGTCAATTAACTTACTGAGTTATTTAGCTCAAAATGTACTGAATATAGAAAAGATTAAATACTGAATATAGGACAGTTTCATAAATCAATACTAGTTTACAGTAAACGGTGTTCAGCGTACAAGCTGTGATCTGTTCATAAAATTCTAACACTGTTCTACATCACAAAACATTTATAAAAAATTTGTTCCTGTCACATAAGGTGAGTAAACTGGTTTATCTCGCTTTTGGTTAGTGATTGTACAGTAACTTCCAATGAAAGTTGTTAATGGTAAAATTTTACTTGACAATCCGGATAGGTTCTCTCGCAACCTGCTGTAGCTGGTCGCAACGGGGGCGTGTTCCTCAGTTCATGCCCTGGACCGCTGCTGTGTCCACGCCGGAAGAACGTGTGAAGAAAAACTACATGGAGTCCATATTCTCGTATCCTCACTCCGGTACGTCGAACCAAGCTTTGAACTGAAAGTTCCACATCTTTTAGTATAATTTATGCACCCACATCGTTTGATTAGCACGCACACATACATTCATACAGTGCGTAATCACAATTTACAAAATTACAAAATTACATTACAAAGTTACAACTTTAAATTATATATATACAAGAAGTACTGACATTGAACTTTACGTACTTTGCTCTTTTTCTTTAAATTGGCTGACTGAAAATTGGTTTTTATTCGAGGCTATTACAAACAAGATAGGTCTTGTTAGATTATAAGGTACAAATCTTCACAAAATACAAGATTCTATTTTACAAACGTTACAAACGAATAGAGTTCGTCACCAGCATTGATTTATAAAATTCAAGATACTTAAAAAACATAATTACCTTGGTAATCGATGCTTCCGACCAAGGTACCCACCAGGAGACGATGGGCGACTCTGCTGACAGTGCAGTTTGATGGGAGACTGACAGGACTTATTGAGCGAAAAGCTTTACTAGAAAAGGGGTGGAGGGGGTCTGACGTCAGGGAACGCCGACCAAAGTACGAATAATTCTCCGTCGCGCGACTATTTAAACTCATTTTAACTAAGACGGAATTAACGCTTGTTGCATTCGGCAAGGGGCGCCGAATAACTGTAACAGAACTCCCCCCTCTGAAACGCAAGCGTCGGGTGCAGGAGCGACGGTTGTCCAAGGTCAAATTCACCAAAGCACCAAAAGAGACCATGTAAGGTTTCTTGCAAAATTAAGAAACCACCAACATTCAAATTAACAACAAACACCCACATAAGGGCAAAAGGCCTCCAATAACTCAGTAACCAACAAGAAAATATACTAATTAATTCTATCACACATTAACATCAATGATCCAACCGAACACGTACTACAATAAATACCAAACGAACAACAAGGCATAAACAATTCTTAATTGGGAGTACCTCGGACAGGCATTTCGTAAATGGGTATCCCGTAAACGAGCATCTCGTGTATTGGTGTTTTGTCAAAGGGTCTCCCGCGCGCGGGGAAAAGTTGCGACACAATCAAACGAAGTCGATTTCGATAAACCACTCACATTACATACACCAAACTTGGATCATTCCAATTACTCAATACGGCACTTGCCGCTATCAAAGGACAATTTCAAGAGACACCTTCAGTCACCTTAGAAACGCTGCCCGTACGCAACAACGCTTCGACACCGGAAACGGACGACAAGTAGGTGATCAGTCCCCAGGTCGTTCACCCAGCAAGGCGAGTGAAGGCGATATAGCAAATTAGCATCTCAACAAACACACACCATGTTCGTTCCAGAACGCGTGGAATACGGCTCCGCATGTGGGGGTACAACCAACTCAAGACGTCACCCTCCAGAAGCGTCTCCAACACATCTCAAAAGACTATGACAAAAGCATTCGGTGACAGCAATCTTTTGGATTTGACGACTGACGCTACTGGGAAATAGCTCGTAGCCGGACTGCACGTGCGCAGGTATACCAACAATATCTTGCTCAAACAACCGCCGAAATAAAAGCAAACGTAAACGTCTTCATGGTCGTCAGCTCCCACCTACAATTCCTTGAGGACTTGGTGGCGAATTCAACTGCGTACAGTGCAGAGTAAAGGGAAAGAAAATCCCACCGCCTTGGATTCCTGAGGTTCTCAACCCGACTGGACTTTCAGCTGAAATGAGGAAAGAAAACCTATCAAGGCCACAGGCCGATCAATCGCGCGACTGAGAGAGAGCAAACAAAGGGGTAACTCCAGCCCACACACTGGCAACAAGGGGACCACCAGCCTACGTTGGGAAAGGAGGGACGCAAGACTACATACTGGCCACAAAGGGAACCACCAAACTACTCTGGGGAAAGGCGAACGCCAGGCTACCTACACTGGCACAAAAGGGGAACACTCTCACTACGAGTTTTCTTCTTAACTCTCCCTCACAGAGCGAAAAGCCGTACCGTAACCAATCAAGAACTCTCTGTCTCATCATTACCCAGTTGACAATGATAATGAAACGTTAGCCGACGCTATGGGCCAGTCCGGCGCGTTTTTTTTTTTTTTTTAACACATCGAGAAGCACATAGTAATTACTGAAAAAAAATATTTGTCCGTAATTCAAATGCGTACTTTTGCCCCGTGGTTGGGGCAAAAGTGTGCATACCTTGTAACGCTCTGAGGTAAATAGAGCGATTTTAATTTGGTATTGTAGGATTTACGTAGAACATCTGTAACAATTATTTTAATAATATATATGTTTATTAACAATAAGAAATTGATATCACGATATGATAACTGTAAGAGATTATCATAAATTAGATATTTATTAACGTGTAATAAAAATTGAAAAATGTTAGGAACAACAAACATTAAAAAATAGTAAATATAAAAAAATTACGTTAAAAACATTTTACAAATCTTAAACAAAACAGTTAAGGCTAATACACAGATAAAATCTCCTTGTTCATAAGAACAATTTAATCGTTTTCTAAGGGAGGATTCTTGTAAATGCAATTTAGTAGCTGCCTGCCTACGTGAAAAGCCTTCACTTATCAGATTCCTAGCTTTTTCTAATAATTCTTCGGTGATAGGAGTAGCGTCTGTTTTCCGTTTATATGTTCTAAAACAGAAAAGAAAAACGACGAGGCTATAGTGGTAAGTACCAACATGGGGCAAAGGTACACACGCGCACCTTTGCTCCGACAGGAACGCGCATCTTTGCCCCAGAACGCCACGTTTGGTTGTCGATACTGCCCACGGCTTATTGTAGGTTAACTTAAAAGTATAAACTGTTCTAATAACACACAAAAATACGGGTATTATCATAACGTTTATTATTATTGAATTTATTATCATAACGGGTATTATTGAACGTTTCAGAGCACTACATTTTTTTTAATCAGACTATCGCTTAACATCTAGAGTTGAAGAGATTAAAAGTAATTTTTGCCTCATTTTGAAGCAAAGCTATGACGAAGCGTAACGTAACTACGCACAAGGACACACCACAATGGCAGCTTACTGCTGTAGTAGCAGAGCTGCCAACATGCAAGCGATACATGAAAAATCCCTAATTCGTACCTTTGCCCCATGGGTACTTTTACCCCAGGTTACCCTATTGGACTGCATACTTTAAACCGTATAATCTGAACATTTGTAACAACAATAATCCAGTGATAACAATAGTTGACGTTCCGATAAATAAAGAAATTTTAATATTTGTAAGATTTATTATTTACATTGTCAAAATGACCGAATCTCAAACTCCAGCAATGGATATACAAACAACATTGGCCGTGATTATTGCTAATATGCAAACGAAGCGCGAGGGAAATAAGGCTAATATGCAATCGGCTAAAGAGGACGCGATTAAATTGAACAAAGCACTTCGCGATGAAAATAAAAAAATCTATACCGCTGTGCACGACCAGACCAAACAGAACAAGCAACTGCTGGAAGCCACGGAAAAACGGATTGGCGAGAAGGTGGAGGTAATCCGCGCCGACATTGAAACTGTACTTAAAGTTAAATTTGTTGGAAAAGCTGTGTTAGACACAGTTGAAAATATAAATGAAATTTCAGCTGCTACTGAATTAGACTTAACTGTTGAGAATATTGTACTTTGTGATAATTCTGAAGTACCAAATGTTCTTGTGGAACATACTCTCAAAGAAAGTAATATGAAAGATGACCCAGTGATAAAACATAGAGACGATATTGAATCACTATCTGAAAAGGAGCCAATCATAGATGCTAGGAGAAAAACGGATAAGAATCCTGAACCAGAAGGAGAGCTTGGAACTGTTATTGGCACAAACAGAACAGACATAACGTGCGAGAACCGTGAACGAATAGTAGAGTCTGTAACTATTATTGGTTCAGACAGTATATGCATAACGCATAAAAATCCTGAACCAGTAGTAGAGCCTGGAACTAGTATTGATACAAACTGTGCAGTTATTTATGACACATTTCATACTGGTGAGGTACTGAATGAACCTATATCAGATACTAAGGTATGTATGAAGACACTTGAAGACGAGCCGGAAGGTGTGCGCCTATACACTGCTTTTTATTAAACACCCACGTTACACCTTGAGATACGTAAATAAGTAAAACAATATTAAAACATTCTTAAAAACCTGTAACAATCAATAATCAGTGTTATCGCAGCGAGGCAGTGTTGCAGTTCGACGAGAAAGTTCAGCGTGTTTATCATCAGGACATCAGCCCAGCAGAATCCACGAGGGAAGGACACGCGAGATACACGCATCGCCTTCAGCCATCTTGCCGCATCAAATTGGAACATCTTCACTCAAGTAACAATTTCAGATCTGAACTTTATATAACTTTTTTCAAACAATATTGCAAAATTCATAACATTTGTGTATGTTTAAAATATATCGTATGAACTATTATTCAATTGGTGTGCAATAAATAATTATAATACCTCCAATATAGACTTGTTGATTTATAAAACACACACTTTAATCCTATGAGCAAGAATTAATTCAATTGTGTTGTCGCAATATATTGTAACGTGAACACCCAATGATCACCAAAAAACCCTTTCTATTTAACTTAACAATTAACAAACCATTTTAAATAGACTGAATATAGAAAAATTGAATAATACAGCTTAATTATTAACATATAACTATTTTGCACGATGACTACAAAAAAGTACAAAATCAATAAGAAAGTATAAAGTAAACAGATCCTAGACCACTTAGGTTAGGTATAATGTCAATAAAATAATTTATGTTTATTAATTATTATATAGTTAAAGGTTTTGTGTTAAGTTATTAATTATGTTTGTATTAGTAACATAGAAGAGATGTTTAATAATAATTAATCTGCCCAAATAACTAATGAAGGACTAAGGAAACAAAATAAAGTGAAATTGACACTCAACTGTTAACGAAAATTCTGTGTGTAAAAGTGATATACTAGATATAGTGAGTGAGAAGTGACACTAAGTACAAATAATGTGCTTTATATTAGTTTAAAGAGAATCAATAGACTCTAAACAAGGTTATAAGTGAAAAACTGGCATAAATTTAAGATCTACAAGGGACATGGTTAATGTGCAGTTATGTTGCAGACTGCATCTAACATTAACAAACTTTGAATACAAGTTAACTCTTAATAATTAGAGCAAAAGATGGATTGAATATTTTCTTTTTTGTTTGTATGATGTTATTATAATTTATATGTGTTATGTGCTGTCATTAATGAAAATAGTCATAGTATGTACACATAGCAGGTTTATATTATTCAGGGATTTGTACCGAGTCTTGGCTTAATATAATGTAAATGAATTTTGTATTTGATGATGGAATCAATATTTTCTATGAAAATTATGGTATTTAATTATATAAAGTAAATGTCAGACTTTAAACAGAAAGTCATTAAATATTTTAACAGTAATCTATTTCACTAACTTTTAAATGTTAATTCTATACTATTGTTTATGCTTTTCAATTTTCATAATGTTAGTTTTAAAGTTAGAGTTAATGAGATTTTATGTTAATAAATATAAGATGTTGTAATATGTATTTTGTTTAGTAACTTAAGTAAATTAATGTTCACACCATTGTAAACTGAGATTAGGTGTGAAATTGGCAAGCAACTCACACTATATTTTATTGTTTATGTTAAATGTTTGTAAATTCAGATAGGATTTAGCATGTGAGTTTGGATAGTGTATTTTAGTAATTTAATATTGCAACCAAAATATGGCTTGTGAGATATGAAAATTGTCAACATCAAACAGAGATTTTTTATGTACCAATGTATTTTAAATTAAATTTTGCAAAGTTCAGGGTTTTTGAACGAAAAATCAACTCGTTATTTTAGCAAGAAGCCAGGTTGGTCAGTTAACAATGCCAGCCTAATCCAGCCAATCAGACATTTTCACATTTTGGACAAGGACGCCAGCGAAATTGAGAAAAAAACGTCATTCGTTTGTTGAACGTGGTTGTGTACAGATATACTCTCCGTAGTAATTTATATCAAAAAAGTTAATAATCGAACCCAAGACAGGTTAGGTTGAACCAAACAGTGTTTTGAAGAAACAGTGTAGGCCTATTTCGTTGAATTATATTATTGAAGAGGTAATTAAAGTGAAATAGTAAAAAACAGAAAATCAGTCACAAATATTATTACAGATACAAACAATTTTATATTAATATAACCCGATATTCACTAACCATCACGACACTTATTTCTGATGAACTTTATTGATCACTGTACACACTAGAACGTATAATCACACTATTTTATGTAAATTTTGACACTGGTAATCATTTATTGGAGAGAATTAAGCAATTCGCTATGTTTTGAACTTGTTTACTTCGAATCGAAAGAAGTCATAACTGGACTAAATCTAGGTCCGCCATCTTTACGAAATTTGTGTTGCCAACTGTTAAGCTGACTAACCACATTTAGTATTAGAATAAGATCCACAAATATTGTAATTATTTTGTAATTTCTTTTGGTATTTTCGTAACATTAATATTTGTAGTCAAAAGAATCCAATAATGTTGATCAAATTAAAATAAAACTAATTTTTTTGTTATCCTTGGGATGAGTCTTGCCAACTTTTACACAACTCAACTAGTATAGCCAAGGTTAATAGAATGTGTTGAATGTTATAGTTACAAATTAAGGTAAATACTAAGGAAATAAATTACTTTAATTTTTCTATTTCGATGATAGTGGTTTATTTATTGTTAGTCAAATTTAAAACTTCAAAAAAACTACTTACTCAAAATTCTTATTTTTATTTATTCAGATCCAATCATAATAACTAAGTCATTTCAACGTTGACATCCCGAAATTAAGACCAACTCAGATTAAATCAAGAGTACAATAAAAAATATTATACATTCACGATAAATAAAAAAATAAAATATCCTGTTATATAGTTTGGCTCCAACAACGTGGGGGCGGTACAGAATAATCCATACAGAATAAATTTAAATAAATTAAAATAATAAAAAATTAAACGTTATAATATATATATATATATATATATATTGTAGCATGACAGATAATCCACACAAATACATTACTCAATGAGCATTAATAAAGCTCTAAGATATGGAATATCAAGATGAGAATTAATTAAAATGCACTGTTTAATAATATATTCACAAGAAAGGTTGAATAAAGAAAATTTCTGCAAACAACATAATATAATACAAATTTAAAAACCCAGAAGACTAAAAATAATAATAACAAAATTACCCAGGTAAGATAGAAGCAGGCAATTAATATACCCTGTCAAAGAAACCAGACCAGAAAAAACAAAGATACAGAAGACAGAAGAAGGAAGAATAATTAAAACTACTACTACTGAAGAAGAAAGAAGGAAGAAGAATAATCAAATCTACTGAAGACAGAAGAAACAAAACTAATTAAAACTCAAAGAAGAAAGAAGAACAAACTAAATCTACTGAAGAAAGAAGAAGGAAGAACAATCAAAGCTACTGAAGACAGAAGAACAAGACTAATTAAAACTCAAAGAAGAAAGAAGAACAAACTAAATCTACTGAAGAAAGAAGAAGGAAGAATAATTAAAACTAGAGAAGAAAGAAGAATAATCATAAATACAGAAGAAAGAAGAAAGAAGAACTAATTAAAACTACTACTACTGAAGAGAGAAGAAAGAAGAATAATTAAAATCAAGGAAGAAAGAAGACTAATTAAAACTAAAGAAGAGCGAAGACTAAATAAATCTACTGAAGAAAGAAGAAGGAAGACTAATTAAAACTATTACTACAGAAGAAAGAAGAAAGAAGACTAATTAAGACTACCAATACTGAAGAATGAAGAAAGAAGAACAATCAAAGCTACTGAAGAAAGAAGAAAGAAGAACAATCAAAGCTAAAGAAGAAAGAAGAACAATTAAAACTCAAAGAAGAAAGAAGAACAAACTAAATCTAATGAAGAAAGAAGAACTAATTAAAACTACTACTACTGAAGAATGAAGAAAGAAGAACAATCAAAGCTACTGAAGACAGAAGAAAGAAGAACAATCAAAGCTACTGAAGAAAGAAGAAAGAAGAACAATCAAAGCTAAAGAAGAAAGAAGAACAATTAAAACTCAAAGAAGAAAGAAGAACAAACTAAATCTAATGAAGAAAGAAGAACTAATTAAAACTACTACTACTGAAGAATGAAGAAAGAAGAACAATCAAAGATACAGAAGACAGAAGAAGGAAGAATAATTAAAATTAGAGAAGAAAGAAGAATAACCAAAACTACCACTACTGAAGAGAGAAGAAAGAAGAATAATTAAGATCAAGGAAGAAAGAAGACTAATTAAAACTACAGAAGAAGGAAGAAAGAAGAACAATCAAAACTCAAAGAAGAAAGAAGAATAATCCCAAACTAAATCTACTGAAGAAAGAAGAAGGAAGACTAATTAAAACTACTACTACTGAAGAAGGAAGAAGGAAGAAGGAAGAATAAAGAAGAACCAAACTCAAAGAAGAAAGAAGAATAATTAAGACGACCCATATAAAACAAAAACCCCATAGGGAAAGAACCCCCCAAAAAACCCCAAAATCAATGAATGCCCAAAGAGAAAGTATAACACATTAAAAAACCATATCACTGTAAAACTGACAAAAAACTAAAAGTGTTAGCTGTAGTAAATATTAGTGCATTCAAAAAGTTATTGTGTAATGTGTATAAACAAATCTTCACAGTTCCCCCATGGTTGAATATTTCATATTAAAAACTAGAAAAAGGCTAGTAAATATAGTAATAATTCACCATGGAAAAGTGTAAGTGATCAAATTATAACTAATAAACTTTAAGAAAGGTGCATGAGTAGCAGTACAAAGTAACAAACTTTAAGTTTTGTGAACAGTGCCTACTTTGATAATGAAGTAGTAATTTTACTAATAAAAAGCTACTAAAACTGTATGAACATTCCATAGAATGGAATATAACTTAGATAGCCAGGGTTATACTTTAAGAGGGGGCATAAATCTTATAAAATGGGGAATTACAGAACTAACTGTTTATGATGAAGTTGTAGAAGGTATTAACAATTATATATGGATCCAAATGTTGGGTTCCAATTAAATATAGCATTTAGATAAGTAAGGGTTAGTCATAAGAAATATTAGTATTATAATTGTTATTTTATTGTTCATGTTAATTTAGGAATGCATTATCTAAAATTAGATATCATTCCAATGTTGTAGAAGTACTTTTTATTATGTTATTAGGTGATATACCAAAACAATGTTATTAAGAACACCAGTTTTATATATCTGGGTGTTAAATTTTATTTGTATAATCTATAATTACTGTTATGCCAGATCAGAGAACTAATTTTTAATCAAATATATCAGAGTCAGAAGTCAGAGAAGGAAATAAAATAATTACATTAGTAAAACATTCTGCAAATAGCCACAATTCAAATCTAGGCAATATAATAAAGTTAAAATGCAGAATAATTAATAAACCTAATCTTATAAACCAGTCAAACTGACAATATTTAGGCAAGATACACTCAACATATCAAATACTATGTAAATAAAGCTTTCTAAAGATATGGTCATTATATGAGTAAAATTATTTAATTGTCTAATAAAATACCATTAAAACTGAAATAGATTAACTGACTCTATCCTAGGGGAAGTCATATACAATTGAATTATATTAAAAAACCATCATTAGTATACTAAATTGCAATAAAATAAGTGAGAATTGATAATTATACAAATTTCAGATTTCATAGAATAATAATTATATTAGTTAAAATGGCTATTATTTACATAGAAGACAGGGAAGTATAATTTTAGGCCTACCTCCCAAAAAATTATAAGAAATATAATTTTCAGATAAAACTTTGTAATACTAACTTAATTACTATCAAAATAAGTAGAATAGAATAGTGAAAACGAATATGTATTTTATATTTCAAACAGTTAACGAATAACGAATTTATTTTTTGAACATAAAGTATGTTTTTAAAGTGTATCGGAAGTTATGGCAATTTTAAACAATGTCTTTTTAATATTAAATTGGCTAAGACTTTTCGGATGAAGAAGAAAATACAGACAGTTCATTATTATACCTCGAAGAGAGCACTTCTTGTGAATATTCGATTGAACCAACCTTTAATGGACGTTATGCTACAACGGAGTTCTGAATCATTTTATGTAAACTAAATTTTTAACTATTTTAATGAAAGTGAAGTGGTGAAGTTGACCCACGAACTACATAACACCTATAAACGAAATCACATATAACCAATTACATGAAATAACACTGAAATCGCATCAAACACCAAGTGAAAATTCGAGGTTAACTGACACACATAAACACCAGTTGATATACCTATTTAACAACATTTTTACACCAAGTGAACGTTTCCATCTAACACCAGTGACAATAAACTATACCCCAGAAGATCATATACCGTAGCGAAGAACATTTAACCGAAGAAGGGACATATTATCTCAACAAGTACGTTGTTTACATTAGAAGCTTTCAACGCGCATGCGTCAGGCGGCCATTCTGATCCAGTTCCGTCACCTCAATTAGAGACGACTAGGCTGCTTTCTGGTTTGAACAAAATTATATATAAACTTTTATTATTAATAATTACCAGTATATTGTTTAAATTTAAGACCTTTTTTGAATTGTAAGTGTTATACTTTCATGTCCCTGACCTTCTCTGGCTTTTTATATAAATAACCGTTCAAAGAACCTGTTTAAATAATACAATTGTAAAACTTCTAATATCGACCGACCCAGAGCGAGTCGATATGGCTTGTAACCTCGATTAATTAATCGACCAACCTTATTATTGTATTTAATAAACGTATTTGTTTGTTTTTTGGTAAATTGGAGTTGATTTCTCTTATAAAAGGACATAATCATTTATTAACCAAGAAAAATAGATAATCTTTAAAGGCAGTATATGCGAAACTACAACATTTCAAGAGTAAGAAGAAGAGAGCCGTTTTCGCCTAACTTGAAGTTAATTGGATTATCTTTTTAACAAATTTACCGAACAGAAATTTATTACCAAATTAAACACCTTACTATTATAATTATAATTACGATCCACAACCTCAATTTATTCCTAAATATTAAGCACATAAATACTTCGAAAATATTTTTTCCGAAATTATTTTTTTTTTTAAATATAAATTTTAAATTTATATTTTGTTTCAATTTGCTACACAGCAAAATACACTTTATTTAATTGATGGTAATAACATCCCAATTACCAATAACAAAGACCAGGAACTTTACCAAATCGACGATTCCCAGAGCGGAACGTCACTACTACACATACACACCATAAAAATTATCCTGGATAATATTATACCAGAACACTCTACAATTACAATTAGAGTATGGTTTTATTACCAAAGCGAAGATCAACAGTAAGAGCTTAGAAGACAAGAAGATATTAGCTACGTTACTACACACATTTTTACAACCGTTATTTATTTCACATTATCGTTTTATTACAAATTTGGTGAACCCAACTTGTGGGGCTCGATTACCGCAGAATACCAGAACAAGCAACACTTTATAAATTTAATTATAATTTGTAATAAATAAGTATATATTACAAAATTTGGCTTCCATCGCGGGGCTTGAAGAAACCAGGACTTCAATGATTATTACAAATTTGGCTTCCATCGCGGGGCTTGAAGAAACCAGGACTTCAATAAGTTATATTACAAATTTGACGTATCCAACGTGGGACAGAATAACACGACAGAAATATTATTTATCATTTTATTATTATTACTAGCACCACTCAACGTATTATTACAAAATTGGCTAGCCCAACCAGTGGGGCTTACAGGAGAACACAATCAACATACATCGATATTTATTTTATTATTCCACCACTCAAAGAGTTATTACAAATTTGGCGAACCCAACTTGTGGGGCTTGATTACATCAGAATTTTAGTACACCAGAGAACAGTAACATATTGTTTTATTACAAATTTGGCGTCCAACTAAAGAGCTGTAATTAGGGGTTGAAAGGCGGTAATTACTTACCCAATTCCTAATTCAGCTTGGCAGCGGTTACCCAGCCAGGGAATCAGGGAAAATAATGCGTTGTGCCACATCAAAGAAGAGAGCGGCGGAGGCCGAGAAAGAACTCGATATGGAGGATAAGGAGGCGACCCCAGTAGAGGACGTGGAAAAGATATTAGAACGGGTGGAACATAAACAACCAGCACCACCAGAGAAACAACTCGAAGTACCCACTCAAACAGGGGAAGTCCATATCCGGGAGGAACAGTTGGAAAGACCTTTACAAGTGGAAAACACGACAATCCAAGAGATGTTCAGAGTGATGATGGAAGAAATCAAATCCAGTAGCAAGAAGATGGAAGAAAACTTAAGGAAGGACAACCAAGCAACAAAAGAAGAGTTGAAGAATGATAACCAATCGTTAAAAGAAGAATTGAAGAAGGACAACCAAGCAACCAAGGAAGAATTAAGTAAGAAATTGGATTCTACCACAGAAGAAAATAATAAAAGATTAGAAGATTTGAAGAATGATAACCAATCTTTAAGGGAAGAATAGAAGAAGGACAACCAAGAAACAAAGGAAGAATTGGGCCGTAAAATCGAAAGGACCAATAAGAGAATTGAGGAAACCAGTAAAAAGGTGGAAAAGAAAATGGAAGAAAATAAGAAGAATTTGGAAGAAAAGATGGAAGAAACCAATAAGAAAATCGAAAGTGATCATCAACAGTTAAGGAAAGAGTTAAGAGAGGACTACCAACGGTTAAGAGAAGAAATAAGGGAGGATAACCGAAGATGGCATAAGGAAATTAAAGAAGACAGGGAAGAGGAAAGAAGGGATAGAAAAGAATACAGACAAATCTTGAAGAAATGTTTGAGTGAAATAGATAAAAACGTCACATCCTTGGATGAAGAATTGGATAAGACACTGGACAACAACAAACCAGAACGAAAGGAAATACCAAACAATAAAACAATGGAGCCAGTGATAGTGTTACCTGAAAAGAAAACGAACGGGAACAAAGAAGATACTAAGGATATGGAAGTGAAACCAAAGGAAATGAGAAAGAGGCATCCAAAGAAATTAATGAAAACAAGGGAAGAAATGGAAATGATGAACCATGGTTTATTTGATAATGATAATATCCCTATTACCAACAATGAAGAAATCGTGAGTTCCAGAAATTATGGAAATAGATTGATGGTAATCTCAGAAATGGTTTACCAGCAGACAGTAGTTTACCACGGGGAAGTGATCAGAGGTACATGGAATACAACAGGGATGGAGATGTATGGTAGATTGTCAATGGTATCATTGATCATTGATGGACCAGAGACGTACTGGTATATAAAACACTATGATAGAGGGAGCCGAATAAGCTTAGCAGCAAACAAAGGAATAGCAGCTAGGAAAATGAAATACAAAACAAAGGCCAGAGATGTCACTAGTACCGGAACGGTGATGAAGACTATGGTCATCCGGACAATGAGAGCAAATGAAGTGACAGACTACGGTTAAGTCTAATACCATACACCTCTACAAAAAGGGACTGATGTTATGATAACCGGCAACGGCAAAAAACTATGTCAAAGAAAAAGAAATTATGAGCAATTGTCCAACCTAATAAAAATCTTCAACCTGGGTATTTAAAAGAAAAAAAATTATAAGAAGTACATTTGAAATAAAGAAAAGAAGAGAGCTAATACCATATTTAAAGTAATAATATGATATGTTAACCATATTTATGAAAAAATATTATGAATAATCGAATGTATGGAAGAAAGAATTAAAGTAAAAATTCAAAAAAGAAGTAATGACTACTTACTTACCTATTATTTAGAAAACCATTTATGAATCAAGAAGAAAATGAATTTTGAATTAAATCTCAAAATTTAAAAAAGAAGTAAGAACAACTTACTACCTTATTTTAAAAACAACTTTTAGAAATGAACAAGAAGAAAAAGAATTTGGATAACACATTACAAACAATTATATATGGAACCAATTCTGAAAAAACTTTCAAGAATAAAGAAATGGCAGTAAAAACCACTGATAAAATTTAAATGAATAAACTTATTGTGAAGTAAAATTAATAAGAATTTTATGTCAAATATACAGAGATATTAAACATATGTAATTAATAATTAAAGAGTGCATTTGGATAAAAAGCAAGAGCAGAATAAAATCTTGAAAAAGAAAGGAAAAACTATATATAAATAAATCCATAAGAAAAAGATGATCATATAATCAATGTCAATTATTAAAAGGACAATTAAAAGAGTAATCGAAAAAACATAATACTAGTGGAACAATTCACAAGAATTAAGAAAGGAACAAAAATATAATACAAAATATATGCTACCAATGACCAGAAGGAGATTGTGATAACAGTCAAAAAATGACAGAGAATTAAAAACTTTACACTGAATAAGGAGTGATAATTATATTATACCAGCTTCCAATCACAAGGAGAAATAAAATGCAAGCAGAGCTAACCATTGAGAAAAATAACTGAGATAGAGATTCACTAAGATAGAAATATTAATAGATCTGTTCGTATACGAAGTGAAATATCCAAAGATATTTAATTTTTTTTTAATAGTCATAAGGTGGACTATTCTTATATAATTTTTATAAATAACTGTCTGAGATAAGTCCAGCAGTATTATTATGTATTGGTCAGAGATGATTTACCTCTGTAATCAATAAATGACGTAGTATGGCCAGCAGAGTGAGATGCCTACAGAGCCCCTCTGGACACTGCCCCAGCTAACGTATTAGGGAATTTTAGGGAATAAATATCCCAAGGATAAAGAAATGAGTTAAGAAGAAAATGGAAAAATAAAAAATAACGAACCTCAGATGACTATTACTATCAGTAAGAATCCAGTTAATAATGAAATATAGATAAGCTCAAAAATATGGGAGAAAAAAGTATTAGAAATGTGAAGGAAGTAAAGAAATATAATTTATAATATAATGTCATAAGCAATTATTTCAGACAAACTAAGTATGATCTGAACTAATCACTTCTGGAAGAGAGCAATCTGTAGCATGACAGATAATCCACACAAATACATTACCCAATGATCATTAATAAAGCTCTAAGATATGGAATATCAAGATGAGAATTAATTAAAATGCACTGTTTAATAATATATTCACAAGAAAGGTTGAATAAAGAAAATTTCTGCAAACAATATAATATAATACAAATTTAAAAACCCAGAAGACTAAAAATAATAATAACAAAATTACCCAGGTAAGATAGAAGCAGGCAATTAATATACCCCGTCAAAGAAACCAGACCAGAAAAAACAAATATACAGAAGACAGAAGAAGGAAGAATAATTAAAACTACTACTACTGAAGAAGAAAGAAGTAAGAAGAATAATCAAAGCTACTGAAGACAGAAGAAACAAAACTAATTAAAACTCAAAGAAGAAAGAAGAACAAACTAAATCTACTGAAGAAAGAAGAAGGAAGAACAATCAAAGCTACTGAAGACAGAAGAACAAGACTAATTAAAACTCAAAGAAGAAAGAAGAACAAACTAAATCTACTGAAGAAAGAAGAAGGAAGAATAATTAAAACTAGAGAAGAAAGAAGAATAATCATAAATACAGAAGAAAGAAGAAAGAAGAACTAATTAAAACTACTACTACTGAAGAGAGAAGAAAGAAGAATAATTAAAATCAAGGAAGAAAGAAGACTAATTAAAACTAAAGAAGAGAGAAGACTAACTAAATCTACTGAAGAAAGAAGAAGGAAGACTAATTAAAACTATTACTACAGAAGAAAGAAGAAAGAAGACTAATTAAGACTACCAATACTGAAGAATGAAGAAAGAAGAACAATCAAAGCTACTGAAGAAAGAAGAAAGAAGAAAGAAGAAAGAAGAAAGAAGAACAATCAAAGCTAAAGAAGAAAGAAGAACAATTAAAACTCAAAGAAGAAAGAAGAACAAACTAAATCTAATGAAGAAAGAAGAACTAATTAAAACTACTACTACTGAAGAATGAAGAAAGAAGAACAATCAAAGCTACTGAAGACAGAAGAAAGAAGAACAATCAAAGCTACTGAAGAAAGAAGAAAGAAGAACAATCAAGGCTAAAGAAGAAAGAAGAACAACTAAAACTCAAAGAAGAAAGAAGAACAAACTAAATCTAATGAAGAAAGAAGAACTAATTAAAACTACTACTACTGAAGAATGAAGAAAGAAGAACAATCAAAGATACAGAAGACAGAAGAAGGAAGAATAATTAAAATTAGAGAAGAAAGAAGAATAACCAAAACTACCACTACTGAAGAGAGAAGAAAGAAGAATAATTAAGATCAAGGAAGAAAGAAGACTAATTAAAACTACAGAAGAAGGAAGAAAGAAGAACAATCAAAACTCAAAGAAGAAAGAAGAATAATCCCAAACTAATCTACTGAAGAAAGAAGAAGGAAGACTAATTAAAACTACTACTACTGAAGAAGGAAGAAGGAAGAATAAAGAAGAACCAAACTCAAAGAAGAAAGAAGAATAATTAAGACGACCCATATAAAACAAAAACCCCATAGGGAAAGAAACCCCCAAAAAACCCCAAAATCAATGAATGCCCAAAGAGAAAGTATAACACATTAAAAAACCCTATCACTGTAAAACTGACAAAAAACTAAAAGTGTTAGCTGTAGTAAATATTAGTGCATTCAAAAAGTTATTGTGTAATGTGTATAAACAAATCTTCACAGTTCCCCCATGGTTGAATATTTCATATTAAAAACTAGAAAAAGACTAGTAAATATAGTAATAATTCACCATGGAAAAGTGTAAGTGATCAAATTATAACTAATAAACTTTAAGAAAGGTGCATGAGTAGCAGTACAAAATAACAAACTTTAAGTTTTGTGAACAGTGCCTACTTTGATAATGAAGTAGTAATTTTACTAATAAAAAGCTACTAAAACTGTATGAACATTCCATAGAATGGAATATAACTTAGATAGCCAGGGTTATACTTTAAGAGGGGGCATAAATCTTATAAAATGGGGAATTACAGAACTAACTGTTTATGATGAAGTTGTAGAAGGTATTAACAATTATATATGGATCCAAATGTTGGGTTCCAATTAAATATAGCATTTAGATAAGTAAGGGTTAGTCATAAGAAATATTAGTATTATAATTGTTATTTTATTGTTCATGTTAATTTAGGAATGCATTATCTAAAATTAGATATCATTCCAATGTTGTAGAAGTACTTTTTATTATGTTATTAGGTGATATACCAAAACAATGTTATTAAGAACACCAGTTTTATATATCTGGGTGTTATATTTTATTTGTATAATCTATAATTACTGTTATGCCAGATCAGAGAACTAATTTTTAATCAAATATATCAGAGTCAGAAGTCAGAGAAGGAAATAAAATAATTACATTAGTAAAACATTCTGCAAATAGCCACAATTCAAATCTAGGCAATATAATAAAGTTAAAATGCAGAATAATTAATAAACCTAATCTTATAAACCAGTCAAACTGACAATATTTAGGCAAGATACACTCAACATATCAAATACTATGTAAATAAAGCTTTCTAAAGATATGGTCATTATATGAGTAAAATTATTTAATTGTCTAATAAAATACCATTAAAACTGAAATAGATTAACTGACTCTATCCTAGGGGAAGTCATATACAATTGAATTATAATAAAAAACCATCATTAGTATACTAAATTGCAATAAAATAAGTGAGAATTGGTAATTATACAAATTTCAGATTTCATAGAATAATAATTATATTAGTTAAAATGGCTATTATTTACATAGAAGACAGGGAAGTATAATTTTAGGCCTACCTCCCAAAAAATTATAAGAAATATAATTTTCAGATAAAACTTTGTAATACTAACTTAATTACTATCAAAATAAGTAGAATAGAATAGTGAAAACGAATATGTATTTTATATTTCAAACAGTTAACGAATAACGAATTTATTTTTTGAACATAAAGTATATTTTTAAAGTGTATCGGAAGTTATGGCAATTTTAAACAATGTCTTTTTAATATTAAATTGGCTAAGACGTTTCGGATGAAGAAGAAAATACAGACAGTTCATTATTATACCTCGAAGAGAGCACTTCTTGTGAATATTTGATTGAACCAACCTTTAATGGACGTTATGCTACAACGGAGTTCTGAATCATTTTATGTAAACTAAATTTTTAACTATTTTAATGAAAGTGAAGTGGTGAAGTTGACCCACGAACTACATAACACCTATAAACGAAATCACATATAACCAATTACATGAAATAACACTGAAATCGCATCAAACACCAAGTGAAAATTCGAGGTTAACTGACACACATAAACACCAGTTGATATACCTATTTAACAACATTTTTACACCAAGTGAACGTTTCCATCTAACACCAGTGACAATAAACTATACCCCAGAAGATCATATACCGTAGCGAAGAACATTTAACCGAAGAAGGGACATATTATCTCAACAAGTACGTTGTTTACATTAGAAGCTTTCAACGCGCATGCGTCAGGCGGCCATTCTGATCCAGTTCCGTCACCTCAATTAGAGACGACTAGGCTGCTTTCTGGTTTGAACAAAATTATATATAAACTTTTATTATTAATAATTACCAGTATATTGTTTAAATTTAAGACCTTTTTTGAATTGTAAGTGTTATACTTTCATGTCCCTGACCTTCTCTGGCTTTTTATATAAATAACCGTTCAAAGAACCTGTTTAAATAATACAATTGTAAAACTTCTAATATCGACCGACCCAGAGCGAGTCGATATGGCTTGTAACCTCGATTAATTAATCGACCAACCTTATTATTGTATTTAATAAACGTATTTGTTTGTTTTTTGGTAAATTGGAGTTGATTTCTCTTATAAAAGGACATAATCATTTATTAACCAAGAAAAATAGATAATCTTTAAAGGCAGTATATGCGAAACTACAACATTTCAAGAGTAAGAAGAAGAGAGCCGTTTTCGCCTAACTTGAAGTTAATTGGATTATCTTTTTAACAAATTTACCGAACAGAAATTTATTACCAAATTAAACACCTTACTATTATAATTATAATTACGTTCCACAACCTCAATTTATTCCTAAATATTGAGCACATAAATACTTCGAAATTATTTTTTCCGAAATTATTTTTTTTTATAAATATAAATTTTAAATTTATATTTTGTTTCAATTTGCTACACAGCAAATACACTTTATTTAATTGATGGTAATAACATCCCAATTACCAATAACAAAGACCAGGAACTTTACCAAATCGACGATTCCCAGAGCGGAACGTCACTACTACACATACACACCATAAAAATTATCCTGGATAATATTATACCAGAACACTCTACAATTACAATTAGAGTATGGTTTTATTACCAAAGCGAAGATCAACAGTAAGAGCTTAGAAGACAAGAAGATATTAGCTACGTTACTACACACATTTTTACAACCGTTATTTATTTCACATTATCGTTTTATTACAAATTTGGTGAACCCAACTTGTGGGGCTCGATTACCGCAGAATACCAGAACAAGCAACACTTTATAAATTTAATTATAATTTGTAATAAATAAGTATATATTACAAAATTTGGCTTCCATCGCGGGGCTTGAAGAAACCAGGACTTCAATGATTATTACAAATTTGGCTTCCATCGCGGGGCTTGAAGAAACCAGGACTTCAATAAGTTATATTACAAATTTGACGTATCCAACGTGGGACAGAATAACACGACAGAAATATTATTTATCATTTTATTATTATTACTAGCACCACTCAACGTATTATTACAAAATTGGCTAGCCCAACCAGTGGGGCTTACAGGAGAACACAATCAACATACATCGATATTTATTTTATTATTCCACCACTCAAAGAGTTATTACAAATTTGGCGAACCCAACTTGTGGGGCTTGATTACATCAGAATTTTAGAACACCAGAGAACAGTAACACATTGTTTTATTACAATATATATATATATATATATATATATATATATATAGATTATCACTATAATTATATAGTCTCATAATTATTACTACATAACTGTAACGACTTTGTACAAGTACATATAAATACCTTTTATATACAAATATACAGGCTGGGCCAAAAGTCATTACTCATTGTGAGTTACTGAGTTACCCATTGTAAACATTAAGATAACTTTGGTTGTGATCTTCCCATCGATTTAAATTACGCGCCTTTGGTTTGTGTCTGATAGCTTCTTATGTAAACACTAGAGTGCAATTTTATCGACAAAGATGGAAAACAATTTGAGAAACAATTGAGTAACTCAGTAACTCACAATGGGTAGTGACTTTTGGCCCAACCTGTATACAGTGGTGTTAGCTGGCTTTTTCCACAGTAATGTGGTGTTACTGACGTAAACCCTGTTAATAAAAGTTAAGTCCCTTAAAAAGACACTGAGGATGGCCTCCAATGCGAGGTTTAAACGTCTGTACAAAACAACATAAGACCACGCCCAGAAAGTAGTTCTAATAATTACGACGCCTGACGTGGAAGCTTAAGAAATCAATAGAGTTAAAAATGTTTCGTGCATAGGATTACACATTGCATACTAAATAAATATGTGCTTACAAGGCAGCTTAATTTAATCGCAATAGTCTGAGTCAAATAGAGATCATCCTCACAGTGATGTTAATGTTCCATGTTATTTACTCTAACATGTGATACAACCTTTTGTCTTTGTTTGTAACCATTGGGCGTTTTAATCAAAGAACGTTGGTAAAACCTTCAATGTCAATTTTTATTAAACTCGATGAGAAGGCTTAAATGGCTTTTTAGACACAAACCAAAATAAAATGCAAATACGCGCAACTTGAATCTTGAAAAACAGTTTACAGTATATACTGAAAAATACTACGCTACAAACAAATGTGCGGATTGCTAACTAAAGAAAAAGAAGATACTACGTAAGTTAAAGGTGAAAAGAAAAATATTAATTGTAAGGAAATAATTTAGAATACAATGATGTAAACGATTAGATTATTTATAACGCGAAAATGTTAAGCTGTATGGAAAATTATAAACCACTGTGACATACACCTATTATGCTTGAGAGAACTTTTCAGATCATATTGCGCAGACTTAGACGAAGAGATTAGCTATTTGCATACTACATTTATCACGTATGTATGTATCTACTTTTAATCCTGGGACCAGTTAATGACGTACATGGGTGGAGAATAAGATATAACCATGAATTGTATCAAATGTATAAAGAACCACCGTTAACACGGTACATAAAACTACAGCGTCTAAGGTGGGCTGGTCATGTAGCCAGGATGGGAGAAGAAAGGATACCACAAAAACTATTGTATACCAGAATCCATGGAAAAAGACCAGTGGGAAGACCAAGGAGAAGATGGGAGGATGCGGTGGATGAGGATGCAAGAGAGATATTAAAAGTGCGTTCCTGGAGGAGGATGGCTGCTGACAGAGGAGAATGGGGGGAAAAATTGAAGGAGGCCAGGGCCCAACAAGGGCTGTAGTGCCATAGAAAGAAGAAGAAGAAGTATGTATCTACTTTTAAAAAAACTAATTTCATACTTATTTGTATAGGAGCAAATACATATTGATTAAAAAAAAAATAAGTGTCTTAATGTTTTCCAAATATTGTACTTGAGAACCAACAAGTTTTGTGCGCAATAAGAAGAATATGGAAACAAGTTGAGGACTACAAAATATTTTTCACAAGACTAAATATGCATGTCAGAGTTAAGAAAGGGGAGTAAAACAGTTAAAACTTGTACTAAACCATCAGTAAATTCAGTATTTCGTAGGGGCTATTGTAGAGAATGGTGGAAGTAATGTAAAAGAAACACCTGTACATATTACATACGACCAAATATTTTAAAGAAAAAGACATGCAAAGATTGATATAGTTGTATTTTGCATGTACATTTATTGCTTGTCAGTAGCCTTTAATGACAATAACGCGTTGTCATTAAGATATTACTTAAGTTTTTTGTGGCCAAAAATTGAATTATTTGGTTGTTTCTAAGATATCTGTTTAGTATCAAAACTTGTCATAACACTTTTTTAAGAACTAAATTTTTCTAGTTTTATTTATTTTGTTGTTTATATATATATATACACATTCAAGTAAAAATGATTATACTATATATACAGTTGGACTAAGGACTGTTTTCCAATCGTGTTTTCCAAATTGTTGAATTAGATTGAATCATGGTGTCATACTTATTATCAAATCCCACGTATATTGTTCTACAAAAGTTATTTTAGTTAGTCACCATAACAACTTAATTCCATGCCTTATTTCCAAGCCCGTACGTAGGTGGAACCACTCAAACTCTTGTAAAATCGAAGAAGAATGCATATAGCGATCTTCTTGCTTACGACACTTCAAGTGTTGATGTCTGCATCATATGTCGTAGAGAGTAATAAGTTATGACCTGTTATTGCGCGCGGCTCCTTTAATTCGCATACGCAGATCAGTTAACGAAGGACTAAACAGTTTTAAGAATAATTAAATTCAGAGATGAAATAGCACGTTGAGGGGGGCGGAAGGCGTCTGTGTAGACAGTATGAGAGGAAGAATAACGGAGATATAGTTGGAGCTGTAAGAGGGAAAGAGAAAGAGGGTGGGAGAGAAAGAGAGAGAGAGAGAGAGAGAGAGAGAGAGAGAGAGAGAGAGAGAGAGAGAGAGAGAGAGAGAGAGAGAGAGAGAGAGAGAGAGAGAGAGAGAGAGAGAGAGAGAGAGAGAGAGAGAGAGAGAGAGAGTTGGTAAGGGTGTATAAGAGTGCTCTTCCATTTTATTCCCAAAGGGACTTGTTTTTTCATCACGATATCTAGACCCATAAATTGTAATAACCATGAGTAAAACCGGATTATGTTTTCTTGTAGAAAAGACGGTTTTTTCTTGGAGCAATTATAGTTTTTTTAAATACGTAATGTATACACACCAAATCTTCTTCGCACACAGAAGTTTGCACGTGTGCCTATACAAAGTAAACAAAATGTAAGTTTTTAACTTTACAAAAATTTTTGATATTATTTATTGTTAATTATTACGGTTTCGGTTTTCTTTAATTTAATGTCAAAACAATTGATTTAACAACATGAAAGAAGAAAAAAGTATTAAAGGCTGTACTAAGAGTTTTTTTGCAATGAATAAACGATTACAAACACATAGATGTGTGTGGCTGCAGTGGAAGAAATAACGACAATAATTCTACGTGTCACGGCGACGCTACCTCAACTACAGAATGTTTTGTACTATATAAAGTCAACAAGATCAGAGCCCTGAGGGTATGGAGTTATGCATTAAAGTTAAAACAAATAAAACTGGAAACATTACAGAGATTTCAGAGAAATCAGAACACTCTACATTAGTTTACTCAACCATATCATTACATTTAGCCCACAAGTAACGTTACTCCTGTAGTAAGCAACTAGACGGTTTTGACATTATACAAACTTTTTGGGATGGATTATTTTTATAATAGATAATTACACAACAATAGCTGAATTTAAAAATATTTTTGCTTCAAAAATATTATTCTATATGCTTTATTGAAGCACGCTCGATTACAGGATGCTCGCTGTGACTTGGTTGTGTCACAGAGATATTGTAAGAAGCAATATCGTACACTAGTTCTCACAGTTTTAGTTACCTTTTATATTCCAATTTTAAAAATTCAATTTCAACAGGCAGTTACTTTTGAAATAAAGCTTTTCAATTATAAAAACTAATTCGATTAGAATGCTATTGATTATTCGAATTCTAAGTAAAAACGTAATAACAATAAAGGACACAAAGCTTGAGTGTTTAAGGTACGTAATCATTTTAAATATGTTTGTGGTTAAACTCATAATGGTACCATAGAAGTGTGTGCACTCTGACAGATACCCTATCATATATTAATTAGTATAAATATTAATTGACACCATTAAGGTTTCATGATATTTTAATCTACCATAATATTCTTTCTAATTACATCATTAACGACTATGAGTTAAAAGAACCACATAAAAATCTCTTACAGCAATGAAGAATAAAAAGGTTAGCCTTAGAAACTGTGAAAATGTGAAATACAATTATTAATATGTTTAACTTACATGCTTATATCCTTAAAGAAGTTTTCTGTATCCCTTATAGGCAATCGTACGTCTTAGTGTGACAAAATATTTTCTTTTATACGTTCTAGAAAAGGAACTCATTCTTTCGAAATCGGAGTCCCGCCTTATCATATGTTGATAAAATTTACAAATAAACTGTTTTTTCTGAGTTTTGAAATACGTGCCAGATAAAATTTAACTAAACTCAGTAACAGCTCTTGCTGAAATCCTGTAATGCGAAGAGCGTATGCGACCTATAAAATTGAATATTTCACTAGATTGCGAATGTATCTTCCACTTGCGCACCGTCTGTGCTATATTTTGATTGTATTTTTCAACTGATGTGCGGGACCATTAGGCGAACCCTCAAGTCAGCAAGTAAAGGAACACGGCTAAAATTCTACAAGGTGATGGCTCTTCCCACGTTTCTTTATGGATCTGAGAATTGGACTTTAATGAGACGAGATGCGATTTCTCAGGCACGTAGTAGGGTATACACTCCATAATCATAGAACAAACACAGGTATACGGCAGGAATTAAATATTATGAGTATACTAGACAGGATTGCCCAGTATCGGCTGAATTGGTGGGAACATCTTTGCCGAATGGATGATTCCCATACAACTGTAGAACTATAAACCGAGGGAACGGAGACGTGTGGCACGTCCGAGGAAGCGCTGGAGTGACCAACTCTAATCTTTGCCTATTTGAGACCGGGACAAACCATCCTTGATTTAATGCGTGAAAATGATGGTGATGATTTTTCAACTGAAAGAAAAGGACGCTCTGGTTTCAGTCAGCGTCAGGTTTGTAAGTTTTTCACCGTTTTGTGCATCACGGACCATGGGCGTAGTGTCCTCCTTCGAAACGATCGTCACAACGCGAATTATTGTTTCACTTTAGTATCGTTTGAAACCAGGTCTAAATACTGTTGAATAAGAAAAACAAATTTTTCAGTTTTAACACGACCGTTTGTCATTTTTCTGTCAGTGTCTACCTGTTTGAGGTATATCTCATAACGCATCAACTTTATATAAGTTAACGTATCAAAATGTGGCAACTTTTGAATACAGCAACCGATTTTTGTGAAACTTAACATACTTTTACCTTACAGAACCCTGTTGTTTTTTATATTGATCCTCCCAAAAATAATGAGTAGGAGTAAAATATGTGAGGGAATCAAAATTGTGAACAAGTCACAAAAATGAACATGTCCATGTAGTGAACCAAATTTAAAATTTTTGGACGTTAGGGTCCAAAACGTTTGTAAAAAGTTGATTAAATCGCAAAATTCTTGTGTGGTATTATATTAAGGAAAATTTGAACTAACGTCTGAATGTACCGTAAACTTTTGGGACTTTCAAAATCTTGATATAATTGCACCAGAAATTTCATGCTTATAAATGCACCATATGAATGGAGGAAATTAGTACATGGAATAACGCTGTAATTTGTGTAACTAATGCCACACAGGGAAAAACTACAGAGCAAAAACGCTACGACTTCTAGAGCAGTTATCATAATGGCACTTCGTTTTAAAACAAATAGGTAATCTTAATCCGTAAGGGATATGCGAGATTACTTGAAATATTCATGAGCATCATATAGTCGAAATGTCTTCTTAACTATAGAAGAAATTTATAAAATTAATAGACGTTTTTATATCATGCGATTATAATTAAAATAAGGCCGCAGTTCAAATGGTTTTGATGAGAGTGAAACAGTAAATGTGCACGATGTTGGTTATTCCTTACTCCTTATCAGTTAGCTCTGACATGAATTGATAAGCTAAAGAAATGCATTACCTAGCTACGTAAAAACATTATTGAAACAATTTGAAATACTCGATCTCCACTACATAATCTCACTATTCACCTATGGAAAATCCACCGTAATTTAATTAATGATTTACGTAGTATTAACAAGTGATTACTACATACTACTTAGTAAGTACTCTGTTATTATGACAACACAAAATAAAAGGAATGTGTGTGTTCGGCTTTCTAATGTCGTGTGGCTACACCATAATTTCTCGTTTTCATTGGGGAAGAGGGAGATATGACAGCGAATGTGTGACAAGTCCCCATTTGTCACTTGTATTTCCTTTGCTGACGTTGTACAAAATAAATGAAATCATTCCATCCTAATACAATTTTCTCTTCAGGAAGTCCGTAAGTCGAAAAAATAGAATTGTGTCAGAAGGAAAAAAATATTTGCTGTTTTCAGAATCGGGATAACTTGTAGACTTCCGTGTACAAATTCTAGAAACGGGAGGGTACGTATAAGGTCTTATACACAATATTTTTGAGATTGATAATAATACACCTGTTTCTTACAGAGAAAAAGTACTGACAAATCAATGAATAATAAAAGTAACAATAAAGGCTGTTTTCTGAGTTCCTTTTTAACAAAAAATAACTATAGCTTGTTAGTTCAACAAGCGAAACACGTGTAATATAATGTTGTAAACAAAAAATATTAACCGCTGTAAATAAAATCTGCAACATTTGCAAAATCAGTAAATGTAATGATGCCAAATGGACATTGCTAACGAGCTAACAAATATTCCCTCAGCTAGAGGTACATTCCGCCTACCATACCTTGTCGAATATTTTTGCCACTTAATGGGTGGCCACAACGTTTAGAGAAGATAAATATCACAATCCACCACAGCCCAATAGCCCGGTAGTTTTTAATACTACTAATTACGTTAGTGAAAGTGAAAGGTATTTATTCCCGAGCTTGGTTACGTATACTAAGCAGTAAACTACTTTTTCATAAACTATGTAGGCTTTCTTTGTAGAATATTTATTAAGGGGACCCTATTTCTTTGTACTAGTAAGGTGAGAGTGAACACAGATTGAAATGCATTATTCCCTGAACTTGATTTAGATTAGATGAAACACAGAACATTCAAATAATCATACGGAAATATTATTAAGCAGGTGGATGACAATGAAGAATCGTAAACATTTCTTTGCAAGATTTTAAATTGCAAGAGAAAACTGTAAAATAGGTATGATATATAGTGCACACTCAGCTTAACATTTTGCAAGAAATACGAACGTATTTCACAGAAGTAGGTCGGTTATTATTCTGCCAACAAAGTTGTGTCAGATTTACATTTCAATACGGAAATGAAATATTATATGTAGACTATATATACTGAATCAGTCGAGTCACACGGCAGCGACGATTGCTTTGAGAAAATTTGGTATGTTATTATTTGCTCTAATCAAATGCATTTATTTTGTGCGAAAATAATCTTTAGGCCTACGCTAACATTAGAGATAGCGGAACGTTCCCTTACATTACGCATTTACGTAAAACACAAACACTTCACTTTTCCCAATGTTTTGAATGTTATTTTCAAAACCTGTACCGAATAGTAATTGTACATGCAACGTAACTGAACTAACGGAACGCGTTTTTAGTTGTACGTAATTCGACCGTTTGGCATTTGTGTCTGTCATCTATCTATCTGTTTGGTGTAAACGCCTATGATGGTAAACGCCTGACAGTACATTTTAAACGCATCACCTTTTTTTTCACAAAACATTTTATGGATGCGTATCAATACTTTAATCCTACAGAACCCTATTGTTTTTAGATTGATCTCTCCAAAAATAGAGGAGCGGGAGGTAAATATTTAAGGAGGCTAAATTTTTTTAAAAACCACAAAAGTCCATGTGGCGTATAAAATTATAGGAAATTTTAACTAAAATATTTATTTACTGTTCGTTTTTTTTAATCCAAATTTTGGGACACCGGAGACAAAAATGTTGGTGAAAATGTGTGTTAAATCGCAATAATGATTCATTTTGATAATTTTTATAAATATAGTTAAACAACATTATTTGTATGACTAAATAAAATTAGATATTATTCGTGTAGCATATCATATTAAGAGGAATTATTACTAAAATCTGAATGTAGTGTTAATTTTTGTAATTTCAAAATTTTGTGTTTGCAAAGACCTTATAAATGTCACAACAGTTTGATAAAATTGAACATTCCATGTGGTCAATTACTTATTTTTTGCGTACCGTATCACTTATTATATGATATATAATTACCTTAATATCCACTTTAGTGATACACAGTTTCGTCACTGATGACGCGTTTCGGGACTAAGTCCCATCCCAGAGGAGGGATGGGATGGGACTTAGTCCCGAAACGCGTCATCAGTGACGAAACTGTGTATCACTAAAGTGGATATTAAGGTAATTATATATCATATAATAAGTGATACGGTACGCAAAAAATAAGTAATTGACATGGAGCCATACAAGGCAAGTATCGCGTATAAATATCAAAATCTTAAACTTAAATTATTCAAACTAATTTACATATAAAATTTAATAAAACCTGTTTACAATAAAATTTAATCCCAAATTATGCTAAAATTAAGATCAATAATTCCTCCAAACTAGCCAGAAAAACCGAACAATATGCTAGCACGTTTAGAATCAAAGAAGAAATTAAATTTCTATATAGCAAAAAAATATCATTGAATTTGGCTATGTATAAATCTCAATTGGAATTATATAACATGGTACATCCTGCTTTGATCGATAGTATCATAGAGCAAATTACCAAATACGTTACAAATAAGATTAGACTTCACAAACATAAACAGGCAATTAAAATCAGCCAGTTAAGTAACAGTAAATATAAAGATAACATCGAACGCACGCACATTTTCTACCCTAGAGTAATAAATACAACTGACGTCACTTTAACTGACGCAGAAACAAAACTTATCAGCAAAGGTCTAAATTACAATTTTCCCCCCAACCTTAAAAATAAACATAACTAAATTAAAGAAATAATTGAAGCCGAGTCAGTGATAAAAAACATTCCTGACCCAGGTAAACAAAATGAAATAAGAGTATTAGTAAATAATAAGTTTAATAAAATCATTAAAAACAAGAACAATAAGCTTATACAAAATAAAGTTAATTACACTAAAGCACAACACGAACAACGCATAGCTATACAACTAAATAAAAAGCTTTCTAATAATAATATTTACATAACCAAGGTAGATAAGGGAAATTCTATAGCCATGCTGAAACTTGATGAATACACACAAAAAGTACACAACTTTATAAATGACAACAATATTACTAAGTTGACATCCGACCCCACTAAGAAGTACACTTTAGAACTGAATAAAACAATAAATAAATGCACGCAACTATTTGATAAACGCACACAATCCTCACTAAAACCAATAAATGCTAGAGCGCCTTGTTTAAGCGGTCTTCCGAAAGTACATAAACAGAACACTCCAATTAGACCATTAGTTAATTTTACAACTGCCCCCGGTTATAACATAGCTAAAACCTTAGTAAAAATAATCAGAGAGCACACCAACTTAGAAAATAATCGGAGTGTAAAAAGCTATAAGGATTTTATCAAAAATATAAACCACGTTACAATTCAACCAAACTACAAACTAGTATCATTCGACATAGTAGATTTATACACTAATGTGCCTATTGATGAAACATTAACTTTACTCAGGCATAATTTAATGAATAAAGGTTCTTTAGAAATACAGAAAGTTAACCAACTGATGATGATACTAAAATCATTCTTCATCAAAACTATTTTTCATTTGAAAATTCATATTATAAACAGAATGAAGGACTTGCCATGGGATCTCCACTTTCTGGCATCCTGGCGGACCTATATCTAAACCATTTAGAAAATACAAAAATTTTAAAAGATAATTATTTCGCCAGTAAAATCATCCATTACTCCAGATATGTAGATGATACCTTTATTATTTTTAACGGGAATGCCAGACAAATAGAACTATTTAAAAATTACCTAAACAAAATTCATAACAAATTTAAATTTACTATGGAGATCGAAAACAACAAAAGTATCAATTTTTTAGACCTTACTGTATTACACAACGGGAATAATTTAAAATACCAAATCTTTAGAAAACACACTAGTACTGACACAGTAATACACTATGATTCATATCATCCCGTTACACAAAAAATGGCAGTGTTTAACAGTCTTGTCAACAGACTTTTAAATGTTCCCCTCGAAAAGGAGGACTACTTAAATGAGGTTAGCACTATCAAACAAATAGCAATAAATAACGGGTATAAATCTACAATAGTTGACAAAATAATAAATAGGCATAGGAAACGTTTAGAAAATAAAAATTCAAACTCTATAAAAGCAAGTAACAAAAATTATAAATATCTTTCGGCTAATTTCACAGGTATTATGCCAAATATTTTAAGACCCGTTCTCAAAGGTAATAACTATATTTTATCATTTAAAACAAATAATAATTTAGGAAATTATTTCAAAAACAAAAACAAATTACCATTAAAAAAGAAATGTGGTGTATATAAAATAAAATGTGATGATTGTGATGCGTTCTATATCGGTCAATCTGGCAGATGTTTTTATAATAGATTTTTAGAACATATTCCTAATCGAAGTAATACTAAGTCCAACTTTGCACAACATTTAATATCAAGCGGACATAAATATACGAGCTTCGAAGAAAATTTAACAGCGTTGCATGTTTGTAAAAAGGGTAGACGGATGGATAGTCTGGAGGAATTTGAAATTTATAAAGCTTTAAAAGATAGTAACACCGAAAACAGTTTATTAAGTGACCAGGTAAATTTTGCGTCAAATTACCTGTTCGACACTGCAATCAGTTTGTCTTAATCTTTGACCAGTCGCCTGACGATCGCGGTTGCGGGTGAACGCATGCGGGAGCTCCAGCCGTGGTTAGCAAAACTTATTACATGCGATTTGTAATTTATTTTATTATTTTTGACTTGACCAGTATCATGGTCGTGATTTTAATATTTTAGTTTATTAATTATGTGTATCTGAGGATGGGAATTTACGGATTTTGCACGCAAGAGCGTTTATCCTTGTCTGGTTATGTAAATACGATCATTACGTTATACAATTTGTCAAAAGGCTATTTAATGATAATTCCAAGATCATTAGCCATTATATATTTCTATAAGCCTACAATATTCCACTTGAATTGTATTCATACATTCATACGTTGTGTTGTCCTTCCATAATTGTTACATTGTGTTCCATTCCACGTTTGTAAAGTAATTCACGTTTTTATAAATAATTATCACCAAAAGTAGCATTCGTCCTTTGCAGTTTTGATGGCTGTACACAGTCTTCTGTTACTTGTCTTTACAGCTACAGTTTTTTAACAATACATTTGTGATACAAAAGTACTAAAGTATGATCATTTGTAATTATGTAGTTTTAATTCACACCAAAATATAAATATTATTTGTAATGTTATTAATTTACATCATTTATAATTTAAATAACGGTTTCCACTGTCATTGCTAATTAAAAATTACATGCAGTGTCATCAGTAATGACTTAGTCATATGATTTCACTTTATAGTTAATATTTTTTGTCGTTTTGAAACAGTAATCTAATAAAAAAAAAACAACAAACCAACGTTAAATCGCTCTTAAAAACACAGGTAAATAATAAACTGCACGTGCGACTTATCGTTTTTCTTAAGGTAATGCTGAAATGTAAATTAATTCACATTTTTTGGTTATGTTTGCACGGTTGAATACAAATCTGCGTTGGAAACTTTTCCACACAATTAATCACTGTCAACTTCAGCCAGTTCATAATGCGGAGCTACCACGCTTTTGTGGGAATTACTTCTTACACTTTGTTGTATATTAGTAGTAATCATTTGAGATGAAATTTACATTTTTCTACACTGCGTTTGTACAAGGCAACAGTTATTTCACAAAAGTTAGAACGTACACGATTTCGAATCATTTTTAAACGTAATAAAGGTTAATATAATTTTCTGCAATATCATTACACGGCTTATTAGTTATTTATAATTGGGCGGAGCCTGATGAACGTAGTGAAATCAGGCATAGCCCTCTTTCCACGACTCGGTGCACAACTTAGACCGCAAACTCCTCCGAAACTACTCAACCGAATGTTATAAAATTGTGCATACGTATCCGGACTATATTATAGAGTGCACACATGTAATTTTTATTTCTCAAAATTATTTGGTTCCAAAGCTATTACGATTTTTTAAAAATCTTAGCTTAAACGTGTGAGGGGAAGAGAGATAGAGATATCGTGGCCCAGGTGGCTGTTGCCCGATAAGTAAAGATTTTGCGGTACACAAATGCCGGTGCGTGTGGGTGTGCGGCTCCGCTGCCCGCGCTGGCTGTCGCTCGATAAGATAAGATTTTGCTGTATACACTTTGTATTCATGTCTCAAATACGTTTAATTCAAACAGTAATAGAGCATTGTTCTATGGTGCAGCCAGGTGTACGGATTGGACTTAAGTGTTGAACAAGTGTCACTTTTTAGATGAGAATCTATGTAGTCGCTGATGCAACTGAAACTTTCCATTATATATTGCAACGAATATTCTACACATTCTTATTCATCAATTTATATAGACGTATTATTTATAATATGCCTCGACGGAGAAGAGCTCCAAATATTGGTCGTTTAACTACAAATCAAAGACGGACGAGATAGCGACAAAATGTTGCTGCAGCAACTGTTGAAGGCCCTGCAGAACATAACATGAATCGTGTGTTATATGATCAAAACAACACAGGGTATAGGAATCTTGAGAATGAATTTGAAGACAATTACGATCTCTAGAATTCTATGAAAGTGTAAATTGTTCTTGAGTGTTGATGCAGCAAACATTTTTTGGTGTGTGTCCGCAGTGTAAGCGAATCCCAAATAAGTTTACTGCAGTTAATCCTACAGTACATTCTAAAGGTGTACCTATAAAACTGATGGATCTCACTTATGTAGAACAACTCTTGATAGCAAGAGTATACCTTGCTTGTGTATAGGGTGAAATCAAGAGGCTTTCCCGGTAAATATGCTTATAAGGGAAATATTATAAATATTGGTCAAAATATAACGGAGATTGTTAGTTCCTCGCCCCCTACACCCGCTTCACTGAGCACTATATCTGTAAGAAAGGAAAGTGTTAATGGACATCGGGATTTTCATGTGAGACGTGACAAAATTTTAGACGCACTCAATTTTTTGAAAATGAATAATCCATTCTATAGTGATATCATCATTGATGTGGAACAAATATCTCAACTTCTAGTAAATGATAGTATTCATGGAATGATACCCACTGTTGATTTACCAGAGGTGAATACAGATCAAGAGAACTTTTCTGAAGAAATTTATGAAAGTATGATCCCGGAGAATATTAGAATCTCAGAAGTTGATCGACTCCAATCTGCAGTGAATAATGTAATTCCATGGCCGCAAGGTACTGATATCATAAATGAATTCTCGTGCGAATGGTATGTAAGCATGGCATTTCCCGCTTTACTACCTTACGGATCTGATGAACTAAACGATAATACTCGAGCAAGTAGTATGAATCTTACAGCACTTGGATATTTTCAATTTTTGATGCAATATAAAGACCGACTTCTGCACAAGATTATAGGTTCAGATTTTTTGCATTGAACACTTTTCAGTGTCATCAAGCTATTCAACGAGGGACAATATTTGCTAGAAACTCTCATTTCAATGGAACAATACAGCAACTGAGAAACACGCTGTCGAGTAATCCTCAAATAATAATAAGTTTATATTATTGGTGTGGAAAAATGAGAGAATCAAAATCTTACTGTACTGGTTTCAACGAAGGGGTGAACTTGAATCAATGATTGAGCAGTGTGATAATCTTCCTACGATTTTTTTTTACTTTAAGTGCAGCTGATCTTTGGTGGCCTGATCTGGCACAACTCATGGGTTGGGTTGTAATGATGAACTCCTGAATCAGTATAATTCTGTCATCGCACAAACATGGAGAGCAAATACTGATTTTAGTATAATCACCTCCTTATACCGGATGGTTGAATATGTATCCAAATATGCTTCAAAGTCAGAAAAATTTGAGGAAATGTTTCAAGAAATCGTTGAATCGAGAGCCCCGGATGAAGAATCTCGTCGAACATATACAAGTTTGATGATAAGTGTGATCAGAGAAAGAGACATCGGGGCTTGCGAAATATGTCATTTACTCTATGGAATTCCATTGCATCAATGTACCAGAACTTTTAGGGTACTTGTCATAACAATAGAAGACTATGTTGCAATTAATGGAACCAGTAGTGAAAATGACAGTAATTCATTCATTCAGTTTTATAGTAGTAGACCACTAGACATGGAAGAAATAATATTATCCGATTTTGCTAAAAAATTTTCTAATGGAAGAAATAATTCAATTAGCACAAACAGAAAAGAAAGAATTGTAAAAGTTTTCCCTAAAGTAAACAACAATAACAATGCAGTCAATACTGAATTATATTGTAAACGAAAGTTGATTTTACATAATCATTGGCGTAATTAAGAAGATTTTGAAAAGTACAGATGAAACATGATTCATGGCTTATACTCGACAAAATTTTGGACAGCTTCACGAACAATTACACATGTCTTTAATTACAGAAGAAATTGAAATTTATCAGGATAATAATAACGAGTTTGATATTATTGACGATAGAGACTGGATGGCTATAGCAGCAGTAATGACTAATGCACTACCAACTCATGTTGGTCTAGATAATCTTGATATCATTATTTCATAATCTGGAGCTTATTACAAATATCCAGATGTAAAGAATAAAACTTCTTTCATCGAAAGGAATCGAGAAACATTTGGGAATCAGTATAATTCTCATGAATCCTACAATGTTACTTTCAATGACCAACAAAATATCAGCTAAATGACTATGATGATTGCAATCAAAGACTTGGAATTATTTAGGGAGAAGCTGGAACTGGTAAAAGCTGTGTAATTAATGAAATTATTAGGAGAATTAATTCATATTTTGGCTGCGATGCAACTTTTTTAATGGCTCCTACTGGTGTTGCAGCTAACAATATTGCTGGTCAAATGATTCATTCAGCTCTAAGAATAAATGCTTCAAAAAGAAAGGGAGGAACTTTCAAAGATTTAGAAGGTGAATCCAAAATTGCTTTTGAAGAAGAATTAAAAGATGTGAGGTTCGTTATTATTGCTGAAGCCTGTATGTTGGGTTTCAATTTGTTTTTCAAAGTGGATATGCGACTCAAACAGGCAAAGCAGCGTCCTCCAGCTGCTCCTTTGGTGGCCTTTGCGTGTATTTAGTCAGTGATTGGTCCCAACTTCCACCGGTTTGTGACAGAAGTCTCTACAATATTGGTAATAATGTTCAGAGCTTTCAATCGAATCTTTTGTATAAACAGTACAACAAAGTTTTCTTTTTAACGGAGATTAATAACGGAGATTTGATCAACAAAGTGAAGTAGAAGCAACCTTCTATTTCTTGTACTCGCAAACAATTTCCTTTAATGTTAGCATATGCTGTTAGTATACATAGATCGCAAGGGATAACATTAGACAAGGCAATTGTTAATTTAGGAGACAATGAATTTCAGGCTCGATTACGTATGTTAATTTCGCTTTTTCAAAGTGAAAACATTAGAAGGATTATTATTAAAACCGGCGTTTAATTTTGATAGACTGCAAGAAATTAATAGAAGTCCATCAATAGCTGATCGTAGAGATGAGTTGCAAAAGTTGTGGAATATGTCTAATGAAAATTAATGTATATTGTACTATAATGTAGTGTATTCAAGAAAAAGTGTGTATCATAAAATTATATATATTTTGTTGATTGTAAGAATATTAATAAATAAATTATTACGAATCTATTTATCTAACGGATCAAAGACGGTTGATTGTAAAAATATTGATAAATAAATTATTAGGAATATCAAATGCTCCGCCCATTTGTGTCAGTGACACTCCTAGTACTATCATAGCTACTAAACTTTTCAAATTTTACCAAAAGTTTAAAAATGTTCTGTTTCATAAATAATCATTAAAATACATAAAAAGAAGTAGCCATTAGCCAGGCAAGGAAGAGGTGGAGTGACAGCATGTAAGACCGTTGTTATAAAACAGGACAGAGGAGAAGAAGTTAAAAAAGAAGAAGTAGAAAAAAGGAGAAGATGAAGCAGAATCAGAAGAAGAAGAAGAAGAAGAAGAAGAAGAAGAAGAAGAAGAAGAAGAAGAAGAAGAAGAAGAAGAAGAAGAAGAAGAAGAAGAAGAAGAAGAAGAAATAAATATATTTCAGTGCCTATCTTACGAACAGACTGAAATATGCCCTTCCCTTGCGGAAAATATTGTTGTGTGTTTTACACACTTTAGTGGAAAGTAAAATTTGCCTCAAAAATATAGATTTATGAAAAATTAAAAAGAATATGACACTGAAATTATGTAAAACAACTAATTAAATAGACGCTAGGTTGGTGTTTTTTTTTTCTCTAACACCTTAGTTATTTCATTTTACTTCTGTGCTATTCCTTAGCGACACAGGTAAATAATATCCACCATGCCTCGTAAAAGCAATGGAAAGCATTTACAGTGAAAACAGTCGTCTATCAGCACAAGTGGCAAAATATCCAATGTGGTACGCACAAACAGGGAAGTAAGGCAGAGATGCAGTCTTATCTCATTTAATATCTATGTAGACCATACTGTTGGAAATTGGAGAAGAAAATATAGAGGATGCACTTATTTAGGTAGTGATATTATGCAACTTAATTTTATACGCTACCGCCCTGACTGTGATCAGAAACGCAGGAAATAAATTGAAAATATACCTACATCAGGTACAACAAATAAGTATTAAGTATTATTTATTTTCAGTGAAGGGTTAGTGAGGATCGGTCAAAAATAACACAAATTTTAACTTATTTGTGTTATTGGTCAAAAACCAATAACATTCAAACTAATGTTAGCATTCAAAAACCAACATACTGTACGATCCCTCTTCTCGAGCCTCAAAAACCCGACATCCAAAGTCAAATATTAATTGGTGTTACTCCCCCTTGCAGTTGTAAATCTTTTCTGAACTGTCTTCCAAACACGTGTTACTTTCGTTTCCTTCAAAAGTCAAATAATGTACAAGCGTCATCTGTTTCTGTTTTATAAATAGGGCGGTTGGTCAGGGCAGGTTTCCAGTTGTGTGTTTGGCGTCAGCAACAATTGTAAGTGCCTTACTGGTCATATCATTTAGTATTGGCTAGGTAAACATATAGCAATTCTTATAGACACTTATTCTGATTAGTTTTTCTCTTTAACTCAGTTCAGTGGTCATCTGCGACTTGCATAATTTACACGTAGGTGACAAAAAAGAAGAGAATATTATTGTTTTATAATTAAGTATTGACGTTCGAGTCTGTAGTGTGCTTGTGTGTGTGTGTGTGTGTGTGTGTGTGTGTGTGTGTGTGTGTGTGTGTGTGTGTGTGTGTGTGTGTGTGTGTGTGTGTGTTTACGTGTGTTATGCGAGCGTGTGTGTTCGTACACGTCTGCGTGTTACATTGAGGGTATATATCTGTTTAATATTACGAGTGAGAGAGAGAGAGCGCAGAGAGATGAGTCAAAGGGGGTAAGAGAAAGACAGATAATGTGAGAGGGGGAGAGATACTGACAGAGAGTGGGAGAGAGAGTGAAAGAGCATGAGTCAGAGAGATTATGACTACCGACACATACATTAACTACATGGGGCTATGGTTCTCTGTATAGACCAAGATCTAGGTAAATAACATTTACAATAATGTAAATATTAAGTAAACACCATTTTCATATAATAGATCTGTTATCTATAATGTTTTGATGTAATAGTTTTTAATTCTTCAATGTTAGTTGTTAAATCTGTATTGTTATCGTGTACATAATTCTCCAATTTACGTGAGGACGATAGTGTTAATAAAAATCGTCAATGTTATAGAGTGCCATTTGTGGAAAGAAACAAGTGAGAGAGAGAAAGAGAGAGAGAGAGAGAGAGAGGGGAGAAGTTTGGATGAGTGAGAGAAAGTGTGAAAGAGAGAAAGAGGGAGGGAGCGAGTGAGTGAGAGGGAGTGAGAAAGAGAGCAAAAGAGAGAGTGAGAGAGTGATTTCAAGTTAGAGTGAGAGGTTGTGAGAATGAGAGGTAGAGGAAGAATGTGAGAGAGAGAGGGTGTGATTGTAGACATGTACTAAATTTACAATATTCTATAGTACTCGGACTATAATTTACAACAATATGATTACAATTATTATCTAAGTTTACTTGTTAGATAAATTTACCATAAACTTGTGTTTGTAACATTATGTCAACTATCTGATGTAATGTAGTAAAATTCTACAGTTATTGTGTAATTTATATGTTTATAAATTATGATTGTCTTTAATACCAGCAGTGAGTGAAACATGTTAAAAATAACTTTCAATAATTACATAGTTGAACATCCCTCAATTTGTTTTTAGTTATAATATATTTTACTAAGTTATATGTTGACTGCTATATGTATAAACTTTTCCTGTACCAATCTAATATCTAATAGTTAATTATTGCTTTTGTAACTAATTAAAAATATCATTACATATAGCAATTTAATTGTAATAGTGTATAAATTAAGTTCTGTGATATTATAATTTTCTCGTTTGCTTAAAGAAAACATTTGAAGATGTAAACAAATTATCTCAAATCCTTCACATATACAATTATACCTTCATACGCACGCACACGCGTGTGGGCACACACACTCAATACACGAACACGTTCACCCAAATAATTGTTCTGTTGTGTTTGACATTTCTTTTGTATTCCTACACAGGTCCTGATGATGGCAATAAATATTGTCGAAACGTCGACACAAATAAGTTAAAATTTGTGTTATTTTTTACCGATCCTCACTAACCCTTCACTGAAAAATTGATTGATTGACGGTCACTACGATCTGTGACTTTCTGCAACAATGTCTTCACTCTAAAGTTTACATGTTTCGGGACACTTGTCCCATCCTCAGACCTTAAAAGTGTGTTCGTATATCATCAAACGATGATATATATTTGTCGAATAATTAAAACATTAAAATCCACATTAAACAAAACCACAATACTTAAACTTTCATAATGTGGTTTTGGTTAATGTGGATTTTAATGTTTTAATTATTCGACAACTGTATCATCGTTTGATGATATACGAACACACTTTTAAGTTCTGAGGATGGGACAAGTGTCCCGAAACATGTAAACTTTAGAGTGAAGACATTGTTGCAGAAAGTCACAGACGGTAAGTTACAATATATTTGATTAATCAACACGTGGCTTAGTACTAATTTCGGATTTATTCCTTTTAAATATGGTCACTACGAATTTAAGGATTAAGTATTATTGAAAATATCATTCCTTAAAAAAAAAAGTTATGTCTTACTCGGAAGTGGAGGCCCTATGAACCAAGATTGTCTTAGGCAACAAAACATTAGACCAGATAAGCTATTAAAATACGTTAAGCATTTACAAAGATGTATTTCCTATGATTACGGCAAAGATCCGGCCCGAAATTTAGGATATTATAGTAGCATATTCTGAACGATCGACCCGATCTGAAAAATAAAAGAGACCGTGATGAAATTTTATAAAACTCTAGCAGTAACTACTCTTATGTACGTCAGTGAAATGTGGATTGCCACAAAAGAACAAGAAGAAAGAGTACAAGCTCAAGAGATGTAATTTATAAGAACACTCAAAGGATATTGAGAGATATGACAAGAAACGAAGTAATCAGAGAACTTCAAGTATTTAATATAAATACAAATATTAACAATCAGAATTAAGGAGAACAAAAATGTGGAACCGGTGGAAGAAAAGAGATTACCTTTAAACGCAAGGATTTTTAAGCAAACAGAAGAAGAAACATTGGTCGACCGAGAAAAAGATGGGAGCCCTAGCGAAGAACAATGCCTAAAACGTAAAGGGTAATGGTGAAGGTAATGATGAATTAACTAACTATAATTTTAAAAGTTTTAAAATAGGATTATCCCTATATTGTTTCTCGATTCCTAATCGTTTTTTGGGCAGTTTCGGCTACCTTATAATATTCTGAATGAAAACAGTATATCTGTATACATTATTGTTAAGCAACAACGCCTACGCCTTCATAACAAGTATGTTGATTGTTTGATATTCAGCACCAATATAGAAGCATTCTTCTCACGTGGAAGTAATTAGGCCTACATAAATTGTTTCTAACTAGATGATGTTAAAAAAACCTTGTACAGAGTAATAGTAGTAGTAGTATTAGTAGTAATAGATTAAAACTACTAGTATAAGCGGACAAATAATCTAACCTACGCTGAGCAGTGTGTCCTGTGCACCATACTTGAACATGACATACAGTACTGGGATATCCTGTCCCTCGTAAACATTTCTCGAGTTCAATTTATTTGCGCTATGTATCACTTCTGTATACCATTTGTGTTATGACTTTCTTTATTTCCTCTAATGTACGTATTGGAAAAAATATTTATGTATTCTTTAGGATAATTTTAAAATTGTATTGTTCCCAGGACAATTTAGGATAAATTTTAATTCAAAAGAAAAAACATTTACCTAGAAAGTATGTGGTTGAGTCGATGAAGGATTAAGATAACGAAGAAGTGATACAGTGAGAGGAGATGATGTACTGACGAACGAATGATAGTAACAAAACAGGGAAAAATATCTTGGTCGATGCGTACATTGAGTAGAAACTGTCTGCAGCTAAGAATCGTAGAGAGAAAGGTGGAAACAAAGAAAAGACGGAGAAGAAGAACGTTTGGCTATTTTAGTAAAATTATTATCCGGACTGTTAGGCCTTGATCTTCTTGATATAAATCCAAACGTTTCGACTGCACCTGCGGCAGTTGCCTTCAGTGGTTCTTCCGTTCTATTCCTCTGGCGACAGACTGTGTTTCTTTCGCAGAACCTCAAATATTCTAATCGTACATGATATATGCTCTAATGATTGGAGGAGAGTCATCATAACATTAAAGTTTTCACGGCCAGAAATCTGCAATATTATGGCGAATGCTTGGAATGTTTTATCACATCAGAAACAGACGGAGATTGATAGACGAATGAAGATAGGTTCGCAGAACCAATAAAAATGGAGAGCATCGAGTTCAAGCCCGTTTTAAGACAGTTTCACTTAAGTCGGAAATCCATATTTGGGAAATTAAAACATGAATTATGTGATTCGAAATTGATTCGAACTTACTTTTCACTGCATTCCTTTACTTTTTAGTGGGAACTAGAATTGCATGCTGCCAAGAGGCTTAAGTCATATGGCCGAATGGATGACAATAATTAAAAACAAATAATCACTTAGAACAATAATAGTTAGACACGTCAGAAACAATGTTCCCAACTGCCTGAACATTTATTGTGTTCATAAGATTAATGTGTTTACACGCATGCAATTAACTGCGACAAGTCTGCGTCTGCCAAATTGGGTCGCCACAATTTATCATTTCAACATCGGCTAATTTATAGTGCCACGATATTTGTGTGGCAACAGAATTACATCTAATATGAACAATTTCTAAAGTACAATTAACACAACATATTATTTCTTCTGTCTTCTGTGTAACATGGTTAGAAATAAAAACATATTATAAACAATTTGACACACAATTTCCTTGTCAGTAGAAAACATTTTGATTGTTTTTATAATATGTAGAAAAGTCTTAAATAAAAATCTATAGTTATACTTTATAACTTAGTACTGAATTTCTCTTTTTTTTTATTATTAGTGTATTTTATTAAGATCTATGTCTAGTATAACGTTAACTGCTTCTAAAGTTACTTAAATATAGGTTTCCTTTTAGATTATATGTGTACAGTAGCGCGGTAATTTTTGCATTTATAGGTTGGCTAATCTGCGCTTTTAATTTGCTCAATTCATGTCTGTACATCTGGACAGTGCGTTACATACGTTCGCTAGCGGCGGTCGGCCTTGCGCCCGCTGCTATCCTGTCACATTCATTTCTTCTTTGTCGCGACAATTAATGTAGGCCTTAGGCCCAAGACTTATATATGGCCTTCTAGGCTTTCTCATTAAATTAATTCTTCAATGTAACATTTTACGACTTGTATTTACGATGCGCTCATTAGCCAATCTTATATTCAAAAGTGACACCTAACCATTTCAATGCTGTAATAATGTGAATAATTTTCAATAAATGTATTAACTACAGTCCACTCTCTCTTCATCATTTCTGCATCCTGGCGAATTAATTACAACATAAATCGACAATTCACGAGCACTTCATACTTAACATTTTTTTGGTCGCTCCGGACCTGGATTCCCGGATACATCAATCACCTATTTATTATTTTTCGGCCCCAATTTCTGGCCATCACGGGCGACTCAGCATATCCGCTGATACGACCGTGGCGTGATTCAACCAGCATTTCGCTAGTCGCCTTTGAGCCTCCTGACGACATCATTGCAAGAGCATCTGCTAGCTTCAGTACGTCAGTCAAAGCAGTCATCTCTCCGAGCTGTGTGTTTGCTATCTTCTCCACGGCCTCGACGCTTCAGGACATCGCCCACAAGGTATCACCTCACTAACATCATTTCAAGGTGCGTACAATGGCTGAAGAAGGCCTCAAAGTGTTAGTCAGAAAGAGAGGCGGCTTAAAGTCCGCAATAGTGCGTATACAATCAGCTGTCAGTAACTTTGATAGAAACTCTAATACAAAACACTTTTTAACAGTCAGACTTGAAAGATTGAAAAGCTTGGCAACGAAATACGATGAGGTACAGTCCGAAATCGAACATATTTGCAAAGACATCAACGCTGCTCAACAAGACCGAGTTGAGGTCGAAGAAATGTTATATTCCACAGAAGCTAATATTTTACAATTAATTGATACCTTTAATGTTCAGACTGTACCTCCCGTATTAACGGGCCATATGCAATTAAAACCGATAAGTTTGCCCTGCTTCACAGGCAATATCTTGGAATGGCAGCATTTTTATTCAATTTTTTTGGACTTGGTGCACGCAAGATCCGATCTAACGTCAGTGCAGAAACTACATTATTTGCATTCTTCTCTAAAAAAATGAGCCGTTAGACTTAATGAAATCACTACCTATTTGTAATGAAAACTACTCGATAGCGTTGAGTTTGCTGTCCGCAAGTTATGACAACAAGTTCATACTAGCAAAGTACTACATTCAAAATTTACTTGAAGTCAAGTCAACAATTAAAGACTCTGTCCAAAGTTTGGCAGAATTCACAAATACAATAACGTCTTCCGTTAATTGACTGGCGGCAATGCAACTGTCAGTGAATTCATTCGAGCTTATCACTATACAATTATTATCAGCAAAACTCGACCATACTACTTTTAAATTATGGAAGGAGTCTATAGACTCTGATAATCTTCCTAACTTTCAAGGTTTCACTATTTTTTAAACGCACGTAGACAGCTGTTAGAAAATACACTGCCTATCGATGCCGGACAGCAACTCAACAAGCTAAGTTTAAGATTCAATAATAAGTCTGACAAACATAAATCACGAAACGCTGCTGGCAGTACTACATTTAAGAGTTATCACTCAGCGTCAAGTAATTATTCATGTTTGTGTTGTAAATCTAATCATCCAATTTACATGTGTGATAATTTTCGTGCACCAAGCACCGCTGAGCGAGGACAAATTATACCAAATCACAAATGTTGTACCAATTGTCTTAGATCAGATCATTTTATATCTAATTGTAAGATTAAGCAGGCATGTAAGATCTGTTCAAAACGACACCATACATTGTTGCACATAAACAATGTGCCGAAGCCAGTCTCTACCGGCAGCAGTAATTACTGTTCACTCAAATTACAATCCACAAATAATATTCTTTTATCAACAGCAATTGTGTTTGTCATTGACCAGGCTGGCAACAGACAAACGGCAAGAGTTCTTTTGGATGCGGGTTCACAAATAAATTTTTGTACGGAAATCATTTGCCAAGAAATTACGGCTTAACTTGACTAAATCCAACATACCGATTACAGGTATAAATAATACCGCGTGTCATGCCACTAATCTCGCGTCTATACGCATTATTTCTCGTTATCAAAGATTTAGCTTCGAGGCAAAATGTGCTGTCTTATCTGCATTAACCCATAAACTGCCAGCACAATCGTTTGACATAAATCAATTTAACATTCCAGACAACATTTTTCTTGCCGATCCAAATTTCAACATGTCATCCGAAATCGACATACTGTTAGGGGCGCAATTCTACCTAGATTTAATTTTAGCCAACAAATACGTACGCGGTCCTCATTTTCCTATTATACAGGAAACAAAGTTAGGCTACATTTTGGCAGGCAATTTGCCCAAACATTGCCGTTATAAGGGTCCTGCTGTTTCTTTCCTAGCTAGGAACAACGACGGTCAAATTTTGCAGTCTCTCGAAAAATTCTGGGAAGCAGAAACTATCCCTGATAATACACCTGATAACGAGTCAGCTTGTGAGGAGCATTTCGTGGGGTCTACTCATCGCAATCAAGAGGGTAGGTTCGTTGTTTCACTACCATTTAAGTCCGACCATCTCCAGTTGGGGGAATCTTATACCAATGCTGAAGCAAGATTTTTGAATTTAGAACGCCGATTCAGGCGTGATTCTAAGCTTGCGCGCGATTACGCAAACTTTATTAATGAGTATAAGGATCTTGGCCACATGACGCTTATCGATAATTGCTCTATCAATTCTGGGGTGTCAAATACTTACTATCTGCCTCACCATGCCGTTTTTAAGCAGTCTAGCTCGACCACAAAACTGCGCGTCGTTTTTGACGGTTCATCCAAAACTACCAATGGGCTTTCTCTCAATGACATATTGTTGGTAGGCCCGAATGTTCAACAAGACCTTTTTCCTATTCTTTTACGTTTCCGCATGCACAACTATGTTCTCATCGCCGACATCGAGAGATGTATCGACAAATTCTGGTATCTGAAAAGGATTGTCACTATCAACGTATTCTGTGGCGTTACTCTCCCCTCGAACAATTTAAACACTTTGCATTGCGAACTGTAACCTACGGCACGGCTAGTGCTTCGTTTTTGGTTACTCGCTGTCTTATTCAAATTGGTAAGGACCATGAAGCTTCTTTTCCTGATGCGGCGTTAGCTATAACAAATGATTTCTATGTCGACGATTTGCTAACCGGTGCAGACACCATCTCTGATCTGACCAAGTTGAAATCTGACTTAGGTACGTTGTTGAGTCAATACGGTCTCACGCTGCATAAATGGGCATCTAGTGAACCCAGGGTGGTCTCAAGTCATGACAATTTATCACTCCCCTTAAACAAACAGGGCAATGTGCGCACCCTGGGCATTCTCTGGAATAACACTGCCGATTCATTCCTGTTTGACATTAAATCATTCCCAGTTGAATCAAGCATCTCCAAGAGGAGAATTCTATCGATTATCGGAGGCATATACGATCCACTTGGACTGATTAGTCCCATTGTTTTCCTGTACAAAGAGTTTATGCAGCAACTCTGGCTTTGAAATCTTGGTTGGGGTGAACCGATCTCTGGGCAATTACGTTTGGCTTGGCATTCATTGTGCGATAAATTGTGTCTGATTAGCAAAATTGTTGTCCCACGTTCCATTCGTTGCAAGTTTGATGCAAGTATAGTTGAATTACATGGTTATTCGGATGCTTCTGAAAAGGGGTTTGGGTGCTGTATTTATATTAGTGTCATTTATCAAGATTCATCGGCCTCTTGTCATCTCCTGTGTTCTAAATCTCGCGTGGCTCCCCTACGACAGGTGTCATTACCTCGCATCGAACTCTGTACTTGCTTGTTGTTATCGCGACTCGTATCTAAGGTCGTTCCTGCGCTTTATTCGTTTATTAATCGTGTTCATTTATATTCTGACTCCATGGTGTCTCTTTACTGGATTCATGCCCAGTCCACGAGGTGGAGAACCTACGTCGCTAATCGTGTTGCCGAGATTCAGCGTCTTACGCAAGCCTATACTTGGCATCACATCAATTCTAGACACAATCCTGCTGATATTATCTCTAGGGGGTGTCACCCTGACGTTTTGCGCGATTGTTCGCTTTGGTGGCACGGTCCCGCTTGTTTGTCTCAATCTTCCGAGTCCAATCCTTTTCCACCCTTTTTACCTTCTAATCCGTCCTCTTCTGAAGTCACTGCGGAAGAGAAACAAACCCCCAACCTTCCTCTAATGTCTACCCTGGCTATCGACCTTTCTAAGGACTTTTCTTCGTTGCACCGTCTGACACGCGAATACGCTTACTGTTTACGGTTCATCAAAAATATTAGACTCTCCAGTCCTGACAAAATAACGGGCGCTCTTACCCCCGTCGAAATTCATCATGCTCTTAATTTCTTCATAAAACAATCTCAGTCGATCCACTTTGCTGCCGAGATTAATTGTCTTCGTAATGGGTCCTCTGTCTCTATCAGGAGTAAGTTGGCTTCTCTCGATCCGTTTCTTGATGAGTCTGGAGTAATACGCGTTGGCGGGCGATTACAGCAGTCGCAATTACCTTACGACCCTAAGCATCCTATTGTCTTTCATTCATCGGCTCATATTACTCGCCTTATTATTGAACGCCAACACATTCGTCTACTTCACGCTGGTGCACAACTCGTGCATCACTCACTTCGTCAACGTTGGTGGATTATTAATGCCAGGTTAATCATTCGCTCCATCATTCGTAGATGTGTCAAGTGTCTCAGGTTTAGTGCCAAACAACAGGTTCAGAAGCTTGGTATTTTACCATCTCCTAGAGTCACTCCATCGCGGCCGTTTCTATTCTGCGCGGTTGATTATGGTGGTCCCTTCATGATTCGTCATGGCGGGCAGAAATCCAGAACTCTCTCAAAGGCATACGTGTCTTTGTTCATTTGCTTGGCAACCAGGGCCATTCATTTGGAATTGGTTTCCGACCTTACAGCCAATGCGTTTATAGCTGCCTTACGTCGTTTTATGTCCCGCAGGGGCATACCCAGTCAGTTATGGCACAAACTTTAGGAAGGCCCGTAATGTTTTACATGACCTCTACAATCTTTGGCATAGTAAGGATGCCACCTCATCAATCAAATCATTCACGGCCTCTCAGGGTATTTCATGGTCATTTATTCCGCCCTCGTCACCTCATTTTGGTGGTCTTTGGGAGAGCCGCATAAAGAGTTTAAAGTTTCATTTGCGCCGCGTGGTAGGCAAGTCTATACTCACTTTCGAGGAGCTTACGACAGTTTTGTCTCAGATAGAGGCATGTCTAAACTCTCGCCCTTTATTTGCCATCTCATCGGATGTAAATGATCCGGTGCCACTTACACCTGGCCATTTTTTGATTTGCGCACCATTAACGGCGATACCGGACCCAGACTTATCTCATGTTCCTATCTCTCGTCTTGGACGTTGGCAACTTCTCCAGAAGTTTGTCAAAGTCATTTGGAAGGCTTGGTCTCGCGACTATTTACACCAATTACAACAACGTCACAAATGGAAATTCGCAAAGGATAATGTTTCCATTGGGGACCTCGTTTTACTTATTGAGGATAACCTACCTCCATTAGCCTGGAAATTTGGTGTAATTACCGCCACATTTCCCGGCCCAGACAACTTAATTAAAGTCGTAGACATTCGCACGCCTACTGGTGTTTTGCGGAGACCAGTACATAAGCTATGTCTGTTGCCAGCGCGGGACGAGGCTTGACACAAGGTTATTATGATCATTTAGCACAATGCTATTTTACTCGGCCATTGGCTTTATTACTTTATTATATGACCATTTGGTCAACTTAATTGTGTAATGTAACATCACAACATTTTCATGACAATTTACACCATTGCGTGTTTCTATACTAAATTTGCATGTGACTTGTAAGTTCACAACCATGCACTGTGCTATCATCTCTATACTCATCATAGTTTCATGGTGGTATATTTGCTATTTTGTATTTATATGTTAATATTTTGTGTGGCATACTATGTCCTACACATTTACATTTTGATTGGTATTGGGTATGTGTCATGTTAACGGTGGTATTGTTTTATAAAAATTTGTTACATAATATTCGCATGGTTTGCAGTTATACAACCATGTATGCATTTCTTGCACAGTTGTTAATATGTGTGATTTATTGTTCTATGAATGTATTTCTCAATTTTTCAACTCATGTATTACATTTGTAACCACAGTGTCGTATTTGTTACTTATGCTATTGCGCTTATTCATATTTGTAATTAACTAAATTGGTGTTTATTGTGTTTATTATATAATTTGCATTTATGTAAAACATATCGTTTTGTGCGTCTATTGTACTGTCTGTAAACACGCCACGCCTAGATTTTATTTTTATACTGTATTTTTATATGGTATTTTGTATTTTGTGATTATGAATTGGACAATTATTATTCCTGCTTAATTATGACATACATGTCATTACATATGTGCTCGCAATCAGTCAGCTATCTATAGCTTGTTCTCACACAACAATATATTGTAAATTCCTGAAACTTCAGGTATAGCATGACTCGTTCCACTTTATGACGCCATGCTAGATTTACGTCTAAACATGTATAATTTGTGACAATTTATTTGTTCATTGTATGCAATACTCTGTACAGGTCTACTTGCCTCAACTATTTCACGTTAACCATCTATGACTTGCATAGGGTTACAATTTATCGGGCCATCTTGGGATGAGTTTCCGATCATTCATTATGAAACATTGTCAAATTATGTACTTTCATGTCTTATATCGTTCAATATTGTATACATACAATATATTTGGGCAATACATTGCCAGCGTTTACATTTTCAATCATGCATAAAATCACTTTGCACCCCAACCTTGGCCTACTAAACGCTTATCTTTATTCAAGCTTATCGCTAAACAATTAATGCACAACTGTTATCTAAGATTACAACTCAAGGTTCAATGCAGCCTATTGAGATTAACTTTCATTATTAAGGACTCTGTATTTTATATAATAAGCTACTAAAATGTATTAAAAAATCTATTGATTTTTGCGGGCAGTTATGTACAGTAGCGCGGTAATTTTTGCATTTATATGTTGGCTAATCTGCGCTTTTAATTTGCTCAATTCATGTCTGTACATCTGGACAGTGCGTTACATACGTTCGCTAGCGGCGGTCGGCCTTGCGCCCGCTGCTATCCTGTCACATTCATTTCTTCTTTGTCGCGACAATTAATGTAGGCCTTAGGCCCAAGACTTATATATGGCCTTCTAGGCTTTCTCATTAAATTAATTCTTCAATGTAACATTTTACGACTTGTATTTACGATGCGCTCATTAGCCAATCTTATATTCAAAAGTGACACCTAACCATTTCAATGCTGTAATAATGTGAATAATTTTCAATAAATGTATTAACAACAGTCCACTCTCTCTTCATCATTTCTGCATCCTGGCGAATTAATTACAACATAAATCGAAATTCACGAACACTTCATACTTAACAATATGTTATAAATTTCTATATTCGTGAATAAAATAAAATTGAATTATAATTTATAGGAACTAGAAATATTGGAAAGACGAATTATTAGAGAAACATTAGGCCCACGAAAAATTACAGAAGGTTGGAAATTAAGAAGTAATGATGAAAAGAAAGAAGAAGTATAGAAAATGTAAAAGAAACAGTCAGAAAACGAAGACTAGTTTAAAGAAGGCTTTTTGGACAGTTATACAAAATGGACGACAATAGGTTAACAAACAGATCTTCAAATATCTTTGGGGTGAGAAGTCAACATCACGTTGGATTAAAGAAGTCAAAAAGGGTTTAGAAAAAAAAATAATATGAACGCAGAAGAAGCATTCGAAAGAGACGTGTTTTTCGGACAAATGTCATAAAAATGGAAGGAGTCCTAGGTAGAAGAGAAAAAAACGCAGGTTCAAAGTGGACTGAAGACAGGAAGAAGAGACATAGTGGAAAGATGAAACGATATTGTAGAAAAAGGAAAGAACAAGGAAAAAAATTGAAATTGGCATGTGGTCCTCAAATGGCCAATACAAATAAGCAAAAATTGTGGTTCATTCTAAAATAATTTGATAATTTTTGTAATTTTATCTTAATTTTCTTAACATTTAATTTCATTCTAATAAAGTTATATACAAAAAAATATTAGTAAAATACAACATGTATGCAGATAAGCAAACATAAATATTAAGACGTAATTTGAGAATCAAACGTGCCCAGTCAGTGCACAGGGCTCTTAACTTATTTCACATTATTCTGAGACACATTGCACAATAAAGTACTTCAATCCATTTGTCGGTGAACAGGTGTTAAGTATGTTGATACATTATATCCTCAAGATTCCACCGATATCAAAGAATGGACATACATATTGTAACGATACAACTGCATAAGTAAATATAATATAAATTTGTGATGCCCCACGTTGGAAGCGATATTTCTTATGCAACGATGCGATATACATAAAAATAGGCGTGTCTGGCCTCACGTTCAAGAGCGACAAATTATGTAACAATATAACATTTAATTTGGGTTTCAGGTGTATCTGTAATAAGAGCTCTATGTAACTTGTAACGTTATTTCAAATTTATTTGATATTAATAATATTGTGCACATGGCACTTACTTCGACTTAAAACATTCGTTATTATTTCGTTTTTATGCCGTAAGCCTTATGCTGTATACATCCTTACTGACTAAATATTCTATTCTACTAATTATTGTATTAACGAAAAATCTCATTACCAGACTACTCAGTCAATTAGTGTGTTTCAAAATTATTAATATTTAAATATTTTCTTATATATTGCAATGTAACTCAAAAATATCAATAGTTACTGAGTTTATCTTTTGTTTCTCAGTACTGATTTATATCAAACGCTAATTTTTACTTAAATGCTTTGTATTCTTTTCATTTCAATACTAATTTGAGCTCTTGTTTACGTTAATCTTATTTCAATAACATCTATGATTTTAATTCAAATTTTACAATAAACATTGACCCTTACTTTTAAATAGAACAAGAATGTCCTTAATTGTCTTTACGTTAATTGTTCGATTAAGAGATAAATAAGTTGGTTATCACCTTATCGTCGTCAATCATCCTCAATCATTGGATCCCCCTGTAATCGTCCTCGTCTCGAACTTCAGCATCACTCGCTCTTCTCCTCTTGTCCAGCGTCGACTTCCTCTCTTGTCCAGCGTCGACTCTCTCTCTCTGTCCAGCGTCGCCTTTCTCTTCTCCTCTTGTCCAGCGTCGACTCTCTCTCTGTCCAGCGTCGTATCGCTCTCTGGTACTTCTCCTCGTGCTGTTTCGGACGTCAGTTGATCTTCTTATGTAATTTTGTTACTACTTAAAAATTGTTTGTTTTAAAATCCAGTTTCATAACTGTATGTAACTGGAAGGATGAAATTATTTACAAAAATTTAAATATTCTGTGCGGACGGGCAGAAGCTCCCGCTGCAACGTGGATGATTTAAGAAAGAGAACCACTGTAGCTTGTGTGTTCTATTTATACCCATGTCTTGGTCACCACCTGCAGTTGTACGAAATCGACATGTCTGAAATTGTTTCTGGGTTCAGTTCCCCCACTCCTTGTCAATTTCGCTATTTCTTATATCTCTGCGAATTGCAGAGTCCTGTAAGTATACTCTTATACTTATCTTATAACTATTTTTACAACACATGTTCACTGTAATTTTGGACATTGCAACTTAATCCTTTCGATTTGTACACAGTTATTTCACTATTACACTCGTACGGTGTGGCACTTTCACATGATTTTCGTACACAGTATTTAGTAAACTTTCTTACATTTTATTGTGTTTTTGGATTTTACTTCTTAATTATAGTTTATGAATAATTACGGAAAAACAGTAATTATGCAATTATTCATCTTGGGGTGGTAAACTCGCCTGCATAGACCTGCGTTCACACACACTAGCAAAATACTGGTGTGCACACTTTCAGTTACATTTGTGTGTGTGTGCACGTCGATTCAGGTCGGAACACCTGTTCATATTTTTGTCTGAGCCAAGCTTGCAATCCCTGACATGCTTATTTCTAATACATTATTAATTATTTACAGTTTATTAGGTATATTTAAATTTTTATATTCAATGCTCAGTACATCACTTATTTTTACTGTCGCAATATATAATAGGGTTGCTACAGCTAGTGCCGTCTCCCTTCCTTCAACCTGGCTTCCCAATTCTCCCGATGTTCCCATTGTCCTCCCTCAAGTCCTATACGTTGCATAGATTCATCCACTTCGTCCCTCCAAGATCTTCTCGGTCTTCCCCTTTTTCTCCTTCCTAATGGACTTTATTCCGTCACTTTGTTGATCCACCTATTTTATGCTCTCCGGACATGACCGTACCACACCAATTTTTTTTTTTTCGATGTAGTCAATTACGCTTCTTTCCGATTCCATTCTTCTTCTGATCTCCTCGTTTGTTATTCGGTCTGCTCTCGTTATTCCACAGAACATCCTCTAATATTCCATTTCCGTTGCAAGAATCTTTCTTTCATTTTTTTGTTAATAACCCGTACTTCCGCTGCATACATCATAATGCTTTGGACTATGGTTTATATATCATTTTTTGTGTGCTTTTTCTAATCTTTTTATCCCATACAACACTGTGTAATTGTCTAATCCCTGTTGTAGTCTGCCCTGATCTACATTTTATTTCCTCTTCCGTTGTGCCTTGTCTACTCAGTGTGAATCCTAGGTACATCAAAGAATGGAACTCCTACCTAATAATTATTCACATCACTTATGTGGATTCAGTTTTGATAAACTATTCAATGAATAAGATATAATGCTCTGTCATAAATATTTTTACAATGATAAAATCAACAGAACTCCGTCGCGAATGCGTACCTGAGTCTGTGCCCGCCGCCTGTGCTGTTCCACCCGTTTACAATCATTCTGTGGGGCAGACATAAGTTCTAGGTCCCGCGAGATGCCGATGCCCTTTCCAGACGTTTACTCGACTTCTCTGTCAGCGCTCATGCCCGATGGCTCGCCATACTACAAGGCGGCGGTAGTATAAATACTCGATATTCGAAGCGGGCCAGTCATTGATACACCAGAGATGATGCAGTGCTGTTTGCAGAGTTATTGTGGCTGATCTGTGCGACTGTAGTTACAATATCATATAAGTTGTCCCATTCTACGACTATCTAAAGAACCTCCCACACACACACACACACACACATATTTCAAATGATAAGTTTATAAGTTCTTTAAAAACAATTGTGAAACAAAATGGAAATACATAATATGTTAATATTGTACAAAATTATTGGGTATCTTTAAAATTTTTTTTTCAAAACCTACAGAATTTAAAATTCAAAATAAATTGAATACCACCTTGAGTTTTCAGGAGAGGTCCAACCTCTAGGTGTCCAACGGGCATGGAGCCCGACCCATCCGATTGGTCAAGAAGACTGCCACATTTCCAAACAACTATGGAATTATAAGCCGAGGGGCGGAGGGGTGTGGGACGTCCTAGGAAGCGTTGGAGTGACCAGCTCTAATCTTTTCCTGTTTGAGACCGGCACAAACCATCCTTGGTTTAACCTTGAAGATGATGATGATGTCCTTGAGTTTTCACTTACGTTTTTCGGGTATGCAAATTTATGTCTATTTACACTTTAGGATGAGTAATTAATGCCATCTACATGTTCATCGATATCAGTTTTCCATAGATTCCACTAATTTTACTTTGCTTCTGTTATAAAACGTAAAAATGTTTCCGCAGCCGGCAACAGCGTGAATAAATAATACATCTTGTCTCCTTACTCCATTGTTTTATCAGAACTATTCGATGAAAGCATTTTATATTCACAGCAATATCTTCTCATTAAAAAAAAATATATTACTTTACCGAACAGAGTTGAACTTAGCCTATGATTTAACGCAATTAAAAACATCGACGTCTTGAAGTACAACCTATTTACACGATACACTTTACAGCGATTACAATCGTTATGTCAGGATTATTAAATGTTTAAATGCCAAACAATATTACTTTCAGTAAGGTTTTTTCATTAAAAAATGTATTCATCCGTCTGCATTGCAATTATTTTTTTGGAATCTCTCTTATGATACAGTCAAATCCTTATTTTGATTAAATACAATGTCTACAGAGCTGTGTTTTGACAACGGACGAATTACCTGCATGATCCCTACAGACTATCTCTAATCTGGATAAGGAAAATGCAAATTGGCAATTCGATTTGTATAGGGAATTTTCCCCAAGACTCGGCGGTATCTAAAAAAAAAAAGAAAATGTTAGTTGTTTGAGATTTGTCAAAAAACAAAAAAAAACGGGAGTTACAAATTTTAAAAAGATTCTATATAGGGCAACACCTATTCATACAGCATCAACTCCATCACAATAAAGGACTTGTTATTAGAAAACAATCCTTGTTAAAAGGATTTTATTTAATTTTTTTTTAAATAATTGGCTCAAGCCAATGGCTACAATAGTTCCTTGATCGACAACCTCCTCAGAAAACATAAGTACAAGCTATCTAAACCTCGTAGAGGAAAAGACACAAAAACCATTTTTATTTCAACGACGTACACCAACATAATGCCAAAAATTTTAAATAGTGTATTAAATAATAACAGTAGAACCGTAATATTTAAAACCAACAATAATCTTATGCAGGTAATAAAATAACTATGCCTTTAGAAAAGAAAACGGGAGTGTATAAATTATCATGCGATGATTGCGAATGCTTTTATATCGGCCAAATGGAAAGGGTTTCAAAAAACGTTTTATTGAACACACACCAAAGCACAATTTGAAAAGTCAGACAACACTATCCAACATAAAATCCAACTACGCACTTGATAAATGAAAATCATAAATATACGAGCTTTAATTCCAATTTGAAACCCATATATTTTAGTAATAAAGGCGCTTACATGAACGCTTTGGAAGAATTCTAGATATATAGAGCGTACAATGACGTACACAGTCGTGACTTTGTGCTAAACGATCATTTAAATTTCAAATTAAACCCGCTCTATGATACCGCAATAAAACTGTTTACATAATAGCTATTAATAGACAGTGTCCGATCGGCCCCACTCGAGTGGGCACTCATGTAACGCGGATAAGTGTGAAATTGTTTTCAATATTTGCAATTTTAATATTTAACGACCCCACTTTGATTGATTTTTTATTTCTGAAGACGAAACATATGTTTCGAAACGCGTAAATCAATCGAACGCAACACGAAGTCACACGACGGAAGAAATACGGTAAATATTATAGAGATTTTTAATTTTTATTTTTTTTGTAAAAATTATAGCTTTTTAATCTACAAGTTGAATTTAATCGATTTTCACCTTTTTCACGCTAAAAACGTTCTCACCTTTTTCTGATATAAACTTTTTTATCTCGTTTCCCTCATTGGAAACAAAATTTTTCAGTGATTGGTGTAAGGTTCCATAGATTAGCAAGTGAGATCCTATTTACAAAGGACATTACAAACACTTTCTTTATCTCCGTGGCATAATTCTCCTTTTGATGGATAATGGAATTTCAAATAAACAATAATAATTAGGTGGAAACAACGTAAAGCATTACCAAAATTATACTCCAAAGTGTAATTTTAAGTAGAAACCCAATGCTACCAACGTGTAGAAATTAATATCTGAGAAACAGAAAATTATTTTAAAAGGTTGTAAAACTATTTTTGGTATGTGTTGTGTGAAAATAATAGGTTTTGTCGTTGTGACAAATGGCAGAGCGTGTGTCATTTTTTGCTTCTCGACTCCGCCCTGTGTGTTTCTTCCTGAGTTCGTGTTACAGTTATATAATATATAGTCCTATATATAAAACACATGTCTTACTGTAAAAATGATGTATGAGATAATCAGCTAATGTATGAAGTGTATGGTCGTGCTCGTGTGTTCACATGATTTTTTAAGAAGAAAAGTTTTATCAAAACCACTTTACGTCATTCATTTTATTTTTCAACCGATAAATGATTTTAGTTTTACGCCAACATATCCTAGCCAAGGTTACAGTTTCATCAAATAATTTTGCGTAGATTATAATGTTAAAAGCGAGAGACTAGTGTGGGTAAACAAATTTTATATGTTAATAAATTGTATCTAAACTTAAGCATATTAGGCCTATTCTTTTTAATAATGCAACTCTTCCACAATAATTTTTTTGTGCACATTTAACTAACCTAATTAGGTTACTTTTTAACCTAATATAATTAGGTCATTCAATTTAAATATAATTAAGTTATTTTACATGTGTACATGTAAACTTAGACAATTTTACACGAGTTGTAAACGTTTAGATAATCATTATATATAAACTTGTCAGAAAATTAAAAATTAGATAGGAACATATAGATTCTTCTAATATGTATTATTATAAGATTTGTTATTCTTAAATATTAATTAATGTACTGAAGCAGGTAGGTTAGCACGATAATTAACAGTTGTTAATAGTTACAAAGAGAAATCTATCAAAAAATAAAAAATCTGTATTTAATATTGTTACGACAGTCTACTGATCGTCGTATAGTACAGTGGACAACAAAATACAAGACACCAATGAAGTCACTAATCACCAGCTTTAATTATCACAATTAAACCGTTTATAATCGACAAGAGAGTCTTACGATTATTTTCTAAAACTTCCGGGCTGAAAGGCCGTGGTCGATTGCTTAAAATGCTGCTAAACGTTTCGGCCGCACCACCGGTGGCCATCTTCAGTAGCAAAAGAAAGAAATGTGTTCGGCGTATCATCTTTTCGAACACATTTCTTTCTTAGAAAATAAGAAAGTTTTAGAAAATAATCGTAATGACACCGGCCGTGAAAGCCTACGCACTAGGACAAGAGAGTCTCTTCCAACAAATAAAATAAAAATTTTCACACGCAATAATAATGTCAACTAATATAAAATAAAATTGTATTACAATTGTCCCGCACAATTATAAAAAACATAACACTTCGCCACAATACCGCTGCGTAAATAGTGCGAAAATAACTAAATTAAGCGCCGCTGAATGCCTATATTTATACACCAGAAACATCCACATGAAATTCCAGAAACATTCGTACTACGCATCAGCGCTACAATATAAAGTAATTGATTGCGCACTTGATACAGTGCGCGCGGCCGGCGAAGTCTAGAAAAGTCTCGCTAACTCATATTGAGATCACGTACGCACACAACATTACAGCCGTATTCCACTGGAACATCCGGGCAACACGTAGAATATTTTGTAATGGTGTAACATGTAACGAGCAGAAAATTTTAAAATTTTTTAAATTCTCACCTCGGCAGAGTACGTTCACACGAGGCAAGTGTCAACGACTTATGGTGGAGCAATAAATAAGGAGTAATGAGAAGGTGTCAGTGAAGCGTTGCTGACTTGACAATAGAAACGCATTAAGTTCTATCCAACTATAGAATTTGGTGGCGTAAGATGACAGGGAAAGTTTCGTCCAGAATTATTGCGCTCCGCAGCTGTAACAAAGTAAGGAGGACATTCACACCCGTACCAAGAATTGTAGCAGAGGTGGCCGTATTACGTCAGTAGACGATAAGCGACAAAAACAAGTAATGCTCCATACTACAATGAAACGGAAACGCTGCACCTTAAGTAACAATACTGGAAGATAGGCTGACAAAAACTAAAGTCATGTTACACAGCTGGAGGTATCGTCTAATTGACAGACAAGAATTTACGAAGGGAAAGTTAGAGTGACTTCAACGACCAGCAGATGTTCGAAATTAGTAATAGCCAGAAAAAAGGGGTAAGAGCATAGAACAATACGCCAGGAAGACTGTAAGTACAGATAATGGGAATCTATAGAAACGCAGAGTTTACTCAGACAATAGGCTGTTAGACAAATTGTTTATAGCCAGAGTTTCTTCGAAGCGGGTTCAACGATCGTCTAGCCGGAGAGCAGGGAGACCTAAGGACCTATCAGAGACCTTCAGCCAGCGAGAAATTTGATGGTGAGGGATGTTTCCATAGCAACTGAGGCGAAGAACCTATCGAATGAACTATGACGTCGGATTTTGACAGAGTGGGACAGTATTTTCCGAGAAAATCAAAAACTGACCAATCTCGAAAAGAAGTGGGCGTGAAGCGCGCCAGAGACAAAATTTTGAGTAGGGACGAATTAATAAAACTAGCTGTCCAGGAAGACGGAGCGTCAGTTACACTCAATTTTTAGGCAGGCAGTTATACTCAATTTTTTCGCAGCCACACTCAAAATTTCGTCAGTTATACTAAAGTTTTTGCAGTTAGAATTTTCAGACAGTTTACATTTCAATTATCAAGTAGTTTAACTTCAAGTGCGAGAGACGGTACATCATAAACTTTCCATTGTTACTCGAATCATTCGGTAGTTAGATAAATAACGAGGAACTTAAAACGTAATAATACATTCATATCGCGGTAGTGAACTTTACCGACGTGCGCATTAACGGACTTAGTGAAATTTACACCAAGTGAACAATCAGACCGTTACACTAACAGACAGCATCACTTAACGAGATACAAATTATTGGAACCTAATATTGTGTCTCAACAACATAATGAACACGAAACAGTAAACAAACTAACCAATTATAGGATCGTTTGTGGAAGCAGCGACAAATGAAACTAGACATGTTTATTGACTTTAAAACAAACACACAGCAAACACAGTAAGATAGAACATTGATTGAACACTGAACTTCAATTACCCACACATATACAACACCTACGCGAGTGGTCGGAAGAATAAAGTGATAAGTGGCAGTGATAAAACAACTAACGACGGAATGTATCTACGAGCCATTTCCATCACCAGAACGAGACTACGTCAACAACTAATGGATATTCACTAACCAAGTAACCATTATTATAATTACTTCTAATTTGTAACTTCTACTGACCTGGTTTCTTTCAAAGAATTCATACCTGAGAATTTATTAAGAAAAGTAATGAGTAAAATTGAAATAAGTAGTTAATGAACGTATAAACAAAAGCTTATTTGGGATTTAATGAACGCATTAAATAAGTAGAATATTGAATTGTAACATCATTTGATTTATATATGTATGTATGTTTTCTTTATTTCAGCATATATTGAGATATATCTTTGTTTATTATAAATATGTATGTATTTCAGGTACAGCGACGTATCCTATGTACTATTATAATATGTCATAAATGATAATTAAACTAGTATTTTAGTTAACCAGAAACATGCGTTCATTATTACCAATGCAACCCCAATATTGACTTAAAGTTTGAAAGAAGGCAAATAGATTTTAAGAGTTTCTTATGTTCAATTAAATAAATGATATCACGTATGTGTTGATGAACGTAGATAGTTAGAATCATCATTAAGATTAAATTATGCACATACTTGTCAGTGATCGTTAAATTTATATATTTAATAATTAATTTATTGTGCTATCAATACGCAGAATAAATGATTGTTATAAATGGCGTCCAACTTAAGGGCTAGATAAATTTAAGAAATGATTAAAATTAACACATTAAGTAATTCAATCGCGGTTAGCACAATAGATTTATAACTTATTCATGTTGTAAAATGGCGCCCATTCGCACGGCATGATACGTATTAACACAGATTGTTAACACGTACGGCTTAGGTAAAGAACAGGCAGTAGAAGTAGTAGAAAAGTAGTGTCATAGAAGTAGAAGTAAGATAAGTGTTATTAGTGTAAGTCAGTTTGAATGATTACGCGCAGTAGGGCTAAAATGGCGAGCAATTCAGACAATGTAGAATTTGACATTAATAACCAATTAGGCGTAGTAAATACCGAGGACAATACTACACCTAGCGGACCAAGTAGTGTGGTGGAGAGTCCAGAAGATAGGGCGCGAGGACAGACATCGAAACCAGAAGATGGGACCATACAAATGTTAATGGAGTTCATGCGTCAACAAGAAAAGAAACAAGAAGAACGAGACGAGAAACAAGAAGAACGAAGCAAGAAACTAGAAGAAAATATTAAATTAATTAGCGAAGAAAGTATCAAATTACTTAGTGAGAAATTAGATAAACAGGAAGAAAACAGTAAATTAATTAATGAAAAACTCGACCAGCATAAGGAAGAGATGAAACGACAGTCAGAGGAGCAGCTGACGCAGATAAGGTCCGAGATACGTGACTACCAGCAGACTTGGGAAAGAAAGGTTGATGAATTACAGAAAAAACAAGACGATGTCGTGAGAGAATTGAGAGAAGAAGCTGACAAGAAGTACGTAGAAATACAAGAAAAACAAGATAATGAACGACAAGAATGGACGGCGGCGGTACACTCTACCCAGACGGCCGTTAAAAAGATTAATCACAAGTTCGATGTTCACGTTAAGGATTACAATAAGAAGCACGAAGAACTCAAGGCCGAGATGCATAATACGATACTGCAGAGACAACAGGAGCAAGAAGGAACAAATAGTAATATTATACAAAAATTAGAAGACGTAGACGGTAGACAACGTTCAACAGAACAGAAGTTGGACGAGACTACGAAAGAAAAGACAACTAGGATCGAAGAATTAAAGGGACATTTAAATAAGGTAAGAGAAAACCAAGAGAGGTTACAGCGACAACTGGTGGAAGGTGATTGTGGAATGTTAAATCGAATTAACGGACCTAACCACAATGATCTCAAATATAATGGCACAGATAGATTCCCTATGGAATTCCTCAAAGAATTGTCCGAAGTTCAAGAGCTATATTATCCCGCTGACAATATCAAGTGGATTGGCAAACATCTGGAGTTAGACGCAGGAATTTGGTGGCGAGTGATACGTGACCAGATATCAAACTTCGCAGAATTCAAGGAAGCGTTCTCTCTAAAATATTGGGGCCAGGAACGACAGGACGGTATTCGGGACCATTTGGAGTTTGGCAGATTTGATTGGCGCGGACCAGTTACTGCTATTCAATATATTGAACGGATTTTATTGGAAAGTAAGCAGTTAACACCTACTTTATCTGATTATCAGTTAATACGTAAGATCTCTCGTCACTTTGGGCGTGACATCCAGCTTGCGGTGGTTACAAGAGGAATTGTGACGATACCAAACTTCGAGTCTCTGATCATCGAGTATTCACAGATTCAACCAAGAATTAACAGAGAAGCGAACTATGCGGCGAACGAGGGCAGAAATGCGTATAAGGAAGGTGAAAGTAACTTGAACAAAGGAGGCGGTATACAGAAGAAGACATGGGGTGACAGACCCGCCATAAATAATCAGCCCCGTAACACGGACCGGCGCGCTGTCAACACAATAGAATTTACAAACACGACAGCTGGTGCATCGGGCACTCAACCAAAGAGAAATCGTCAACAAGAAGAGGAAAAAAAAAATCCCTCCACCCATTAACGAAGATAGCCATCAAAACAAATGACTACCAGACGAATATTATCCTACCGGACTTACGAAGCGATTTATTGTGTAATGATGATGAAGAAATTTCTCAACGAATAATCAGGTGTCCAGAGATAAATATCAAGTTCAATAATAATGTTAGTGTACAAGCGTTAATCGATACTGGATCTGTAATAGCTGGGTTGTCTGAGTCGTGGTTTCACCAAAACAAACATGACATTACACCTTATGAAATATTACCGATGTCTAACACATTAATAGTTAGCGCAGTTGGTAATAAATCAAAGCTAATCAGAAAACAAATATTATGTGATATCTATATTGAAGAAATTAAATATGAATGTGTTTTCCTAATAATACCAGATTTGATAAAACCATGCATATTAGGAACCAATTTTCTTCAAGAAACAGGGTGTCTCATTGACATGGGAAGAAGAATCGTCGAGATAAGAAGAGAGGATAACGAAGCGACGTACACGGTGCCTATGATGCATATAGAAGTGGTGGACGTAGAAGAAGAAGAAGAGATCATCAGAAACATTAACAAGAAAATAGAAAGTATAGAATGCGGAGATAGAGGAACGTTGGAAAGGTTAAGGGAGATTCTAATAAGAAATTGTAGTTTATTCAGAGAATGCCCCGGAAGAATCGATGGGTATGTCCACGAGTTCCGAGTCACCGACCAGACACCGTACTTCCAGAGAGGATGGCCTGTCCCATTAGCCTATAAAGGGAAGGTAGATGAGGAGATTCGGAAAATGTTACGGTATGGGGTTATTGAGAGATGCAACAGCGCATATATCAACCCACTAGTTACGGTAATCAAGAAGGATGGTAGCGTACGATTGTGTTTGGATGCGAGGAAGGTGAACAGTGTGACTATCCCGGACTACGAGGGAGCCCCTCCAATAAACGACATACTGGCGAGATGTGGAGAGATGAAGTACCTATCTACCGTAGATCTAACTAGCAGTTTCTGGCAAGTACCACTGAAGTCGGAATGCCGGAACTTCACCGCTTTTATGTACGACGGCAAGTGTTATCGTTTTACAGTTACACCATTTGGCCTGAGTACCAGTTCTGCCGCACTGACCAGGGGATTGGACACAGTACTGGACGAAGAAGTAAAAGAAAAACCATTATTTATGTCGACGATTGCCTGTGTTATTCAGAAGATTTAGAAACGCACTTGTTACATTTAGACTTATTATTATCTAATTTAAGAAGGGCAAATTTAACCATCAATTTGGAGAAGTCGCAGTTCTTCAGACAAGAAATCGCGTACCTCGGTTATCGACTAACAACGCAAGGAATACGAGCAACGGACGAGAAGATAGATGCCATTATGAAGTTCCCTGCACCTCGGAACCAAAAACAATTAAAAGGTTTCCTGGGGTTGACAAATTTCTATAATCGTTTTACAGACAAATACGCTGAAACTACTAAACCATTACTCGAGTTGCTACGGAAAGGACAGAAATTCACCTGGACACAGGAATTAAATGAGTGTTTTCAGCAGGTTAAAAGGTTATTCGTAGAAACAGTCATCTTAAAGTTTCCCCGAATAAACCAAAGATATTATATGCAATGTGACGCCAGCAACTTTGCATATGGCGGACAACTATATCAATTGGATGAAGAAGGAAGAATTGGAGTAATAGCTTTTACCAGCAGGACATTCAAGGGTGCGGAAATAAATTATTACACTACGGAGAAGGAGCTTTTGTGTATTGTAAGATGTCTAGAGCGGTTCAGTATATACATACTAGGACAACCGTTAACCATCATTACTGATAATAAATCACTGACTTTTATGAATAAATGTCATTTAAACAACTCGCGTATTACACGCTGGATCTTAAGTATTCAGGAGTACAAATTTGACATTGTCCATTGTAGAGGTAAGGACAATATTATTGCCGATCTTCTGAGCAGAAATCCAGAAGATGCCACACCAGAAGTAATTAGTGACAATATTTCCGAATATTTAATTAACCACCTGACAATCAAAATGGATAAGAAGGTAAGCAAGATCCTAATGGATATTGGAAGGCACCAAATTCAAGATCATAAGCTTAAGTATATTATTGATAAGATTAGGGAAAATTGTATAGATAAGAAATTAAATAAATTTTATAGATTCGTCGATGAGAAATTGTACAGATTACGCAAAGGAGAATGGAAACTATACGTACCGAACAGTGTGTCTGGCGAAATAATTGTTGAAATACACCGTATGTATGGGCATCCCGGTGCGAAGAGATGTATCAAATTATTGCAGGAGTACTTTACCATGGACGGAATGTTAAAGAGGGTGAAAAATTACGTACGGACTTGCGACACTTGTCAGAAAAAAAAGGATTCCGGCAACAGAAATTCGTTTGGAGGAACAAAAGCCATAATACCGTTATGCAAGGGTGACCTTGTGAGCGCGGACTTTTACGGACCGTTACCTGCTTCGTCTAGTGGGGTGAGGTATCTGTTTATAATGGTTGACAATTTTACCAAATACGTACGACTTTTCACACTTCGAAGGGCAACGACCGTCGCTACACTGAGGAGAGTACACCAATATTGTGAAGAACTAGGATCTCCTAGAGTGATTATCACAGACAACGGAACGCAATTTTCATCTAAAAAATGGTTAGATGGATTAACTGAACTAAATATCCAACCACGATTTACCGAAATAAGGAACCCTTGTGCGAATCTGGCTGAAAGAATCAACAGACAGCTTGGGAACTTATTTAGGATCTTTGTTGGTGATCAACATACAAAGTGGTCGCGTTACGTACCAATCGTCGAGAGTTGTATTAACGAAACGTACCACGAGACGATAGAAGTAACACCGTACGAAGCTCAGCTCGGAAGAAAACCTCCCAGAGCGTGGGAAAAATACATCAACAAGGATATGCTCCTAGTTAAAGGGGTAGATCATAAACAAATATATATCAAAATGAAGGAGAAGAGAGAAAAACAGGCAAAATTATGTAATGAGACTAAAACCATTACAAGATTCAACATTGGTGAGAAAGTGTTAATCAGAACATATCATCAATCGGACGCGGTCCAGAAAAGAATTGAAAAATTTTGCGAACTGTACTGCGGACCATATAAAGTGCATCAAATTCTCGGAGAAGCTACTTATCTACTCGTTGATTGCGATGATGACAAGAAACTCCGTGAAAAATTTAATGCCAGACAATTGAAAAAATACTATGAACCAGAAAATTGAAGATGAAGGAAGAGGAAGAGATAGAAGAAGATGTCGTAAGAAGCTAGCCGATGCTGATGAATCAACTGCGTTAGGGTAATTGACGCGATGATATCATTCAAGCTGGCCTATCCAAGAAAGTCATGTACTTTAATTGTTGAAACATAACATCAAAATGTATTTAGTCAATTAAGCACTAATTAAATGTTAGATAATAAGATAAATTAACATTTAGTGTGACATTTTATAAAATTATTGCAGTGAATGCAAAGGACATTTAATTGCTATTAATTGATTTATATGGTAAGAAGTTAAAAGGACAAAGTGAGAAAAATGGACACTTAAATCAGATAAGTGATAATATTTAACGAACTAGATAGTGAATGAACTTTATTAATGTGAATATATGTAATTAGTAGGTTAGGATTATAGATGATGTATCATGAAGTAGGTCAATCATTGAAACTAAATGTTATACGTGTATGTAAATTAGTAAGATAATTACAGTTAACGTAGCGATTGTGTCAATTAACAATCTAATTTTAAAATAATAGTTTAAAAGATTTTATTGGTAAGATCATCAGTAATGCACAAAGGTGTATATGTATAGGAGATTTTCTTTGATACCATGTAAAGGTTACATTGAACCGCTTAACTATTTGATACTGTATTGTGAATATGATATTTTAGAAGGTAAGATCTTATTCAATTGATGAAATTATTTAATTGCTTATGGAATTTATGACTTATCTTATAAATTATAAAGATAAGGTATTTATATGTCAATTCGACAATGTGAAATGCGTTCAGCTATCCCAAATAGCTGGCAATAAATTCAGAGAACTAATTAAAACCAAAAGGGGGTGTACCACTGGTCATATAAGCTTTTGAAAGTAGGTTATTGTGTATACCTTCCCCTGAAGAAGATGGACACGAGGCGACGTACAGGGCGCAGAATTTAGATTTGAGTTGTTCCCAGAGGTCACATCGTCAAATCGATATTGAGGACACTGTAACGAGCAGAAAATTTAAAAATTTTTTAAATTCTCACCTCGGCAGAGTACGTTCACACGAGGCAAGTGTCAACGACTTATGGTGGAGCAATAAATAAGGAGTAATGAGAAGGTGTCAGTGAAGCGTTGCTGACTTGACAATAGAAACGCATTAAGTTCTATCCAACTATAGAATTTGGTGGCGTAAGATGACAGGGAAAGTTTCGTCCAGAATTATTGCGCTCCGCAGCTGTAACAAAGTAAGGAGGACATTCACACCCGTACCAAGAATTGTAGCAGAGGTGGCCGTATTACGTCAGTAGACGATAAGCGACAAAAACAAGTAATGCTCCATACTACAATGAAACGGAAACGCTGCACCTTAAGTAACAATACTGGAAGATAGGCTGACAAAAACTAAAGTCATGTTACAGAGCTGGAGGTATCTCCTAATTGACAGACAAGAATTTACGAAGGGAAAGTTAGAGTGACTTCAACGACCAGCAGATGTTCGAAATTAGTAATAGCCAGAAAAAAGGGGTAAGAGCATAGAACAATACGCCAGGAAGACTGTAAGTACAGATAATGGGAATCTATAGAAACGCAGAGTTTACTCAGACAATAGGCTGTTAGACAAATTGTTTATAGCCAGAGTTTCTTCGAAGCGGGTTCAACGATCGTCTAGCCGGAGAGCAGGGAGACCTAAGGACCTATCAGAGACCTTCAGCCAGCGAGAAATTTGATGGTGAGGGATGTTTCCATAGCAACTGAGGCGAAGAACCTATCGAATGAACTATGACGTCGGATTTTGACAGAGTGGGACAGTATTTTCCGAGAAAATCAAAAACTGACCAATCTCGAAAAGAAGTGGGCGTGAAGCGCGCCAGAGACAAAATTTTGAGTAGGGACGAATTAATAAAACTAGCTGTCCAGGAAGACGGAGCGTCAGTTACACTCAATTTTTAGGCAGGCAGTTATACTCAATTTTTTCGCAGCCACACTCAAAATTTCGTCAGTTATACTAAAGTTTTTGCAGTTAGAATTTTCAGACAGTTTACATTTCAATTATCAAGTAGTTTAACTTCAAGTGCGAGAGACGGTACATCATAAACTTTCCATTGTTACTCGAATCATTCGGTAGTTAGATAAATAACGAGGAACTTAAAACGTAATAATACATTCATATCGCGGTAGTGAACTTTACCGACGTGCGCATTAACGGACTTAGTGAAATTTACACCAAGTGAACAATCAGACCGTTACACTAACAGACAGCATCACTTAACGAGATACAAATTATTGGAACCTAATATTGTGTCTCAACAACATAATGAACACGAAACAGTAAACAAACTAACCAATTATAGGATCGTTTGTGGAAGCAGCGACAAATGAAACTAGACATGTTTATTGACTTTAAAACAAACACACAGCAAACACAGTAAGATAGAACATTGATTGAACACTGAACTTCAATTACCCACACATATACAACACCTACGCGAGTGGTCGGAAGAATAAAGTGATAAGTGGCAGTGATAAAACAACTAACGACGGAATGTATCTACGAGCCATTTCCATCACCAGAACGAGACTACGTCAACAACTAATGGATATTCACTAACCAAGTAACCATTATTATAATTACTTCTAATTTGTAACTTCTACTGACCTGGTTTCTTTCAAAGAATTCATACCTGAGAATTTATTAAGAAAAGTAATGAGTAAAATTGAAATAAGTAGTTAATGAACGTATAAACAAAAGCTTATTTGGGATTTAATGAACGCATTAAATAAGTAGAATATTGAATTGTAACATCATTTGATTTATATATGTATGTATGTTTTCTTTATTTCAGCATATATTGAGATATATCTTTGTTTATTATAAATATGTATGTATTTCAGGTACAGCGACGTATCCTATGTACTATTATAATATGTCATAAATGATAATTAAACTAGTATTTTAGTTAACCAGAAACATGCGTTCATTATTACCAATGCAACCCGAATATTGACTTAAAGTTTGAAAGAAGGCAAATAGATTTTAAGAGTTTCTTATGTTCAATTAAATAAATGATATCACGTATGTGTTGATGAACGTAGATAGTTAGAATCATCATTAAGATTAAATTATACACATACTTGTCAGTGATCGTTAAATTTATATATTTAATAATTAATTTATTGTGCTATCAATACGCAGAATAAATGATTGTTATAAATGGCGTCCAACTTAAGGGCTAGATAAATTTAAGAAATGATTAAAATTAACACATTAAGTAATTCAATCGCGGTTAGCACAATAGATTTATAACTTATTCATGTTATAAACACTTTTTCCGCATTACGTAACAACATTAATCGAGATATAAAAACCAATTTAGAACCAACTGGCAAGTACAGGTAAACTCCGAGTGGTGAAAAAATAAATGTTTGGGTGTTTCTTTTTTGTATGCAGGGCATTACAATTTTATACTGCAAGACTTCTTACTGTAATAAGTTCTTGTTTTAAGCTGCTTACCTCAAGTTATTTGCTAACAAACAAATGTTGCAACTAGAGATGCAAGAAACCACCCATTTGTGTATACGGTTTTGTTGTGCGAGAATGAGTATTTATTTGTAAGCTCACTTTTCGCACAAATATCACTTACTTTGTGTGTTGGTTTCAGCTTAATTTACAGCTTTATTTTATCAAGGAGAACCATTTTAAAACGGCTAAGTAAACAGTTTTACGTTTTGTCAAAATCGGTGGGCACAAGATACTGCGTAAAGGAAAGTGTATATGTATCTGTTGCGTTCTTCACATTTGTTCGTTGTCCACATTATTACGGATTGGGTTAGTTTGTCCCAGTTTTCCCGTTCAACTTGAAATAGAAAATGGCCTAGCACACTTTCCAGGTATACGATGTATATCCTGGCTGTTGACCATGATATGTGTTACTGGAATAGAACACCGGATGTCTCTGAAAACAAACCTCTCTTTATCCGAGAATGGAAGCGTAGAAAATTTTAAATCATACTGAGAAAAATATTACATCTAAGTAGTTGTATTACACAAGCTTTCTTTTGCTGAGAGAAGGTTGGAACATATCTAAATAACGTTTTACACACACACACACACACACACACACACACACACACACACACACACACACACACACACACACACACACACACACACACACACACACACACACACACACACACACACACACACACACACACACACACGTTGTAATGTAAAAGGTGTCCTCATTATACATACTTAGATTGTATGCACCAATATAAAAAATTTTTCTATATACATACTGTATGTCCAGATCCGTCTCGTTTTACGTCTGATAGCCATTTTGTGTATTTAACGAACACCTTTTATCTCAAAAAGGGACTGAGATAGCTTAATGAAATTTGTTAAACGTGTTTAAATTAATGTCCTTCAATAATAAAGAATCAAGTTGCTCTGCTATACTTTGCTATACTTTCTGAACATCTGACATCTGCAGTACCACAAGTTAATTTTTTAGAGGACAAACCCAGTACAACAGGCTTAAGAATTTCTGCAGAAAAAACCATATTTCTCACAAACATTTAAACTTTATTGTTTTATCACTAACTCAGTAAATTCTAATTTTATCAAATTATGGTTATTTAAGCAGAACGTTCAGTATTTTAATATAAACACAATAGCATCTTGCGTGTTCAAATTTGATTACAAATAATTGAGTCAGTTGAAAAGAGTCTACCCGTAAATTTTGACTACTTGAATATGGACGATTAGGCCTATCATATGACAATGCCTTTAGTAAATTAAATTATTTTTATTTTAAAATAATATATACAAAAATACTTTAAATTTTTAAATTTAAGAATTTGATAAAGCTACCTAAATTCAGTGAACATTTTTATTCTATCCGTGTTGTTCCTCATTTCAACATTCAAACCTCTCCTTTATCTTTCTCATAAACCAATTCTGAAGAAAATATATACAAACGTTTATAAGAGTAACAATTCACCCATCAATTCAAATTCGTTTTATACATTTTACTCGTTATGTCTATATACAGAGTGGGCCAAAAGTCACTGCCCATTGTGAGTTACTGAGTTACCCATTGTACCCATTAATAAAAAACACAGAACAAATTGAATTAACACTTTATTGAAGCTACATGATTATTTATTAAATTGTTTCTCTAATTGTTTTCCATCTTTGTCGATAAAATTGCACTCTAGTGTTTACATAAGAAACAATCAGACACAAACCAAAGGCGCGTAATTTAAAATAGATGGGAAGATCACAACCAAAGTTATCTTAATGTTTACAATGGGTAACTCAGTAACTCACAATGGGTAGTGACTTTTGGCCCATTCTGTATATATAAACTTTGTATATATGAATCTACATATTACACTCAGAATCTTGAGGGCTTATCTTAATATAAATAAAAGTCATTGTATGTATGTATGTATATATGTTCCACATCTCCTCCTAAACCACTGGACCGATTTCAACCAAACTTGGCACAAATATTTTACCCAACGGGAGAACCAACATAGGATAGGTGCTTTTTCGATACGATACTTTGGGGGGGGATCCTTTGGGGTCTTAAAACTGTTAGATATGGTTACCATGGCAACCCAATAGAATACATTCTGGTTGCCATAGCATCGGTGGAAGCATCCCGCGTAGGGAATAGAGCGGGAGTCGTCCGGCGGGCCTTCCCCTGAGTCCGTCCACGGAACCCGGGGAGTTTTAGATCGGATCTAGCGAAAAACGGCCGGGCCAGAGTTCCAGCGCCACGCCCGGCATGTTGAAGGCTTTTCCGGGCTTCGGAGAAACTTCCGTACCCCGGGGAGGTCTCTGACCAAGTCCTAGCGCGGGAGTTCTACCGGCCTGGATGCCGGAAAAAGCAGGCGGTGTCCCGGCATAGGTAGATGCCTCCCGCGTAGGGAATAGAGCGGGACTAGTCCAACGGGCCTTCCCCGGAGTCAGTCCACGGATCTTTGGGAGTCTTAGGTCGGATCTCGCGAAAAACGGCCTGGCCAGAGTTCCAGCGCCACGCCCGGCATGTCGAAGGCTTTCCCGGGCTTCGGAGAAACTTCCGTACCCCGGGGAGGTCTCTGACCAAGTCCTAGCTCGGGAGTTCGACCGTCCTGGATTCCGGAAAAAACAGGCGGTGTCCCGGCATAGGTGAAAGCTCCCGCGTAGGGAATAGCGCGGGAGTCGTTCGACGGGCCTTCCCCGGAGTCCGTCCACGGAACCAGGGCAGTCTCAGGTCAGATCCTCGAAAGACGGCGAAAGACGGCGTGGCCAGAGTTCACGGTTCTTATAAATAAAGATATAGTTTATGATATTGAAGGTGGTGTATGCATCTTAAGAAACTTCTTAATAGTGCGTGAATTCAGAGTTGTTTCAGTTTGAATTTAAAAGTGGATAAGTTAAGATAGAAATAAGTTATAAACGAGTATAAAAAACAACGTTTTGATAGCGAGTGTATTCAGATCGTAGTGTTCGGACAATATAAATGCGCTTGCTTCAGTTTGAATTTAAAAATTGATAAGCTGAAATCTATAGAGGTAGACCTATTGTATTGTTAGAATAAGTTTAGGAGACACTAATTTAATAAATACCTTATTTCACCATTAACACAATGAATTATAAAACGACAGTTAAATACGCAGCGCGTGTAAGTACTGTAGACATTTTATTGAAAACCAATTTAGCTGTTCGCCGTCTCCCAGGGTTAGAAATCGAGCAGGAGCATCACGCGTAACAGAATTCTTCTCCAGATATAAGAATAAAGTTTATGACATTTTCTTAATCAGGTGCGCTACAGAGTATTCCTCCAGTGAAAATGCGGACGTAACAGTATAAGGAAGATTATACAATATAGAAGTAATACAGTAAAACGTCTTTTATACGTTTCTGACTTATACGTTTTTCACACTTAGGCCTACTTGTTTTTTCTCTAAGGTCCCGGCAAAATTCCTATACTTTCCGTGTTATTTTATTTCGGTTATACGTTTTTCGTTTATTCGTTTTTACACTTATACGATCAAATTTTTAAGTCCCTGGAGATACGTAACTTCATTTATACGTTTAAATATGTTTTCCTTTTTTTACGTTGCGTATATCACAAAATGCATATCATGTGAATGTCCGAATGCAAATATTTTGAACAACTGTACACTTCTAGGGAATCGTCAATTAGTGCCGGTCAGCTGAGTTTGCAGTTGACGAGTACCCTCTGAGCAAGCTTTGATTCCTAGAAACGTATATTATTTGTTCAATCCTCGCAAAGCTCCACAGCTTCGTGGACATCAGTTCGTTACTGTTTCTATTATAGGTAACATCGTAAGTGGAAAATGAATGGAAGGAAGAGGAAGTGCGTTACGATCGCTGAGAAATTAAACATTTTGAAAGTAAGGAAGGAAAGCGGGAATAAGAAGCGAGTAGACATCGCCAAGGAGTTGGGGATTGCTCCGTCGACGTTAAATTCAATCGTGGCTAAAGCAAACGAAATTGAAGAAAGTCCTCGTGTGTTGTGTGTCCAAGTAATAAGCGAAAACGTATTCAAGGCGGAAAATACGAACTCTTGGAAGACTGTCTGTTACAGTGGTCCCAGCACAGAACGGAAGGAATTCCTATCAGCGGGCCAGTCCTTTGTGAAAAACAAATGAACTGGCAGCCAGGTACGATGTTGAAGATTTTCATGCCTCAACCGGGTGGCTACATAAATTTAAAATAAGGCATGGCATTGACAGTAAAAGCGTGTGCAGTGAGAGTAAGAGTGTAGACGTTAATACAGTGCGTGAGTGGAAAGAAACCCGTTTGAGGGAACTAACATCTCAGTTTGATCCCAAAGACGTGTTCAAAGGCGATGAAACAGGCCTTTTTTTAATTTACTTCATGACCGGACAATGGCATTCAAAGGGGACAGCTGTCGTGGTGGTAAGCGGAGTAAACAACGTGTAACAGTGTTGTTGTGCGCAAACAGTGACGGAAGTGAAAAACTGCTTCCCTTAACTGTCGGGAAATTTGCAAGGCCGCGGTGTTTTAAAAATGTTACAACGCTCCCTACGAAATACGCTAACAACAATAAGTCGTCGATCACTACAAAAGTGTTTGAAGACACTTTCTGGCTGAGAGGCGTCAATGCAAAAATGAGCGTAAAAGGTCGAAAAATTCTGCTGATTGTGGACAGATGCACGGCACACCCTCCTGATACATCGTACCTAAAGAACGTGAGAGTGGAATTTTTCCCCGCAAATTGCACAAGCGAACTGCAACCGCTGGAGCTGGGGATAATCAGCAATTTTAAACTGTATTATCGCAAGATGCTGGTACAGCATGCCATCCACTGTGTAGACGCTGGAAAGAAGGATGAAATGAAAATTAACAATTTGCAGGTATGATTTCTTCGTGATTTTTAAAACTTGTAACAGCAATACTATACCATACGATTCTAGGCGATGGTTTGCCGGTATTTCAAAAACGTATTGTTTCATAAATAATGAATAGATTGGAATGAACAAAGTATCAGTTTGTTCAGAAAGATTAAAAGTTTTACACTATGGGAGGCGTATACGATTCTTTTTTATCCCGCCATTCTTTCTGCCTGTATTTTCTAGCGTGATTTTCAGACATTACTCACAATCTTACAATTGATTTCTGTGTGTATCAGGTATAGCGAATGCGATAAACTTCACGTAAAATTACTTATAGGCGTAGGCCTATCTAAAGAAATTACAGTATAGATCTATTAAAAATCGATTTTTTCACTAATTCGTAACGGTTTGCTCTCTTCTAACAGGCAATGTATTACATCGCAGCTGCATGGCAAAGAGTATCGCAACTCACTGTCCGCAACTGCTATCACAAAGCCGGATTCGGGAATAGCGAAGCCTGTACTAATGAAGATAGCTGTGATGTTCCCGTTGATGATGTGGAATGGGGCAAACTGGAAGGCCATGCGTCGTTTGACGACTATGTCAACATTGACGAAAATGTTGTTACCGCGGAAGCCATGACCATATCGGAGACTGCTGATGGCATTCAGCAGGAAAGGGATGAAGAAGAAGATGATGAAGAAGCAACACAGACCCCCGTGTGTTTTAGTGATGTAGTTAATGCCCTGGAGACAATTAAACGCTTTGTAACCCGCCGTAATGTATCCGAAGAAATTATGACGCAGTTGTCAAGATTTGAGGGCACAGTTTATTCTATAGCCTCGCAAAAGAAAAAACGAGGGAAGATAACGTACTTTTTTGGGAAATGATTAATTATATTTGTGTTTTTCTCTATATATAGGGCCTACGTTAAGTTGTATAAATACCTATTGTATTACTACAAATTGTAAATTATACATTATTTCTATTTAGTACTATACAATTTAATTATACTGTTTGTGTTCTATTTCACTTATAAGTTTTTCACACTTATACGTTTTTTCTTCGAAGTCCCCTGAAAAACGCATAAATGAAGCTTTACTATATAACGTTAGAACAATAATACATGCCTATGAGCTTATGAATAAATTATGAACCAGAGCAACGTTGGGTAAATCGGCTAGTATCTAGTAAATGCCACGATTTTTGTTTGTTTTCGCGTTGTCTTTACGCTAATTTATTTTTAACCTTCTATACATAGCCTATCTAATATTGCATATATGTAAAATATATATATATATCATGTTGCATGTTGTCTAAATTACTAAAATACGTTACTGAAAGTGATTACTGTAACACATACGGGGAAAAAAATTAGTCTGTTTACGTGGTGTTCGTGGTATGGGCAACAAAATCCGGTGTATGTGCATATTGAGATTAGTGAGACAGTGGTAAGACTACTGGTTGTTTGTTGTAAGTGTTCGACGTGTGAAAACTAGTTGCACCTTTGTTTTGGCAAACTAGAACCTTTATCAGCTTGTATTGAAAAAAAGAACATGAAAGTTGTCACGTCACGTTCCAGTGTTCAGTCTACTGTTTTGTGAAAGTGTCATAAGGTTCAAGGTCAGTAGGCCCTACTGTAGTATCGCCTTCCGCTTCACTCACGCGCGTTACACTAAGAACACAAACAACATAAGCACATTCTCGTACGATAGCCATAACACACACACACACACACACACACACACACACACACACACACAATGCTACTACGAACAAAGAAAGATATAAATCATCTCTTTTCCTCTATTTTATCTGTCTTTATATAATGTTTTGTTATGTTTTCAATTTTATAAGTAGGAGTTCGAGGAGCCTTAACCGTTTGAAAATTATTATCATCATTCATCGTGAATTGGCCTTACGTATATAATTATCATATAGACTCTAACAATAAAATAAAATAAAATAAAAATAATTAGTAAAAACCTTCACGCGTAATCTTGGAACTACCGAATGTAACATGAACGTGGGTAATGTAGAAAAGACGGAAATGATTAACGCAGTAGTAAGCTGAAACCCGAACTTGTCAATGGATGTGAAGTGTTTGCAAGAGACCTCCCCTCCCCGTCGTTGCAAGCGCATACTATGTAACGCGCGATGACACTACTGTTACTGTCAGCTGTTACTACTGCGTGACTTTGAAACTTATTACTGTTCTCGCATTTTTTTTTAGTACATGTCATTTATCGCACATTAGGTAGTCAATTGTTTTGTTCCAGTCTGTCTGATTTCATGGGTTTGACTTCTGTTGAATGACGAATAGGAAAAAGTTGTTTTGTCACTTAAAAATAAACTGGAAATTGTAAAGTGGTTAAAATTTTTTGAATCCGGTCTTGTTTTAGTTGATCGATACGACGTAGGGACCTCCACCATTTCAGATTTAACGAAAAATTCCGATTAGTTGATGCAATTTTGACAGTAAGGATGTAAGTGTACATCGAAAAATTATGGAAAAAACAAAATATGAGGCTGTGTTTTTACACGATTCCTATAGAAACAAGCAAGCGGTGAATTAGTATCTGACCCTCTATTATTAAAAAAACTTTGGATTTTAACCAAAAAACTTGGCGGAGACTCTTCTTTTATACCAAGTGCTGGGTGATTAGGCAAGTTTACTAAACGATACGGGGTTCGTGAGCTCGAAATTCTCTTCTACTTCTTCTTCACACCTTACACTGTTTAGCCTGTTCCGGCTCCAAACTGGTCGGACCATCTCTTTTTGTGTCTTCCCAGGCTTCTCTTCCCTATAGGCTGATACAATAAGGCTATTTTGGTGAATGTCACTGGCCATTCTGCTAATGTGTTGTTTCCAACTTTCTCGATACTTATTAATAATTTCGTTTACTTCTTCAACTTTCAGTTCCCATCTTACCTGATTGTTTCTTTTCATATCTAATTTTGTGTACCCAGCTATGGAATGCAAAAATTTCATTTCTGTAGCCTGAATTCTTGATATTCGTCTAGCAGAAATTGTCCACGTTTCTGAGTCATAAGTAAGGGTAGAAACTGCCATGGATTTGTATAATTTTATTATGGACTCTTTCCTTGCCTTGTGTTTTAGAGCACGTCGCAGAGTTCCTGTTATCTGGTTAAATTTATTAATTTTCCTATTAATATATTCTTTGTATACGAGAGTTTACAGCCTAAACAGTTAAATTCTGAGACTTGTTCTACAATTTTACTATCCAAAACAATTTTTGATCTAACCGACTATGTTCCTTTAAAAGCCATACATTTGTTTGTCAGATATTTCCATATTAAATTCTTTCGCAGTGTTATTTAAGGAGTGGAGCATCCTTTGCAAGTCATCTTCATTTGTGGCCAATAAAATATGATCATCTACAAAGATCAGTCTTAAGCATTTTGCCCGCAACTATGATTTGCTAACTGAATGCTAGGAAAAAATCTGTAACCTAATTTAAAAGTTTTGTATTTCTTAAATATTTTGAAGGTATATGAGATTTAGTTGTTTTGGGCTATAGAAATAATATGTATTTAATAGTATTAAGTAAAACATTTTTAATCATTAAAATTGGATGATTTTATTTTCTCCTTAAAATCTGGTGATGGTGGTGGAGGGTGGGCGGCGTCTGAGTTAAGTCTTGCCCAGGGCGCCATTAACCTAAGCCCGGGCCCTACACATAAGTGTAGGTAAAAAATATAGTCCTAACTGTATCAAACAGTAATTTCGATTTTTGTGACCAAGTACCCTTGCGCAATACAATTTACGTGAGACATACTTATTTCGTACACTGCCATCCATCTGTCAGAATTATTCTCGTGTGTATATAACATCGTTGAATGACCACGATTGCACTGCTAATTGTGATAACGAATGTGCTTATTTTGCAAAAATTCAATGGAACTGGGATCTGTCGGAAATATGGCGAATTAATGTTAACTACGACACTGTTACACTGGAATAGTTAAACATAACTGAGGTTGTATAAGATTCTGCATGTAATGTGTCGTATAACGTGTTACTTACGAAGATGTTGAGACTTTCTGGTTTACATGTAGGCAGAGAGAGAGTGAGTGAGAGAGAAAGACGACATCGTGTGATAAGAAATACCGTTTATAGTACTATAGCCAAAACACAGGATGTTTACTGCAGGTGGCTTCTGAGAAAGTCCTTGAAAATAATGAACGAATAAGTCAGTGGTGGAGGGACCAAAGATGTATAAAATAATTATACAGCCCAATTGTACATCATTGACTCATCAATTCTTACAGCCGAATACAGAGTAACAATTGGAGCGACCTGTTAAAGGTTTAGAATCTTGTGTTGCGCAATTGATGTGTATAACTGAAGAAAACTGTTGTGTTAGAATTGGAGATTATTGTTATGAATATTTTGGAGTGTATAAACGAAAAATGTGGTACTTTTCTTATGCGGTTTTTATCACTGAATCTGATGGTGGTAAAATAAAATGCCTCTGATAATTAGTACTTTTTATACAGTGGGGTCGAAAAAATTCAAGAATTGATGCCTCCTGTAACATGATGGTGAACTGATGGGAAGATACGTTTCTATATATATATATATATATATATATATATGTATGTGTATATATATATATACACAAAAATATACAAAATACAAAACAAAATACAAAAATATATATATAAATATATGTATATTGCAAGGTAACAGGTTCGAGCCCATACCAGACTTGCAGAAAAGAATGCACAATTAGTGAAAATTTAATAAATTTATTGTTCTTTCTTGTACACTTAGTATTAAAATGTTCTTTAAACGTTTTATATACAATTAACTTGTTGTTGTTAAAATTTTTACTTGAAATGTCCTTTAACAAATGCTCTCTTGCTTTACACAGTTTTATGAATTTATTTAAATTTTCAAAAGTCTTCTTTTATTAAACAAAATTATTTAAAAGTTAATGTTCTTTTACCATTTGATAATTAGTTAATTGTTGCTTCCCTGTTTGGTCGTCCTCTCTGTCCTTCCGGTCGACGATCTCGATCCTGCCTCAAGTGATCCGTCGTCTCGGTCCACGTTCCAGCAATCGCCTCCAGGTAGTGCCTTGCTCCAGGTCTCCGTATTCCAGCCGCTACGATCAGCAAACGATGCCCAGGAACGGTAGTTGAATATCACACACTCCGTGATAGTTGCCTGCTGACAATCGCCGCTTACTCGACTCTACGGACCCAAGGACGTCTGGAATTAACGATGTCTGGAATCGCTTCCCACTGAGACCACCTTCGCTGACGAACTTTCAAAGAGTTATCAGAGAGAGAGTTTCGAGAAGACTGCCACTCTTTTTATAAAGCAGCAGAATGTAAAGCGCTGCGCTGCAGAGTGACGTCACCACCGCTATGCGCGTAGGCGTCGTTTCAATTATTTCAATGTATTTAGTAGCGGCCACGTGTTTCCACCTTCCTCTTCTTGAATGTTCTAGAACACATCTTATAGCACATGAATGTATTTCCCTAACATTCTATTCGTTACTCACATCACACAACACTTCACTCATATGTTAAATTATATTTTCATGGTTCTACATTGTCTTATTTTATAATTTGCTTCTATTAATTCTAATTATTTTATTAAGACTATTTATTTTCAAGCATTCATTTATTCATTGGGACACTTATAATAGCTGATATTCATTATTCTTTATATTCACCTATATTGAGACCATTTGTCACGTTGCAATATATACCTGTGCATGAACTGATATTTCCCAAGTTATTATATTGTATATTTTTTATAATTTTATAAAATTTTAGCACAAACGTTTCGACTTATTTAATTGATTCGCATATGATTATTTGGTTCAGCGACTTGATTACGCCCCAGATTGTGGGGCTCATGTGTTAATGATTTACTTTATTAGAATTTGTTAGGAATGAAATAAACAAAAATGCGAAACACTCATGCGCTCATGAGCATATAACAAGATGCATGATAAGATAGCGATTACATTTGTACTACAACTTTCTCAGTAACAGATCTCATTTACTCTTCTCTCAGGACCATACAACACTTATTTGGTAAATGAATTCTTTTTATTTCTCTGTCTTTAAATTATCTGTCTTCAATTCTTTTTCAAACTTCTTCAATACAAGTTATATGCAATAACAGGCGGTAGTCACGTTGCGAGAAATCAAAAGTTTTCCATGTCGAGTTTTTCATCTCTTTGAACAGTTCAACTTACAATGTGACACCGAAAAATAAATTGGCTAAGATTACTCAAATTGATTACAGCAAACAATTTACTTTTTTTTTTATAGTGCTGAAAGAATTCTTAAACAGGACTCCGACGTTTGCGATTAATTGTTGTCTTCGGAACAAATGTGACGTATAATTTTCCATCACAAAGATATACGTTTCAGAATAAGAAAGCCAAAAAATTATACAGACATTTCCTAAATAATCAAACGATGGTTTTTGACGAACTTTTTGTTCACAATTACCATTGCCCGCGGTCACGTGAGACAATAGCTATTCGTTGGAAAATACCTGAAACAAGTGACAACTACCGAAATCTAATATGCTTTGGCAAACTTAAAACATAAAACGTTTTACATCTTAGTCCATAAAACTTATATTGTTATCTGGGAATTTCGGCAGCACTATTGTTTATTTAGAAAAAATAACTCTATATATTTATGGCTAATGAGCTAATGTAGATGAACAAATAATCCACTGCTAAATATCACTGTTTGACTTACATTTCTTCGGTTTCACTATCTATCTTTTGTTCCAATCTCGATTACTTAGTATTTCGATTGCAGCGAAAGAGTTACTGCAGGTAGATTCTAATAGACGCCTCTGGATGTTATTTCAACCTCGGCCAATATTAGATTTGATCAGCTGGCGGCATTTGTTTTTCATTTTACTTTTGCTCCTTTTACCCTAATCGATCGCAGTGAAAGAGTTCTCGCAGGTAACTTCCGCTAGATACCTCTGGCTATTATTTCAGTCTCAACTTCATTGAGTTGTGAATTCACCAATACGATCTCACTGAAAGAGACCGAGTTACTACCGCCTACACTCCTTGACACGTGATTAAATTTCGTTTCTATAATAGAGTTACTCGATTATTTATTTACTATTGCGTATTCTGTTTACAGAATGTCTTTACCAAACGTCCGTACTGAAACACGTAGGAACAAACTATCGTTAATCCATATGCGATTGAAAAGAATTGCGTATTTTCTATAGAATAATAAGTTTTTATAATTTTATAAGACAATTGCAATATCCATATTGACATATGCGACTGAGGCGTGGGTCATGACGACAAAGGAATACTGCAAGATTCAGAGAGCTGAAATGCAGCTTCTTCGAAGTACTTTAAAGTATACATTGCAAGATAGAATAAGAAATGAGGATATCAGAGCAGAACTCGAAGTAGAGGACATAAATGAAATTATTTCAGATTACAGAAGACAATGGTGGGATCATCTGCAAAGGACGACAGAGGATCGATTGCCGAAAGCGGCACTGAACTATAAAGACATAAGTAGAAGAGACGTGTGTCTTCCGAGGATGAGATGGGTGCCGGAACAGGTTTATATAGCCTAATCCTTGAAGTGAAAATGATGGCGATGATGATGATATAGAACAAAGATTACTGTTTCGTCATTCTGTACTTTTGTATACTTCAGGTAATTAAAACGATAATGTGGATCCAGGCAAGTGTATATTGTATCGTGACAAATGGTATGACATAAAACCATGTAAGATTTGCAAGAATAAATTAATGAGAAGCTGCACAATAAAAAAAAAACAAGTAATAAATAAAAGAATGATAGCATAACACTAAAGACTATATTTGACAGACTCTAACTATGACTGCCTATACACAAATGTTTAGGTAAGGTGATGGAGAAAGATAAAAACAACATAAAATGAACTATGAAGGAATATTCGAGACCAGATACCATATTCCCAGTAAATTATAATTTGTAATGACCATATAAAAGTACAAACTAATGAGTAGGGGATTATATAATAAGTAGTAAATAAAGATGTAATGAAATGATAGAAAGGGTAAATGAACCAAATAATAATAATAATAATAAAATAAGAAGTGATAAAGTGACAAATAAATAAAATAAAATGTTTATTATCAGTAGGTCAAGGGAAGACTGCTGATAAATATAAAATGTTAAATTGCACTATTAGGTGATGATTTTAAAATAACAATAGGTCATTTACAAATACTATGTTCATTACTATTGTTTAAAACTGCTCAGTTATGTTATAATGTTTAATTATTTATGTTCATAAAGTTATTTGTAAAAGTTAAGACTAATAGATAACACATAATCTGTTGTATTAATTTAGACCAAAAGGAATTAGGTATTTTGACTATAAGTAAAAGATTATATTGTTTTGTAAGGTTTAGAAACCAACATGTTGTATTTTAAGTAATTAAGTTAATTTGTTTATGTAGAAGGTGTTAAAATAACAACATAAAGATCATTTGTTAGAATAAGTGTAGGCATAGCATTTCAGACATGTTAGCTGCTAGGCCTATATATAAAAACTAGAAAATTGTAAATTTTAAAGTATAACAGCAAGGTTTTATTTTAATAATGAATGTAATATGAATAGGTTTAATGATATTAGTCTGCACAACAAAAATGTATTCGAAATAAGTAGAATAACATTAATTATTAAGAAAATTAGGTGGTAAAAATGTAAAATCATTGTTTATGAAATAAAAGTAACCTTGTTTGTTTTGCAAATTGATGTACAAGTTAAAAGCAAGACAATGATGTTATTAGATTTAGATTCACAATTAGTATAAGGGAATTAGACCTATTTAAAGAATTTTGACCAACTTTGTACAGAATGACAATGTATTTCAATGACATATCTCATAATGTCCACCAATCTAATTTGGTATTTTAAACCTAGCATCAACAAATTTAGGTAAATAATTTTAAGAGTTCGTTAGTGACCATTGATGAGGAAATATTAAAGAGAGTATAGATCTTGAAATAATAAAATAATAAACATAATTAGGGAGTTCTTTAGTGACCATTGATGAGTAAAGATTGAAGAAAGTAAAGGGCTTGAAATAATAAAATAGTAAAAAATAATTTAGAATTCTTTAGTGACCATTGATGAGGAAAGATTGAAGAGAGTATAGAGCTTGAAATAATAAAATAATAAACATAATTTAAGAATTCTTTAATAACCACTAATGAGTGAAGATTGAAGAGAGTATAGAGTTTGAAATAATAAAATAATGAAAAATAATTTGGGAGTTTTTTAGTGACAAAGGATGAGGAAAGCCTGAAGAAAGTACAGAGCTTGAGATTATAAGAAAAAATAACAGAATCGAACTACCTAATAAGCAATCTGGATATAGCATCATAGATTATTAATAATAAGCCAAAAACATTTTCCAAGTGGATTACTGAAGTGGATAAATCACAAAAAAGAAAAATAAACATACCCAAGACATGGTAACTGGACCTGAGATGAAGAAACAGTTGTTAAGTATAACCTATTTTTGTGTTATCACGTAAAGAAGACAGACAAAGTGAATTACACTAATAACACTGATTTCACACTCACTAATTAAAATTGTGGACTTATTTTGATCATGAACTATTAAAACTAACACCAAAACCACTATTCTAGTTATTTATTGTGCAAAAAATTGTAAATTAATTCAATACTATACTAACCAAATTAACCTATAAACACTAGTTTTGTCGAACGTAGTTTGTGACCATAGTCGTCCATATTTTTTCAAATGTATAATATTTCGATATTTGTTGTAAAGCTTGTACTTTTATTTGTGTGTTTAAATACGATTTTTTGTAGCTAAAAGGACATTTCCACGCCCTGAGATTTAACGAAATCGACCATCACTGGTTACTAAACAGAATAGCCAACCGGCAATAAATAAAGAAAGACGGGCAGTTTGACGTAAAATAATCGGGAACGTTATTGGGTAACTAAAGGGTTTAAAAAATGGATAGTTAAACTATTATTATTCGTAATACTGTATGTTTGGCTCCTGACAGTTCTTAAAGCAGAGTTTGCTTTTGATATAAAAAATATAACCTTCTTCGAGTTACGAAAAGATGTTGGCAACTCAGTATTTTTGAAAAGAACAGCGGAAAAAAGGTGAGTTCCACAGTTGTATTTGTTAGCATTACGGGACAATTATTACACTTACAAATATACACTTACACAAAACACACATGTCAGAGTCAACAAAACACAAAACTAATTATTTAATGACTTAACTACTGAAATAATACCTAATAAGCTTTGTGAAGTTCTTATAAAAATATTATAAAGTCAGAATAGTCTGAAAAAAGTAATTAACTAATTAATAGTAATGGTGTTGATCTTCATACGGAGAAGGGTTAAAACAATAAAAGGAGCTCGCTTAAGCTCATACTACGTAATTAACACAAAGCGTTACCTCTGTAGGCCTACCGAAACAATTATCTTCACATCCTGGTAATAGTATCTGCGTACATGCATTATTATTCAACACCAGTGTTTCATATCTTTCGGAGTTTATATGTAGTAATGGTCTCCATTGTTCGTATACGACTACTCATATTATAAATAATTAACATAACTAACATTCCTACATGTCCCGACCTTCGTAAATATTTAGAGTCACGTACGTGATACATATTTTAAATTAATTTTCGATCGGATATAAACTTTGCAAACGTACCAAGAAACTTAATTAAATTCTCATTAAAACTGCCCGTGTTTATTTAATACGACATGTCATGACCTTTTTAAATTAAAATACTGTGAGTATTTGTATAAAGGATGCCCAATTTTCACCCATTGTGTGAAAAGCATACTTGCAGTACATCTTTCTAATGTACTACTGCTTTATTTCTCTGTTGTTACTAAACCAGTGCGCTATTTCATAGTTCAATTCTTGTTAATAAAAATTAAAAATTTTGTTTATCTGACAAAATGTACGTCAGATACATGAGGAAAATCAAATAACAAATAAAGAAAGATAAGTGAATTAGAGAAGAAACAAGACATTATGTTAGAAAGGAGGAGAGGGTAATGAACAGGGCATTCTGAAAAAACAAAGAAAAGTAGGTTTAATTTTTTAAAGAAGCTAAGTGTAGTTCGATAAATATCTCGTACCAAACAAGACTAAATTTATTTACGGAAACAACAAATACCAAAAACGTAACAAATAAGCCTTATTTATAATTCATATTTAGATCGGACTTTGATCGTGTTGCGAGGTATAGAACATTGTCCTTGTTAAAAAAGAGAATTTAGTTACGTTTACGAAGTAGAGTGTTTGTTTTATTGTACTAAATTACATTCTCTATATAAACATAAAATCCTTACTTAAGATTCCCGACACTACAAAGAGTCAGTAGATATTATTTCACTTTATTCTGGCGAAATCGTTGTCAGTTATAATATATAAAGCATAACGTAAACATTAACAGATTATCGTCTTATCCGTCATATAGGATTAATAGCATACTAGTACAGCTTACATCTAGGCTTCTTACATTAGAAATCTGATGTTTCTTGACTACAGTGGTTGATAACTCGTGTAAAGAACGCTCATTACATAGCAGCGCAAAACAAGAGCTTACGGGAAACAGGCAGTAGTTATTCCGATCGTTTAGAGATTTTGAGTATAATTGGAGTTTCCGGAGCCGTTATGAAAGTGTGCCTTGATATGACTACTGGTTTAGGAGTGTCTTTGGTAACGGAGATCTGAAAGCTGTGTACCACCATGGATAGACACATCTTCATTTGCATTAAGGCAAAACGATTTCCTGAAACAGAGGAATTTAGAACATATTAAGATGTGAGTTTTCATATGCTACGATAGATCTCAATCGTATGTCGAACTTACATAAATATAAACTGACAACCTGCGTTGTCGAACAGTGTCGAAACGAGTAACTAACATTTTAGCAATCTAATTTTTAGCAGTCCAATACTCTAGTTGAATGGACTGTAAAATATACGGTTTGCAGTTAAACGAATTATGAATTCTTTGTAATTTTCCTTTGTGTTGCAGTTTTTACATTAATGTGTTAATTTTGTAAACTTCTGTTATTTTTTGAAATTTCTCTTAGTCAATCAAGACAAATTGACGACCATGAAAGTATTACATTTTATAATATTTTTGAAACTTATTATCTAAAATGTCAGACTACCATTTCCTGGGTATATGATGGAATTATAAAATCGCTCAAGATAGTATGACTATTCATTAATCGGACTGTTCTTTAACACTATGTATCGTATGTTTTCTGTTATTATTTCAAACCTTGACTTCACACTATTTTTAAAATTTTATTATACACATAAACGTTGTAATACTTTAATTTAAAATACTACAGTATTTAGTAATTTTTTAGTAATTACAATGTTTAGTAATAAACTAGCTACCTGTTAGCCTTTATCTTAATTTCTGACGGAAAACTGGAAACAATTAACGATTCCTTTATTCATACAACTTGTAGGTTTCACGATACTAAAACTGTAGCTAAAACTGAAAAGTTTATAGACTAAGGATCAGTATACGTGAACAGTAAATTGGTGTCACTGTGTGAAATCAGTGTGTTGAGCAGTATCATTCCCAACCACTGTTTCAGTAAAAGTCGAGAGTGTAATTCTACACGTTTATCGGCTAGCCGAGAAGGTCCAGCGTCTCGGTCAAGGCCGAACACAGTCGTTGGCTCCAGATTACTCGCGCCCTTACGACTACGCAAATTATGTTGGTACGCCGCCAGGAATATGTAAAATAGTTTGGTACCTCTGCGGAATCTATATAAGCAACAGCGGCATGCTTAGAAATAAGTTATACCCGGCAATGTTGTAGAGTGCGGATCAAGTGATTGTTACAGATTAGTGGAAAGTGATTTTGTGTTAATAATGCAGAAGTACAATACGACGATCCGTGAGACCGTCGTAAAATGTGTGTGTGTGTGTGTTTTATATTCAGTATATATTTTGAATTTTGCTACAGTCTATTTCTTGATGCATATATAATTTATTTAATATTAATAATTTCTTTACCTCAAGATGTTTTTCCCTTAAACTTAAATTTCGCGTCTCCAAAAATGTTAAAGTCGATCAATAATATCTCACTACCATTAATTGAACTGATTTACTCAAGCGAGACGAGTAACTTTACTGTTTACGCTGTGCATGTTAGATTACGATAATTTCTGTTTCCATGTTGAATTAATGTTAACGTAATGGAAATGGACTTTTTAAATGTTATTGTAAAAATGAATAAAACGAATTAAAATTGGTTTTATCTGACTTAACGTTTATGTGGCATTTGAGGACAAAGTACGGATGCTCTCATACTATGCTTGTAGAGTGTAATAGTTTTCATTTTCCTTAATTTCTTTAAAATATTATTTGTCTCTACACCGGAATTGCGTTGTTAACTAACACAAGTAAAAGAGACTATATGCACATTGTGTACTGAGTTTTAGTTTATGCAAAGTCGGAAAGTAACTTATAATTTAGTTATAATTAAATTAAAAGTTCAACAGTTTCATATAGTTTTCCACAGACATTTTTTAACGATTCTAGCAATTAACTGCGTAGAATAATACTGGTAACTTATGCATTTTCTTAATTAAAAAATATATATCTATATATATATATATATATATATATATATATATATATATATATATATGAACAGCAGCAGTTCCTTTGGAACTTTCCCAACAACTGTACCTGCACCTACACTTTCGATATTTTTATTACGCGATAGTATTGACATATTACTTGGTGAGAAGAATTGTACCAATTGTAAATGAGTTCATTACGAAACCTCATGCGTTTATTTCCGAATGTAACGTATGAAAAAATACGTTCATAGGTGAGGTTAGAAGGTAAGAATATTTCGGTTTAATTTATTTCTTAAAGAGAGCAAAACTCATGGTTAGCAAAATATAACGTATACTAAATAAATACTACGACGCAGGTTCAAAGTGGACTGAGGACAGGAAGAAGAGGCATAGTGAAAAGATCTAAGATTATTGAAGAAGAAGAAAAGAACAAGAAATAAAGAATTGAAATTGGCATGTGGTCCTCAGATGGCCGATAAAAAAAGAATACTACGATTGTAAAGGATTAACATTTGGTGACAGCGTGCGGATGTATAACAAATAATAACTGAAAACAAATTGATTTAAGCATTATAGCACCTTCAATCGCATTCTTTTTGTAAAAATATTTCTTCGGCTACATTTAAAAGGTTCTTCGCAATAGGTATATTATATTACCATGGAATTATATTTAAATTTAAGCGTAAAAACTAGACTTTGCAAACAAAAATATTACCGTTTTTTTACAAACGTGTTGCGATTAACACAAACTCGTTACAGATTGTGCTGTAACTGTACAAGTTGTATATATAAACACTAAAACGGTTCGCATAAAAATTGTATAACAAAAAACAACGATTGCAGCTGAAAACAAAGAAATTTTTAACACAAAAATATAAATTTGCACGCTTTTCTCTTAGTTCACTAAAATTGTGCGAGATGTTCGCTGTACATCGATACCGTCTGTCGCATAATCAAGATATCGAAAATTAGTGTATGTACGCCTATTGGAAAAGTACCATTACTTTTACTGAAACTGACCTCTCTCCCTAAACATCAGAATTGATTCGTAGGAAAAATGATGTGTCATATCTCAATGAATTTCATAGGGAATGCGTCTTAGAGGATGTTTAACTGGGAGTCATATAGAAACGATTCCTAACATAAAAGTTTAATTCAATAGTGTTTGTAAAATGTCTTGCCCATATCTTCTCCTCCTCCTCCTCCTCCTCCTCCTCCTCCTCCTCCTCCTCCTCCTCCTCCTCCTCCTCCTCCTCCTCCTCCTCCTCCTCCTCCTCCTACTCCTACTCCTACTCCTACTCCTCCTCCTCCTCCTCCTCGTCCTCCTTCTTCTCCTTCTTCTTCTTATTCTTCTTCCAGTTATTAAGACCTTTACCCGCTGAACCTTGTAAGGTTATTTTTATAAATTTTGCCACGTTTTCTAACAATTCTTTGCCCTAGAGGCTTATTTCTGCTTCAGAATTCTCTTCCACGGGCACTCTTTTACACATTGTTTCCGTGTCCTCCAATTTCTTGCTATGTGATCTACGATACTCCCCTTTCTACGGTATATTCTCGTCAAACCACATTTCCCAGTCTATCCAACAGACTACATCTCTACCGTTCCGCTAATGAAACGTCGTTGATTCAAAAATGAATCTTCAACGTTTTACTGTAAAATCCGGTAGAGTAGTTTTGGTCATGGTTTCACAAAATTTCCGCTTCGTGTCCTTCCTACAAGTGTGGTTTGGCATTCTGTGGTTAGTTCTGCATGTTATTCGAAATTTTTGTATCCTGCTGCCGACATTTCTAACATAGTCACAAGTCATACTGCTCCCAAGGTAATTAAAGTGATTAGCCTCTTTTAATATTCTATTATCGATTACAAAAATGGACCATGTTTTTCCGGACATGGAGTTCCGGACCATTTAAACACCATAAGGATTGTTTCCTGTGTCGATATCATCATCTCGCATTCTTATGCAACTTATACAATATATCCTGTAACCTAGCCCCATTGTTGTAAATCATCTCTTGTATTTACATTTTACGAATATGACAACTTGACTACTTCCAAAATTAAATACAAATATGCGTTTGTGTTTAGTTAAGTTTATAACCAGTATTTTTGTGAATAAATTTTGTCTAATGCTAACTTCTCGTTTTATGCAATTTCTATTATAAATTTTTGATACCCAGTATCTACCATATGGAATTCATTTTTTCATTTCCCGAAACTTTATAGAAAAGACTAATTCCAAGTGCTGAAATTGGTACTGTTAGCCGGGCTGTTAGGTTGTCTAGAGTTGTGGCTGTTGACAAACCTTTCGGCCCACCGTCAGAGGTCAAGATTGGCACTATATTCTATACCTTATCTCTAGGGTGAATTGAAGGAGACCTTGCCAATCTTTGACACTGACGATGGCCTCCGATCGTGGGACCGAAACGTTTGTCAACAGTAACAACTGTGAACCACGGCCTAGCAGCCTGGGTAAAAGTATCAATTTCAACAATGATGAAGCCGGCCGGTATCAAGTTCAAGTTTATGAACTTTTACATTAATTCAAAGTGTTTGATAATATTGCGCACAAAACGTTAAAGATGCAACAACAATTTATCAAGCGATATATTGTCCAGATCTTGTTAGTGACATTGTTAAATTTAAAAAGGCTCTATCATCGACAACCGTGGCTCTACAACCCTTGGTGGGTCTTGGCCTGCTCCAAGAATCGATTCCATTCCTCCCTATTGCATGCCCTGGCTTTCCAGTTTCTTATGTTCAGCTTTCCGAGGTCCTCCTCTATCTGGTCTTTGAATCTACTTCGGTGTCTTCCCCCTTTTCAATTACTCATTGGTTTCTGGTAGAAAATATATTTCGTAGGCTGCCCTTCCTCAATTCCCTCTATGTGTCCAACCCTATTTATTTTGATTGTCAGGCTTATCCTGTTTATTTTGATTAGCCTGACAATGTCAGGCTCTTTGTAAAGATGGTATAGTTCATAATTACAGCATTATAGCGCCTGCGCCACAAACAAGATTCTATACTATATTATATTAATTATTTTATACGTATTTTTATAAACAGAACATATATACAACAACTAATAAATGCATTTCTTTATAGAATGACATGTGTTGCAGTTTCTAGATAACAGAATTTTGTGCAAGTGGTAGAGTAAATAAATTTTTTCTTTTTGTAATTACAGCGGATGTGTGATTGTGTCATACCTCTGTACATGTTATTTACCTAAACACATTCCTAGCTAGGTCCATCATACCTATGTTCATGTTACTTACCTAAGCACATTCTGGGTCCTTCTCCAAATGGCATGAACGTGAAGTTGTTTTTAGTGGGTATCTTGTCGTTTGTAAATCTTTCTGGATCGAACTTGTAAGGATCCGGATAGTATTCCGCATCGTGATGGATAGCGTACGTTGGAATTATGATCTTTGTGCCTTTAGGCAAGAGAAGATTTAGGCCCGGCAAATTATATTCTTCCGTAACTTCCCGATTCAATATGCTCAGAGATGCATACAACCGCAGTGTTTCTGAAAACGAATGTTGCTTTCATTAAATTAGAGTAAACCACTTATTTTTAACGTCATTTGTTTCTTAATCTCGTGATAACATATTGACTTTAAAATAAAATGAAGATAATATTAAATATAATTATTTCACTACGACTCGGAACACAAAACTTTTATGGGTAAATATGTAAAAGTTTTACCTTACAACCTGAACCGATTTTCACTTTTAAAAAGCTTCTTCAGAAGTTGCTGTTGGTAGTACTGTCCGTCTTGTTGTTGGCGACGAAATCGACTTTCGAAAGATCGATGTTGTGTGTGTGTGGTGTGATATGTTCGAATAATGCGTGTGATTTGAATTTCGTCTGTTCGTTTAGGATGTCGTTTTTATTTGTTTTCGTGTGTTTGTATATTTCCAATTGTACTAGAGTGTCTAGTTTTCGGCTAGATATCGGACAAATTCTACAAAGGCCAGACAGGACGTAGCTTGAAACAAAGATACATAGAATACACAAAGGCACTTCTCTCCACTACAGAATACACCTTTGCAAACCACCTCATTGAAGCAAACCATACATACAAAAGCGTCGACAATAGCATGAACATTCTACACGTACACACAAAAGGCCGAAATCTAGACACTCTAGAACAATTGGAAATATACAAACACACGAAAACAAATAAAAACGACATCCTAAACGAACAGACGCAATTCAAGTCACACGCATTATTCGAACATATCACACCTCACACACACAACATCGATGTTTCGAAAATCGATTTCGTCGCCAACAACAAGACGGACAGTACTACCAGCAGCAACCTCTGAAGAAGCTTTCTAAAAGTGAAAACCGTTTCAGGTTGTAAGGTAAATCTTTTACGTTTTTACCCATAAAAAGGTTTGTGTTCCGAGTCGGTAGTGAAATAATTATATTTAGTTAAGAAATGGACACGTCATGGGCAACGAAGTAAAAGATAATATTATTTTGGGCTTATGCACGACCTCGTGGAACTCGTAGCCCGTACTGAATATACATGTACTCTTATTTAATGACAATGACTAATTAATAGTATCAATTTAATCGTTAGTGATTGTTGCTTTCAGACTGATTATTATAAACTCAGATAATGTTAAAATTCATTACTAACATTTCCCTATTCTTATTTTGTGACACTATATAAGTTAAGCAAAATAAATCTGAATCTTTTCAGTAAGACTAATTACGTATATACAAGTAGTGTTTGTAAATATCTCTTTACCGTTGATAACAGCTTCCATGTAACTCATCTCTTTCAACGCTTGATAGTTTAGTTTTCCATTGTGCTTTTTCAGTATTTCATCCACTTCTGTGCGCATTTTCGACTGGACATCTGTGTTGAAAGATATTTCGTACAAACAAAACGTCATTGCTGATGCGGAAGTCTCAAATCCAGCTGCGAAGAAGAGATGCGCTTGTGCTGCCATTTCTTCCAGAGTTAGCCCTACAACATACAGTTAGAACAACGTGCAGATTATTTCTTACAGAAATATTCGATTGTTGTACAATTGTTGTATAATTTTATGTAGTGTTTTTAATATTTGTTGGCACTATGTAAACATGAATGTTTAATATGCGTAAATATACTCTGTGATACAGGAAATCTATCTCGTACGTTCCTGCCAGCTATTCAAACCGTCATATTAACAAGCAGAATAAAATAATTTAGGCTAATTAAGTTATCAAGAGCAATAATTACTTATAGCTTGCCAATATGACAAAATATTGGCAACTCTGTACACAGTACACTAGACAGTATATAGTGCAGTATTTTACTTGAAGGTCGCTTCAGCTCGTATCCAAGGAAGCGTCAAGATGACATGATCGTTATTGTACAAACAAACCGAGTAAATTATGTTAACTGCGACTTAACAAGATTTAGCTTAAAATACGTAATATACTAAAGAGACTTCTGTTTGACTTTATGCGAAAAAAGTATAGTAAATAAAAGTTTTTAAGTTGTGGTAGCCTAATAAATTACATGGAAACCCCTTAAACTCAAGGCCGCAATATAAGAAATAAAAGTGGGCTTACGGTGTTAGTATAATATATAACATGTACAACTAAAGAGTGACATACGTACATACGTATTTACCTTTAATTTCCCAAATTCATAAATGATAAAATTATATACATTAAATTTAAATCCATTAATGTGTTAGCAATAATCAGAAGGTATAAGGGGAAATAAGAGCATACAGAGTGAATATAGAACTAATATTTTTAAAATCTGAAAACCAACATACCTGGCTTACTGTTTTTTGTAGAATAATCGTTGTTTTTTTCTTTGCCATTTTCATAACCATTTTTGTCGTCGTCATATAAACTTTTGTTATTTTTAATTTTAATTAGCAGATCGATGAAATCATTTCTGACAACTCCATTTTTCTCCCGATACTCTACTGTTTCTTTAACTATCTTCTTGATAAAAACTTCACATGAAGCATGATGAGCATAAATGTGTAACGCTTTAAATAACCACGGAAACCTGGCTCCCAGGGAAGCTCTTATCATATTCGCAGTACTCTGCTTTTGAAACAATTTTCGACCGTTTTTCCTGAATTCATTGTCTGGATTCTTACTAGAGTTTGCTTCCAGTCCAAACGCACAGCTCGCTATGACATCCGTTGTAAATCTTGCCATAAGCTCTTTTATTTCAACGATTTGGTTCTGTTCAGCTACTGGTTGCAAAGCGTTTACAAACTCGTTAGAACAGGCCTCCATCAAATTGTACATCAGCTTCATCTTTCCTGACGTAAACGCAGGGCTCAATTTAGTTCTCATCGCTTTCCACGGATCCCCTACCATAAGAAACAAATGCCTCATTACAGGGCTCACTAATTCGGGGTCTAGTATACCCCTATCAACAAAGTGCTGAAAATCTCTTGTCATGATTTGTTTCAACAGGTCGGGGTCTTTTATCACAAGTGCAGGCTTATGGCCGAGAAAAAGTCCAACTACTTTGTCATTCTTGTATTTGTTGTAAATTCTTTGATAATAATGCCCAATTGGAAGTTCAGAAAACACTATTTCTTTTGGTGATCCGTAATTTAAATACGGCTTCACGTTAGGGATTGACCTCTCTTCCCAGAAGGTGTATTCCTTGGTCCGACGGAAGTAGTACCACCAAATGAGAACGACAACACCGATCACCAACGACACAGTCGTGGAATCATAAACGAATTCCATCATGAATCTGTAACAAAAAGTGCATTTAATTAATGTACATAGAACACATAAAACTTTGTATTATCAATAAATATCATTTAATTGTCAATAAAATATTTTTACTTGAATATAATACTTATATAAAAATAATATGCAATGTGGAACACACACGCGCGCGCGCGCACACACACACACACACATGCAATATTCATTATGCAGATGCAATTAGTTTCGCTGACATACTGCAGAAAACTATTTCTACCGTTTTTACTACAAGTTTTCTTTTATGCAGTTTTAATTCCAGCGAGTCTTTCATGCGTATTATTATATACTGTTACGAGATTACAGAATATTCTACGTGTTTCTCGGCTCTTCCAGCTATAATTTGTGTATGCGTACGTATTGCTGCTACTAAGATGAAGGACAATTACGTGACACTTGTCACGCGTCCGAGACTGATCCAGATTTCACCAGTCCGCCCGCGCTGTGTTCAAGGGAGCAATCAATTACGTTACGGTTTTTTCTAGTAGCGTTCTTGACACGTAATATGGAATATTCTGGTATCTCAGCGGGGTATAAATACAAGACTTCAACGACGCTTAGTTCAGGTTCAGTTGCGATATATTCCAGTGCGGTTCGAAGTATTGTGGCGATGTGTTATGTGTTTTATAATTGTGATGGACTATAGTAATACAATTTTGTTTATACTCGCTGAGATTATTACTGTGTGTGAACAATTTTTATTTGATTTGTTGTAAGAGACTCTCTTGTTGATTACAGACTGTTTAATTACACACACACATACATATATATATATATATATATAATATTTAAAATTTACATTTGTTTTACCTCAAGATGTTATTTTTCCTTATTTGGAACATGTTTCGAGAATTCCCGTGTTCTCATCCTCATCCTTCGTGACAAAGCTAACAAAACACAGATATAAAAATAGCATACAAATCTAATAAAAATAATTTACAAAAACTAAATAACCCACACAACAAAGATGATACAACTAACGGTATATACAAAACTGTATGACAAGATTGCAATAAATGTTAAATAGGACAAAAAGAAAATAGCTGAAAAAACGAAATTTTCAACATGTAAATGCATACAAAAAATCAGAAATATGTAAATCCAATTTGGCCACACATGCAATAAACACGGGACATGAATTCCCAGACATAACCAATGTGACACTAATAAAACATATACCACACAAAGACACCATAATGAACATTTGGGAAAATTTACAAATATACAAACATAAAACACAAAACAAACAAATACCTGAACAAATACTAATCAATACAAAACATGCCACAATATTCAAAGCACTCAACATTGAAAATACACAAAATACTAATACATACACCACAGACACACACAATAATACCACTTTAAAATACCAGTGCCAACAACAAACCTTAATAGCATCCAGCCAACACACAAATACTTCACCAGACGCAAGATCACGACGGCTGAGGATGAGAACACAAAGTTCTCGAAACATGTTCCAAACAAGGAAAAATAACATCTTGAAGTAAAATAAATATAAAATTTAAATATTATATATATATGTAGATATATATTGCAAAAATAAAATTGTATAGGATACTGTGCATTGCACAAAGTAATTAAATAATTAATTTAATTAATAAATAATAATAATAACTCAGCTTGCAATCTGAACGACCAAACTTTCATGTTGGAACAGGTGAATCACGCCAGCTGCTCTGTCTGTGTGTACACGCGTATGCTACATGTGTGAGCGAAACCTGTCAATCCTGAAAAGCGTCAACCCTAATGAACGCTATCAATTATTTAAATGTATTTATTTTATAAAGATTGTGTGCATAATAACACAAAACCAAATACACCAAAATGTGTATAAAAATGAGATGCACATGTGTATAAAAAATAGTGCAAAAAGGATAAAAAGTGTAATTACAGGGAAATAAAAATAAATAGAACTTTTGTTAATTAAGATAAAGAAAAACGATTTATACATGGTGAAAACATAAAAATTACCGTCAGAATAAATATCGGGTAATGTGCAAAAGACTTTGCAAATCGCGAAGACGAGCGATTTAAGTGTGGCAAGAATCGTGTGTGAGAAGTGACGCCTTCGACAGACTCTGACATGCAAAATATTGTCGAAACATGATTTTAGCGCCCTAGGGTATAAATACACGAGACGCACTAACTTCAGCCTCTTTCTCGTTCAATCATTGTGACAGCCGGATTCTCTGCTCAATAACTACAACTCTTTCTCGTTCAATCATCGTGACAGCCGGAGGCTCTGCCCAAAAACTACAACTCTTTCCCGACCGACTACTCTAGCAACCGGAGGCTCTGTTTCACAAGTTCAACTCTTTCACGTACACCTACCATAGCAGCCGGAGACTCTGCCCAGAGACATCAACGTTTGTATCTGAACCACAGCAGCAGCCAGGATCTTCACGACTACTCATCATTTTCGTGAGAACAACTGCAAACTGTGGCCATGACGGGAGACGAGGGAGCAGCTAAGTACAGGCAGTAGAATACAACGTACGGGATTCCGATGGACGAAGGACGAGGATCAAGGACTGCAGGGCTCCAGGACGACAAAGGAGCGTCCAGGTTCAAGACATATTATTATATGTAATAATTGGATGTGTGTTAAGACTACACACGCAAGCAAATAATAATGATTTTAATTCGCAACCAAAATAAGAATTTTTGTTTAATAAATATTTAAATGATTTAAAACCAAATTACATAGTGTTATTATTATTACGATTACAAACAACATCATCGAATTTAATGTGTTGTAATGTTATAAATATCTTCCAGGAAGTTGGGGATTCGCACATTAAATAAGTAAAGATTGTTGTAATATATATATATATATATATATATATATATTGTAACTGTACGACCTTTCGGTGGCTGTATTCTTCCTTGGTGCCCAGCGTTGGGTTCGTCACTTTGTAAGAAGACCTTATATATGACTGTAATCTGATCAAATCCCACTGTTTGGGCTAGCCACTTGGTCACCAGACCGCTGTATGCCGGTCGTTACAAAAGAATAAAAATAAAATGGAAATTTCAATAATTAGAATTTCCAAACAATAAAATAATTTTGTTTATGTATATAGAGGTATGTATACTAGATAAATCTGTTTTTTAAAGGGTTCTGTGAAAATTTTAATAACAGGTAAGTATTTATTGACCGTCGAGCACTTCTTGAAGATTTGCACCAAGTCTGGAGTTAAATAGATTAACTCCAGGTAATAATCGATTGGTGACTTTCCTTACTGGTCCAATATCTTGTTCAAAATAGAGTATATTCTTTTCACTTAATACCTTCAGCCTTATAAATACCCTTAAATTACCCTGTGAAATAAATACAGATACAAAATAATAGAAATATAAAGATTTATTAACAATTTTAGATAAATAATCGATATTTTATCGATGGAGAGCAATTATCGACTCTGTCTCAGGAATTATCGATTGTCATACAGAACAAAATTTTATGTTATATTATATTAAAGACAGGTTCTTTGAGCGATTAGGAATTAATAGTCAGAGAAGGGTGACGAGAAAGTATAACATTAACAGTTAACACATATAAATACAATAATTACTATTCAATAGTATTTAAATAATTCAGGTTATGATATTAGAATAAATGTTTTGTCGAACCAATGAAGACTGATGTGACGTCAGTCTCTGCGATGTAGTAGGCAGGTTTCGTTTTCAAGATGGCCGTTCCTTGGGTTGGTCTCGGCTATTGTATATGCGTCGAGTCAGAAAATTACTATAAAATTACCTTCATCAAGGTCTAAAATGTCCCCGCACTGGTGTAATAAGTTTCTTAATCTATTTAATGTATTCTGGTGAAGTGTTCAGTGTAAACTTGCGTTATTTAGGTTATTTTCTATTTGTGCAACTATTACGGTTAAGTTTTCAAGTTGCGGTTAGGTTTGTAGAGTAAATCAGTTGTAATATAATGTTTTACCGTTTACTATCACTCGTATAGTGAAGTTAGAGGTTTGTTTTCACTATTGTCGTGAATGTTTTTATAGTATTGGCTTCAAAAAGTGTTTAATTTGTCTAACTCTCGTTCACTGATTTCAATGGCTAAAACGTTAGCTTCATGTTCGACTCGGTTTAAAGAACGTTTTTGTCACACACCTATTCAGCTTGATATTCAACAAAAGACTAATTAACTTGGTCATAAATCTTGCCCAGTTAATCCTTGAAAAAGTATTGTTAACATTTTTCGATTTCATACACATTAGAAAATATTACATTATGTATGGAATTTTTCTATTTTATTCCTTACTTTTATGAATTATTAATCTTATTATTAGTTTAATCATCTTATTCCCTTTAAATTGATGTATTATAGTTCGTATCTGTAGACATTTTGTGAAAATTAACAAATTTTGTTCACACTTTGGAAATATAGGCTCAAAATTGGATTTCCGTTTTTATACAAAATACCTTCCATTTTAAATATTATTAATACTATTATAATAAATTTTAATTAGTCACATTACTCTCCCTTTCCTTAAATACATATAAATTACACCTTTGAACTGGTTTTTTGTGTTAATTTGTAGATTTGATATTGCTCTTTAAAATTAATTAATTTATATATTTTGACAATTTACAAAATGTTAAGGTATATTTCCTTATTGTCATTTTAATTCATAGGATCATTCCTAGTAGTGGTTAATTGTGTTATCTTATATAAATCTGGGTAGTTTACAGGATTTATTAGTGAATTATACTATTTTATATTGGTTCTCTGATTTCACCAAAAGGCCTAGATTTTAGAATTTTATCCTTCTTTCTTTCTCAATAAATTAAACTTGATTCCTCCTCTGACTTTACATAACTACAATTATATGAAAATAACATGATCTATAACTTATTGTTTTGTGTAGTAGTTAATTAACACTACAGTTATTAAAATAATTAATTATGAACATTGTTTATTAATCTGCACAATTTAAGATATTGCAGATACAGCTTAAACATATCTCTTTTGACTATTTTCAATCTAACATAGCATACCTTTTAGTACATTATTACTGGTATGTAGGTTATTATTTATCAAACATAATTCTTTTTTGAAACACATAACATAAATCTTATTTTCTAATAAACCTTACAAATACATTTATTTAATACATTGATTTTAGGACTGTGAAATAATAGTCTATTTAAACATGTTACACTTATTCATACTATATTAGTACCAGTCCTTTTTGGTTTAAATCATTATTATTGTGATTCCCCACATCAGCAAACATTAATTCCCATACTCTATTTATTATCATCCTTTTTTACAAAGGTCTTTTAAATAAGGATTTACATAAAAATAATAAAATACTGGAAACCTTCCATTTTATTATTTTATCATGCTGGTTATTATTAGACTTTAAAGTTGTGATTTAGCATACTACTAAGTTATAGTATCACCAACTTTAAGTTTATTGCTTTTCTAAAAAACACTTACACCAATTCATTTTCACTGTTGGTTCTGATATTCTGAGTCTTATTATCTCAGACCAGACCTTTAGTCATCATGGACCGTTAAGACTAGTTTATTTTCTTTATTACACAATAGCTTTAGCCGGTGCACTTCTTATAACGCTATACAACACTTTAGTTTTCTCAATAATTACATTTTTATAAGATTTTGGGGATGTTATACTTTCTTTGACATAGTTTTTGTGGGTTTGGGATTGATAGTAGTTTATATAATAATAGGTTTTACTACGGTGTTTCTTTCATACTATGTCTTCCTCTCCTCCTGTCTTCCTTCTTGTCCTTCTTCCTATCTTCCTTCTGGTATTCATTCTTGTCCCTCTTCTAGTTTTCATTCTTGTCCCTCGTCTAGTCTTCACTCTTCTGTTCTTCTTTCCTCATTCTTGGGAACCAAGGTACTTGGTGTTATCACGACTGATGTTTAGTTTGGAGTATCGAATTTCTTCACTGAACTGACTTTATTCTTCTATTTGTTTTTAGAGTATTTTGGTATTCACCACTCTTTGATTGAGTCTCTTTTTTCGGGATATTGTCTTATGTAACTGGTTTACTGCTCTGAGCTTCCTGGGTAACGTACTGGTATTATTTATGAGTTGATGAGTTGCTTCAATACTTTCTTTGGTTTCTTTTAACAGTGGTTTTTATATATTATGTAGTGAGGATTTTTATCTTATTGTGTTTCATTCCTCTGATTTATTTAAATGTCATTTAATATTATTACAATATTTTTTGATGTAATTAAATTTTATCATTTCATATGATTTACAATGTAGTGGATTTTCTGTCACGCTACAGAATGCCCTTCTCCAGAAGTAATTTTTTCAGACTATACTTGCTTTGTCTGAAACAATTGCTTATGATAATTATTCAAAGTTCGTTATTATTTTGGACTTCCTTCCATTTTAAAATTCTCTTATTTATATCTGAGTTTATATCACTCTCACTTGATCTTCCTTGATAGTAATAGTCTTCTGAGTTTCATATTTATTATTTCATTTTTATATTTCTTCTTAGTATTTTCTCCTTGGGATATTTTCTCCCTATCGTTCCCTACTTTGTGAGCTGGTTCAGTTCAGAGAGGCACTGTACGCTACTTTCCTCTGCTGTCCAATACTTCACACATATTTGAGTACAGAGGCAAATCATCTCTGCTCAAAAAATATATTAATCCTGCTGGAATTATCATCAGACAGATTAAAAAAATTATTCAGTATAGTACACATTTGTTACTATTTAAAAAATATCTTTGGGATACTTCACTTATTACTTATTATATTTCTCAGAGATTTTAATATTTCTATCTCAGTTGTTCATCTGACTTATTATCTGGATGTTTCTTTCATTTGATATTATGGTAGGAAGCTCTTCTATTATTACCTTTTTATACTTTTATTATCATATAAATCTTTTGGTTATAAATTCTTTATTACCTTCTGGTTTTTTCATTATAATCTGCATTATTTGTAGTAGCATATGTTTGTGACATTTTTAGACTGTTTCTTGGTTCTTAAAATTTCCACTTGTTCTATTTTCTAGAATTTTTTATAACTGTCATTATCATAATTGTCATTTAATTTATAAATCATTTTATATTAATTCATTTAATTACATACATTTTTGACATTATTTTCACATTATTCCGGTCATTGCGATTATACTTGCAAGTGCTGGTTTTTTTTTATTTATTTCATTATGAGGTCATATTTTCTCCTCATACCACTTAAAGTTTCATTCTCTCATAATTCCAAAGAAGTTTTTGTACTTTATTTTATTCACTCACTTAAATCGTATTAAAGAATTTTTTCTTTTTTATTTCCTTCAACAACATTTTACGGAAAGGTTTTTACTCTTCATATTGAACTTAGACATGATTAAACTGTCTAGAATTATTTGTTTTTTGACCTTAGATGGTTTTATTTTTAAATTCTATCCTTCTTTATTATTATATTATAGCCATAAAGTTTTTCTTAGATAATCGGTATGTAAGGTGATCTCATTTATGTTTAAAATTTTGTTGACTTATTTCAAACTCTTCTTATATTATTCTTCTTTTCAAATAATTTCTTTCAAATAATCTTTTATGTAAGATTGGCTCACACCTTTTTAGAATTTTGGGGTTTTTATGTTTTTAAACTTCTTCTCTTCTATTCTAGCCATAAAGTTTTTTCATATTTTCTTGGTATGTAAGGTGAACTTACGTATTTTTTGAATTTAGTTGTTTTTATGTTTTTTAAACTTCTTCTCTTCTATTCTAGCCATAAAGTTTTTTCATATTTTCTTGGTATGTAAGATGAACTTACTTATTTTTTGAATTTAGTTGTATTTATGTTTTTTAAAACTTCTTTTCTTCTATTCTAGCCATAAAGTTTTTTCACATTTTCTTGGTATGTAAGGTGAACTTACTTATTTTTTTGAATTTAGTTGAATTTATGTTTTTAAACTTCTTCTCTTCTATTCTAGCCATAAAGTTTTTTCACATTTTCTTGGTATGTAAGGTGAACTTACATATTTTTTTGAATTTAGTTGATTTTATGTTTTTAAACTTCTTCTCTTCTATTCTAGCCATAAAGTTTTTTCATATTTTCTTGGTATGTAAGGTGAACTTACTTATTTTTTGAATTTAGTTGTATTTTTATGTTTTTGAACTTTTCTCTTCTATTCTAGCCATAAAGTTTTTTCATATTTTCTTGGTATGTAAGGTGAACTTACGTATTTTTTGAATTTAGTTGTATTTTTTAATCATAAAATTTCTTCATGGATGCCTGGTTAAAGACACCCTTGACTTTACTTGAACTTATTTCTTTGATTTCGTAGGTGTTGTTGTTATTGTCTTTTGAGACGATATAGGGACCAGTATACAGGAGCAATAACTTTTTTGTTATCCCTTCTAGGGAACTGGGTAATTCCCTATTCTTCAACAACACCTTCTCTCCAATGGTATAATGGATAACCTTACCCATGCATTTATTGTATTTGCTCCGCCGTTTCTCCTGATCTTCGGCCACCTTATTATAAAATTGAATTTTATTGAATTTATATTTATGTTCTCTTGGGAACTCCAAGATGTCTGAAATTTCTCTAGGGGGTTGTCTCTCGTACATTGCGGAGTATGGGGTTATTCCTATTGCCGGATGGTAGGCCAGGTTGAGGAATTCTTCAGTGGCCTCCAAGTATTCTTGCCACCTTCTCTGCTGATCATGGCAATATGTTCTTAATAGGCGCCCTACCTCTCGTAAGACTCTTTCGGCCGGGTTACTGCTTGGGTGGTATACGGATGTCTTGTATGTGTGAACCCCCATGGATAGCAGTGTATCTCGCCATCTCCTCCCCTTGAATTGCGTTCCGTGGTCGGTTATGATCGATGCCGGTCTTCCGACGGTTGGGAAGTACTGGTCGATCAGGATATTAAGAACTTTCTTCGTAGTCGCCCGATTTGCTGGGTATAGCTTTATGAACTTAGTGTAATGGTCCATAATGATGACGATATATCTGTATCGGTGGCGGCCTCCACTGCGGGGAAATGGCCCGCAGATATCCAGGAATACTTTCTCAAGTTTAAACTGTGATGTTATTGGAATCATCTGCCCTTCTCTTTTCTCGTTATTAGTTTTTACGAGTTGGCAGATGCGACAGTTTCTAATATACCTCCGTACCTTCCGATTGATGTCCTTTATATAACAGTTTTCTTCCAGGGCCTTTACCACCTTTAAAGCGCCCATATGCCCATATCGAACATGATAACTGATCACTACCTCTTTCTCGATATGGGTTGGAATTATTACCTTCCATTCCTCCTTAAATAATGATGGTTTGGAAAACAGGATTCCCTTATGTATAGTATAATATCGGGATATGGTTTCATCTCCTGCTTCCAATCTTGAGATAATATTAATTAATTTCGGGTCAGCTTGTTGGTGTGTGCTTAGTTGTTCTAGAACTGATTGTAGACCGGCGCTGCTGCTGAGAATATGGTACACCTTCAGAATACTCTCCTTCTCCCCTTCGAACGTTTGCTTGTCAATGTCAACTCTAGACAATACGTCCGCGACGATATTCTTCCTTCCGGGGATATACTCCCATTTCAGGTCGTACTCTTGCAGCAATAGTATCCACCGCGTTAACCTTCCATGACTCAGCTTACATCTCTTAAGGAACGAGATAGATTTATGGTCTGTCCGGACGGTAACGGGATAACCAAGAATATATGTACGGAACTTTCCGCACGCGAACACGACACTCAATAACTCCTTCTCTGTCACATGATAGTTTTTCTCACTCTGGTTCAGAGCTCTGCTGGCAAAACAGATTACAAGATGCTCGCCCTCCTCATCCTCTTGATATAAAGTAGTGCCAAGGCTGATGTCACTGGCATCGCAATTAAGAAAGAAAGGCTTGTTAAAATCTGGGTGACGGAGTATAATATGTTTAAGAAATTTTTGTTTTATGAGAGTCAATATGTTTTGTTGTTCATTACCCCAGATCCATTTATTTTTAGATGACAGTTGCGGCTGGAATCTGGCAGTCAGTTCGGAGTACTTTTCCTGGAACTTGCGGTAGTAGTTACAGAGTCCCAGGAACGACTGTAACTGCCTTCGATTCTTTGGTGTAGGAAAGTTCTGAATTGCTTCGACTTTTTCAGCCGACGGTGAGATTCCCTTATCATTTAATATGAAGCCCAGGAATTGTATCTCTTTAGCAATAAAATGAGACTTTGCTAACTTCAGAGTAATATTGTTTGCGGCTAGCTTCTGTAAGACATGTTCCACACGGTAGCAGTGTTCCTCCCAAGTTTCTGAGGACACTAGCAAGTCATCGACGTATACGGTGGTGAATTTTAGTGCTTCTTGGCCAAGTATCTGATCCATGCAGTGCACAAAGACTGCAACTGAGTTTACCAGTCCGAAGGGCAACCTCTTAAACTGGTAGTTCCGCCCTTCGAATATAAAGGCCAGATACTGGCGACTCTGTGGATGTAATTCCACCTGCCAGTATCCGCACACCGTATCCCAGGTAGTGAAGTATTTGGTACCGTGGAATCGTTTTAATACGATTCTCCTCAATCTCACCGGGCGAAGTCCTGTCATTTATGATCATCTTATTTATCTCGCGCGCATCTAAACATAAACGGACTTGTCCGTTTTTCTTAGGAATAGCCACGATAGGACTTGTGTAAGGGGAATGGCTACTCTCTATAATGTCACGGTTAATCATTTGCTCTATTTCAGCTCTTACTGCCTGCTTTCGTGATTGCGCTATGAGGTAAGACTTCCGGTTAAAGTCTACAGTGTCTCGGAATTGTAGAGTACACTGGAAATTCTTCACTTTACCGGGCTCATCAGAAAAGACTGATTTGTATTTATTGTATATATCGATTAATTTGTTCGCTTGGTTTGTTGTTAACCCTTCTCCAGTTGTACCGCTCCGGAAATCCCTGATCTCCTGGATTTTTTGCGACCATAAATCTTCATTGGATGTGTCGTCAGTTCTCTGTTCAATTATGGATGTTGGTTGGATGTAATTGATTTTTCGGATTTGCTGATGGATACTATCGGGAACGACTTGGTCACTACCCACCAAGTTCGCCGTCCAAGTATGTCCGTTTGAATATAGTGATAATGTTTCAGTTCTTAGGTCAATGATGGCGGAATTTCTCCTAAGCACATCACACCCGACCAGTATATTAAATGGCAGACCGCTCGCCACCAAGAATTCCATGTCTATCGCTATACCACAGCTCATCACACTGGCGGAGACTTGTCTACGTATAGTTTTGTTTTGTCGGCCGGTTGCTCCCAACAAAACAATATTATTCAATGGCAATGTTGGTAAAGTTCTTCCGCACTCTTGCTGTATCCTCTCCAGTTCCGTCGTATTTATTATTGATACGTTTGACCCAGTATCGATCATTAACTTGGCTGGGATGCCTTCTACCTTGGCGTCCACATGTATAATCTCATTATTGAAATTATTGGTGGGACTCCTGGTATCCTCTTCCAATAACTCCTGTCTGATGTCTTTCAGGTAGTTGCACCCGATGATGGTAATACGATTGTGATTATTTACTATATTGCACTCATTCTCATTATCATACCCAGTAGTCAGAAGCAGTAATGGGTTCTGGTTATTTCTTACTGCCTGTGCCCGTTTAAAGGCTCGGCATCATTATTTCTTTGAGCCATATTATTGGATGCCTCATTCGGGATGCTCAGGGTGGTTACTTGCCGATCTGTTCTATGGTCTTCTGGTCGTTCATGGTGCGACCTATGTTCAGTGTTGTCCAAACTATTACTCCTACGCGTCGGATAGTACCTCGGCTGGTCCCGTTCTAGGCTCCTCCGCCTTTCTTCGTATCTTCGGTAACTGTTCCCTCTATGGTGGTTGAAACCTCGCTGTCTTCCATCTGTGGCCAGTATGAAGTTCACTCTTGGGCGAGGAAACCTATTATTACTAAAATTACTATTATTGGGACCCACACGATTAGCATTATTATGGTAGGGACTATTACCATAATTGGGGCTTCTCTGACTATTTACGTTACCAGGGTTGGGATTGTGGTTACCCTGATAACCATTAGAGGGTCGATTCGGGTTTTGCTGGTTGGGACCCGTTCTATTACTGTCATTGTAATTGGTATTATTTCCAGTATTTCCATTATTATAATTATTATTTCGCGGGTATGTCCGAACTCCTTGGTACCCATTATTTACGTGGTTAGCACCTTGGTTATTATTCTGGTACGTCCTTGGTTCGGGCCCATCACTTCTCCTACGACTCTGCCTGTAGTAATCTTCATTCTCGTAATTCTCCAGGAGTTCGGTCATTGCCTGGATGGTTTTTATCTGGCTGCCCCTCCTAGCGCGAATCACTTCCTCATCATAATGATAAGACAGCTTGTTAATTAAGCATTCCTCCGGTATGGCTGGTTCTAAGTGCTTGGCCATACACACTTTGCCGAGGAAATACGCTGTCATTGAGCTGCCGACTTGTGGTTGGTAGCGGCCGTGGCAGATATTATCTCTGATGAGATTCTGCGTGGTCTCTGACCAGTATTTGGCTTTGAACATGCTCTTGAACTGCTCATAGTTATTGATGTCGCTCCGGTTTGCCATCCACCAATGGTCATTCACCTCCCGAAACGACTCGTCAAGGATCTCCCTATTTTGAACCCATCGGTTCCCTCGGTGTTTCTCGATGTACTCCTCTATTCGTGGCAAGAACTCCATTGGCTTCCGTTTGTATTGTCGGAAATTCAGCCATTCTCGGTTCTCTGACATGGGGAAACTGTGATATCCCGATGGTCTGTTTTTGATTGACTCTATCTCCTCCTGGCTCTGACGCATCTGTCCAGTTATGTTTACCATGGCGGCTTCCACGCCGTCGCATTTTTCTGTTACTTGGGTTCTTACTTTATTTACTTCCTCCAGAGCAAATTTCTTGGTCTCCTCTATTTTTGTTTTCTGCTGTTCTTGGACCTGAGTAATTTCCTTTGTGATTACTTCACGGACTTCCAGCACTTCGTTTTCTGTTAGCCGACATCTTTCGTCTACTTCTCGGATCTCCTGGTTAACAACCACAACTTCCTGTTCTAATTTATTTACTATTGATTTCTTGGTCTCTGTTATCTTTTTATTTAATTCCTCTTTGGCTAACTCAATCCTCTCGTCTAACTTATTCATGTTTTCTTGGTTCGCTTCTCTTAATTCTTCCCTCAGCAGTAAATTGTCCTCTCTCAATTCTTCCCTTAATTGTTGGTTGTCATTTTCTATTTTCCTACTGGTTTCTTCCATTTTCTCCTCTAAATTCTTATTATTTTCTTCCATTTTCCTTTCCATCTTCTTACTTAAGGATTGGTTGTCCTTTTTCAGGTCTTCCATCTTCTTATTCAAGGATTGATTGTTTTCGTCCATCTTCTCTTCTAAATTCTTACTGGTTTCTCCAATCCTCTTGTTAGTGTTTTCTATGCTTTTATTTATTCCCCCCAAATCTTCTTTGGTAGAATCCAGTTTGTTATTCAAGTCTTCACTCATTTTGAGGAACATTTCCATCATCTTTTCTTCCATTGTTTTAGGTTTCTCCTTCTCTGGGACATTAGCTTCCCCTGTTTGTGTTGTTACTGCAGACTGTTCCTCTGGTGGTTCTGATAGTTTATGTTCCACCTGGATTAGTAACACTTCCGGATCTTCCACAGGTGTTGCTTCCTTATCCCCCATGTCAACCTCTTTCTCGGCCTCTTCCGCCCTCTTTTTCGATGTAGCTCGTCTTTGCATCTTTCTGCTGTCTATTAATCAATCGCTGCCAAGCTTAGATTATTAAGCCCTCTAAGTTGGACGCCACTTTGTAACTGTACGACCTTTCGGTGGCTGTATTCTTCCTTGGTGCCCAGCGTTGGGTTCGTCACTTTGTAAGAAGACCTTATATATGACTGTAATCTGATCAAATCCCACTGTTTGGGCTAGCCACTTGGTCACCAGACCGCTGTATGCCGGTCGTTACAAAAGAATAAAAATAAAATGGAAATTTCAATAATTAGAATTTCCAAACAATAAAATAATTTTGTTTATGTTTATAGAGGTATGTATACTAGATAAATCTGTTTTTTAAAGGGTTCTGTGAAAATTTTAATAACAGGTAAGTATTTATTGACCGTCGAGCACTTCTTGAAGATTTGCACCAAGTCTGGAGTTAAATAGATTAACTCCAGGTAATAATCGATTGGTGACTTTCCTTACTGGTCCAATATCTTGTTCAAAATAGAGTATATTCTTTTCACTTAATACCTTCAGCCTTATAAATACCCTTAAATTACCCTGTGAAATAAATACAGATACAAAATAATAGAAATATAAAGATTTATTAAGAATTTTAGATAAATAATCGATATTTTATCGATGGAGAGCAATTATCGACTCTGTCTCAGGAATTATCGATTGTCATACAGAACAAAATTTTATGTTATATTATATTAAAGACAGGTTCTTTGAGCGATTAGGAATTAATAGTCAGAGAAGGGTGACGAGAAAGTATAACATTAACAGTTAACACATATAAATACAATAATTACTATTCAATAGTATTTAAATAATTCAGGTTATGATATTAGAATAAATGTTTTGTCGAACCAATGAAGACTGATGTGACGTCAGTCTCTGCGATGTAGTAGGCAGGTTTCGTTTCCAAGATGGCCGCTCCTTGGGTTGGTCTCGGCTATTGTATATGCGTCGAGTCAGAAAATTACTATAAAATTACCTTCATCAAGGTCTAAAATGTCCCCGCACTGGTGTAATAAGTCTGTTAATCTATTTAATGTATTCTGGTGAAGTGTTCAGTGTAAACTTGCGTTATTTAGGTTATTTTCTATTTGTGCAACTATTACGGTTAAGTTTTCAAGTTGCGGTTAGGTTTGTAGAGTAAATCAGTTGTAATATAATGTTTTACCGTTTACTGTCACTCGTATAGTGAAGTTAGAGGTTTGTTTTCACTATTGTCGTGAATGTTTTTATAGTATTGGCTTCAAAAAGTGTTTAATTTGTCTAACTCTCGTTCACTGATTTCAATGGCTAAAACGTTAGCTTCATGTTCGACTCGGTTTAAAGAACGTTTTTGTCACACACCTATTCAGCTTGATATTCAACAAAAGACTAATTAACTTGGTCATAAATCTTGCCCAGTTAATCCTTGAAAAAGTATTGTTAACATTTTTCGATGTCATACACATTAGAAAATATTACATTATATATGGAATTTTTCTATTTTATTCCTTACTTTTATGAATTATTAATCTTATTATTAGTTTAATCATCTTATTCCCTTTAAATTGATGTATTATAGTTCGTATCTGTAGACATTTTGTGAAAATTAACAAATTTTGTTCACACTTTGGAAATATAGGCTCAAAATTGGATTTCCGTTTTTATACAAAATACCTTCCATTTTAAATATTATTAATACTATTATAATAAATTTTAATTAGTCACATTACTCTCCCTTTCCTTAAATACATATAAATTACACCTTTGAACTGGTTTTTTGTGTTAATTTGTAGATTTGATATTGCTCTTTAAAATTAATTAATTTATATATTTTGACAATTTACAAAATGTTAAGGTATATTTCCTTATTGTCATTTTAATTCATAGGATCATTCCTAGTAGTGGTTAATTGTGTTATCTTATATAAATCTGGGTAGTTTACAGGATTTATTAGTGAATTATACTATTTTATATTGGTTCTCTGATTTCACCAAATGGCCTAGATTTTAGAATTTTATCCTTCTTTCTTTCTCAATAAATTAAACTTGATTCCTCCTCTGACTTTACATAACTACAATTATATGAAAATAACATGATCTATAACTTATTGTTTTGTGTAGTAGTTAATTAACACTACAGTTATTAAAATAATTAATTATGAACATTGTTTATTAATCTGCACAATTTAACATATTGCAGATACAGCTTAAACATATCTCTTTTGACTATTTTCAATCTAACATAGCATACCTTTTAGTACATTATTACTGGTATGTAGGTTATTATTTATCAAACATAATTCTTTATTGAAACACATAACATAAATCTTATTTTCTAATAAACCTTACAAATACATTTATTTAATACATTGATTTTAGGACTGTGAAATAATAGTCTATTTAAACATGTTACACTTATTCATACTATATTAGTACCAGTCCTTTTTGGTTTAAATCATTATTATTGTGATTCCCCACATCAGCAAACATTAATTCCCATACTCTATTTATTATCATCCTTTTTTACAAAGGTCTTTTAAATAAGGATTTACATAAAAATAATAAAATACTGGAAACCTTCCATTTTATTATTTTATCATGCTGGTTATTATTAGACTTTAAAGTTGTGATTTAGCATACTACTAAGTTATAGTATCACCAACTTTAAGTTTATTGCATTTTTTAAAAAACACTTATACAAATTCACTTTCACTGTTGGTTCTGATATTCTGAGTCTTATTATCTCAGACCAGACATTTAGTCATCATGGACCGTTAAGACTAGTTTATTTTCTTTATTACACAATAGCTTTAGCCGGTGCACTTCTTATAACGCTATACAACACTTTAGTTTTCTCAATAATTACATTTTTATAAGATTTTGGGGATGTTATACTTTCTTTGACATAGTTTTTGTGGGTTTGGGATTGATAGTAGTTTATATAATAATAGGTTTTACTACGGTGTTTCTTTCATACTATGTCTTCCTCTCCTCCTGTCTTCCTTCTTGTCCTTCTTCCTATCTTCCTTCTGGTATTCATTCTTGTCCCTCTTCTAGTTTTCATTCTTGTCCCTCGTCTAGTCTTCACTCTTCTGTTCTTCTTTCCTCATTCTTGGGAACCAAGGTACTTGGTGTTATCACGACTGATGTTTAGTTTGGAGTATTGAATTTCTTCACTGAACTGACTTTATTCTTCTATTTGTTTTTAGAGTATTTTGGTATTCACCACTCTTTGATTGAGTCTCCTTTTTCGGGATATTGTCTTATGTAACTGGTTTACTGCTCTGAGCTTCCTGGGTAACGTACTGGTATTATTTATGAGTTGATGAGTTGCTTCAATACTTTCTTTGGTTTCTTTTAACAGTGGTTTTTATATATTATGTAGTGAGGATTTTTATCTTATTGTGTTTCATTCCTCTGATTTATTTAAATGTCATTTAATATTATTACAATATTTTTTGATGTAATTAAATTTTATCATTTCATATGATTTACAATGTAGTGGATTTTCTGTCACGCTACAATATATATATATATATATATATTACATTTAATATTTATAATTAAATTTACCTCAAGATGTTATTTTTCTATTTGGAACATGTTTCGAGAGTTCCTGTTCTCTCATCTTCAGCCTTCGCGATCTTGTTTCTGGTGAAGTATTTGTGTGTTGGCTGCTGGATTCTATTAAGGTTGTTTGTTGGTCTTTGGTATTTTAAAGTTGTATTATTGCGTGTGATTGTGGTATATGTTTTTGTACTTTGTGTATTTTTGGTGAGTGCTTTGAATATTGTGTCATGTTTTGTATTGATTTGTATTTGTTCTGGTATTAGTTTGTTTTGTGTTTTATGTTTGTATATTTGTAAATTTTCCCAAATGTTCATTATGGTGCCTTTGTGTGGTATATGTTTTATTAGTCATAAATTGGTCATGTCTGGGAATTCGTGTCCTGTGTTTATTGCATGTGTGGCTAAATTGGATTTATATATTTCTGGTTTTTTGTATGAGTTTAGGTGTTCAAAGTAACGTTTTTTCAGCTGTTTTTTTGTGTGTCCTATGTAACATTTATTGCAATCTTGGCATTCAATTTTGTATATACCGTTAGTTGTTGTATTATCTTTGTTGTGTGAGCTATTTAGAATTTGTAATTTATTTTTATTAGATTTGTATGCTATTTTTATATCTGTGTTTTTAAATAGTTTTGTTAGTTTTGTCATTTTATTATTTATGTATGTGAATGTGGCCAATTTTTTGTTGTTGTTGTTATTATTTATGTGTTGTTCATTTTGATTTTGATTCTTAATTGTTCAGTTTTTATTTTATATTTGATTTTATTTTCTATTTTGTTCACAGAATTTTTATTGTATCCATTTTCGTAACCAATTTGATATATTATATATCTTTCTTTGTCAGTTTCTTGTTTGTTTAGGGGAATTTTGTACATTCTGTTAAATAGCGAATATAATGCTGCCATTTTATGTTGTTGTGGGTGGTCAGAATGGTTAGGTATGGTTAGGTTATGGTTGATGGTAGTGGAAGTTGGTTTTCTATATATTGCATATTGTATGTGGTTGTTGTATCTTGTGATGGTTATGATACAACAACCACATACAATATGCAATATATAGGAAACCAACTTCCACTAACATCATTTTTATAAGTAAAAACGTAAAGTTTTACCTTACAGCCTAAACCGGCTTTCACCTATAGAAGGCTTCATCAGAGGCTGTCAGTAGCGCTGCTCGTCTTGTTGTTGGCGACGAGAAAGTGTTTCGAAAGAAAGTACCGGACACGTCATGGACAACGAAATCCAAGAATTAAGAATTAATCAAAATGAACAACACATAAATAATAACAACAACAAAAACTTGACCACAGTCACATACATAAATAATAAAATGACAAAAGTAACAAAACTATTTAAAAACACAGATATAAAAATAGCATACAAAACTAATAAAAATAAATTACAAATTCTAAATAGGCCACACAACAAAGATAATACAACAACTAACGGTATATACAAAATTGAATGCCAAGATTGCAATAAATGTTACATAGGACAAAAAAAAAACAGCTGAAAAAACGTTATTTTGAACACCTAAACGCATACAAAAATCCAGAAATATATAAATCCAATTTAGCCACACATGCAATAAACACAGGACACGAATTCCCAGACATAACCAATGTATCACTAATAAAACATATACCACACAAAGGCACCATAATGAACATTTGGGAAAATTTACAAATATACAAACATAAAACACAAAACAAACTAATACCAGAACAAATACAAATCAATACAAAACATGACACAATATTCAAAGCACTCAACATCGAAAATACACAAAATACAAAAACAGATACCACAATCACACACAATAATACAACTTTAAAATACCAAAACACAACAAACAACCTTAATAGAATCCAGCAGCCAACACACAAATACTTCACCAGAAACAAGATCGCGAAGTCTGCAGATGAGAGAACAGGAAATCTCGAAACATGTTACAAATAGAAAAATAACATCTTGAGGTAAATTTAATTATAAATATTAAATGTATTATATACATCAAGAAACGGAATGTAGCAGAAAGTGACTGAATATATATATATATATTGTTACATGACATTTTTACCATGCCCTGGTAACATAAATATACTTTGATTATATTAATAAAAATTACCAAGAAACATAAGATTTTTAAGAAAGACTTGATGGAACATGGTTTATTTTTATTGTTTAACGTATGTTGTGTTTATCATAGTTAAAATGATGTCAATGATGATAAGTAAGAAGGACACTGTTAATGAACTTACTTATGGAATTTTGTTTTATTTGCGCAGACTGTAAATTTATAAATACAGTCAGTTAAGTGGAATTATAAGATATTACTAATAGTTATTAGTAATTAGTTTGGGTCACCTTAATTAATATTATATATGATGGTGTTAATGACACCAATGTTTTTCTTAACAAGAAAGTACCAAAATAATAGTCATAGATTTTTGTAAAACTAGGCATATTGAGCTTAGTGAGTTAAGTTATATAAATAAGAATTTCTATTAAAATAATAATGAAACAATGTCAGCTTATGTTAAAGGATTACTAAATGTGTCAAATAAATTTAAGAAAGTGAAAAGTACAAAAAGAAATAATAATAAATAAATTTGGAACAAATAGAATAAAAAGTGTAAATTAATAACTCAAGAAATATAGAACAGAAGATAGTCACAAGTGGTGTCAAAATGATCAGTGTTTCATCAGAAGATCAAAGAAACCAATAAAGTGAAGATTCAAGCTTTTAAGAAAATGACATGTAACATAGAAAAAGTTTGTTTTTATTATTATTATGATGTCACCAGGATGACATAAAACTGTTACATTGGAAACCAAGGAGATAGCTGATATAGGCCTTAGCAACTAATATGTTAATAAAATAGAATAAAGAATATTATTAAAATCTGAATGAAGAAAGGTTGATAAAACAACTCATAGTGACAAAAGTAAATTATAACACATTTTATATCAGTGCATCTAAATAAAACCATTAAATAATTATCTTCATCAAGATTAAAATAGAAGAAGGAAATGCTACAGGACTCTACAGAATTAAACCAGGATATCTCTGAAGAAATTGAATCAATTGACATAGAGAGAGAGAGAAGTATTTTTGATATAAAATTAATCTGAACCATTCCCTGTTAAGCCTATACTATAGGTTTCAAAGACATTGAGTACACTTTTCATAAAAAATAATTTTTGAACCCCCAACTGAGAACAATATTAATTAATAGTATTGCCATAAGCATAAAAAAACCATTGGTGTTGTAACTTAACAAAATTGTAGTTACATATATATAATACCCAATACGTTGATTAAGAATATACCACGAACATGTCTGAGTCAAAATGAAAAAAAATATCTAAAATATTAAAGCCAAGTGTGTATCCACATACAAATAATGACGAAGCAACGCAGGAGAAGGAAGAACTATAATGAAAGCATCATCAATGTGATAAGAAGAGGAGAGTATATGACAAACCAAACAAATATGTTAGCAACAAAGACCCAATAGATCATACAAGTGAGGGAACAACAAATAATATAAATGTGACCAACAGACCATACAAGTGAGGGAACAACAAATAATATAAATGTGACCAATAGATCATACAAGTGAGGGAACAACAAATAATATAAATGTGACCAATAGATCATACAAGTGAGGGAACAACAAATAATATAAATTTGACCAACAGACCATACAAGCGAGGGAACAACAAATCATATAAATGTGACCAATAGATCATACAAGTGAGGGAACAACAAATAATATAAATATGACCAACAGACCATACAAGTGAGGGAACAACAAATAATATAAATGTGACCAATAGATCATACAAGTGAGGGAACAACAAATAATATAAATGTGACCAACAGACCATACAAGTGAGGGAACAACAAATACCCTGTAAGTGACGAAACATATATATATATATATATATATAAGAAGAAGAAGAAACCTGAACACTAGAAGAGGAGATATGCATATTATGAAGAAGAAGAGAAATGTATAATAAATCATGAAGAATATTTAAGAAGGACAAGACAATAACATTCCCAGTGTAAGGAATGCAATACGACCAGGAAGATAATAAGGCATGTGTAAAGAATGCCAGACTAGTAAATTGTAATACCCTCCAACAAGGAAGAACATAATGAAGAAAAGGTTACCAAGAATCAAGTGTTGACAACTTAATAAGTAGCCACAAACAATGATAGTGAGTGTCTTATATGAGTGCATCGATTCATAGTAAAATAACACAACCCCAAGTAAACACCAGAGACAATAAAAGTGTAATGTTTTCGTAAGAGGAAGATAAAAAGTTTTAGCAAGTAAAAATAGTGAATCCCAAATAAACAACACAAACATTTAGTGTATGATTTATGAACCAAGATTATGACAAAATACAAAAATAGTAAGACCACAAATATTCTGAGATTGAAGGGAGAAATAGTTGCTCAATAACAACTGAAACTGAATATAAAATCCTTAATAATATATGTGTTTAAGTATCAAAAGAATAGAGAGTAAAAAACCAATATATATTGTAATAATTAGTGTATTGTAAATAATACAATCTGCTATAGAGAGACAAGACAAGTTACCCAAACCAAAACATAAACACATAACATGTACAACTATGACAAGTAAAAATTAAGTAATAATGTGTAAACAAATAGTATAAAATGTGTATAAATTAATAAGAATTTTGTAATATACAATAGTAATAACATATCATAACAAAGTTATAATAATTAAGCAAAATGATGAACAGATTATGATGTGTATTGTTGTCAAATCAGTAAGAGACACATAACCTCAACTGAGCAGGATCTACAACATAAAACCACATGTAATAATTAGAAAAATGCAATAAAAAGTAATTGTTCAAATCAACAACCAAAATAGGATAAATGAGTAACATAATGAACCCAACATGAATAGAGCAACACATTTATACAATCTATATTATTTAAACAAACAATAGCCAGATTAACAAATCACAAGATGACCATCAAAGTTATACAAATTACTCACTTAAACTTGATAAAAGTAAGGAAAATAGGTTGACAGTAGCAACTAGAATATTCAATACCTCTATGAGAACCCCTAACAAACACTAAATACATAAATATATATGTAAACAATAATAAACAAATATACATGACCCATGAGACTAGATGTAAAGAGCAATCTTACTGAAATTTATGAGTGTTGGACACAACAAAAAAGTGTTATACACTATAGACAAACAATGTACAAGGTGTATGTACACATTAATTGATTTAATACACATCCATTAAGTACAATTAATGATAAATTATGTATATCAAAATAACAGAATGATGACATGGTGTGTTAAAGCCATCTAATATAAATATATGAAGCACAATTAGTGGAAACAAAGCTGCACTAAAGGTGTAAAAATAGTTAAGGTACAACCTAAACACCTAAGAAATATATTAATATGAAAAAATGTACTAGAAATAAGGAATACAAATGCAAGGACATGTAGGGATTATACGCCTAATGAGCATTTGACAAAAAGTGTAAATATTTTAGTATTTAGAAATAATTATAAAGAGAAATGGACTCTAAACAATTAGAATAAGCATTAAAATTAGAATATATCATAATAAAGTGGAAAGGACTTAAATGTGATTAAGAACCACGAAAAGTGAATTATCAAGAAGTGACGTAGGTTAATTTTGGACGTATTTATAGCTTGAGTGGACTCTAATTAATGAGCAAAGCGTCCGCAAGATGATGATACCATGCACGTCTTAATTCATAAAATATTAAGAAAGATATAAACAATTGAAAATTTTCCTTCAATTCCAAAAAGAATTGAATGCGTCATAGCATACTCATGAACCCAAAGACCGATGCTAAGAAATAAAATTTTTGACTTTATTAAGGCATATGGGGTCGAGATTATCAAATTCTCAACCAATAGGAAGAGCTGATTTCTAGAGACGCCGACAGCAACTTCGAAGGAAAGCATTAATAGTTCTTGGACCATCAGAGTGAACGGAACGTATGTTCGTCGAGAACAGACTTTCAAAAATTGTGCGCGCCCTCCAGTATAAACGAGCGAAGCTAACCTCACTAAAGTTACTTAACCCCTTACGAGTGAAGTGCGACGAGTGAAGTGTAATACCAATCCATCCATCGCCAGTGTATAATAAAGGCGATGATGAGTGGGAAACTAAGGGAGTACTTATTATTAACAATTTTTTAATGCAAAACTAATGTTTACCAACAAAAGTTTTCTCGTTGGTACTACTTTAGCCAAGTACAATCGTACATGGTTAAACTAGTTTATGAATGTTAAGTAACCAGTATTTGAATAAAAGTTCTCGATCTTATTAATTTAAACAAGATATTATTAATTTTTAGAAGGAAATGACAAATGAATATAATATTATAATGAATATCGATGTAAAAAAAATCGAATATAGATGCTAACTTGATTACTATTAATACGAAATCAGATCATTTATCGAAAATTAACAGAGAACAGTCAGTACAGTTAATGAACAAAATACTTATCAATAATAAATATTATGTATAGTTTTAAGATTTTAAATGCCATCAATTGAATATTTTATTAAATCACTTTGAGTAATAGGCAATCTAACCTATATGGTACGAAAGTTGAATAACCATACTAAGCCAGGTTTCAAATTTATAATCACTTGAATATACTCAGTTAATAAGAATTTATGACTTAATTAGAATACATTTTATTATTAATACGTATCCAAGTAATATTATTTTGACACACAGCATTTGTAATCGTGTCATACACATCACTACCTAACTGGTAATTTGACACCAGTGGTACCATAATACGATAATTTCCAATATCGTAATCAAACTTGTTTTCTTGAATTTGAAATACTCTCTATTATGTATTATTGTTATATTTCAGCATTTTTGTACCTTGTATCATGTTAACTAAAAGAACACACGAATTTTGGTAATTGTAAAACAAACTAACCAAACTAGGTTAAAAGTTATGCGATATACGATAATCAGTGTTACCAGCGCTGAGCAGTAAGATTCTCAATACCTATTTCAATTGTTTTTGATGATTATTAATTGTTTAAAAGGATACTAATTTCAAATTAACTTATTGTTAATAAAATAATAATTTACTTACCTTGAATCAGTTTCTTTATTTCAAAGTAGGCGAAAGAAAAAATTATTTACAGAACAATTATTTTCAAAGTAGCAGTACGACAAAATAGCGGCCAATATTCGAATTTTTAAAGCAGTATCGAATATACAGAATCAGATTATTTACTGTACATACACAACTACACCTGTGACATATTATAAACTGTGTTGTGACATTTCAGTGTATTACAGGGCCTATTTTGGAAGACTGACAACAATCACCATTGGTAAGTGAAACGGTAAATCTACCAGTGCCTCAAGAGAATTTCAACATTCCTTTTTCAAACAAACAATTTGAACTTTACTTTGAACAAACCTAATTATAAATTAAACACAAATTAAACATTTTAACAAGCACTAAACATCTTACTACAACGTGACGAACCCAACGCGGGCTTGAAGAATTTGAACATAACTAAACAACATCTAATCAGTCTATTAAGTTATATTACAATGTACAGGGTTACTATAAACTAAAGCTAATTAAGTCTAAAAAGACATTTTAATAACATAACCTAAACACTGAACTGTTTTACACTATTAATGTAATCCTTTTAAGGAAAATTGTAACTATTTCTAATCACATGTATTTTGGTACTTTCCCTATAAAAACTGTTATTATATCGTAGCCAAAAGGACCCAACTAAACACATTATATTTGTATTTTATTCATTAAATATAAAATATGAAATATTTATGCCCTGAGGTATAAGAGTTACTGCTGCCACTCTGAGCATATTAAAATACAGCTGGACCAACTTTGTTAAGAATTATATTCGACATATAAAACAAGTTAAACAGAAAAATGTTTATTCGTTCCTTTATTTCATGAATACGAAATGGGTATGGTGTACTAAACAAGATATCTGGTACTGTGAATTGACTTCAGTAATTAGATTAAGTTGGCAACACTCATCGTTTGAAAGTCATGGCAGATTTTTAAAATCTGTTTTGATGAGCACAAGTTATCACATTCATTGCTGAAAGAGAAGATTAAAAGAGATTTAATTACAGCTGATAAAGAAACCATATATTATTACAATTTTTTTTTATAAAAATTTATAATTGATATTTTACAAATAAATTTTACTTGCATCCGGCGATTGCAAATTGGCGCTCAACAAACATTCCCCTGAACAAATACTCATCCTTTTGAAACATTAACAAAGTATACACAAATAATAACCAAGTTAAACAAGGTACAAATTCCGATAAATAACCCGTAGATTCGATTCCGGATGTTACAAATTGGCGATCCCAACAGTGAGGCTAAATAACATACAATTAAGAAAGTAAGATTATTAATGTCATTACAGAATTGACGCCAATAACGTGAGGCTGTAAAATATACGAGTAACATTAATTACACGTTACAGAATTGGAGCCCAACTAGTGAGGCTAGAAATAGAATAGCTTTGTATTCTTATTGTGAGTTTACAGTGATTTGTACTCTAGTGGCGGCTACGATTAACCACAGAGATGTCAAGGAGAAGAGCAACGTCACGGAAACGTATGGAAGAAGAAGAGATAGAGTTAAATATAGAAGATAAGGAAGCAACCACAGTTGAAGAAGTAGAAGTAATGTTAAGAGATACCGCAGTAACAGAGAATGAAGAAATAGAAAAGGTGGTAAGGGATGCCCAAGGGGACCAACCAGATAAACTCACACAAGAAGAACAAAAGAGGACTGAAGAAGAAATGAGATTAGAAAGATTAATGGAAATGTTTCAACAGATGGACAAGAAAATGGACAGTAACAGTGAAACACTTAACAGGAAAATGGACAGTAACCAAGAAGAGTTGAAACAAATGAGAGTAGATAATGAAACCTTATTAAAAAAAACTAATAAGGAATTAAAGAAACAAATGAGGGAAGATCATGAGGAATTAAATAAAAAAATTGAAAGTAATAATGAAACATTACAACAACAGTTGAAGGAGGAAATTAGACAAAGTAATGAAGAGTTAAAAGGACTGTTGAAGGAAGAGAGTGATAAAAATAAAGAGGAATTAAAACAGCAGTTAGAAGAGTATAAAGAAGAAATAAGGAATAGAATTACTGAAACTAACCAGAATGTTGAGAAAACCGAGGAAAATTTAAGTCAATTGCGTGAAGAGTTGATAAACAAAATAGATGAAGTGGAAGATAACAGTAAAACTAGTATTGTTATACTTCACAAAGATACTCAGGAGCAATTAGAGATACTACTGAGCCGCTCATCACCCATGACGTCACAACCATTTTAAACTTTCCAAAACTGACAACCGAAAAATAAATGTCAAAAAACCACAACTTACCTTGATGACCGGCTCACCATTTCACTGAACTAGGAGAGGCCTCCTAGTGGAAGAATATCCACATGCTAGGTCCATTGGGGAATTGGACGAATGAGGTGACCTCAATTTTACAATTTCAAAAATTAACAAGTTTATTGAGGCTATCTTTTTTTTTCTTTTGTGACAATGAACTTTCATACAAAAAACACAGGCTGTAAGTTATTCCATTAGAATTATGGAAAATGTGTAAATATTTAAAAACTGTGACAGGGTATTCAAAATTTAAAATGTAAAAGTATTCAATATTCAATATTCAAGAAATATTCCATGCAAACCATAAAAAATATATATATCATTTAAAATCTCTTACATGGCATACTATACAAAATATATAAAATATTTAAAATTTCTCACAGGGCATACTGATCACCATTAACATGCAGCTTTCAATAATATAAACAACTTTCTAAACCCTGTCACAAGCAATTCTATCGTACAACCTCCGTAAAACCACAACAATTTAAACAATTATAAAAGTAATAGAATAACAGTCTCCAATAGATTTTTGCAAATAGTTTTAACAGGTTCACAGTTTTAAAAATATATTACACCTTTCAACATATTCATTAAAAATAAATAAATTTTACTGAATAAAGTATATATCAACAATTCATAATAATTTAAATATTATAAAAATCACAATGTTTGTTTAGTGTAAAACTCCCAAGTTTTCTTCTTTCTTTTTTTTTTTTCTTTGTGTATGGACTTTTATTTTTATGAAACAATATCATTATTCATTGAGATGTAATGGTATTATAAATCTATGCCATATTATAAATCTGTGGCAACACAGGAATTACTGTTATAGCACAAGGGAATGTGTTGTTACAGCAGTAGGTGGATTGAAACTCTTTTCACAAGCAGATTTACACCTTCCGATTAAAACAGCCACCAATGTAAGTTCCACACAGATTACAAGGAAAAACTGTACTCAATATTGCATGCGTATGTGGACAACAAGACAATTACATGCACACACGAAATAAGAGCATTTAAGTAACTCAGCTGAATTTTGCCCCACTAGGCCAAATGAACACCTTGCCCAATAACTAACACATTTTCTTAAGTTTTATTTTGTGTTTTTTTTTTGTTTTCTCTTTTTTTTGTAGGAAAAAAAAGTTCTTTCTCTTTTTGTAGTGTTAAAAAATCAGCCAGACCCCCACTCGACCCATAAAGTCCCAGGGCAAAATATAATAAATTTTATTTCTCCATACCTGTTCATAGTGCGTGCATAATCACGCGTGCTGTGTCCCTCAATACTTACACACGTATATCACACAACTTAACATCCCGGTCTTTACATGATCACGGACGCCGGCCCCCAGGGAGCCCCTGGCACACTTTACCTTTAGCCTGACATGATCAATTAAAAAAAAACGCCGGCATAAAAAAAACCCACAAAACTTTTCAGCTCTCTACAACTGAGACCAACACGTGGTCGTCAAACGCTCCTGATGAGAACAGCTGACCGGAACCAACCCATCGAGTCAAAAACGCAACTCTCCACTCAACGAAAAGAAAACCATAGGCCAACCACTACGTGAGTCCGAAACAAACTCACTCCACAGCTCACAGATTTCCCAAAGGCGCCTACAAATCACGATGAAGTTCAGCAGACTCCCTCTAGCAGAAGGAACGAAAGATACCGTAGTTCGAAGTTACCGTAACGTCTCCTAGATGGGGTAAGATTCGAAATAACAAACAGTCGCCGTAACGTCTCACAGATAGCGAAGTGAACCTGTCCGAGGCGAACTACCCAAATGCATGAAAATATCGCCCGGAATCCGTATAACCACTACTTGCCGTACACCTAGGTACGGCACACTACAAAATAAGGTAGGGGAACAATACTATCAGGCAGAAACCAAGATAATACAGGTACAAAATCAAGTTAGCAACAACAGGGAGAAAATAGAGGAAATTCAACAGAAGGTTATAAACAAACTTAAGGAAGAGATAGAGGTACTGAAACTTAGACCAATAAACTATATTATATACCTACACTAATCGGAGAAAATAAAGAAGTGATAAATTTCAAAGAATATCGTCAGAACCCTCTAGAATTTCTGGAAAGGCTAGAAGAAGGTTTAAATAAGACCAAAGAAAGTCGTTGGCAAATAATAAAGAATCTTCTTGATGATAGTTTTAAAAATATTAATGATAACTGGTGGAAGGCAGTAAGAAATGAAATTTTTAAAATAAAGTATTGGTCTGAGTCCATCCAAAATATAGTTAGAGACAATTTGAGCATTGGCAGGTATGATGCTGGAAGAGGACAGACAATGACTGCTTATTTTCTGGGTGAAGTCTGGGTGGCTCGACATTTACAACCAAAAATCCCTGAGGAGTGTCTAATAGCCAAAGTGTCATATCATTTTGGAGAAGACATTGTACGGGCTCGTCGGTGTGGACAAATAAAAACTATTGGAGAGATGGAGGCTCTCTTAGAAGGTTTTGGGAGGGAAAATTATTATTACAGGAGTCGAAGAAGAACTGAGGATTGGAATGATAGGAACAAGGAACAACCACACGACAATCGACAGCCAATAAACCACGTACGGACGGATGGATATAATAGAAATCCGAATAACAGGCGATTTCAAGGAAGACGTCATGACTTTAATCATGAACCAAATTATGATAGACGAGATGGGAGAAACAACGATAACAGACGACAATGGAATGATAACGGTGAATAATATCGAATGTCCAGAAGTGGGGATAGAAATATAGACATACACTCTGGAAATCCACCAAATAACAATCAGGGAACCAGTAACCCCCAAGTAAACTATATAATGGCGGAGGAGGTTGATTCGAGGAAAAACGATGAACAGCGACAAAGAAAGGTGGACAAACGAGTTAACCGTCGGAAAAACCAAGGACATGATCCTGGTCCCAGTAATAAAGATGAAAGACGGTATACTTATGACAACATTGAAATGTATGGGAGTGATCCACAATGGGGCAATCCCATAGCAAGATTTGTAGACGAGTTTAACAGACAAAATCCACGGGAAAAACGTAATAGTGGGGCAATCCGGATTGTGGATGATACCGAAAATGGTTAAACGGATTCAACACAAACTATTAAGAAGAAAACCCCAACATTCTAAAAAAGTAAGAACATCTTACCATATGTTTCAGAAAAAATTATTTTGAATCTATTAAGAAGAAAACCCGAAAATTCTAAACAAAAGTAAGATCATCTTACAGGATACTTCAGAAGAATTTTTTTGAATTAATTAACAAAAAGAAGATAACAGTTATTAATGATAATAAGGTAATAATAATGAAAAAGTAAGTACTTAAAACAAATAAAATAAATACTGAACTTGCAGAACAAAAAAAATTGATGTTTATAAATAAACAGAATAACAATAACTATAGTTGTAACTGCTGAAAAGGGGTATTGGAAAAGAAGATGAATAAAATAGTGGCAAATGAATTAATTAACGACGAAATGAAATTAAATAGAATAAGAAAAATATATGCAAAGGATATTACCAAAACTGGAAAGAAGCTACATGAAAGTAAGGGAACTGCTGGGATGCATTTTATAATAATGAGAAGAGGTAAGAAGGCAATATGATTCTGAGGGGATATTTAAAGTAACGCAAGAGTTACTATTATTTTTGTAGAGTGTAGAGAGCTAAGGCGCCACTCAAAAGTTATTATTATGGGCAGGGGTCAACGAGCACTGTACCATGCACGGGGTGAATGGTCGGGTGAGGATTAGGTTAGAATAGTGCCACTCACAGCCGATATGCATTCACCGTGCCATTTAAAGTTAGGGAGGAATTGATGAACCCAATAAAGGAATCCACAGGAACAAAAGAAATCCCAGAGAAAAGAAGACATCAGTTGGTAACCACTTATTTAAAGGAAATGAAGAAAAATAATATATTTTATAGATTCGCCCGAGAAGAAAAACAAGTTGTTAGTAAATGATTATATAATAACACAACTCATCAACACCCAATACCTGAAGCAATAATAAAGAAGAGAAGGAAAATAATATTTAAGATACAATGTAATAGAAAAGGTGTTATTAAAAAGCAGGCATTTTACAAGTTCTACGAAAGCAATAGCAAAGATGATTAAAGAAAATTGAGAGAAGTACCTGTGACATAAATCAGCTTATTTGAGCAATCTACTTATTACTAAAATAACCTGTTTTCTGGGGGGGGGGTATTATGTTACATGACATTTTTACCATGCCCTGGTAACATAAATATACTTTAATTATATTAATAAAGAATACCAAGAAACATAAGATTTTTAAGAAAGACTTGATTGAACATGGTTTATTTTAATTGTTTAACGTATGTTGTGTTTATCATAGTTAAAATGATGTCAATGATGATAAGTAAGAAGGACACTGTTAATGAACTTACTTATGGAATTTTGTTTTATTTGCGCAGACTGTAAATTTATAAATACAGTCAGTTAAGTGGAATTATAATATATTACTAATAGTCATTAGTAATTAGTTTGGGTCACCTTAATTAATATTATATATGATAGTGTTAATGACACCAATGTTTTCTTAACAAGAAAGTACCAAAATAATAGTCACAGAATTTTGTAAAACTAGGCATATTGTGCCGTACGTAGGTGTACGGCAAATAGCGGTTCTAAGGATTCCGGGCGTTATTTTCTTGCATCTGGGGAGTTCGCTTTGGACAGGTTCTCTTCGCTATCTATGAGACGTTACGGCGACTGTTTGTTACCCTCCCGCCATCTAGTAGACGTCGCTGTAACTTCGGACTAGGGTATCTTCCTTTCCCGCTGCTAGAGTGAGCCTGCTGTATTCCGTTGTGGGTTGTAGAGCGCCTTTGGAACTCGGCCAGCTGTAGTTATCAGCTGTGGAGTTTTGTCTTGACTCGAGTTTGGGGTTGATGTCAGCTGTTCTATTCGGGAGCTGTTCACCACGTGTTGGTCTCAATTGTTGAGTGCTGAAAAGTTTCGTGGTTTTCTTTTTTTTTATGCCGGCGTTGAGTGAAACCATTATGTCAGGCTAAGGGAAAAGCGTGCTAGGGGTCCTCGGGGGGGGGGCCGGCGGCCGTGAATCTGGGAAGACCAAGATGTGAATTATGTGATAGATTGTGTGAGTAGTGAACAGGTATTGTGATGTGAGGTATTGATGCACCATGAACAGGTATGGAAAAATAAAATTATTAAATTTTGCCCTGGGACTTTGTGGGTCGGGTCTGGCTGATTTCTCTAACACTACAAAAAAAAAGAGAGGGGACAATAGTTTCTTAATACTGGAGTTTTGTCACTTCTTGGTACTCTTGTAATATCATGTACTATTGAAACATGCCGGTTTTTGCAGAACTTGAGTAACTTCGCATGTTTCTCTCTAATGATGAGTAGCTTCGCCGCTGTTTGCGGTGACCGTGTATTCTATGGACAAAACTTTTCTTACCTACACAAAAAAAAAAAACAAAAACAAAAAAAAAACTTAAGAAAATGTGTTGGGAATCGGCCGGGGCGTTCATTTGGCCTAGTGAAGCAAAATTCCTTAATTGCTCTTTGAATGACTCAGGGTGATATTTGTCTTGTGTTGAATTGCCAGAGCATGTAATGGCCAGTACATCTTTTACTATAGTCTGTGTGGAACTTGTATTGTGGCTGCCTTTTTATTGGAACTTGTAGATCTGGTTGGGAAAAGAGTTGCAGTCTACCTCCAGTTGTAACAATGCCTTACCTTGTGATAAAACAGTAATTCAGAAGCATCCAACCTATTAAATAAAATGTCTGAACTGTTCTACAAGAGGAAATTTTCTCTCTTTATGTATTTATAATGTTTGTAGAGATATATGTAACTGATTATCTGATGTTTTTTATATAATTGTGCACTCTGAAATCTGTAAGCCTTGGGGCTACACCAGTTTATACAGGTTTATGGCAGGGGGGAGCACATGCACTTGTGAGTTCCACACAAGTATATATTATCTATCTCATTTTGCATGTTACTTTATTGATTAGATGAGTCTTCTTTCTAGTGTTTGAGTTAGATTTCAGAGGGCGCATGTTGTTGGGTAATGTAATTGTTTGGATTGTTGTGGCTGTAATGCTTGTTAAAGGTTTTATAAATTTTGTATAGTGTTCAGTATGGCCTGTAAGAGTTCTTTAAATGTTTTATATATTTTGCATAGTTTTCAGTATGGCCTGTCAGAGATTTTAAATGTTTTATATATTTTGCATAGTTTTCAGTATGGCATGTCAGAGATTTTAAATGTTTTATATATTTTATAGAATTTCAGTAGGCTATGTAAGGTTTTTTAAATGTGATATATATTTTATATACTTTTCATGGAATTTGTCTTAAATATTAAATTTGAATGTTTTGAAAATTTTAGATTCTGGTTACCCTGTCATGGATTTTGAATATTCACATATTTTCTATAATTCTGATAGAATACCTTCTGTCTGGACACTATGAATCATTTTCAGAAAACATGTAATATTTTGTAGATGTTTTACAGATTTATATATTTCTCATGAAATAATTTTACATATTAAATTTTGAATATTTTTGAAATTTTAAATTGGAGTGTCATGTAATATAGTGAATATTTCACCTACTTATAGATTTTAATGGAATAACCTCACAACCTGATTTTATGAGATTTCATTGTAACAAAACACTATATGATAGCCTCAATAAACTTGTGTTAATTTTTGAAGTTTTAAAACTGAGGTCACCTCATTCCTCCAATTACCCAAAGGTTATCCAGCATGCGGATATTCTTCCACTAGGAGGCCTCTCCTAGTTCAGTGAAATGGTGAGCCGGTCATCAAGGTAAGTTGTGGTTTTTTGAAATTTATTTTTCGGTTGTCAGTTTTGGAAAGTTTAAAAATTGTTGTGACGTCATGGGTGATGAGCGGCTTACAAATGGTAGCAGAGCGTGGTTGGACGTAGTCCTGGCCACCTCAGAAACGAAAATTGGAAATGGATGAGGTGACCTCCATATTTTAGTGGGATATGTTATGTTAAGTATGTGATGTTTATCAGTGTTGTAAATCTTGGTCTTTGGGTGCGGTTGCCGGGCCGGGACCCCTAGGGGGGGTTGAGCACAGCCTGGCGATTTCTGATGGTTTTGGGGGTTCTTAAGTGTTTATCTGTTTGTTTATGTTCTTGTGTGGTCATTGTTGTCTTGGTTGTCCTATCGCACTTCATCTTGGTCTTCATTGTTGGTCCGGTGCCGGGTCGGGGACCCTGAGGCACCTTGATTGTCAGCTCTTGTTGAATTCAGTTTCTTGTTGTTGGATACTATGGCGGAGCAGGTGCAGAGTAGGAGTCGTGAAGGCCGCGGTCTGGTGCCCGAATATTTCACAAAGGACGAACTCCTTTTCGAGATACGTTTGCGGGGTGGGGTTCCCCAGAGGGACGTGGCGTCCTTGCGGCGTCAACTGCGGGAACTGCTGGTGGGTGACGCTCCCATCCGGAGGGTCGAAATCGAGGATTTGGAGGAGGAGCTGGCCGTGTGTGAGGACAAGTGGACCGAGTTCTCCACCCTGATGGAGGACTCGGAATATATGGGGAGTTCCACCCGTGTTTGGCAGCGGGTGACCCAAAGGATGCACCACTTGTCCGCCCGCCTGAGTAATTTGCTTTTGCAGGATGATCTGGAGGAGGAGGGTAGGCGGACGGCGTCGGCCCTCCAGTCAAAGATTGGTCTACCTGGGGAGGCTCCCGTAAGCCCTAGTAACCTGAAGGAGATACCCATGCGCCAGACCGTGGCCCCTGAGCGGGTGGGTCTCCTAGGGGAGCCTTGTAGCGCTCTGGTGGAGGAACGTCCGTCTATTTCGGTGGGCAGTCGCCCCCAGGGATTTCAGGGGGAGCATGTGGAAGTGCCTCGAGGGTTGGGTACTGCACCTGCTAGTGTTAAGTATGAATCGTTGCCGAACCCCATTTATAACCTCCTCCGTCGGCTTCCAGTGGTCGACGGTTTGGACCCTGACCAGCTTGTCCAATTCCTTGAAGGGGTTTTCGGCATTTTTGATGTCCCTGGGGTGACCGGCGCTGCCCTGTTAAATTTGATTTACCCGTATTGTCGGGCGCCCCTGCTGGATCGTGTGGTCTGGCATCTGGGCGCGGGCGGGGATTTTGAGGCGTTCCACAAAGATGTGTTGGAACTGTTTATCCCCGGGAGGCTGCGTGACCGGATGCGGCAGCGATTTTTCTACAGAGTTCAGGGGCAAGGGGAACAGTTGAACGTATTTATAAACTCGATCAAAAGTGCTGCCCGTGTGCTGCGGGTGGATGTGTCGGAGGCTGAGGTGGTGCGGGTTATCTTGGAGGGCCTTAATCCGCAGGAGAGGTCAAGGTTGGTGTTTTTGGAGCGACCGCGCAGCTTCGCTGATCTTAGCGAGGCTTGTGTCTTCGCCCGCACCATCCAGATGAACGATGAGGCTCGCTCCGGCCGTTCCGAATTCCCTGTCCCCTGTTCCTCATCTGGTCAGCAGCGGCCTACCAGGGAGCAACGTGGTGGCAACCTTTGGAACGAGCAACGTGGTGGCCACCCTTGGAAAGAGCAACGTGGTGGCGACTCTGAGAGGCGGGAAGTCCGCTGCTATTCCTGTGGGAAGATGGGGCACTTGGCCCGGAATTGCCCCCTCAAACGATCGGGGGTCTCGCGGGAAAACCGTCCATCAAAAAACGGCCTGCGTGGGGGGGGATTGAGGGGACGCCGGTCCCTCCCCACGTTTGGTAGCGATGTCGCACCCAGGTCCCGTTATGTGCAGTTGAGACCGGGGAGGCCGATCCCAAGCCGATTCGTCCGGGTCTCTCCGTGTGTCCATTTTTGGAGCTGGAGGTCGGGAAGGGCCGGGTTAAGGCCCTGGTGGACTCCGGATTGGCACGGTGTCTTATCTCCTACCGTGTTTACCAGCAATTGGTCCGGGAGTCATTGATCCGGTCGAATACTCCTTCGTCGGTGGTATGTTGGACGGCCTCGAGGGAGGTCTTGCCGACCTCCATATTGGTGGCTTTTAAATTTAAAATAAACTATTTTTCGTGGGTTTGGGAGTTTCTCGTGGCTCCGAACTTGAGCGTGGACTGTATTGTGGGTGCGGATTTTATTATGAAAAGTAGCATGGTTCTCGATATCCAGGGGCACGTATGCTTCTTTAAGTTCAACCGTGCAGTACGCATCCCCTTTCTGGGATATCGGGATGAGGCGGGGGAAGGTCTTGAAGTACTTCAACCCCCGGCGTACATTAATACTTTAAGCCCATCTCTACAAACTGCTTTCCGTAAATTGTGTGATGAGTTCCCCGAGGTGCTGACCGCCAACCTCGGACTCACTCACAATTTGGAGTATCGGATCCGCGTGTGCGACTCCGCGGTTGTCCGTTCGCACCCGTATAAAGTCGCTCCGCCTAAGATGACCATCTTGCGTGAGAAGGTGCAGGAATTGTTGGACCAGGGGGTTATTCAACCTTCCACGTCGGCCTATGCCAGTCCAGCATTCCTGGTGCCTAAACCGGGAGGGAAGCATAGGCTGGTCATCGATTATCGAAAATTGAATCAGAATATTGAAGTTGAGTCGGTGCCCCTCCCGGACCTGCATTCGGCCTTTGACTGGTTTTCGCAGGCCCGATATTTCACCATTTTCGACCTGAATTCAGCATACCACCAGATACCCTTACACAGGGATTCTCGGCCGTTTACTGCCTTTTGCGTGCCGTGGAACTTGTACCAATACAAGAGATTCCCCATGGGACTGGCGGTTGGTGCGCAGACGTTAACCCGTCTATTAGACTCCGTGTTCCACGACATTAAATTCCAATATGTGTTTAATTATCTGGACGATCTGCTCATTTACAGCTCCACTCTTGAAGAGCACATGAACCATCTCCGTGAGGTGTTGTGTCGCTTGAGGCGCGCGGGGCTTACTGTGAATCCCGACAAGGTGAAATTTGCCCAGGAGGAAATTTCTTTCCTCGGTCACCTTGTCTATCATAAAGGGGTCACGGTTGATCCAGAGAGGACGCAGGCAATTCGGGATTTTCCTCCTCCTCGGGATGCTAAAGGGGTGGCCCGCTTCGTGGGCATGGTGAATTTTTACCGGCGGTTCATCCCGGGGGCTGCTGAGATTGCGGCTCCCCTTAATTCCTTAAGGAAAAAAGGGGCGAAATTCGTGTGGGGAGACGCCCAGCAACGTGCCTTCGAGTCCCTCAAGGAGTCCATTTTGTCGCCGCCCGTGCTTCGGATGCCCGATTTCACGAAGCCTTTCATTGTGCAATCCGACGCCAGCTCTGTGGCGATCGGGGCCGTGCTCTCTCAGGAGGTGGATGGTGCTCGGCAGCCAGTTGCATTTGTATCCAGGACCCTTACCAACCCTGAAAAGAAATCCTCGGTATACGAGTTAGAGTGTTTGGCGGTAGTCTTCGCCCTTGACAAGTTTAGGAGGTATTTGGAACACGCTGAGTTCCTATTAGAGACAGACAATCAGGCTCTCTCGTGGCTTCTGGCGCACCCCCGTCAACTGGGTAAACTAGGCCGCTGGGTGGTCAAGATCTCTTCTTTTAAGTTTCGGGCACAACATATAAGGGGGACCCAAAATGTTGTTGCCGACGCTCTGTCCCGTATGTATCACCTACCCAGTGAGGAGCCAATAAATGAACCATGCGCCGTACTCCTGGAGTTCCCCCTCGCCTTCACGGAAGTTATCCCTCATCAGCTTGATGATGAGGTGTTGGGTCCCATCATCGATAGAATCAAATCAGGCGAGATGAAGGCTCCATATCATCTGTCCAAGGGCGTCCTCTGCTGCAAGGAACGTAGAGGACGGGTCCCTAAGATAGTGCTGCCGAGCAAGCTGATACCCATGGTCTTCCAATATTATCATGATTCCCCGGTAGGAGGCCATTTGGGTGTTTCAAAGACCATCGCCGCGATCAGAAAGAACTTCATCTGGAAAGGCATGGACCGGGACATCGCCACCCGGGTGAAGTGTTGTCATCTGTGCAGTCTGAGCAAGCCTGCTCAGAACACTAAGTTGGGGTTGCTGTCTTCTGAGGTGGCTGGCAGACCGATGGAGAAGGTTTTCATCGACTACGTGGGTCCTTTCCCGCGTAGCAAAGCCGGGAATTCGTTCCTCCTTGTTTGTGTGGACGCCTTCTCCAAGTATGTCTGGCTACTTCCCTTGCGTCAGGCTAGTACTGCCAATACCATCGTAGCCCTTCAGACCAATATTTTTCAGCATTTCGGGCTTCCTTCCATCATTGTCTCAGACAATGGCCCGCAATTCATCTCGAGGCAATTCCGAAACATGTGTTTCCGGCACGGCATCCGGCATGTAACCACTTCCCCCTACCACCCGCAACCTTCCCACGCAGAGCGATTCAACCGCAATCTGAGATCCGCTCTTATCGCCTATCACGCGGAGCAGCAGAATACGTGGGACCAGAATCTCCAGTGGTTGCAGATGGCGTTCAATTCGTCCCTTCATGAAAGCCATTGTGCCGTGCCTTTTGAGGTCATGTTTGGTTTCTCCCCCGCTCATCCCCTTGGTAATTTGTGGAAACTGGAGGATCTTCTCCCGGATTCGCCTAACGAAGGGGTCGTTCACAGGTGGAAAGATGTGAGGAGAGCCCTGCTCCGATCGCACGAGCGCGTGCGGCGTCGCTATAATGCTGGGAGAGTCCCCAACCCTTTTAAGGTGGGTCAGCTGGTTTATTGCAGGAGCCACCCGCTCAGCTCTAAGGTGGAGGGTCGCGCTGCCAAGCTCTGCTATAGATGGTTGGGACCCTTCCGGATTTCTGAGTTTGTCTCGCCCGTCACTGCCAGCCTGGTGGATCCGGAGGATGGGATGAAGGTGAGGGTGGCCCATGTGTCCCATTTGAAGGCGTGTGCGCAGAGGGAGCTTCCGTGAGAGGTAAATTGGTATTGTTCACCCCAGTTAGGATTAGTTAGGGTCCTCGGGTTTGGTTTTCGGGGGGCTTAGCTGGAGGGATTGTGTTTTATGGTTTTATTTTTTAGTGTTTTATTGTTTTAGGTGGGGTTAATTGGGGTTTTAAACGTTTTATCGGTATTTTAGCTTCTCTCCTTTTCTTTCTTCTTTCTTTGCTTTAGGCCGCGGCCGCTCACACTCCCCGTACCTTCTACACACACACACACCCAGCTACACACCCACACACACCTTGTCCTTCCTTCTGGTGTCCTTTCGTTTTCCACTTTCGCCGGATTTTATCTTTTTATTGGTTTTTAGTCAGTCCCCGCTTTTCCTCCGGTGGTGGCAGTCCCAGTGTCGTCCAACCCGTTGGACTCCTTTTGTTGTGGGGGTGTGCCGTACGTAGGTGTACGGCAAATAGCGGTTCTAAGGATTCCGGGCGTTATTTTCTTGCATCTGTGGAGTTCGCTTTGGACAGGTTCTCTTCGCTATCTATGAGACGTTACGGCGACTGTTTGTTACCCTCCCGCCATCTAGTAGACGTCGCTGTAACTTCGGACTAGGGTATCTTCCTTTCCCGCTGCTAGAGTGAGCCTGCTGTATTCCGTTGTGGGTTGTAGAGCGCCTTTGGAACTCGGCCAGCTGTAGTTATCAGCTGTGGAGTTTTGTCTTGACTCGAGTTTGGGGTTGATGTCAGCTGTTCTATTCGGGAGCTGTTCACCACGTGTTGGTCTCAATTGTTGAGTGCTGAAAAGTTTCGTGGTTTTCTTTTTTTTTATGCCGGCGTTGAGTGAAACCATTATGTCAGGCTAAGGGAAAAGCGTGCTAGGGGTCCTCGGGGGGGGGGGCCGGCGGCCGTGAATCTGAGAAGACCAAGATGTGAATTATGTGATAGATTGTGTGAGTATTGAACAGGTATTGTGATGTGAGGTATTGATGCACCACGAACAGGTATGGAAAAATAAAATTATTAAATTTTGCCCTGGGACTTTGTGGGTCGGGTCTGGCTGATTTCTCTAACACTACAAAAAAAAAGAGAGGGGACAATAGTTTCTTAATACTGGAGTTTTGTCACTTCTTGGTACTCTTGTAATATCATGTACTATTGAAACATGCCGGTTTTTGCAGAACTTGAGTAACTTCGCATGTTTCTCTCTAATGATGAGTAGCTTCGCCGCTGTTTGCGGTGACCGTGTATTCTATGGACAAAACTTTTCTTACCTACACAAAAAAAAAAAACAAAAACAAAAAAAAAAACTTAAGAAAATGTGTTGGGAATCGGCCGGGGCGTTCATTTGGCCTAGTGAAGCAAAATTCCTTAATTGCTCTTTGAATGACTCAGGGTGATATTTGTCTTGTGTTGAATTGCCAGAGCATGTAATGGCCAGTACATCTTTTACTATAGTCTGTGTGGAACTTGTATTGTGGCTGCCTTTTTATTGGAACTTGTAGATCTGGTTGGGAAAAGAGTTGCAGTCTACCTCCAGTTGTAACAATGCCTTACCTTGTGATAAAACAGTAATTCAGAAGCATCCAACCTATTAAATAAAATGTCTGAACTGTTCTACAAGAGGAAATTTTCTCTCTTTATGTATTTATAATGTTTGTAGAGATATATGTAACTGATTATCTGATGTTTTTTATATAATTGTGCACTCTGAAATCTGTAAGCCTTGGGGCTACACCAGTTTATACAGGTTTATGGCAGGGGGGAGCACATGCACTTGTGAGTTCCACACAAGTATATATTATCTATCTCATTTTGCATGTTACTTTATTGATTAGATGAGTCTTCTTTCTAGTGTTTGAGTTAGATTTCAGAGGGCGCATGTTGTTGGGTAATGTAATTGTTTGGATTGTTGTGGCTGTAATGCTTGTTAAAGGTTTTATAAATTTTGTATAGTGTTCAGTATGGCCTGTAAGAGTTCTTTAAATGTTTTATATATTTTGCATAGTTTTCAGTATGGCCTGTCAGAGATTTTAAATGTTTTATATATTTTGCATAGTTTTCAGTATGGCATGTCAGAGATTTTAAATGTTTTATATATTTTATAGAATTTCAGTAGGCTATGAAAGGTTTTTTAAATGTGATATATATTTTATATACTTTTCATGGAATTTGTCTTAAATATTAAATTTGAATGTTTTGAAAATTTTAGATTCTGGTTACCCTGTCATGGATTTTGAATATTCACATATTTTCTATAATTCTGATAGAATACCTTCTGTCTGGACACTATGAATCATTTTCAGAAAACATGTAATATTTTGTAGATGTTTTACAGATTTATATATTTCTCATGAAATAATTTTACATATTAAATTTTGAATATTTTTTGAAATTTTAAATTGGAGTGTCATGTAATATAGTGAATATTTCACCTACTTATAGATTTTAATGGAATAACCTCACAACCTGATTTTATGAGATTTCATTGTAACAAAACACTATATGATAGCCTCAATAAACTTGTGTTAATTTTTGAAGTTTTAAAACTGAGGTCACCTCATTCCTCCAATTACCCAAAGGTTATCCAGCATGCGGATATTCTTCCACTAGGAGGCCTCTCCTAGTTCAGTGAAATGGTGAGCCGGTCATCAAGGTAAGTTGTGGTTTTTTGAAATTTATTTTTCGATTGTCAGTTTTGGAAAGTTTAAAAATTGTTGTGACGTCATGGGTGATGAGCGGCTTAATATTGAGCTTAGTCAGTTAAGTTATACGAATAAGAATTTCTATTAAAATAATAATGAAACAATGTCAGCTTATGTTAAAGGATTACTAAATGTGTCAAATAAATTTAAGAAAGTGAAAAGTACAAAAAGAAATAATAAATAAGTTTGGAACAAATAGAATAAAAAGTGTAAATTAATAACTCAACAAATATAGAACAGAAGATAGTCACAAGTGGTGTCAAAATGATCAGTGTTTCGTCAGAAGATCAAAGAAACCAATAAAGTGAAGATTAAAGCTCTTATAAAAAAGGTATATCCTTTTTAAGAAAATGACATTTAAGATAGTAAAAGTTTGTTTATATTATTATTATGATGTCACCAGGGTGACATAAAACTGTTACATTGGAAACCAAGGAGATAGCTGATATAGGCCTTAACAACTAATATGTTAATAAAATAGAATAGAGAGTATTATTAAAATCTGAATGAAGAAAGATTGATAAAACAACTCATAGTGACAAAAGTAAATTATAAGACATTTTATATCAGTAAATCTAAATAAAACCATTAAATAATTATCTTCATCAAGATTAAAATAGAAGAAGGAAGTGCTACAGGACTCTACAGAATTAAACCAGGATATCTCTGAAGAAATTGAATCAATTGACACAGGAAGAGAGTATTTTTGATATAAAATTAATCTGAACCAATCCCTGTTAAGCCTAGACTATTGGTTTCAAAGATATTGAGTACACTTTTCATAAAATCTATTTTTGAACTTCCACTGAGAACAATATTAATTAATAGTATTGCCATAAGCATAAAAAAACCATTGATGTATAGGGTTACTATAAACTAAAGCTAATTAAGTCTAAAAAGACATGTTAATAACATAACCTAAACACTGAACTGTTTTACACTATTAATATAATCCTGTTAAGGAACATTGTAACTATTTCTAATCACATGTATTTTGGTACTTTCCCTATAAAAACTGTTGTTATATCGTAGCCAAAAGGACCCAACTTAACACATTATATTTGTACTTTATTTTGTTTTTATATTTTATCCAAGTCACTTTTTCACAATAATTTAATTACCTTGTATCCGTCACACAACATACATACCTTGTATGTGGCTCGGCAACTACACGCGCGGTCGGACCGGTCCAACGGAGCCGAAGTTACATCGTGTTATGTGTGTGTCGTTATTGTGATTTAGTAAATATGTGCAAATGTGTTTTTATGTGTTTTATGTCGATTTTAACATTTGACGAGGATTACTGATGATGTGACACATGTCACGAAACGTGTCTATATAAAAAACGCTAGAAGGAAGTCACTGACAGATACAAGGTAATTAAATTATTATATTTGTATTTTATTCATTAAATATAAAATATGAAATATTTATGCCCTGAGGTATAAGAGTTACTGCTTCCACTCTGAGCATATTAAAATACAGCTGGTCAAACTTTGTTAAGAATTATATTTGACATTTAAAACAAGTTAAAGAATAAATAAAGGATTTGAGTTTACAAAATACAGAAAAATGTTTATTCGTTTCTTTATTTCATGAATACGAAATGGGTATGGTATACTAAACAAGATATCTGGTACTGTGAATTGACTTCAGTAATTAGATTAAGTTGGCAACACTCATCGTTTGAAAGTCATGGCAGATTTTTAAAATCTGTTTTGATGAGCACAAGTTATGACATTCATTGCTGAAAGAGAAGATTCCTAATTACAGCTGATAAAGAAACCATATATTATTAAAAATTTTTTTATAAAATTTTGTAATTGATATTTTACAAATAAATTTTATTTGCAACCGGCGATTGCAAATTGGCGCCCAACAAACATTCCCCTGAACTAATACTCATCCTTTTAAAACATTAACACTACTTACCTAAAAGTAGAAAACTAAACACAGCTGAACAATTTGAAATATACAGATATCACACACTACAACCAAGCAACATATTAAATGAACAATTACATTATAAATCACATACACTATTCGATACACTGATCCATACACACAATTCGAACCTCAGCGCCAATCCCTTCCCACCATCAACCCCCACCACACACACCTAATTCCGTAACGGTTATTCTGTAATCGACATTCAGTATACTCCCACTGAAGAAGAGGAACAGCACCTCGAAACGTTTGGGAAAGTGACAATGAATAGTAAGTTCATATGTGAAAGTTTTATATATATTATTAAATAATAAGTAAACGAAGAGGATGAATCACAAGATAATTATTAACAAAGTATACACAAATAATAACCAAGTTAAACAAGGTAAAAATTCTGATAAATAACCCGTAGATTCGATTCTGGATGTTACAAATTGGCGATCCCAACAGTGAGGCTAAATAACATACAATTAAGAAAGTACGATTATTAGTGTCATTACAGAATTGACGCAAATAACGTGAGGCTGTAAAATATACGAGTAACATTAATTACACGTTAAAAAAAACACACACACACACACACACACACACACACACACACACACACACACACACACACACACACACATATATATATGTATATATATAAATACGTTCATAACGTTATCCTACGTCTTCCGATCCCTAGTCTCCATTGGTCTCGATCTAATCAAGATTCTTCTTCCAATTCCCGGTCTCTCATAGCCCGGCTGATCCCTTCTGTCCAACTCAACCTAGTTCGTTCTCTCACTTACGACCGTATGGTGTCCATCTCAAAATTTGCTTCGGGAGTCGATTATCCGGCAAACTTTGCACATGCCCAAACCATCTTATCTGTTTTGTTTTTACGTCGTCGATAATAGAGTACTGTACCCTCTTTATCTCCCGGATTCTGACGTTACAAACTGTCCAACTACTTTGCCAATCTTGTATTTGTTATAAATTGTTTGATAATAATTACCTATTGGAAGTTCAGAAAACACTAATTCTTTTGGTGTTCCGTAATGGAAATATGGCTGTATAATTGTGAAATTAAAACAGGTGATTAGTGACTGGTATTTTCTTTTCCATTATACTATACGACGATCAAGTTAGACCGTCGTGACAATATTATATGCACTTTATAATATTTTGTAATATATCATATCAACAAACTATTACTGTGATATCATCCGTACAGTCTCTTTATCTGTATGCTAGCAACATTACTAAAACATCATTGTTTCGTTCTGTTCTACCAACACATAAGTGATTTCAAAACCATAGTGATACATTCCATCATAAAGATTTCATTACCACATCCTTTCTATTGGGATAATAATGTGCCGCTGAATCCTAGTGTTGACCAGACCGTCTTCGTCATATGCTAAAGGTCTTATTTAGACAGCCTACTCTGCTACGTCTACACTACTTCGGTGGCATAGTGTAGTAGCAATTAAGCCAAAACTTAATTTCACTTTACTCTAATTTTACATACCTGAACTTGTCATATAACTTCAACAGGTCTAACATGTGCATCTAATTTCATAATTCTCAAAGTATCATTCTTACTTTTGAGTAGATCATCAACAGATCTAAACAGAATATTTATTTGGATAAAGTATGTTAGAAAAACTGTATAATTATTGCTTATGTCTTTAGTGTGTCGGCGTACTACTACTAGACCGTTGGATAAATAAATTGTCTCTTGGGAAAAGCGCAAAATCCTAATTGGTTTCTGTTTTAAAACTAGACGGTGGATTTTAATTTTGAAAACATTAAATAAACTAAATATATTTTGCTATTGTAAGAGAGAAAAAATAAAAGAGCTTAATAATTACTACACAGCATAGTCTCAATAATGAAGTTGTTTTGTAGAGTAAGTATAATTGCTGTGTTTAACTGTTCAATTGCTAGTTTCGATTGACCTTTTAAGTCATCATACCATAATCTTAAGCATCTGTACTCTTAGGGCTGGGAATGTCTGTAATTTATCCTTCAGTGATATCTTGAATTCAGGCTTTAACTATAAATCTATTTCACGTACAATCAAAAGCTTAACATGAAGGAAAACAAAATTGGTAACTACGCGACACTGTGCAAAATTTTGTGTGTGTTCCTGCGCGCGCTTGTAAGTTAGAGGGAAAGAATGAGATTTAGAAGGCATGCCTTCAAACAAACAACTTGCTTTCGTTAATTTTCTGCTTTTAAAAAAGTTTTGAATGATTCAAGTGTATGCTGATTAAAGTGTTATCACAAAGGTAACAACTTCCTGTTCTGCGATAAGCTGTCATTTGACTCAGATAATTTTGATTAATATGTTACTCCTGAAGGTCAACAGCAATAACAAAGCACTACTGTGTGGTAAATCCATTCCACTCATGTACTGTTTATAACAATACCGTGCTTTAGGTAAAACCCAATTGTTTTTTCTCTTCACACAAAAATTACACGATAACCTCTTTGGTGCAGATATACATATATATCTCAATTCAAGTGTAAGATATCTATAGACTGTTGTAATGTTGATAAATAGGCATCGATGTAATATGCTGTATGCAATAATGAACAATCAAAATGTAGGCTACCTCTAGATAGTGACATTTATGATGAATATATAGGCCTAAATCTACGGTTTGTTTGTAGTATCGCCATCAGAAGGGTATTATTTAGAAGAATTTGAGCTAATCTCGTGTTCTTAGAGCTGTAGCTCTCTTTCCCAGAATGGTTATGTTAGTGAAATGTCATAAACCTTTTTCAGTGTTCGTGGACGCGGTGCACTCACGGCGTGATTGGAAAGCAGATTCGGTTCAATAGCACAACTCCCAAACCATTAACTTAAACTTTCATTTTAATTTTTTTTAATACATCGTGTATCTATGTTGTTGGTGATTGATATTATTTAAAATTTTAGTGATAATTACTGTGTACTGATAAATTAGTGTTAATATTTCGTACACCATTCGTTGAAGGTATCTGACCTTGGATATCGTTAGCATGGTAAAGAGATATTTTTTTTTCAGACAGGTTAGGTCGGACAATAGACTTAACCGTTGTTAGAAATTGTCACAAAACGTATCGACCACTTAACAGTCCGTGGTAGTCTTCGGATAGAAGTTATACTAATAAACTAAATGCAAACTTAAGCCTACGAGAAATTCGTTAACTAACAAGCGTGAACCGTCAAAACAAATTAATAAATCAACACAACCAAAGTTAAACACACTACATAAAAACTATATAAAAAGGACCGCTACTTACCCTCTAATTCCGCAGGAGTTAGAGGATGTAGATTCTGCTGAATTAGATTACTGGACTGGATCCAATCCAGTAATCTAATTCGGTGGAGCAGAGGGAGAAATAACGTTTATTAAAAATACGGTGTTTGTCCTAAGCGTCGTTGTCGTTTAAGACATGAAGATGGTGGAGACACCGAAAGGCCTCGTCAAGAACGAAGTATTTAGCAGTGTGGCAATAAGTAGTGACAAAGTTGTTTTTTTTAAATGGAACTTTTTTTATAGTTGTGTTAACTGTGCAGGTAGTGACGGTTTATTAAATTTTGTTTTGACGATTTCCTCTTGCTAGTGAACGAATCTCGGGTAGGCGTAATTTTGTATTTAGTGTACTAGTTTCACTTAACACCTGACGAAGACAATAGACGGTTTAGTGGTAGAACGTTGTGTATGATAAATTCTAACGATGCTTATTCTTCGATCTAACACTTCTGGCAATGTTCGAAAGTTAGGTTTAAAGATCATAGCTATTTTATTAATACTAACAATATAATATTTATTATGTCGGTAATAATAGTATTAATTATTATATTATTACTAATATTATTACTTTATTACCGTGGTAATGTTTCTATTCTTATTATAGTGCTAGTTCTCGAAGAACTTGCAACAATAGCCTACATGTTTACTAATCTCCAAAGCGATTCCAATTTTGTATAACGAAAGGGACTTAGGAATTTGATGAAAGAAACTGGGATTTCCGTTATCACATTCTGAATGAGAGGTACCTGACAATAGTACCATGGCGATATCACTACAATGAAGTTAGTAAGTTATTGGATAACAACGGTATTTGAGTCAACATGATACGGTACCTATGACATTAAGATTGCATTATTTTAATCTTGTCATTTAAAGACACAAGCAATGAGCATTTTAATCGCAGTGCGCCCAGGAAGTTTTGAAGGCCGGGTTCCAAATTATCTGTACCTTTCAAAAATATTAGTGCCTCAAATTTCTATTTGCCCGATGAAATGAACTCTGATGCTCTTGACGACTAGTTTCAAATATTTTTGAAAATACTTTACCGTTTTCATAGTTATGCTATTTATCACCTTTGAGTTAAAATTGTGGATCTAATACGTCGACTAAAAAACAGAACGCCGTAAACTTTACAAAATATTACTATTTACAAATCCCTGCCCCGTTTCCCATCAAATGTGTTTGCTGGAAGTTGTTAAAATCTTAAACGGTAAGAGGGAGTTTATTATCGATGAAACTGCAGAAACGCATGGACACGAAATGTTAAGTTGGCCTCTCTACCATACCACTCGTGGATTAATTGCTAAGACGTAAAGCCATTTCATCAAAAAATTCTAGTGTATATCAAATTTTGCGGGAGGTGGTAGAAATCATATTTAATTCAGGTGTGCGAAATACACTATGTTAATAGAAATACAGTATTTTCGATTTGAAAATGCATTTTACATTTGAGTGCAGTTTAAGGTATGTGATGGCCTTTAAACATTATTTTTGTTATTTAAATAGTAGGCTTGTTTTATATAATTAATTTTATTTTTCACCAACCATAAATTTAAGATATTTTTTGTTTTTATTTTTGATATTTATTACCAATTTAATGTAAAAAAAAATTCAACAGTGTTCACTATGTATTGTCAGGTATGTAGGAAATAAACGTGCCTGCGGGACGCGTGTTTGTGCATTTATTTATGTCTTTAAACAGGGAAAAGTGTTTATTAGTATAAAATTGATTATTAACATGTGGACACAGATGCAATAATATTTCTTATCCTAAATAAGGTACAATACAAATCTTTGGTTCTATGTAATCTTAGGCAAGTAAGACCGAACAAAAAGCAGAACACATTACATACAAGTGATTACATATACATATTTCAATTAGAACTAAAACTACTGACAGATATTTTAACGTACTTACTGTTAAAACTAATCATATGTAGTCATATGTAGGCTATTGACGTTTGTCTAGCAAGGAAATTTTTTTCTAGTCATTAAGATTGATTGTTCAATGTCAATGTTACGACAAGTACAAGGATGTGTATATCTGAGAAAGTGCTGTAATCATTACATTTTCATTATTTGTACATAAAAAAAAAATCTTAAATACTTTATAAATTTTTCTGTGTCGCACTTAGATACTAGAGAGAGAGAGAGAGAGAGAGAGAGAGAGAGAGAGAGAGAGAGAGAGAGAGAGAGAGAGAGAGAGAGAGAGAGAGAGAGAGAGAGAGAGAGAGAGAGAGAGAGAGAGAGAGAGACAGACAGACAGGCAGACAGACAGAACTAAATAGAACAAAGATGAAGAGACCAATTGAGAATTGAGAATTAGATGTCGTTGTGGACGTGTATTCGTATAATATGGTATAGTTTATCAACACTTCATATTAATTTTAAAAATTTACATGGAATAAAATTAATTATATAAACATTCACTGAATTTCTACAAAATGCAACAAATTATATTACATTGGAAAGAAAATTTTTAGCGGATCTTTTTAATTGTACTTATGAACAAAATTCGTTAAGCCTTCCGTAGAAAGCATAAGTCTTTCTTTGCCTGACAAAGAAAGCCAAGAATTAAACTGTTTGACTTTAATAATAATTTAAACAATATTGGACTTCTGAACGAGGATGACGCTAAATATCTATTTCGCAGTGCGAAGTAATATAAGTTCAGAAGACAAAAGAAGACGGTTAAGAAATTCGTTGTGCACCAATTCCCTGACACTAAGTTGTCAGAAGGTACGAATAACAACTAACACTGTGTATTACAAAAATAAGAAGTAAAAACAATAGAGACAGTCAGTAATGTATTTTAACATAATTTTTACAGTACACTATTTACAAAATTATTTCGGACGGTGATTAAACTGCAACATACGGCAAACGTTCCTTCAGGAAAATGTAAAATAATATTGAACGCAAAGGTAATGTGGGAATCAAATAAGTAAGGCTATGAATTTACCATCATATATTTGTATAACATTTAATAAATTTAATAAAAATTGTTGTGAACAAAAACTTAAATATTTAACTAATAGGTTTCATTTTAAATCAATCATGTTATATGTAATATGAAACAAATTATACCACTTTTAATTCTAAATACTACACTGGTAAAGCTATTACTCAATGCGGGGCTATTAGGCCGTAGTCTAAATCTGTTAATCTGTTAATGCTGTTCTGATTAACAGTATTAGACCACGGTCTAATAGCCGGCAATGAGTTAACGCAGTTAGCGTTAGCCACACATTAACACAAAGCTAAAAATTAGTTCCTCCCCCTTACTAACGTTGAAACAGAAGGAAATACCTAGACGTCGATCCCAAGTGGCGCAAATCATAACAAAATTTTCAACAAAATTCGTACAACAATCGTCATTTTTTACTACGCACAAATTTACGACAGCTTGTTTAAATTTCGTTTTAAACATAACCTAACATTATCCACTATCAATATGAATGAGAAGAATGTAGTGGTAGACGTATAATAAAAAATATAATAATAATAGGAAAATGTAACGAATAGTAATTCCGCAAACAGGTAGAAGTGTGTTTTAGTATACTAAATAAAAATATCGCCTAAAATTTACGAATTTTAACAAAAAAATTATAAACTTCGTCACTCTAGTAATACCATGAAATTACCAGCTAAATTTTCCTACAGCTTTATTTTATATTGCATTTACTAATTAAGTGCTTACCTGCAAAGCTGAGAATAAGTTGGCACATCACAGCACGTCCTTTTCTGTTCGCGGCTTATATTCAACTGGAGCTGCTCAATTACATAACACACCGCTACATACAAAACGAATTTTGAAACGTTATGTGCAAACGTTACAGATAGTGATAAATTTTATCGTTCGTGCCTTGTATAAGGAAACAAGACGTTCACTTTCACAATATCACTGAATTTAAGTGGAATTTCTTTTTCGTCTGTTGTATCCGTTGGTTTCTGCTAGATATTTTATTATGTTTAGTTCATCTCTGCAGTCTTTTTCAACTAGTGTGATGTTGTTTAGTCTGTGTACCATGGTTCTGAAGGCAGCTAGTTTGTGTTGTATCGGATGATTGGAGGAGTTGTCTAATTCGTGCATTTATTGTCAAAAAACTTCTAACTCACAATCTGAAATGCGTACTGTCATAAGCGTTGGCCAATGACTCGAATTTTAGGAACTGTATAGCCTTACGTATTGGTTGTATTTACTACTATAATATTTAAAAATTAAATCTACATTATTTTGATAACATATTTAGGAAACAAATATGAATTTTAGGACTATGTATTGCAGTTTACATGTGTTAATGCATTTTAATTTTGAATACGTTACTTGCTAAAACATTTGCACCAAGCCTCTTATTATATAATATATTTGGAAACGTCAGTTCGTGTATACGAGGTTGTAGTTTTTTTAGTTTTTTGTTAAGATACTTATGATGTTTCTAGGTGAGCGTTTCCATTTTTATTTCCATTGGGAAGAGGATGTATATGGATACTTTGTTAAACCGTAGTGGAGAAATTTCTCGTCTTGTACTGCAGCGAGACACCGCTTCTGAGATTGACGGGTCTCTAAGAGGCGTCTTCGGGGTAGCAAACTTACAAACCTTCACAACAGTAACACGTACGATCTACTACGCGGACAAAACTCTAATCTACGACGTGTGCTTCAGACTGCCATATTTACCCAGAAAATGGTGAAAGGCAACATTAATGATCCCGAAGGAAACAATGGTCGCGCGTGTGTAGTTGTTTTCTGGGAGATAGAATTGTTCCCCGAGGAAGCGTAGGAGGCTCCCTCTTTTTCTAAATTGTTTTCGACTAACTACATTCTTACAGACCTATACAGCGATCGGACTATTCCGACCGATTCACCGGGTTTCACATCCGACCGTAACGAAGGTTGAGCCATTGCACGCGGCAGTCTCTATATGTTCGTGTGGTTAGAAAATATCAATAAAGAGCCCAAGAATGCCTAAGTGCTATTCTATCATTCCGAAATGAACCACATGGGCGTTTACGAATAGAAAGAACGCATTGCTCTACGACTCAGTGACCCAGTGTCTACCTCGATCGTCGGCACTCCTGCCGTACCCTCTCCCAGATTGTTACGCAGCGAGCGTCCTCTCGTTTGGGCCAGCCGTATCCAAAACTTGATAAAGCATTTACAATGAAGGCTATCACGGCCGTTGTCAACGTAACTAAAACTAATAAGTATCGGTCCGTTGGGCCGTTGTCGATTGCTTAAAGATTCATCTCTAAACGATTCGGTCGCTCCGTTAGAGGCCATCAATAGTAGGAAAAATAAAGGAAGACAACTTTGGCAAAGTTGTCAGGTTGAACGCATCTCAAAGTTGAGGAATAAGCAAACCCCTCTTACAGTGCGCTCGGCCCGTCATCATTTTTTATTTCTTTTTCCTACTGAAAATGGTTTTCGGAAATGTTGGCGAAACGTTTAGAGATAAACATTTAAGCAGTCGACAACGACTCAACTGTCCGGCACATAACACTTTCAGTAATTTGACAAACCGTTAATGAACCTGAAACAACGTTAGACGAGATGTTGACACGCAATTTTAACAAGTCGTCACCAGCGCTGTAATACATTGTCGCCTTATTGAGAGATGGTTATGGCTAGGGCCAAAGGCCTTCACCACTTCCGTTTCGCTTGCCGACAAGCGGACATGGTTTCCGATTTTTGGAGAATACCATGGAACGTCTTGCTCGAAAGTATTACGTAGGTCCAGAGGAAGAATACAACCGCCCCCAATCAATTCCGTAAGTACAGGAGCCTAATATATAAATAGCTGTGGAAATCTACATGATCTCTCTTACCCTCCCCTTCATTCACTCACCCCTCCCACCACCTTAATCTCTTACTCCTACATATACATTAATTTTACATCTCACGTTTTTACCTAATGCCCTCTATTTTAGGTGGGATCATTGTTATGTTTAAAACGATAGAAAATTACGGATACGCAAGTTATATTTTATACATCGTGTGATTAGTTCAAACGTTATCGCAAGCCGTATCCAAAACTTGATAAAGCATTTACAATGAAGGCTATCACGGCCGTTGTCAACGTAACTAAAACTAATAAGTATCGGTCCGTTGGGCCGTTGTCGATTTCTTAAAGATTCATCTCTAAACGATTCGGTTGCTCCTCCAGAGGCCATCAATAGTAGGAAAAATAAAGGGAGACAACTTTGGCAAAGTTGTCAGGTTGAACGCATCTCAAAGTTGAGGAATAAGCAAACCCCCCTTACAGTGCGTTCGGCCCGTCATCATTTTTTATTTCTTTTTCCTACTGAAAATGGTTTTTGGAAATGTTGGCGAAACGTTTAGAGATAAACATTTAAGCAGTCGACAACGACTCAACTGTCCGGCACATAACACTTTCAGTAATTTGACAAACCGTTAATGAACCTGAAACAAAGTTAGACGAGATGTTGACACGCAATTTTAACAAGTCGTCACCAGCGCTGTAATACATTGTCGCCTTATTGAGAGATGGTTATGGCTAGGGCCAAAGGCCTTCACCACTTCCGTTTCGTTTGCCGACAAGCGGACATGGTTTCCGATTTTTGGAGAATACCATGGAACGTCTTGCTCGAAAGTATTACGTAGGTCCAGAGGAAGAATACAACCGCCCCCAATCAATTCCGGAAGCACAGGAGCCTAATATATAAATAGCTGTGGAAATCTACATGATCTCTCTTACCCTCCCCCTCATTCACTCACCCCTCCCACCACCTTACTCTCTTACTCCTACATATACATAAATTTTACATCTCACGTTTTTACCTAATGCCCTCTATTTTAGGTGGAATCATTGTTATGTTTAAAACGATAGAAAATTACGGATACGCAAGTTATATTTTATACATCGTGTGATTAGTTCAAACGTTATCGCAAGACAGCATTCGGACAAACAGACAAATGCCAAACAGCCAAGATAAGCTGTAAATTAGCCTGGTTAGCTGAAAAATGTTGATCAAGTAATGCAAAATGTGTTTGAAGTTTCCTTTTTATCTTCTGTTATTAGAAGAATTGTTTTTAGGACAAATGTTGTGAAACAAACAGGGATTATGTATATACTATTTCTTCAGTAAGTAATTCAAACTTGGGAAGTTATTTTCTTCAAGTTATATTTCCGATACAAACGTCCGATTGAATCGATGCAATATCTCTCGTGTTCACAATCAAATACAGAAAACGTTTTGAATACAGGACGTGTCGTCAATAACTGTACCAGCCACTACAAAGTTTGAGGCCACTTGAGTTGACAATGGATGCAATTGGTATTACTAAAATACGATTCAGTTTGAAACCCCATTCTTATCTGGTGCACTCCAGAAAACCGTCAACAAATAAGTTACGCTTATCTATTTACTTAAAATAGAAATCGTAGGTATTTAAATTTAGCGTTTAAATTACTTCATGAGAGGCTCAGTTGCATGTAAGCCTATCTTACCACATAAACTCTTACCTAGTAGGCGTGATTTGATGATAAAAAAATTCAATATTTGCAACGTATACATTTAAATTTCCTTTGCGTTAATTAAGTTTGTCCGATTCCGGTTTCTATAATTCTGGATGCAGGTTTAGCCATAATGACAGACAAATGCTGTACCACCTGCACTGAAGAACCTCATTTTCTAAGAATCATTTTAATTTAATCTTCAGAAACCACGTCTCACGGCCTTAAGTTTAGTTGTTAACGCTTTGCTTTGGTATGTTCGAGCGAGTTTATTTGAGATGGAGGTCTATGTGTTTTCTAAGTATATTACGTCAAATTTAATTGGAATTAATATTCTTTGATGCCAAATTTTGGACAATGTATTTACGGATTTTATGTTGTAACTAAACGTTTGTCCGGTGTTACCTTGATTACGTTTTCTTTAATTTAACTTGAAGTTTATTAATTTTGTTTTGAAATTAAATTAATTTAATCGTTTAATTACATTAATTAATGTTGGATTAATTCCACTAATTAATTCGGTTAATGCCTCTTGACGTTGTTTAAAAAAATATTTAAAATGTTGATAATATAGTTCATTTTATTTTGCTTCGAAGTTTGTTTATGGTGTGACGTTCTTCTGTCGACTAGGTGAATCTGTGAAGTCGATCTCTTACTGAAAGTACATTTAGTTTTGTATCAAATAACTACTTACTTGAAGTGAGTCTGGCTGACCTTGCAGTGTTGATGTAACAATCTAATTTTAGATTTAATTACCACAATTCAAATTGCCACTGTCTGTCGTGCCATCCATTGAGAGACGTTCAACTATCCTGTAATGCCCTAGTCTATTGAAATAAACCGTCTGACTCTAATTTGCTGTATGAAAATTGTAATTTATTTCATGTTAACGTCTCTTTAATTATTCAAAATATCATAAACCGTTCTAGGTTCAAACTTGTTTAACATTGGAAATTACTTTTATAAAAATGTTGTCTCAGTGTTGGTAGTTCTGATCTACAAACATCAGACTAGATTAACATATTTTTTTGGTTAACTATTTTATTAAGGTGTAGGTTCTTTTAGCTTGCAGAATACAAATAAAGTAACTAGAAAACTTATTCTACCATTATTAGGTAGTCGGAGAGTGGTTACAAATCAATTACATCTTAATGTATAATTGATAAAATAATGACCATGCCTGATTCCGGCAATATAGGTTAATTTGTTTAATTGTCAATCGACAATAAGTGTTAAATTACTTAATGAACGTTGAAAGAACTCTTTACAATACATAAAATGTGAACGCAATAAAATAATAACTCCATTCAGTGTTTCTTAAAGAATCATCTGGATTCCTTCAAAGAGGCAATCGGTTAATTATTAGTATATTATGTCGCTTGGTACAACCTGCTTTTATTAATAATGTAAAGAAATATTTCAAATAGTAGTAGACTCTTCCTAAATTAATAAACCTAAATTATATTCGCATTGGTTAACTGTTGTTAATTAATTTCGTCAGCTGACAATCCTCAAATTTCTTACTAACTATTGTTAGTTGAATCTTGGTTTAACGTTAATAACTTTATTTAGGTGTGTAACACACTCAGTGTTTATATATAACAAACTATTATTGTCTTCAGAACTCTTATTTATTAATTATATAAACTGAATTTGAGGATTCTCTCTATAAATAATTGCTGAATGAAATTAATAAGGTGCTATGCCCTTTATACTTTAGTCTGTACACATTGCATTAATGTTGTTCGATAAATATATCGTAATTTTTCAACTTCCTTAATCAATATAAAAAAATCACTTTACTCCCTGTAAATCGCGGAATTGCTAGGGATTATAAACTTAGCAATTCATGTATTCGCACTGTTTATTCTTCATTCAGCTTCAATTGTTATGTTGTTATGATATCGCACAAATTGAGGTTAGGTTTGCTTTTGTTTACATCGGTGACGCGCACAAGCTAGGTTAAACAGCTGTTTTCTGGCGAAGTCGAGCTGCCGTCTGTACTCATCAAAGGTTATTCAAAAAGTGCCTAGGGGTGGCGTATGTTGCTGCCGTTCCCGTCTGCAATCCTTGTAAAATTTGTTGATTTCTCTTGTTTGATTGACTGACGATCTTTACATTAGCGCACATACCCCCTTCGCGAAATTATTTAATTGTTGTAATAAGCGTGGGTGGCTGGGTTCGAGATTACGAACTGACGCTATACATTTTTCCAAACTAACTCAAAAGTTTTAAAATTGACATAACTTTGTTATCACTCCTTAGATTGTGAATCTAAGCTTACCACTGCATGGCGAACATTGGGCTCTAAATTTAGAGTCCACTCATGATATGCTTTCGTCCATGATTAAGGAAGATATTGTTTGAGATGAACACTTTGCACTACTTATGACTAACTTTATATATTCTCGGATTATATCTAGCTAATGACAATCACATCTCTTCGAGGTAATGCCTTTCAAGTCCTTTGACACTCCTTACTTATAATTTACTTATGGTTATGAACAAAATATATCTCCTATTCTAACATTGTCTTAGGCCTATGAGTCTACTAACTATATTGATTAATATAGCCATATTATATAATATAGTCATATTGATATATGAGAAATACTTTCTGGGCAATTTCTATGTTATCCCAATTATATATATAGTGTCATTACAACTACTAGTTGACTTTGTTAATGGGAATATATTGTTATTCCCTGGTTTTTTAGTCTAATTAGTGACCTCTGTATAGTACTATCAGGTGTCCCCTTACTTTATTTATTTTTTAATTAAGTAGTGTCCTTTCAGGCCACTATCTGGTTCAGAATAGTTCACTACAGTTAGTACATTGATTTCTAATCTGGTGTTCTTCATACATTTGTTTGTTCTTTTGTATAGAGAATTGAATAACAGTATACTTACATCTAGTGTCACATGACGGATGTGCTTAATTATGATTAATATATTTTACATTACTGATAATAGATCTTTTACACTATCATATTAGTGATATAACATCTTATTTATTATACAGGTATCCCCCTTTTTATTCCTGTTTAACATTACAATAGGTTTTATCTAAGTTTTACATGATGATTCTCAATTTGTCTGTTTTTGTTCATTTGGTTTACATTAATTCTCATATAAATACTACTCTAGGTAGCTGATCTTGGTACTGGTAGAAACCTTATTACCTCTATTTGATTTTATGTCCAAGAGCTTTTAGTTTAAACATGTTTTAGTTATTAATAAGTATGAATCTAGGTGGAAAGTACCTGTATTTAGGTTATGTGTCTTCCCCCTTTATAGCAACAATGGGTGAATTGAGTTGTTTCAAATTTACATTTTTAATCTTGTTTTTACTAGTACTATGTTATTAATTATTACCTGTAATTTATTAATTAGTTATTTTTTCTTTCTGTTATCATTTTCCCATTACTTAGTTAACAATTATAACTGTTATTTGACAATTTTGATTCTCTTTTTATTTACATTAATGCTGTTCATAATATGTCATTATGCTGTTGTTTACAGCTTCTTATTGTACTAATATTATCGTTACTCTCACTCTCTTGGCTAATATTGGATGCCCTACTCATTTACTAGACTATTGGTCATATATAGGTCATCTAAGTTAGTCAGTTAGTGTTTTGTCTACAATTTGTAAGTCTCTCAGTTAGTACTTTACTGGTGTTGGCTATTTACTTCACATTAGGCCTTCCTATCTCATTGTTATTGTAGTTTTGGTTCTTCTTAGGTCACCATTCTGATTGATATGATCAGTATTATTTTTTCTTCCTTATAATATGTTTATTTCTTGGTTTATTGGCTTCTTACTGACCGGATCTATTGGGTTATTGTTCCTGTTGTATAATAACTATTTAATGCATTTTCTTTCTTGTTATGAATCATTATTACCATTACTACATTAACTCCTGCGGTGTGAATTCATTCTTCTTTAACTGTGTGTTTATGTAGTTTCATGCTTTCCATTCTCATTGTAAATACTTGATGGGTCTTGTTCCCCTCAATTATCAGGACATGTTAATTATATTTTGACGTTTTAAAATATCGTGGTTATATGTCTTGTTACAATGTAAAACAATTTATAATATAAGTAACATAACTGATTGTTTTATTTATGTTTCTCCCCTTCTGCTCATTTATATGCCTTGAAATCATTTATTAAATTGTTATTATTATTATTAAATATACTAAACTGATATTGATAAATAAAGTAAAGTGAAGGATTGTCGGACTAAAGAATGAGCAACGGATTGTAAAATCCACAACCTGAAGAAGAAGAAGAATTAAAATGTTAATACAGACAATTTTTAAATTACCTTAATCAGTCCACAGTATTCATTTTATGAACAAGTTTATAGTATCAACACTTAGATAACTACTGGATATGTTTATTTAAAACATTTTTGGAATATCTTCTCCCGCAAATACCATTAAAGCTTTTCTTTCTCAACGCAACAGTCCGGACATTAGCATATTGAAAGACATATTTTGCTTAAAGATATAAGTTAGCGAATACACAGATTTGGTTACAACCAGTAGTATATTGCTCCGTTTTTAAATTATGGTAATAGTTCTTAGTGACTGCATGTACTCCACAAAGTTTGCAAAAAACACGTTGTCTGTGTCTCTACGTAAACTATAAGTCAAAACTAGATGCGGATTAGAAAAATTTCCACTTTCCATTTGCAAGTTGCGACAAAATGAATAATTACTTATAGCAGTGCAGCACTGAAACACAATGCTGTTTGGAGTTAGTTGCTTTTCCAGTGATCTGTACAAAAACCAAGGATTAATGGAAAACGGGTTCTGCAACAGAAAGGGAGACATGTATCGTAATAGGCAAGGGCTGACACGCCTTACTTCCAGTATTTTTTTTTACGCAGATTTCAAAAAAGCGAGAAAGGTTAGCACTTATGTTCGTTTGCATGTCAACCAAACAGCGTCAATTTTACCTTATTTACGTCAAAACACTACCTTATTTCCCGCGTACGCAGCTACATTAGATGTGAATTCCATTTAGAAAATGAAAACACTGCGTTTTACATTAGTTGAATCCCACAATTTGTTTTTACAAATTTTACGTCTGCGCCTAGTTTTGATATGGAGTTCACGTAGAAACACAAAAACGCGGTTTTTGCAAGTATTGTGGCTGCCGGAACACTGGTTGTCACTCGGAACTATTATCTAAATTATTCCAACCTTATCGATACAGTTTTTAGCGCCCAGTCACTAACCGACTTTCTCGTATGCGTTTTACTTTACTTGTGTGTAAATATATATTATAAGTAAAACATGTTTCCAGTCATCTTAAGTACATTGTTGTATTAATATTTGATCGAGTCAGCAAATTGTCAATTTTCCTAACAAACAATGTTGAAGCATTTTTAATAATTTCAAAACCGTAACTTTACTCCAATAAAAAAACACACGTACGTACATTTATCTTGAGGGACGTGCCGTTGGCAAGAGGTAAGTACTTACCTTATACAATAAGATAAACATAAGAAATCATTTAGGAAACAGGTACGCGTTTTAATATAATACAGATACACTGATTTTAGGAACGTGTACACAATAAGACTCAATAAGATCATTGAAACTGGTCTCCAGTTTGTCGCTGATCATGAAGTAATGTACAACGAAACTAAAAGTACTGTTAATTTTATTAGAAGGAGAAAGCAGTTTAATCGTTTATAAGTGTGTACGACTTACAACAGCTTACCTAAAATCTTACTTTACTTACAAAATTAAGTTTGCCAAAGACGAAGACAATGATTGTTGCCAGAGAGCGAGCTAAACACCGGATTACCATCAAAAGAAGCAACTGGAACAAGTCCAAGAGTTCAAATATTTATGCTTTATAATAAGTTCAGAAGGTAAAATTAATGCGGAAATTAATTCAAGAATAAAAAGTGGCCCGTTCATTTCCAGAAACTAAAGGCCAAGTTCGTTAGTAAGGCAGAAATTTTGAAGAAAGTTAAAACAAGCATTTTCAAAATCAAGTGTGTGCCAGATCTTACTTATGGGGCTGAAACCTGAGCTCTAACTGAGAGACATCTAAACTCTCTCCAAGATGTGGAGATGAAATACCTCAGGAAGGATAAAACAAAGACAAGAAGAGATCGAGTCAGAAACACAACTATAAGAGTGAGTCTTAAGACAGTACGGTATCTTTTAAAGATCAAATTAAGAAACTAGAGTTTGGGCTGTTTTTTTGACATGTTCAGAGAATGAAAGAAGATAGACTTCCAAAACAACTGTATAAAGCAAGAATTGCTGGAAGAAGACCCAGGGGGCCGGATAAGGATACTTGGGAGGACAATGTGAGCAATGTGAAGAACTCTCTGAGTCCAGTGGAATGAAGCCAAGTCCCTGGCAAGACAGAGACCACGGTGGCAAAACCTTTGATCAACCTCTACACCTTGCGGTAGAAGGGGATTGGAATAAGAAGAACTTACAACACCAAGGCATTATAAATAGGTAATATGTTATTTGAAACTATTAAATTATGAAACTTAGGGAAGTTACGAGTTTTTATTGTTGTCGCGCACTACTTTCCAGACAACACTAGAAAAATGTAAGAAATTAATTCTCACGATACTTTAATTTGTTTATGTTTCAAATAGTGAAACTAACTCCGTTGAATAATCAACACGAAAGAGGGACATAATTAAAGAAATGCATACAAATTCGCCGGGGTAGAGACATTAAAATGGGGTATACACGGGTCGTTTGTATGTAGCGACGTTAATGTTAGCTTGCAAATGAGTTACCCTTTGAGAACGCGTCCCGCTTGTGGCGTTTATTTTACCGCGTTTTTCACACACGTTTATCTTACTGTAGGACTCACGATGTAATTATTATCTTTGTACGCTGCGCCGGAATACACATTCATTACCCAACTCATACAGTGTATCTAAATTTAAAGTTACGCTTAGCATGGAAACGGTGGCCGTGCTTCCACGAGCCCTGCAGCGGCTTAAATTTTAATTAAAGTATTATCGTATATAATCTCTAAATTGAACAAGAGGCCCATCGTGTCTGTGCTGCTTGCAGCGTACACGACGAAATACCAAAACTGATTCGCAGTACAACAAAAGAATAGATGTTTCATTTTCAGCTCGACAGATAAAGGGTTGTCATTATTAATTGAACGCACAAACAATCAAAACTACTTAAAAAATAACAGCAATATGCCTACTTAATATCAGGAAATTTTTAAAATACGATTATTGAGTGTGGAAATTGCTGTATGTCAAGAATCGATAATTGAATTTCTGTAATATGATAAAATATATAGTGATGAAGAAAACAATATAAGTAACATATCAGTAAAAATATATGTAATGAATAGTTCAGATGCAATAAATAATGATAATAAATACTGGGTTCATTTCATTAAAACAGTACAACAACGTGAATTTACATGAACGCCAAGTATGAATGAATTTTAGCGTAAGGTAAATTATATTGATGTAGTTGGAAAACATTAAGTTGTCAATACCACATTTTATGAAACTTAATTAATATATCAAAATTAATTACTATAATTATTAATAGCCGGGCTCTTAGACCTTAGTCTACTGTTGGTCTAGAGTCTACACAGACGTTGCGGGTCCACCATCGGAGGTCATCTTCAGTGTCCGAAAAAACGATTGATACAATTGGCAGGGTGTCCGTCGATTCACCTCTGTACTGAGGTAGAGTTATAATTCGATGGTGGAGCCGAAACCTCTGTCTTAAACAACAATAGACCACCGCCTAACAACCAGGCTAACAATAATTTTAACAATGCTGACGGCGCCCGTGAAAGCTTAAGGAATTGTAACATACCCTATTTCGAAAATAAATGACTTCTGTCTATTTAAACATGTATTATTTAATTTATAGTTCACAAGATATCATACTTTACGGAAACCAAGAAGAGGAAAAATGTAAAACGTAACAATGCGGAATAATTAGGAGTAATTAGAGCCTTTTTAATTAGGTAGTGACGAAAACACATCTTCGCGGCCGGAGAAGTCTAGAAAAGTCTCGCTAACTCATACTGAGATCAAGTACGCACACAACATTTCAGCCGGATTCCACTGGAACATCCGAGAAACACGTAGAATATTTTGTAATGGTGTAATACTTTTTCCGCATTACGTAACAACATTAATCGATATATAAAAACCAATTTAGATGAATACACCATCCACTGATGCCAACTGGCAAGTACAGGTAAACACCGAGTGGTGAAAAAATAAATTTTTGTTGTGTCTTTTTTGTATGCAGGGCATTACAATTTTATATTGCAAGATTTTTTACGTAATAAGTTCTTGTCTTAAGCTGCTTACCTCACGTCATTTGCTTACAAACAAATGTTACATCTAGAGATGCAAGAAAGCACCCATTTGTGTATACAGTTTTGTTGTGCGAGAATGAGTATTTATTTGTAAGCTGACTTTTCGCACAAATATCACTTACTTTTTGTGTTGGTTTCAGCTTAATTTACAGCTTTATTTTATCAAGGACAAACATTTTAAAACGGCTAAGTAAACAGTTTTACGTTTTGTCAAAATCGGTGGGCACAAGACACTGCGTAAAGGAAAGTATATATGTATCTGTTGCGTTCTTCACATTTGTTCGTTGTCCACATTACTACGGATTGGGTTAGTTTGTCCCAGTTTTCCCGTTTAACTTGAAATAGAAAATGGCCTAGTACACTTTCCAGGTATACGATGTATATCCTGGCTGTTGACCATGATATGTGTTACTGGAAAAAAACACCGGATATCTCTGAAAACAAACCTCTCTTTATCCGAGAATGGAAGCGTAGAAAATTTTAAATCATACTGAGAAAAATATTACAGCTAAGTAGTTGTATTACACAAGCTTTCTTTTGCTGAAAGAAGGTTGGAAAATATCTAAATAATGTTTTACACACACACACACACACACACACACACACACACACACACACACACACACACACACACACACACACACACACACACACACACACACACACACACACACACACACACACACACACGTTGTAATGTAAAAGGTGTCCTCATTATACATAGTTAGATTGTATGCATCAATATAAAAAATTTTTCTATATACATACTGTATGTCCGGATAAGTCTTGTTTTCCGTCTGCTTACCATTTTGTGTATTTAACGAACAAACTTTATCTCAAGAAGGGACTGAGATAGCTTACTGAAATTTGATAAACGTGTTTAAATTAATGTCCTTCAATAATAAAGAGTCAAGTTGCTTTGCTATACTTTCTGAACATATAACATCTGCAGTAACACAAGTTAATTCTTTATAGGACATAGCCAGTACAACAGGCTTAAGAATTTCTGCAGGAAAAACCAAATTCCTCACAAACATTAAAACTTTATTGCTCGATCACTAACTCAGTAAATTTTAATTTTATCAAATTATGGTTATTTAAGCAAAACGTTCAGTATTTTAATATAAACACAATAACATCTTGCATGTTCAAATTTGATAACAAATAATTGAGTCATAGTCGAAAAGAGTCTACCCGTAAATTTTGACTACTTGATTATGGACTATTAGGCCTATCATCTGAAAATGCCTTTAGTAAATTCAATAATTTTTATTTTAAAATAATATATACAAAAATACTTTTGTCGAGCTTTTCATCTCTTTGAACAGTTCAACTTACAATGTGATACCGAAAATGATCGTATAATATCTCAATGCCACTGGAAAACAATCCAGTCTTTCTTTCTGAATAGATTGTCTAAGAGTACTAAGTGATTACAGCAAACAATTTACTTTTCATTTTTACAGTGCTGAAAGAATTATTAAACAGGACTCCGACGTTTGCGATTAATTGTTAACATCGGAACAAATGTGACGTATAATTTTATGGAGTTAGTTTTTCCATCACAAAGATATAAGTTTCAGAATATGAAACACAAAAAATTCTACAGAAATTTCGTAAATAATCAAACGATGGTTTTTGACGAACTATTTGTTCACAATAACCATTGCCCGCGGCCACGTGAGACAATAGCTATTCGTTGGAATGATATTCGTTGGAAAATACCTGAAACAAGTGACAACTACCGAAACCTAATATGTTTTGGCAATCATAGTCCATAAAACGTATATGGTTAACTGGGAATTTCGGCAGCACTATTGTTTATTTAGAAAAAATATTTACTTATATTTATGGCTAATGAGCTAACGTAGATCAACAAATAATCCACTGCTAAATATCACTGTTTGACTTACATTCCTTCGGTTTCACTATCTGTCTTTTGTTCCAATCTCGATTACTTAGTATTTCGATTGTAGCGAAAGAGTTACTGCAGGTAGATTCTAATAGATGCCTCTGGATGTAATTTCAACTTCGGGCAATATTAGATTTGATCAGCTGGCGGCATTTGCTTTTCATTTTACTTTTGCTCCTTTTACCTAATCGATCACAGTGAAAGAGTTCTCGCAGGTAATTTCCGCTAGATACCTCTAGCTATTATTTCAATCTCAAGCAATCACTACATTGAGTTGTGAATTAACCAATACGATCTCACTGAAATAGACCGAGTTACTACCGCCTACACTCTTGAAAGGTGCTTTAATTTCGTTTCTATAATAGAGTTACTCGATTATTTATTTACTATTGCGTATTCTGTTTACAGAATGTCTTTACCAAACGTCCGTACTGAATCATGTAGGATCAAACTATCGTTAGTCCATATACGATTGAAAAGAATTGCGTATTTTTTATAGAATAATAAGTTTTTATTATTTTATAAGACAATTGCAATATCCACATTGACATATGCGACTAAGGCGTGGGCAATGACGAAAAAGGAATACTACAAGATTCAGAGAGCTGAAATGCAGCTTCTTCGAAGTACTTTAAAGTATACATGGCAAGATAGAATAAGGAATGAGGATATCAGAGCAAAACTCATAGTAGAGGATACAAATGAATTTATTTCAGATTACAGAAGACAATGAATCATCTGCAAAGGACGACAGAGGATCGATTACCGAAAGCGGCACTGAACTATAAAGAGATTGGCAGAAAAGACGTGTGTCTTCCGAATATGAGATGGGCGCCAGAACAGGTTTATATAACCTAATCCTAGAAGTGAAGATGATGGCGATGATGATGATATAGAACAAAGATTACTGTTTCGTCATTCTGTACTTTTGTATACTTCAGGTAATTAAAACTATAATGTCGATCCAGGCAAATTGTTTACTTCCTGGATCAATTACCGGTTTTTTACAACTGCAAAAATGTTCATTTTCTGGAGGTAGAAACTAAATCACAACTTACATTATTACTGGAATATATTTATACCATTAGGATTCCTGATGATATAATCTGATCTCTTATGAAAAACATTATTAACGTGCGAACTCTCCAGTGCAGGCGATTGAACGAAATTAGGTAAATGGCGACACTGATCAGGTTTATAAAAATAAAAAAAGTAATAATAATAGTAAAAATTATTATTATTTTTTTCATCGTCAAAGTTATTTTCCGTGTGATCAGAGGTAATTTTAACTCTAATTAGCACTCCTCAAAACACGTCACTAAACAAATATTTTCGCTCATAGTAGTCGTAGCTTGATGTAATGAGAAAAATGACATCAAATTAACGAGACCATGTAACAAATGGAAACAATGCAAATAATAAACGTACAGAATGTCAGAGTCAACAAAACTAAAAACCAATTATTTAATGGCTAACGTTCCGAAATAATACCTAATAAGCTTTGTGAAGTTCTTATAAAAATATTGTAAAGTCAGAATAGTCCGAACAAAAGTAATAAACTAATTAATAGTAATGGTGTTGATGTTCATACGGAGAAGGGTTAAAACTTTGAAAGGAGCTCGCTTAAGCTCATACTACAATTAACACAAAGCGTTACCTCTGTAGGCCTACCGAAACAATTATCTTCACATCCTGGTAATAGTATCTGCGTTCATGCATTATTATTCTACACCAGTGTTTCATAGCTTTCGGAGCTTTATATGTAGTAATGGTCTCCGGTGTTCGTATACGACTACTCACACTATAAATAATTAACATAATTAACATTCCTACATTTCTCGAGCTTCGTAAATATTCATAGTCACATACGTGATACATATTTTAAATTAATTTTCGATCGTATATAAACTTTGAAAACGTACCAAGAAACTTCATTAAATTCTCATTAAAAATTCTCACTAATTCAAAATTAAATTCTCATTAAACTGGACACTCTCGAACGTTTTGAAATATATAAAGCCACTAAAGAGAATTACGATCATATCCTAAACGAAAAGCCAATACATAAAAATAATATTTTCTTCAATAGAATCAATGATATGAACGAGAAATTAGCTGTGTCAGGTCGATAAAGTTGATCGAAGGTCAAATCGAATCGATTAGTTTTACCGTGTAACGCGTCCTGTGCAGGTTCGTAGCGGCCGCTTGTGTTATTTTTCATGCGTTGTTATATCGTTTTTAATATGTGATAATTATTTATTATTTTTTTACTATGTATGTGTTGTTTTTTATTATTTGACGAGATGAATATACATCGATAAATGAAGTTTTAACTTTATTCATAATGGATCTGATGACGACACCATAGTTGTCGAAACTCGAGTCATCCTATATTGGATTTTAAGAAGCGCGACAGAAGGTAATAAACCTATTTTATAGTTACGTAATACGACATGTAATGACCTTTTGACCTTTTTAAATTAAAACACTGTGAGTATTTGCATAAAGGATGCCCAATTTTCACCCACTGTGTTAAAAGCATACTTGCAGTACTACTTTAAAATGTACTACTGCTTTATTTCTCTGTTGTTACTAAACCAGTGCGCTATTTCATAGTTCAATTCTTGTTAATAAAAATTATAAATTTTGATTATTTGACAAAATGTACATCAGATACATGAGGAAAATCAAAGGTATAGCACTACAATTACAAAAAATAAGTGATAAACCCCATGCCATAACAACCACGACACTAGTTCCTCGCCTGACCTAAATTTTTTTCAGTTTTTTGAGACACTGAGTTACTAAAGTACGTGTACAAAAAATTTCTAGCTCACTTTTAGACTGACTTATATTAGTAATATTTAAACGAAAGCTGCACTAATACAAAACTAACGAACCTGAGCACTGTAAAAATACAAAAATTGGGATCAGTTTGCAACATCACATCCTAATTATTCTGCAATATCATGAATGGATCCGCTCAGAAAACTGTAAAATACTGACAGTAGTCTGCCCATACAATTCAAGAATAATTTATTTTATACTAATGTATACGTAAAATTTAAAACCTTAAAGCAATGTACTACGATGTATAATTTGACTTGAGTTTATGGGAATAATTAAAATAGGACCTTGACCCTACGATTTATTTATAACATAGTTCTGGAAAATATTAAAATAAAATGAGGAGAAAACTTACGGGGATAACAAATAAAGAAAGAAAAGTGAATTAGAGAAGTAACAAGACATTATGTTAGAAAGGAGGAGAGGGTAATGAACAGGGCATTCTGAAAAACCAAGGAAAGTAGGTTTAATTATTTAAATAAACTAAGAGTAGTTCAATAAATATCTCGTATCAAACAAGACTAAATTTTTTTACGGAAACAACAAATAACAAAGAAGTAACAAATAAGCCTTATTCATATTTAGATCGGAGATTGATTGTCTTGCGAGGTATAGAACATTGTCCTTGTTAAAAAAGAGACTTTAGTTACGTTTAAGAAGTAGAGTGTATGTTTTATCGTACTAAATTGTATTCTCTATATAAACATAAAACCCTTACTTAACATTCCCGACACTACGAGTCAGTAGATATTATTTCACTTTATTCTGGCAAAATCGTTGTCAGTTATAATATATAAAACATAACGTAAACAATAACAGATTATCGTCTAATCCGTCACATAAGATTAACAACATACGAGTACAGCTTACATCTAGGCTTCTTACATTAGTAATCTGATGTTTCATGACTACGGTGGTTGATAACTCGTGTAAAGAACGCTCATTACATAGCAGCGCAAAACAAGAGCTTACGGGAAAACGGGCAGTAGTTATTCCGACCGTTTAGAGATTTTGAGTATAATCGGAGTTTCCGGAGTCGTTATGAAAATGTGCCTTGATATGACTACAGGTTTAGGCGTGTCTTCGGAAACGGAGAGCTGAAAGTTATGTACCACCATAGATAGACACATCTTCATTTGCATTAAGGCAAAACGATTTCCTGAAACAGAGGAATTTAGAACATATTAAGTTGTGAGTTTTCTTATGCTACGATAGATCTCAATCGCATGTCGAACCTACATAAATATAAACTGACAACCTGCGTTGTCGAACAGTGTCGAACAACGAGTAACTAACATTTTAACAATTTAATTTTAAGCAGTCCAATACTCTAGTTGAATGGACTGTAAAATATACGGTTTGCAGTTAAACGAATTATGGATTCTTTGTATTACTTTTTTCCTTTGTGTTGCAATTTTTACATGAATGTGTTAATTTTGTAAACTTCTGTTATCGTTTGAAGTTTCTCTTAGTCAATCAAGACAATTGACGACCATGAAAGTATTACATTTTATAATATTTTTGAAACTTATTATTTAAAATGTCAGACTACCATTTCCTGGGTATATGATTGAATTATAAAATCGCTCAAGATAGTATGACTATTCATTAATCGGACTGATCTTTAACACTATCTATCGTATGTTCTCTCTTATTATTGCAAACCTTGACCTCACACTCTTTTTAAAATTCTATTATACACATAAACGTTGTAATACTTTAATTCAAAATACTACAGTATTTATTAATTTTTTAGTAATTACAGTATTTAGTAATAAACTAGCCACCTGTTAGCCTTTAGCTTAATATCTGAGGGAAAAACTGGAAACAATTAACGATTCCTTTATTCATACAACTTGTAGGTTTCACGATACTAAAACTGTAGCTAAAACTGAAACGTTTATAGACTAGGGATCAATATTCGTGAACAGTAAATTGGTGTCAATATATGAAATCAGTGTGTTGAGCAGTATCATTCTCAAACACTGTTTCAGTAAAAGTCGAGAGTGTAATTCTACACGTTTATCGGCTAGCCGAGAAGGTCCAGCGTCTCGGCCAAGGCCGAACACAGACGTTAGCTCCAGATTATTCGCGCCCTTACGACTACGCTAATTATGTTGGTACGCCGCCAGAAATATGGAAAAATATTTTGGTACCTGTGCGGAATCTATATAAGCAACAGCGGCCTGCTAAGAAATAAGTTATACCCGGCAATGTTGTAGAGTGCGGATCAAGTGATTGTTACAGATTAGTGGAAGGTGATTTTGTGTTATTAATGCGGAAGTACAATACGACGATCCATGAGACCGTGGTAAAATGTGTGCCTGTGTGTGTGTGTGTGTGTGTGTGTGTGTGTGTGTGTGTGTGTGTGTGTGTGTGTGTGTGTGTGTGTGTGTGTGTGTGTGTGTGTGTGTTAATATAGGCCTACAGTTTATATTTTGTATTTTGCTACAGTCTATTTCTTGATGCATATATAATTTATTTAATATTTATAATTTCTTTACCTCAAGATGTTTTTCCCTTATCTCTAAAAATGTGAAAGTCGATCAAGAATATCTCACTATCATTAATTGAACTGATTTACTCAAGCGAGACGAGTACTTTACTATTTACGCTGTGCATGTTAGATTACGATAATTTATGTTATATAATGTTTATATCAGTCTTTAAAAGAAGACAAAGGGCAATCAAAGGTCACGTATCTTTAAATACGTAACAGAATTTTAGGTTTTTTACTACAAATACAACCATCAACGCACTTTCAAATCACGAAGCAATGTTGAATTAATATCAACGAAATGGAAATGGACTTTTCAAATGTTATTGTAAAAATGAAAAAAACGAATTAAAATTTGTTTTTATCTGACTTAAAGTTTATGTGGCATTTGAGGACAAAGTACGGATGCTCTCATATTATGCTTGTAGAGTCTAATAGTTGTCATTTTGCTTAATTTCTTTAAAATATTATTTGTCTCTACACCGGAATTGCGTTGTTAACTAACACAAGTAAAAGAGACTATATGCACATTGTGTACTGGGTTTTAGTTTATGCAAAGTCGGAAAGTAACTTATAATTTAGTTATAATTAAATTAAAAGTTCAACAGTTTCATATAGTTTTCCACAGACATTTTTTAACGTTTCTAGCAATTAACTGCGTAGAATAATACTGGTAACTTATGCATTGTCTTAATTAAAAAATATATATATATATATATATGAACAGCAGCAGTTCCTTTGGTACTTTCCCAACAACTGTACCTGCACCTACACTTTCGATATTTTTATTACGCGATAGTATTGACATATTACTTGGTGAGAAGAACTGTACCAATTGTAAATGAGTTCATTACGAAACCTCATGCGTTTATTTCCGAATGTAACGTATGAATACGTGAAAATACGTTCATAGGTGAGGTTAGAAGGTAAGAATATTTCGGTTTAATTTATTGCTTAAAGAAAGCAAAACTCATGGTTAGCAAAATATAACGTATACTAAATAAATACTACGATGCAGGTTCAAAGTGGACTGAGGACAGGAAGAAGAGGCATAGTGAAAAGATCTAAGATTATTGAAGAAGAAGAAAAGAACAAGAAATAAAGAATTGAAATTGGCATGTGGTCCTCAGATGGCCGATAAAAAAAGAATACTACGATTGTAAAGGATTAACATTTGGTGACAGCGTGCGGATGTATAACAAATAATAACTGAAAACAAATTGAATTAAGCATTATAGCACCTTCAATCGCATTCTTCTTGTAAAAATATTTCTTCGGCTACACTTAAAAGGTTCTTCGCAATAGGTATATTATATTACCATGGAATTATAATTAAATTTAAGCGTAAAAACTAGACTTTGCAAACAAAATCATTACCGTTTTTTTACAAACGTGTTGCGATTAACACATACTCGTTACAGATTTTGCTGTTACTGTACAAGTTGTATATATAAACACTAAAACGGTTCGCATAAAAGTGATATAACAAAAACTAACGACTGCAGCTGAAAACAAAAAAATTGTTAACATAAAAATATAAATTTACACGCTTTTCTGTTAGTTCACTAAAATTGTGCGAGATGTTCGCTATACATCGATACCGTCTGTCACATAACCGAAATATCGAAAATTAGTGCATGTACGCCTATTGGGAAAGTACCATTACTTTTACTGAAACTGACGTCTCTCCCTAAACATCAGAATTGATTCGTAGGTAAAATGATGTGTCATATCTCAATGAATTTCATAGGGAGTACGTCTTAGAGGATGTTTAACTGGAAGTCATAAAGAAACGATTCCTAACATAAACTTTTAGTTCAATAGTGTTTGTAAAATGTCTTGTCTATTCCTACTTCTTCTTCTTCTTCTTCTTCTCCTTTGCCTTCTTATTCTTCTTCCACACTGTCAGTTATTAAGACCTTTACCCGCTGAGACTTTTTAGGTTATTTTTACATGTGTTGCAACGTTTTCTAACAATTCTTTGCCCTAGAGGCTTATTTCTGCTTTCAGAATTCTCTTCCATATGTGATCTACAATACTCCCCTTTTTCCGGTATATTCTCGTCAAACCACAGTTTCCAATCTTTCCAACAGACTACACCTTTACCGTTCCGCTAATGAAACGTCGTTGATTCAAAAATGTGTCTTCTATGTTTTACTGTTAATATCCGGTAGAGCTGTTCTGGTCATGGTCTCACAAAATTTCCGCTTCGTGTCCTTCCTACATGTGTGGTTTGGCATTGTGTGGATAGTTTTGCATGCTATTCGAAATTTTTGTATCTTGCTGTCGACATTTCTAACATAGTCACAAGTCATAATGCTCCCAAGGTAATTAAAGTGATTAGCCTCTTTTAATATTCTATTATCGATTACAAAAATTGACCATAGGAGAGTTTCGGAACATTTAAACTCCATAAGGTTTGTTTCATGTGTCGATATCATCATCTCGCATTCTTATACAACTTATACAATATAACCTGTAACCTAGCCTCATTGTCGTAAGTCATCTCTCGTTTTTACATTGAACGAATATGAAAACTTGACTACTTCCAAAATTAAATACAAATATGCGTTTGTGTTTAGTAAAGTGTTATAACCAGTATTTTTGTGAATACAGTTTTCTAATTCTAACTTCTCGGTTTCTGCAATTTCTATTATAAATTTTTGATACCCAGTATCTACCATATGAAATTCATTTTGTCATTTCCCGAAACAGTACAGAAAAGATTAATTCCAAGTGCTGAAATGGTACTGTTAGCCGGGCTGTTAGGTTGTTCACAGTTGTGGCTGTTGACAAACCTTTCGGCCCACCGTCAGAGGTCAAGATTGGCACTATACTCTATACCTCATCTGTAGGGTGAATTGGCGGAGACCTTGCCAATCTTTGACACTGACGATTGCCTCCGATCGTGGGACCGAAACGTTTGTCAACAGTAACAACTGTGGACCACGGCCTAGCAGCGTGGGTAAAAGTATCAATTTCAACAATGATGAAGCCGGCCGGTATCAAATTCAAGTTTATGAACTTTTACATTAATTCAAAGTGCTTGATAATATTACGCACAACACGCAAAAATGCAACAATAATTTATCAAGCGATATATTGTCCAGATCTTGTTAATGACATTGTTAAATTTAAAAAGACTCATCATCATCAACCGTGGCTCTACAAACCTTGGTGGGTCTTGGCCTGCTCCAAGAGTCGATTCCATTCCTCCCTATTGCATGCCCTGGCTTTCCAGTTTCTTATGTTCAGCTTTCCAAGGTCCTCCTCTATCTGGTCTTTGAATCTACTTCGGGGTCTTCCCCCTTTTCAACTACTCATTGGTTTCTGGTAGAAAATATATTTCGTAGGCTGCCACCTTATCCTGTTTATTTTGATTAGCCTGATAATGTCCGGCTCTTTGGAAAGATGGTATAGTTCATAATTACAGCATTATAGCGCCTGCGCCACAAACAAGATTGTATACTATATTTAAATTAATTATTTTATACGTATTTTTATAAATAGAACTTATATACTACAACTAACAAATGCATTACTTTACAGAATGACATGTGTCGCAGCTTCTAGATAACAGAATTTTTTGCGAGTAGTAAAGTAAATTTCTTCGTTTTGTAATTACAGCGGATATGTGATGGCGTCATACCTCTGTACATGTTATTTATCTAAACACATTCTAGGTCCATCATACCTATATTCATGTTACTTACCTAAGCACATTCTGGGCCCTTCTCCAAACGGCATGAACGTGAAGTTGTTTTTAGTGGATATCTTGTCGTTTGTAAATCTTTCTGGATCGAACTTGTAAGGATCCGTATAGTATTCCGCATCATGATGGATAGCGTACGTTGGAATTATGATCTTTGTGCCTTTAGGCAAGAGAAGATTTAGGCCCGGCAAATTATATTCTTCCGTAACTTCCCGATTCAAGATGCTCAGAGATGCATACAACCGCAGTGTTTCTGAAAATGAATGTTGCTTTCATTAAATTAGAGTAAACCACTTAACTTTAAAGTCATTTGTTTCTTAAACTCGTGATAACATATTACTTTAAAATAAAATGAAGATAATATTATTTGGGCCTATGCACGACCTCATGGAACTCGTAGCCCGTACTGGATAATACATGTACTCTTATTTAATGATTACATAGTGTTACTGATAATGACTAATTAATAATATCAATGTAATCGTTAGTGATTATTGCTTTCCGACTGATTAAATATTATAAGATCAGATAATGTTAAAATTCATTACTAACATTTCCCTATTCTTATTTTGTGACACTATATAAGTTAAGCAAAATAAATCTGAATATTTTCAGTAAGCCTAACTACGTACATACAAGGAGTGTTTGTAAATATCTTTTTACCGTTGATAACAGCTTCCATGTAACTCATCTCTTGCAACGCTTGATAGTTTAGTTTTCCATTGTGCTTTTTCAGTATTTCATCCACTTCTGTACGCATTTTAGACTGGATATCTGTGTTAAAAGATATTTCATACAAACAAAACGTCATGGCCGAAGCGGAAGTCTCAAATCCAGCTGTGAAGAAGAGATTCGCTTGTGCTGCCATTTCTTCCAGAGTTAGACCTACAACATACAGTTAGAACAACGTACAATTTATTTCTGACAGAAATATTTGATTGCTGTACAATTGTTGTATAATTTTATATACTGTTTTTAATATTTGTTGGCACTGTGTAATCATGAATGTTTAATGCGCGTAAATATACGCCGTGATACAGGAAATCTATCTCGTACGTTACTACCAGCTAGTCAAAACATCATATTAACAAGAAGAATACAATAATATAGGCTAATTAAGTTATCACGAACAATAACTTCTTATAGCTTGCCAATATGACAAAATATTGGCAACTCTGTACACAGTACACTAGACAGTATATAGTGCAGTATTTTACTTGAAGGTCGCTTCAACTCGTATCCAAGAAAGCGTCAAGGTGACATGATCGTTATTGTACAAACAAACCAAGTAAATTATGTTAACGGCGACTTAACAAGATTTAGCTTAAAATATGTAATATACTAAAGAGATTTCTGTTTGACTTTATGCGAAAAAATTATAGTAAATAAAAGTTTTTAAGTTGTGTTAGCCTAATAAATTACATGGAAAACCCTTAAACTCAAGGCCGCAATATAAAAAATAAAAGTGGACTTACGGTGTTAGTATAATATATAACATGTACAACAAAAGAGTGACATGCTTACATATGTAGTTATCTTTGATTTCCCAAATTCATTAATAGTATAATTTTATACCTAAAAATTAAATCGATTAATGTGTTAGCAATAATCAGAAGGTATAAGGGGAAATAAGAGCATACAGAGTGAATATAGAACTGATATTTTTAAACTCTGAAAACCAACATACCTGGCTTACTGTTTTTTGTAGAATAATCATTGTTTTTTTCTTTGCCATTTTCGTAACCATTTTTGTCGTCGTCATATAAATTTTTGTTATTTTTAATTTTAATTAGCAGATCGATGAAATCATTTCTGACAACTCCATTTTTCTCCCGATACTCTACTGTTTCTTTAACTATGTTCTTGATAAAATCTTCACATGAAGAACGATGAATATAAATGTGTAACGCTTTAAATAACCACGGAAACCTGGCTCCCAGGGAAGCCCTTATCATATTCGCAGTACTCGGCTTTTGAAACATTTTTCGACCGCTCTTCCTGAACTCATTGTCTGGATTCTTACTAGAGTTTGCTTCCAGTCCAAACGCACAGCTCGCTATGACGTCCGTTGTAAATCTTGCCATAAGCTCTTTTATTTCAACGTTTTGGTTCTGTTCAGCTACTGGTTGCAAAGCGTTTACAAACTCGTTAGCACAGGCCTCCATCAAATAGTACATCAGCTTCATCTTTCCTGACGTAAACGCAGGGCTCAATTTAGTTCTCATCGCTTTCCACGGATCCCCTACCATAAGGAACAAATGCCTCATTACAGGGCTCACTAATTCGGGGTCTACCATACCCCTATCAACAAAGTGCTGAAAATCTCTTGTCATGATTTGTTTCAACAGGTCGGGGTCTTTTACAACAAGTGCAGGCTTATGGCCGAGAAAAAGTCCAACTACTTCGTCATTCTTGTATTTGTTGTAAATTGTTTGATAATAATGGCCGATTGGAAGTTCAGAAAACACTATTTCTTTTGGTGATCCGTAATTTAAATACGGCTTCACGTAAGGGATTGACCTCTCTTCCCAGAAGGTGTATTCCTTGGTCCGACGGAAGTAGTACCACCAAATGAGAACGACAACACCGATCACCAACGACACAGTCGTAGAATCATAAACGAATTCCATCATGAATCTGTAACAAAAAGGGCATTTAATTACTGTACATAGAACACACGTAAAACTTTATATTATCAATAAATATCATTTAATTATCAATGATATATTTTTACTTGAATATAATACTTATATAAAACTAATATGCAATGTGGAACACACACACACACACACAGACACACACAATATTCATTAGGCAGACGCAATTAGTTTCGATTAAATACTGCAGAAAACTATTCCTGCCGTTTTTACTACAAGTTTTCTTTTATGCAGTTTTCATTCTAGCGAGTCTTTCATCCGTATTATTATATACTGTTACGAGATTACAGAACATTCTACGTGTTTCTCGGCTCTTCCAGCTGTAATTTGTGTGTGCGTACATATTGCTGCTAGAGATGAAGGAGAATTACGTGACACTTGTCACGCGTCCGAGACTGATCCAGATTTCACCAGTCCGCGCGCGCTGTGTGCAAGGCCGCAATTAATTACGTTCCGGTGTTTTCTAGTAGCGTTCTTGACACGTAATACAGAATATTCTGGTATCTCAGCGGAGTATAAATACAAGATTTCAACGAGGCTTAGTTCAGTTTCAGTTGCGATATATTCCAGTGCGGTTTGAAGTATTGTGGCAAAGTGTTGCGTTTTATAATTTTGAAGGACAATAGTAATACAATTGTGTTTTATACACGTTGACATTATTATTGCGTGTGAACAATTTTTATTTGATTTGTTGTAAGAGACTATCTTGTTGATTACAAACTGTTTAATCAAACTGTTTATTCAAATACTTTTTGCTACAGTCCGTGTCTTGATGTATATAATATATTTAATAATTGTACTGAAGTTACCTCAAGATATTTTTTCCCCTAATAAGGAAAAAAATATCTTGAGGTAATTCCAGTATTAAATATAATATATATATAAATCGGTTCATAACGTTATCCTTCGTCTTCCGATCCCTAGTCTCCATTGGTCTCGATCTAACTAAGTGTCTTCTTCCAATTCCCGGTCTCTCATTGCCCGGTTGATCCCTTCTGACCAACTCAACCTAGTTGTTTCTCTCACTTGCGACCGTATGGTGTCCATCTCAAAATTTGCTTGGGGAGTCGATTATCCGGCATTCTTTGCACATGCCAAACCATCTTATCTATTTTGTTTTTATGTCGTCGACAACAGAGTACTGTACCCCCATTATCTCCCGGATTCAGACGTTACAAGCTGTCCAATTACTTTGTCAATCTTGTATTTGTTATAAATTGTTTGACAATAATTACCTATTGGAAGTTCAGAAAACATTAATTCTTTTGGTGATCCGTAATTGAAATATGGTTGTTTAATTGTGATAATTAAAACTGGTGATTAGTAACTTAATTGGTGTCTTGTATTTTGTTTTCCACTGTACCATACCACGATCAAATTAGACCGTCGTAACAATATTAAACGCACTTTATTATATTTTGTAATATATCGTATCAACAAAATATTCTTGTGATATCATCCTTACAGTCTAGTTATCTGTATGCTAGCAACATTACTTAAACATCATTGTTTCGTTCTGTTCTACCAACACATAAGTGACTTCAAAACCATATAGTGATACATTCCATCATAAAGATTTCATTACCGCATCCTTTCTATTGGGATAATAATGTGCCGCTGATTCCTAGTGTTGACCAGACCGCCTTCGTCATATGCTAAACGTCCTATTTAGACAACCTACCCTGCTACTTCTACACTACGTCGGTGGCATAGTGTAATAGCAATTAAGCCAAAACTTAATTTTATTTTACTCCAATATTACATACCCAAATTTGTCATACAACTTCAGTAGTTCTAACATGTATATATAATTTCATTATTCTCTAAGTATCATTCTTACTTTTGAGTAGATCATCAACAGATCTAAACAGAATATATATTTGGATAAAGTTTGTTAGAAAAAAACTGAATAATTATTGTTTATGTCTTTAGTGTGTCGGCGTACTACTGCTAGACCGTTGGATATGGGAAAAACCACAAAATCATTTATTAGTTTCGGTTTTAAAAATGGACGGTGGTTTTCAATTTTGAAAACTTTAAATAAACTAAATATATTTTGCTATTGTAAGAGAGAAAATATAAAAACCTTAATAATTACTACACAGCACAGCCTCAATTCTGAAGTTGTTTTGTAGAGTAAGTATAATTGCTGTGTTTAACTGTTCAATTGTTAGTTTCGAATGACCTTTTAAGTCATCATATCATAATCTTAACCATATGTACTGTTAGGGCTGGAAACGTCTGTAATTTATCCTTCAGTGATATCTTGAATTCAGGCTTCAACTATAAATCTATTTCACTCACAATCAAAAGCTTAACATGAAGGAAAATAAAATTGGTAACTACGCGACGCTGTGTGCAAAATTCTGTGTGTGTTCCTGCGCGCACTTGTAAGTTACAGAGAAATACAGAGATTTAGAAGGCATGCCTTCAAACACACAACTTCAATTCGTTAATTTTCTGCTTTTAAAAAAGTTTTGAATGATTCAAGTGTATGCTGATTAAAGCGTTATCACAAAAGTAAGAACTTCCTGTTCTGCGATAAGCTGTCATTTGACTCAGATAATTTTGATATAAAACTAAATAAAAAGGACCGCTACTTACCCCTAATTCCGCTGGATTTAGAGGATTTTGATTCCGCTGAATTAGATTACTAGACTGGATCCAATTACCCTCCAATCCAGTAAAGTAATTCAGTAGAATCAAAGAGGATAATAACGTTTTTTAAATATACGTTGTTGTACTAAACGTCGTTGTCGTTTAAGACGTGAAGATGGTGGAGACACCACCAAAAGGCCTCGTCAAGAACGAAGTATTTAGTAGTGCGGCAATAAGTAGTGACAAAGTTGGTGATTTTTCAATATAGGTTTTCTATAGTTGTGTTTAACTGTGCAGGTAGTGATGGTTTATTCAATTTTGTTTTGACGATTCACTCTTGCTAGTGAACAAATCTCGGGTAGGGGAAATGTTGCATTTAATGTACTAGTTTCACTTAATACCTGACGAAGACAATAGACGGTTTAGTGGTAGAAACGTTGTGTATGGTAAATTCCAACGATGCTTATTCTTCTATATAAACCTTCTGACAATGTTCGAAAGTTAGGTTTAAAGATCATATCTATTTTATTAATACTAACAATATAATTATTATTTCGGTAATAATAGTGTATTAATTATAATATTATTACTAATATTATTACTTTTTAACAGTGCTAATGCTTCTATTCTTATTATAGTGCTAGTTCTCGGAGAACTTGCAACATTAGCCTACATGTTTACTAAGCTCCAAAGCGATTCCAATTTTGTATGACGAAAGAGACTTGAAAATTTGATAGAAGAAACTGGGATTTCCGTTATCACATTCTAAATGAGAGATGCCTGACAATAGTAGCATGGGAATGTCACTACAATGAAGTTATTAAACTATTGGATAACAACGGTATTTGAATCAACAGGATACGGTAGCTATGACATTAAGATGGCATTATTTTAATCTTGTCATTTTAAAACACCAGCAATGAGCAATTTAATCCCACTGCGCACAGAAAGATCGGGTTCCAAATTACCTGTACCTTTCAAAAACATTAGTGCCTCAAATTTAGATTTGCCTTATTACATGAACTCTGATGCTCTTGACGACTAGTTTTAAATACATTTGAAAATACTTTACCGTTTTCATTGTTCCGCTAGTTGTCACTTTTAAGTGAAAATTGTGGATCTAATACATCGAATAAATAACAGAACGCCGTAACTTTTACGAAACCATACTAATTAAAAATCCCTGCCCCGTTTCCCATCAATTGTGTGTGCTGGAAATTGTTAAAATTTTAAACCTTAAGAGGGAGTTTATTATCGATGAAACTGCAGAAACGCATGGACACGAAATGTTAAGATGGCCTCTCTACCACACCACTCGTGGATTAATTGCTAAGACGTAATGCTATTTCATCAAAAAATTCTAGTGTATATCAGATTTTGCGGGGTATGGTAAAGGTCATATTTAATTGAAGCAGACCAAGCATTCTAAATTTGAGTGCAGATTAAGGTATGTTATGGCCTTAAAAAGTATTTTCGTAATTTAAATATTAGGCTTGTTTTAATATTTTATTTTTCGCCAAACATAAATTTAAGGTATATTTTGTTTGTAATTTTTCTATATTTATTACCAATTTAAGGTTAAAAATCAGAAGTGTTCATTATATTTCTTCAGGTATTTAGGAAATAAACGTGCCTGCGTTAAAAACGCATTTGTCCATTTATTTATGTCTTTAAAAAGGAAAAAGTGCTTATTAGTGTTGAAAATCGAGGATATGATTAAGAAGAGTAGGGGGAGGGAAAGGTTGAGACAGGAGTTTTCGGATAGCTTAAAAGAAGGAAAGAGGTATGCAGTGATAAGATGATGCCTACGGAAAAGGAGAAACTTCTATTACACCAACCTCGGGGTTGAGGAGATGAAGAGAAGAGAGTGCTAAAAGCACAAAAAATTTACCATGTAAAATATAATCGCTAATCAAGAAAATGTAAATATTATTGAGAGAATAAAACCTAATATAAACGAATATAATAATAAAGCTACGCAGGTGTAGTGTAATAGTTGATATTTAGATTGTGACAACTTTGAATGAAATGAGATATTTTGATAAAAATCAACACTCACAAAATATCATTCAGGTAATGTGGCTGTGGATTCATTATGAGTATTGTAAACAATAACAATGAAAAAATAAAATTTTCAATCAGATTGTGCTTTCTGAAGTGAGTTAGGATTCATATGAATTATCAGTACAGAGAAGAATATAATGAACAGATATGGTTCTGTATAGCGTTCTACAGTGAAAGCAGAAAAGGTCATCCTCTTTCATGGTCGCAGCGGAATCGTAAAGTACACTATTACGCACTGAGTTGCTGGAAAATATTACAACTAAATATGGGAAAGGAACTTTTTTAGTGAATCCTTTAATTGAACATATGAATCAAATTAATTAGGCCTTATGTGGAAAGCAATTAATTAATGAGAAGGTAGTGTTAGAGGTAATAATAATAAATAGAATAATAACAGCAAACAGTAACAATCAATGAATTCGTTAACTGACACAGGTGTGTTTTAATAGACTAAATAAATATATCGCCTAAGATTTACGAAATTTAACCGAAAAAATTATAAACACTATCACTAATAATAAACATTATTACAACATAGTCACAACAGTAATTTAAAAAAAATTACCAGTTAATTTTCCCTAAAGACTTATTTTATATGTACCTTACTAATTAAGTTTGGGAATGTGGTTACCTGCAAAGTTATTCTTTCCGAGAATATGTTGGCACATCACAGCACGACCTTTTATGTTCGCGGCTTATATTCAACTGGAGCTCCTCAAATACAAAACACACCGCTACATACAAAACGGATTTTGAAACGTTATGTGTAAACGTCACAGTTAGCGATAAATTTTATCGTTTCATGCTTTGTATAAGGAAATAAGACGCTTAATTTCACAGTATCATTGATTTTAAGTGTAATTTTTTTACTTATCTAATTCTTGCACTTATTGTTAAAAGATTTTAAAGTCACTATCTCATATGCATACTGTCAGACGACGTAGGCCTATAACTCTAATTTTAGGAACTATACACCATTAAGTATGCATTGTATTTACTATTATAATATTTAAAAAGAATTCCACATTATTTTGAGACTATATTTAGGAATTAACTATGAATATTAGCTATGTGTTAACAAATTTAATTTTTGAATGAAAATTAGTGCTCAGAACACTGAAAACGCCTTTCATTATGCAATACGTTTGTAATGTCCCGTCCAATATTTATAGTTGTATAAGTGGCATTTTTCTATTTTTATTTTTTATTGGTGGGTGGGTGTCTATGGAGACTTTTTTTAAATCGTAGTGGAGAAATTTCTCAAATCTTTTTTTGGAATAGGACACTTAAGTAAAAGATTCCCCTGAATTAATTAAAGGGTAAATGTTTTTCGGGTCGGAAATAATTTTGAAGGTAAGTTTAATTTAAAATTATCTAAGGAAGAAAAAATTTCCAAAAGAATAAAGTAATGTACCAGCCGAATACTTTATAGAAATAAAAACTGTATTGAGACCAAAGAGAGTAACACTGGGAGTAAAAGTATTGAGTGATAACATAATCCAGAGTTGATAATTGTTTATAGCCTATATGTTAAAGTATTTCTTATGGAACATCTGAGGAAGAAAATAGATTACCAAAGAAAGTGAGGATTAAGTATATGCAGGACCAAAGAAGAACACATCGCCAAGAAATCTAATGTCAATTTCCCCTATGCAAGCACATTATTACGCGCGCGCGTGTATGTGTATAGAGAAAGAAAGAAATATCACTTCCAGGTCAGAGTGCACGAAATCAGTAGGAAATGTTTTTCTGTGTTGTTCTCTGTGAATGCAACACAAGCAAAGTAACATATACAGGAGACATAAAGTGTACAAGGCAATAGGAAAAGCCATTTCAAGAAATCGTAAGTATAATCTAAGCAAATAAACAAAATGACAATGGATACTGAAGTAGCGAAAGCATGTGTTTACTTTATCAATACTGATAACTTTAATACATGATGTACTTGAGACTTGGACTTTCTTGTTTAGAGACATGTGTGTGTGGTGTGTAGTTATATAAATATATAAATCTCCGAACTCTATGATATTTTGTTTTTAGCTCGAACGAGTGCAAGTCGAGTACATTTGATAAAACAGTTATCTCTTTCAAGATAATACGAAACATAACTAAACAGACTCTACGAGGCACAGTCCACAGTGATTCAGCACTAGTTGTTCTTCTTTATAATGATAACATATCACGTTACCTCACGTGGAAGCAGTTAGTCACTGTTTTATGAGGATTGTTTTCCGCCTGATTTCTCAATTTGTTGACCATTAGCTATAAATATACTGTTCTAAAAATGCAATTCATAACTTTCAATTAATAACACCGAGACTGGGAAAATGCCCTTCAATCATATATGGCTGCCATTTCTGTCACTTTTCTAAGAACTAGTCTTCATTCTGGACTTCTCGAGTTTGTAGGCCAACGTACTTCTCCACTTTGTCCGAAGCTCAACAGACATGGAGGATGTAGGCCCGTTAACGTACACACATGAATTGGCTAGTTCCTCGTCGTGCTGAAACTGCCGGATCTCTAAGCGTCGTCTTCGGGGTAGCAGCTTACAAACTTTCACACTTAGAACTCTAACGCGTACAATCTACTACGCGAACAAAACTCTAATCTACATGTACCTCAGACTGCCGTATTTTTTCAGAAAATGGTGAAAGGCGACATTAGTGATCACAAAGGAAACAATGATCACGCATGTGTAGTTGCTTTCTGGTAGGCAGGATTGTTCCCCAAGGAACCGTAGTAGGCTCCCTCCTGTTCTACATTTCGGTCAACTACCTAGATTCCTGCCGACCGATACAATGATCGGACTGTTCCGACCGATTCAGAGGGTTTAAACTCCTACCGTAACGAAGGTGAGCCATCGCTGGACTGCAGTGCCAACTCGATATGTTCGTGTGGTTAGAAAATATCATTAACGAGCCCAACGATGCCTCATTGCTATTCGGTCGTGCCGAAATGAACCGCACGGGCGTTTACGAATAGAAAGAACGCATTGCTCTACGAAAGTCAAGTGACGCAGTGTCCACCTCGATCGTCGGGACTCCTGCTGTACCCTCCTCCAGATTGTTACCAAGCGAGCGTCCGCTCAGTTGGGCCAACCGTATCAAAGACATGATAAAACATTTATAATGAAGGTTATCACGGCTTTTCTCAACGTAATTGAAACTAATAAGTACCGGTCTGTTGGGCCGTTGTCGATTGATTAAAGGTTCATCTCTAAATGTTTCGTTCACGCTTCCGGAGGCCATCTATTGTAGAAAAAATAAAGAAAGAAAACGTTGCAAAGGTGTCAGGCTGAACGCATCTCAAAGTTGAGTGATAGGCAAACCCCCTCACAGTGCTTTCGGCCTGTCATCATTTTTTTCTGCTGAAAAATGGTTTTTGGAAATGTTGGCGAAACGTTTAGAGATAAACATTTAAGCAGTCGACCACGGCTCAACTGTCCGGCACATAATACTTTTAGTAATTCGACAAACCGTTAGCAAACCGTTTATATAAGGTGTTGACGCTCATTTCCTACCAATCGTCACGTGCGCTACAATACATTGTCGCCTTATTGACACATGCTTTGGCTAGCGCCAAAGGACATCATCACTTCTCTTGTCGCTTGCTGACAAAAGGACATGGTTTCCGATCCTTAGACAATACCATGTAACGCCTTGCTCGTAAGTATTACGTAGGTCCAGAGGAAGAATACAACCGCCACCGTCAATTCCGGAAGTACAAGAACTTAATACCTACATACATGGGTGTGGAAATCTACATGATCTCTCTCTCCCTCTCCCTCATTTAGTCACCCCTCCCACCACCTTACTCACTCACTCCTACACGTACATAAATTTTACCTCACATATTTGCCTAATACACTCTATTTTAGGTGGGATTATTGTTTAAAACGATAGAAAATTACGGATACAATTACTGATACACATGTTATATTTTATACATCGGTCGATTCATTCTAACGTTATCGTAAGACAGCGTGCGGGCAAACAGAAAAATGCCAAACATCCGAGTTAAACTGAAAACTGGCTTGGTTACCTAAGATGTTTTGATCAAGTATTGCAAAGCTTCTTTGAAGGTTGCTTTTTATCTTCCGTCATGAGCAGAATAACATTAGTTTTAGGACAAATGTGATACAAACAGGATTATGTATACACTATTTCTTCAGTAAGTAATTCAAACTTGGGAAGATATTTTCTTCAAGTTATATTTCCGATACAAACGTCCGATTGAGTCGATGTAATTTCTTTCGTGTTGGCAATCAAAAACTGAAAATGTTTTGAATACAGAACGTATAGTCAATAACTGTGCCAGCCACTACAAAGTTTGAGGCCATTTGAGTTGACAATGGATGCATTGTCAGTTGCTATTACTAATATGCGGATTAGTTTGAGACCCCATTATTATCTGTTGCACTTCAGAAAACCGTCATAAAATTACGCTTATCTACTTACTTAAAGTAGAACTTGTAGGTATTTAAATTTAGTGTTTAAGTTACTTCATGAGAGCAACTCAGTTACATGTAAGCCTATCTTATCACATGAATTCGTACCTAGTGAGCGTGATTGAATGATTAAAAAATGCAATATTTGCAATTAATACATTTAAGTGTTCCTTTGTTCCTTTGCTTTAAGTGTTTCCTTTAACAAAGTTTGTCCGATTCCTGTTTGTAAAATTCTGAATGCGGTTCTAACTCTCATGACAGGCAAATGCTGTATCACCTGCACAGAGGAACCTCATTTGCTAAGTATAATTCTAATTTCCACTTCAGAAGCCACGTCTCTTGGTCTTAAATTTAGTTGTTAAAGCTTTGCTTTGATGTGCTCAACGAGGTTAATTTGAGGTGGGGGTCTAGGTGTTTTCTAAGTATATTACTTGTAATATATACGTCAAATTTAATTGGAATTTATATTCTTTGATGCCAAACTTTCAAAAATGCATTTACGGATTTTGTGTAAAGTAGTTTATAATATAAGTAGCTTAATTGATTCTGTCAATTATTTTGATTCCCCATTTGCTCATTTACTTAACCAAATTTACAAAATTTTTAAGCAGGAGATCTTGATCAGCGAGTTTAAACACAAATTGGCCACGTTGTGTCTAAAAAAAGTATCTTTATTTTAAAATTAGTATTATATATTTTATGTTCATAATTACATTTATGCATTTATACCTTCTCAAAGATTCTTGTTTAATTATTATCATACGTAAAAAAAGGATATTTTTTTGTTTTTTTAATGAACTATTGTTTCTTGTGTGCCGTTTTTGAAAAATAATAACTTGTATAAAATAATATATTACAATTGACATTTCCAGAAGAAGGGTCAAAATATTATTGATTGTAAAATCAGGTATTTTTATACGTCTTTAGAAAATTTCAACCTGTCATGTAAACATAAACTGTTATGGTTGTAGGATATGAGGGAGAATTGTTTTGTACATTCACACGTACATGTGATTTCTCAAGTTTCTATAATCTGATGACAATCAGACCTTGTTGTCAGAAAAAGCTAGGTACAAACACTCCTGTAATCTTCAAAGTCCCAATTATAAAACGGCAAACAATTCTTCTACTCGCGTAAAACGTTATATATATACACATTAAATAATATCAGAGGACGGCTGCATCCCTGTCTCAACCATTTTTTACAATTTTAAACTTACTGTTATTCCCAGTTATGCATATTCTTGAGTAAAAAAATAACTCTTGGTCTCAGCCCCAGGGTCTCATCTTGCAAATTATGAGGAGAGAAAAGGGGGAGGAATTTAAATACTTGTATCCACCTGGCTCCGGCCTAGGGTAACAGGTGACAAATGGCCAAATGTCTCAAAGGCGGAGGAAGAAAATGGCCAACGACGGAAAGAGCCTAGGAGGTGGGTCTCCGAATGAACGCTCGAAGATGCCAGACCCACCACCGGAATTTCCTGGAGTCGGCTTAGTAGCCATTCAGGATGATTTAAACACTTCAATCATAAAAAAAAAACAATTTTTTACCAAATAGTAACTTAATTTTAAAACGTTGTCTATCCAGAGAAAAGAAGAAGAAGAAGAAGAAGAAGAAGAAGAAGAAGAAGAAGAAGAAGAAGAAGAAGAAGAAGAAGAAAGGTATAGTTATTATATAATTGTACTCTGTCATACGGTCTCGTATCGCTCTACTGACCTACAGCAGAGCACGGCGGCAGCAGGACGGTTTACGGACACTGTTATCACACTGTCAAAAGACATACCGAAGCATTCGTTAGGGTAAATATGGATGTTGTAAACCCAATCTGAGAAGCTCTGTTACTAACTCATACTAAGTACTGTATTAAATTCTGGTGCTGAACTATCCAAATTTTTGATAGTATTTTATTAACGGTTTTTGATAATAAAATAACCCTGAAGGACGAGTAAACTAATTCTGAGTAGTACTTGTTAAGTTACTGTTATTTTTAAATTGGTAGTTTTAATTATTTTTTTAATGTTCACTGAAGTGCGTATTTAGTATACAATTTTATAATTGGTTCACAGTCTTATTTGCATGCAAATGAAAATGCAATATGCTGTTTACATTTTCAACAGATATTTACTTTATGGAAATTTATTGTATTTTATTTAATTTATTTTTCTCACTGTACTATAACTACATAAAATACTATATTTCTGTCCGATGAATGATCGTTGTAGAGACTCTTCGCTGCACTTGATTTGTTTAGAACATATTTCAGCGCATATTAGCACATATAATTGCTTTAAGGTAGTTCTCTAACTACTGGTACCAATACACATTGCTAACGCACATTACTAGTACCACATTGTGTGTGGTACCAACACACATTGGTAACAAATAGGCATTTAGGCTATTATTAAATATATTAAAGTGATATTAATAAATAAAGTAAAGTGGAAGATGGTCGGACCAAGGAATGCGCAACGGATTGTAAGGTCCACAGTCTGAGGAAGAAGTAAAGTCGATTTGCGACAAACAATTTTACAGACAATACAGACAATTTTCAAAGTTACCTTAAACAGTCCACAGTATTCATTTTATGAACAAGTTTATGGTAGCAAAAATGTGATAACTACTGGACATGTTTACTTGAAACATTTTCGGAATATCTTTTACCAGATAAACCATTAAAGCATTTTTCCTCAACGGAAAAGTAGGCACATAAGCATACTGAAAGACATATCTTGCTTCATAAACTAAATTAGGAAACACACACATTTGGTTACAATCAGTCGTATATTACTCCATTTTTAAATTATGGTAACAGTTCCGAGTGACTGCCTGTGCTCTGGCGCATTTTTTTCTGTCTCTACGTAAATTATAAGTCAAAACAAGGTGCGAAGGAAAAAAATGTGCACTTTTTATTTGAAAGTTGCGAAAAAATGAATAATTACTTACAGCAGTGCAGCACTGAAACACAATGCTGTTTTGAGTTAGTCGCTTTTCCAGTGGTTTGTACAGAAACCGAGTATGAGTGGAAAACGGGTTCTGCAACAGAAAGGGAGACATGTATAGTAATAGGCAAGGGCCGACCCGCCTTACTTCCAGTTGCTTTTTTTACGCGGATTTCAAAAAAGCGAGAAAGGTTAGGTTAGTAGTTAGGTTAGTTGCATGTTAACCAAACAACGTCAATTTTACCCTATTTACGTAAAAACTACCTTATTTGCCACGTACGCAGCTAAATTGAACGTGGGTTCCATTTAGAAAACGAAAACACCGCGTTTTACTTTAGTTGAATCCCGCAATTGTTTTTGTTGCAAGTTTGTTTGATTGTTTTTTTTAGCGTCTGCGCCTAGTTTTGACATGGAGTTGACGTAGAAACACAAATAACGCGACTTTTTGCAAGTTTTGAGGCTGCCAGAACACAGGTTGTCACTTGGAACTATTATCTAAATTATTCCAACCTTATCGATCCAGTTTTTAGCGCTCAGTCACTACCCGACTTTCTCTTATGCGTTTTAATTTACTTGTGTATAAAGATATAATAAGTAAAACATGTTTCTAGTCATCTTAAGTACATCGTTGTATGCATATAGTTAGCAAATTGTCAATTTTTCGAACAAACAATAATGTTGAAGCATTTCAATAATTTCAAAACCGTTAAACTAGTAATCCCAATAAACAACCGTTTACTTCAACACGTACATAGGTGTGTCTTGAGAAACGTGTCATTGGCAAGCGACAAGTACCTCATACAATAAGATAATCATAAGAAATCATTTAGAAACAAATATGCGTTGTAATGTAAAACAGACACACTGATTTGAGGAACACATACATATTATGACACAATAAGATCATTAAAACTGGTCTCCAGTTGGTCGGTGGTCATGCCGCCCTTCATAAAGTATTGTATAACGAAACTAAAACCACTGTTAATTTTATTAAAAGGAGAACGCTGTTTAATCGTTTGTAAGTGTGTATGACTTACAACAGCTTACCTACAAACTTACTTCACTTACAAAAGTAAGTTTGGCAAAGACGAATACAATGATTGTTGCCAGAGGACCAGCTCAGCATCGGATTTCCATCAAAAGGAAGCAACTGGAACAAGTCCAAGAGTTCAAATATTTAGGCTTTATAATAAGTTCAGACGGTAAAATCAATGCGGAAATCAATTCAACAATAAAAGTGGCTCGAGGATTTCCATGCACTAAAGATAAAGTTCATTGTTAAGGGAGAAATTTTGAAGAAAATTGAGATGACTCTTTTCAAAAACATGTGTTTGCCAGATCTTACTTATGCGGCTGAAACCTGGGCTTTAACTGAGGAACATCTAAACTCTCTCCAAGATATGGAGATGAGATACCTCAGGAAGGTTGAAGGAAAGACAAAAAGAGATTGAGTCAGAAACACCACTATAAGAGTGGTGAAAGATCAAATTAAGAAACCACAGGTTCCGCTGGTTTAGACACGTTCAGAGGATAGAAGGGGATAGACTACCAGAACAACTCTATGAGACAAAAATTGCTTGGAGAAGACCCGGGGGCCGGAGAAAAGTGACTTGGGAGGACAACGTGAGGAGTTATCTGCAGAGGCTGACAGTGCAGTGGACTGAAGCCAAGGCCCTGGCCACACAGAGACCAAGGTGGCGAAACCTTTGGTCAACCTCTACAACCTGCGGTAGAAACGGGATTGAAACACAAGAAGAATTTACAACAGCAAATTATTATAAATAATATGTTATTTGAAATTATTAAATTATGAAACTTATAGAAGTTGTGAGTTTTTATTGTTGTCGCGGACTACTTTCCAGACAACACTAGAAAATATAAGAAACTAATTCTCACGATGCTTTAATTTGTTTATGTTTCAAATAATGAAATTAACTGCGTTGAATGCGGAACACGAAAGAGGGACAGAATTTAAAAAATGCATACAAATTCGCCGAGGTAGAGACATTAAAATGGGGTATTCACGGGTCATTTGTGTGTAGCGAAGTTAATGTTAGCTTGCAAATGAGTTACCCTTTGAGAACGCGTCCCGCTTGTGGCGTTTAAATTACCGCGTTTTTCACACACGTTTATCTTACTGTAGGACTCACGATGTAATTATTATCTTTGTACGCTGCGCCGGAATAAACATTCATTACCGAACTCATACAGTGTATCTAAATTTAAAGTTACGCTTCGCATGGAACCGGCGGCCGTGCTTCCACGAGCCCTGCAGCGGCTTAAATTTTAATTAAAGTATTATCTTATATAATCTTTAAAATAAACAAGAGCCCCATCGTGTCTGTGCTGCTTGCAGCGTACACGACGAAATACCATAACTGATTCGCAGTACAACAACAAGAATATATGTTTCATTTCCAACTGGAGGGATAAAGCACTAGATTCTATGAGGGTTGTCATTATTAATTGAACGCGCAAACAATCAGAACTACTTAAAAATTAACAGCAGTAGGCGTACTTAATATCAGGTCAATTTGAAAATACGAATATTGAGTGTGGAATTTGCTGTATGTCAAGAATCGATTATTGAATTTCTGTAATATGATAAAATATATAGTGATGAAGAACACAACATAAGTAACTTATCAGTAAAAATATTTATAATGAATAGTTCAGATGCAATAAATAATGATAATAAATACTGATGTAATGGTTCATTTCATTAAAACTGTACAACAACCTGAATTTACATAAACGCCAAGTATGAATGAATTTTAGCGTAAGGTAAATTATATTGATGTAGTTGGAAAACATTAAGTTGTCAATACCACATTGTATGAAACTTAATTAATATATCAAAATTTCTAGACTTATTAATAGCCGGGCTCTTAGACCTTGGTCTACTGTTGGTCTAGAGTCTAGACAGACGTTGCGGCTCCACCATCGGAGGTCATCTTCAGTGTCCGACAAAACGATTGATACAATTGGCAAGGTGTCCGTCGATTCACCTCTGTACTGAGGTAGAGTTATAATTCGATGGTGGAGCAGAAACCTCTGTCTTAAACAACAATAGACCACCGCCTAACAACCAGGCTAACAATAATTTTAGCAATGCTGACGGCGCCCGTGAAAGCTTAAGGAATTGTAACATACCCAAGTTAGAAAATAAATGACTTCAGTCAATTTAAACATGTATTATTGAAGTTATAGTTCACAAAATATCATAATTTACGAAAACCAAGAAGAAAAAAAACGTAAAACGTAACAATGTGGAAAAATTGGCAGCAATTAGAGCCTATTTTATTAGCTAGTGACGAACACACATCTACTAAGATCTTTCTCTATAGAACTGTTACTGAATTTCTGAATAAAAAGTTGAAAGTATGAAATACTAAGGAAAATAGAAAGAGAATTCATTGACGATGGAACATTACAATTAAACTCTGTAAACATGATTAATATGATATAATTTAAATATCAATTAGCAACGCTTATTTAAACGATAAACACGGAAAATGAAAGTATTACCGATAAACACGATAAAGAGAACACGAACGTACACAGACTTAACACAGACGATATTTGATTTCAGCGAAATAAAACTTAGTGAAAGCGTGTAGTTTACTAGTGTGTTGAGTGACACCAAAAAATAATATGGAAAAAAACAATAAGCGAGACAAATGCATAAGGCAAATATTATTTTCACTTTTACTGTGGAAAGGTTAGTAGGCCTGTATCCATAAATTAATGACCAGTTACTCTGTGCCGTTTAAAGGAGCGAAATGTAAATCCACTTATAGTGTTCGTTGTCGTCGCACCGAAGCCAAATAAGGAATTACGATGTTAAGTTTAACATTTAAAGTTATCATTCTTCATCATTACCATCATCATCTTCACACCACCCCATACGCAATTTTTTTTCTGCCTGTTCCGTTTCAGCCATCTCTTCCTGGGTCTACTAACACACCTGCGTCCTATAGGTTTGTATTTTCAGATTTGTTTCGCCAGTATGGGATCTGACAGTCTTTATAAGTGTTATTTCTACCGTTGTTTGTAATCTTTCAAATTTTCACTCAAGTTAAAAACTTTTAAATCTTTCTTATGGCCTCATTCTTTATACGGTCAAGTTTATAACACTTTTTAACTCCTCTTAAGAATGCCATTTCCGAGACCCGTTTCTTGCTTTCTTGATTCATGTTTGTTGTCTACTATTCACATCTTAGTACAGTAAAACTACCATCCATATGGATGGAGTGCCATAACCTTGTTACAGTATAATTTTGTATCTGACGTACGTTGTTTCTAAAAATACGGCTGATTGCCCCACAGATTGTCTGGAACTAACCTAACTTAACATCAATAACATAATCAGTATCACAGCCAATATCATTTCCCAAATAATTAAAATAAATTATTATTTCTATTGTTAATTTTAATTTTCTTTAATATTTGTAAAGAGAATGGTCTATGATAACAAGGTTAACAAGTATATTATTTACAAATTATTCTTACAAGAGTTTTTGCAATGTAAAAAAAGTAGTTAGTTGTTATACATGTAAACGTATTGGGTAATGAAACGATAGTAAAATTTTATTTCTGTGTTAAGTGTCCACTTACGAAATAAGATTTAGAACATAAATTATATTAAACAGCAGCATACATAGATAATTGCCTGCCTAACGTTTTGGCAATAAATAAATAATTTGCTTTCAATGTAGTAGCAATTCTTTCATTCGGAACAACAGGGCTGGTTTGTTGTAATCACTGTTGAACGTAATATTTTTACTTTCCCAGACAGTCCAATTAATTGTGTAAAGCGAGGGACACGGAGTACAACGCAGATGAAGAACATGCAAACAAAGAGACATTAATGTAGAAAATACACAATTTGTTTGAATATGGAGACGTTAATGTTTGTTTGCAAATGAGTTACCCTCAGCGCGGGCGTGCGGATTACAACTGTTGTATTGTGTGGCCCCATCCCATTTAATACGTTCTTGTAGTACTGCAGATTTAACACTGCAATTATTGTGTGTGGGCTTACATTGAGCTTGAATATATAGTCTTTTTAAGGTTATAATGTATCATGTGAATGAAAATTAAATGAGAACAGCGGCCGTTCATTCGTTTTCTACGCATACAAGGGCACCCAAAATTTTAATGGAAGCCAAGTATTACACTCAGCCTCAAACAAATGTTATCACAAACTTAACTACTGTTTCTGCTGCAGTGACAGCAAAACAGAGTGACTGAGATAGTTTATATTGATACGTATATTCACGGTATTACATAGTTTTTCTCCCAAAATAACTATAAGAGACTGCGAAGAACCGTTAACAACATGGTGAGCATGTTATGGCAGTTACAGGTAGAAAATATAAAAAAAAAGTTCTGCCAACAAAATTTTACTTGTAATTGGCTATTTATGTACTATTCCACGTTGAAAAAAGTTTAGACTAATTTTAATGATAAACAAAATAGAAGCTTTTGGGAAAATAAGCATATAAAATATTATATTTACTTTACAAAAATATTATGAATATATTTTATTATCAAGTGTTGTATAATATGCTTACGCAAATTATAATATGTACACTGCGTGCAATATACTTCATCATCATTATCAAATTAATGTTAGTGACATTGCTTATTAGTTAATATTATTAAATTTATATTCTTGAGGTTTGAATATTTCCCATACTAAATGGTATGCCCTTTAATTTTCATCATCTTCCGTCAAGCATTTGGTCCATAGAAAGTGTTGCGTCATGTATGATTCAGCTCACACTACACTACCGGCACCATTTCATTTAATTCACTGGAGACCACTTTGAATTTAATCACGTGCACTGAGAACTGAGCGGTTGGAGAGACGTTGTGTGTTCAGGTGTAGATATAGCCTTGTTATTGACTGAGGCTCGGCTACTTCAGTTATTTTGACTCAACTGTAGGCACACAAGATTGGTTAGACTCAACGTTGAACCGATACAACTACATGATCAATGAACGCCTACTACTGAGTTACCCTGTTGCCTACTAAAGTTTTACTAATACAGTAAAACTAATACAGTAAAACTAGTTTTACTAATACACTTCTCCTTGAGACAAGAACAAAGCAAAGCAATAAATTGTTATAGGAATTTTTCGAGAAGACATACATAGAATGTTTACAGTGTTTAAGATATCTCTAAGAAGTGTTAGGTGTTAGTGTTTCAAACAAAAGGCATTCAGGAGTCTCTTACATTAGCAAGAATCCCATCTAGCTACTAAAAATATTTTCTCTGCATGAGATATATAAAAAACTTGTCAGACATTTTTAGTATGGCATAGGTGCTCAGGACCTTGTATACGATGCACTAAATCCGTACCAGATTTACTACTGATGAGTGGGGGGGGGTACTGATTGAATGTGCGTGCTTGTATTAGTGGCATAATACTGTAAACATGAACTTTTTCAGTTATTCACAAGACGTATTTTTTTGTGTTTTAGTGTGCGTATTGGATTCAGCGTGGACACATTATAATATGTTAATGATTATTAACTTTAATTTGTTGAATAATTTTTGGGTTTTCTATTTACTATTTTACTATTAGCCTATAATTTAATTATTTTATTGTTCTTGCAAATTAAGCAGTTAACTCCAATATTATTAACTATATTTTTATGAGAAGATCCGTTAAAAAGTAATATTTCAAAGTTACTCGTAAAATCATTTCGCAAAAAAGTAACAAAACAAATCATTCTGAAGGTCATGAAATTATATCGTCTATTGTTAAAAAATGTAATGAAGAATCAATAAATAAGGCATATTTTTATTGGTTAAAAACGCTATAAAGAGCAACATATTACACTGGATTTTTAGAATTCACAATTTAAAAATCATGAAAAAAAATAAAAACCGCTTAGAAACTGCACAGATCAGCGTTTAATTACTCCAGGAGAAAGCAGAAAAACTAGACCGTATCACACTGTAGTAAACGTGGATGAATTTGACTGATGTGTAATAAGAATTATCCCTAATCTTATTACGCTGCAGAGAAAAGTACCGAGAGTGGAAAACTCCTACCCGTGGTGAAAGAAAGAGTATATTTTTCGTAAGGTAACACTACATGCTGAAAAATAATGAAGGAAATAGTGTTTTAGTGGGGAAGATGAATTCATAAAAGAACTCTACTATTTGCAAGATCGCAAATCCTAATGCTTCGGCATCGTTGTCTTACGCAGCTTAAACTATATCGAAAAGAGATAATCTTCATAAATGAAACGTGGGTAGACAGTAATTTAATGCATCAGAAAGGGTGGCCAAGTAACGAATGCAATATTCACGTTAATCAGAGTGGATTGAAGAGACTAATAATATTGCATGCAGGAAGCAGAAATGGATTTATAGTTAACGCAGACCTTATATTCAAAGCCACTAGACGTAGTGGGGACTATTATGGACAAATGAATAGGGCTAAGTTTGAAGAATGAGTTACTAAAAAGCTTTTACAAATATTGGTAGAGAAATCAATAGTTATGATGGACAATGTGCCACTGTACCGAAACCCTCAAAGCCCCATCAAAGTACGAAGTAAAAAAATAAATGACACAGTGGCTTCTCATGAAAAGCCTTTCTGTAATAAAAAACACGCAAAAAAATGTGTTCTGTCTTACATAAGCATATACACTAAAAGAAAAGGCATTTAAAAATGGTACTATTTTGAAAGCTTGATCGGAGTTCTGAAGCTAGTAGTAGGTGTTGACGTGAGTTTTTGTTGTTCCATGTTTTGAACACTCACAAAAATAACAGTTCACTGTTTAAAATTCGCTAACAACGAAGTAAATAATAAATGCAATAACGATAACAAACGAAGTGTTCTCGAAGAGCGCAAACAAATTTCTCAACATAAAAAATTCGTCTAAACAGCCATTTTACAATGAGCAAGTTGAATTACAATTTTCCTGAATATCACAAACTCTTTAGTACGAAATGGTCACAGAAAAGCTTCATTACTCCCAAAATGTGCACCAGATTGGTGCCAAAATGCTCACCGAAGCCCTTAAGGATCAGTGAATGCCAGCGGCTAGAAAGGTTTGAGACCAAAATCGTGCTGAAGAAAACGAATACTTCAAAAGTATTGTCACTGAAGGTGGAACTTGGATCTCGTACGTAAACACATAAAACAAACAACAATCGTAGTTCATCACCTTGACCAAATTAGTTCAAGCTGGATTTGTTGGCGAGAAGATTATGGCTACAGTTTTCTGTTACCACCGAGGTGTCTTTCTTCTGGAGTTCCTGGAACGGCATACAACAGTACATTCTACAGTGTGTCGTCAAATACTATGAAAACTGAGAAGGGCGATACAGAGTTGTCTGCGCGACCATGTCGTGTTGTCTTCAGATGTCACGTCGTCCTGTTTCACGACAACGCAAGACCATAGCGCCGCGGCCATTTTATAAATTCAAACTGAATATTTTTGATCATCCCTCTTATAGTCCAAACTTGGAACCAAGTGACTATCATATTTTTGTGCACCTGTTGGCTTCAAATAAGTTCATAAACGATAGGGGTAACAATCTTGAAAGTGCTTTAGAGGGATGGTTATAAAAAAAACAGGCGGCGAAAGTCTCTGATGAGGGTATTAAGAAGCTTGTCCCACGCTATAACAAGTGCATATATAATGGCGGCAACTACGTGGAAAACTGAACTAGAGTTAATCGTAATATACGCTGGCAATAAAATGTTTGTTTGTTTAAAATACTTTTTAGTAGCCTTCCGTACCTTACTTTCCGAATGGCCTTCGTACTTACACGAGGTAAGTCACAGCTTACTCAACCCTCTTATCTGTTAATTATTATTTTTGTTATTATTTGGCTGTTCATTATATTGCCGCTAAATTCATTTATGTAGCATATAAGTAGGCCTACACTTTCTAAACTTAAAATATTTTAATTATTAATTAAAAGTGATCTGAAAAGTTTAAGCAATAAACGAAACAGGGGAAGATAAAACATAATGGCTAAATACAAATAGAAGTAGCGTGTGAGTGACAAATACACGAAACTGTTTTAAACATATTTGGAATATATAGTATTACAGTGACGTGTGCGGTGGCATGGCATACGCCACCACATTCGTTGCTCGCTAGCAAAACTCGTGCACTAGTAATCCTTCGACAGCAGGCGAATCTCTCTTCATATCTATATTGAAGGTGATGAAAAAGCGTTTTCGGAAGGTGAAGAAAAGTGCCAGATATAAGATTTTATTGTGTGATGGAAGACTGATATTAAAATATTGCGAGACATAATTACGTAACACATGAATATGTACGTAATATAGAAGACAAAGGTTCCTTTAATTTAGAGATGGAAATGGTAAATAATTTGTTAAAACCTTTTGTTTAGCTTCATTAAAGTGTAGTCAGTATATAAATATTAGTTTTATATTGATATAATATACTTACATATTAAAGAAATTAAGTTTATTTCACAAACTAATACAAAATAATGGAAAATGTAATTCTTTTTTGTAATATATTATATATTTATATTAAAAAATATATATATATATGTAATATTGCAACGATACAATTTTAAAACTGCATATATAGGTATTATAGAAATTATTACAACAGAGTCTATATCTGGAGGGAGGAAAATTTATTAAATTAAATCATTAAAATTTACTATTGTCTTATTAATTTATACTATAAAACTGTTTATTTAAAAATTTGTCTTTCAAAACTGAGTCTATGAGTTTGCTTTACAACTATGTTACTTGTTCTGTTGAATCCACTGTTTGCGTACCCACTCGACGCTCCGCGTACGTAGTTCGACTGATGACTGCTACAACTCTGGCTGTAGACCGTCCGAAGATCACTAATGCTGACAATTAATGTCGTTGCACCCACGCACACTTCGATACGAACTGTCATTGTTTACAATTAAAATTTAATTAATCTCAGGGATTTTAAAACTGGGTAAAATAGATCTGTGTGTATTGATCTTACACAAACTCCGGATTCTTGAAGTGTTCTCGCGCAACTCAAAATATCTCGGTAGATATTTTTTACCCAGCGGATATCTTCCACTGTACAAGAAAAGCACCAGAATGACCTATTTTTTATTATTTGGTTTCTGTAAGTGGTAATGGTTTCGAAGACCTCGAACCATGAAACAACTTCTAAGTTTAAATGAAAACGACCTGTCTTGTCACGAAAAACCCGTGGCAGCGAGTACGTCTTTCTATAACGTCCTTATAAGAAACTGCGCGAAGTGTTCTCGACAGAGGACCAAACTGAATAAAATTTAGACCCTCTGATTGGTTGAAACTTTAGCAATGTCACAGATGAGAACACAGATGGACTGAAATCAGGCTTAAACTCTGTCCGATTCTGCAAAGGCTTGTCTAGATCTAATCTGCAAATTTTATTACTTTCTTGAAGATAACGAGAATAAAAGACGTTTGATTTCATTAAAAAAAAAAAAAAATTATAGGTGTGGAGAATTGAGTATATGAAAAATGTAGTTATAACCATGAAAATACTCTAAGTTTCAGAACGAAATGTTAATTTTCCTCGAAGTTATTAAATAAAATGTAAATCACACGCGCACCTGCGCACTTACACACAAATATTTTACATAGCATAAAAGAGAATAAAATTGTGAATATTTTGATATAACATACTTTTTTTAAACATAGCTTGGTTCAAAACGTATGACTATTTTACATAGAAAGAACAAAATCAATTTAAAACATGTCTATGGCCATCAGAAAATGATATATTGCATTAGTAATCCACTTATATATGAACGTAGATCCTGTGTACTGTTGCAATATGTATATATTCTAATTGTCTTTAAAAATAATGAAGTGCAAATTTAACGATACGTAAAACTTAAAATGCGAATAAAGTTGAACCCAACTAGTAGGAATGTCACATGGATTAAGTTTACCACTTTCATATAGTAACAGTTGTATGTTGCTTTAAAGTACACAACACAAAAGGCGCGCCATGTTACTACAGTGTAATGCAGCAACAAATATTTATGTTGCTGTAGGCTAACTATGGCCTACTCCGGGCTATAAAATAAATTCATTTTGAAATTCTTAACTTTCAAAACGGACATGTTGTTCCTACACCTAATGAAAGATAAATTTTAATTAGAAGTAATATAAACTTTGTGCTTAGAAAAACCGCTCTTTATGCTGTTACTAAATTGTGGTGTTACTAAACTCTGTTTAGCATTTTAAAGAATTTTGTTTACTATACTAAACTTAAGAAAGTGTGATTAAGGTCATATTTATCATAAATAGGAAAAATAATTTTTTGGGTATTATAGTGCTATGATTATGTAAACAAATTCATAACGGTTACAGATTCGATAATAGCGGAAACAGTTTATTTACAATGGCTGCCAGCAATTTCCCAAATAAGAACGAAAATAATCCAGTCTCCCGCTACCAAAATAGTACGGCAGGACCTGGGATAATTTCAATTTACTTGAGATTTATTTGAGACCAATGGTGCTTCAAATTATCAAAAAGTTAGAGTTATCAAATGCATAAATTACCGCAGAAGAATAATAGAAAATTAATGTTAAAATGGTGCCGTGTACACAAATTACGTTATGTGTAAACTGCATAATGTGACAGTTTACATAATGTGTAAATTGCATAATGTGCATAGTTTTAGGGTTACTGTATAAGTTTACAGTAATCCTAAAACTATTTTATATGTCTACCAAGATAAATCCACTAGGGGATATAAAATGTAATCATTAGTTATCTTAATAGTTATTTAATAAGATTAGTCTCGTACAATAAATCAAGTTAAATTTGTCTACACGCTGGGCAATCATAATGTCAACTATACAGTATTCATAATTGTCAACACTACAGTATAATATTTCCCCACAATACTTCAACAACCACTCGATCCGCACTAAGAAAAATCGCTGAACTTAACTGACTGACGAAGCCAGCCGCTATGGCTTTTATAGGTCGCGCATGTGTTCAAGAATAAACTTACCATCCTTACTGCAGTGTGCCAGCTAATACGTTTTCAAGCGTGCTCTTGAACAATCTGGAAGTACTTGAGAGATACGTGAATGGACGGCCTTGGTACAGCGAGGCAAGCTGCGCTAGTCGAGAAGCGTGTAGGACGACACTATTGACTGTACGAGTGTTCCGTAATTACTGAATAATACAAATAGGACGTTTCAGAACACTACTGAAGTCTGAAGAGAAATCAAGGAAATTCTAATGGTTCTGAGAACATTTCGTTGTTTATAAATAACTGTGAATACAAGGTTTCGAGTTTCTTAAACCTAGAGAGCAAGGTAAGTTGACGATTTTTTTATCCCATTAATTTTGGTCGCCCCAATTAGTACAAAGATATATTACGTTCTCATTTGGTTATGACGGAAAATTATAAAAGTGTGTTTACAATCTGTGGTTTACTCTTTGTTACTGTTTATTTTGAGGAATGCTTAGTGAGTTTTATGTTTGATTAGAAAGCTTGATCAATTATAATTAATATCATAATAAAGGCAGAAAAATATTTTCTATTATTTTATTATAAGTCCGGTGTAGATTTGTCGGCATCCATGCAATAATCCAGTATACAGTCGCATGTGCTTTACAACCCATCCGTCAAAATAAACGCTGTTTTTTTTATTGTAGTTAGAAATTTCAGCTGTATAACTTTTCAGCTTTGACCTTATTTGCGTAGACGTATTGCCTACATATTTATCACAGTTTGATGTTACTTTAGTTATAGATAAAGTCTCCCGCGTGTTGAAAAATGTTGCACCTGGAGACTGCTATGATATGTGAAATGACACTGCCACACCAGTATGTAAATAAATGTGTTGTGTAAAACAGCTACCGATTATTATTCCAGCGCTTTTGCGGTATAACGTCAATGGTGAGGTTTGGATTTTTAAATACGCGGTACTCGGACCGACGTGCTTCATACGAGCAAAATTTTGCAATATTCTAGACATCAAATATTCTTGAAATAATGTTGGTGAAACATATTAGGTCTCGTGCACGTGCATGTAGATTACGTCAATGCAATGGGATCTGGATACCACGTATTATACTACGTATAATGAATTTGTCTATTCTTCCTTACCTTCTTTTTAGGGTTGAAAGTGGGCTTATTCTTTACTAGCTTCTTTGTAAGAGTGCTTACTACAGTATTTTACTAGACAATAAACGCATGTGTTTAAAATAAGACTTAATTGTCATTTCTCGGTGATTCTCAAGCATAGCAATCTAGCGTAAGAAGCAATATCAGTCAAGAAGTCCCGGAACGCGTCGCGCAACTACATAAAGACATATAAATTTATATGAAAGAAAATAAAGTCACATCCTATGTACGTCTTATTCATTCCAGTCTAGCTGACATAAGCGCAGATAACATACATACGCTGAAATGATGGTACATACACATTGAGGTCAAACGTGACACATAATGTATTTAGGATGCAGAATAAGGTATGAGTATTGCACAGACTAAAGAAAAACGTTGGTAGAAACACTATTACTTTAGAGGACATAGTTTAATACGATTTGAAATTTATCTTTATCAGTTTTTGATGTTTCTACTTAAACATCACAAAATATTTCACTTATTATCTACATTTTAGTATAAAGTTTTCGTTAATTGAGAAAATATTATCTGATAACTAACGTTATTTGAAAACGGAATCTGACTGAAGTGAATGAGCAAATTAGAAACATTACTATAAGGTAAGACTTCATACAGTCATAAACTTATATCTTTGTGACGGCCAAATTGATTTTGGGAACATACCCAGTAATGTAATTTTGCCCGTTTTGATAGCACAACGTATTATTAGCCATGAATTGTACAATACTAACAAAAGTTTAAAACTTGTGCTAAGCCCTCGTTACACATGTACTCGACATGTCATGGAATTTTGGCAGAGAAGGGTGTTTTCTACAAAACTAAAGTTGAATGCAAATCAGAATTTATTTAGTTATTGCTTTATTTTAGATACATCAACTTAAAACATAAAATGTCAAAGTCTGGAAGATGGAATCTCATTACAACCAAGTCCATGCAAATGTGGTTTTCTTGTACTGGATGACTAACAAATTTACCTTATTGATTCGTGATATGGAAGTCACAAAAGCTCCTAGTTTCCTTCACTGTGAACTCATACGGATTTGCTCTTCTGTTTTTGCGTTCTTCTTGGGCTTAGTGGGATGACCATTACCACCGAGTTGCATGTTCTTATCTATAAGTTTCGTGTGACGTCCTAGATTATTGGAGGACATGCAGGTTCATTAGTCCAGTTGTAAGACTCGTTGATGTTTCCAACCTCTATGTTGACGGCCTCGACTTCTTGAGTGACAAAAAGACGTTTTGACGAGTAATAAGGAATGGAATTTTCTAATTGCCTTGTCTGACCTAGGCAATTATAGTGACTTGTAAGAAACGTAGTACTTAAAATTACTATGCCTTTATTCTATCTTGTAACAGTCATTTTCTTAATTGTGACACTAAATCACTTAAGTTTACGTATTTTTTTTAGTGTGATATACTATGATTTTAATTAACCGTTCAATCATCCTTGTCTCCTGTTTCTCTGCTCGGTGTCCTTATGTCTCAGTAGGTGGATGGGCAGGGTGTAAGGAGTATGTGAGACCTGCACTTATTATTGTTTAAGGAATAATAATAATCACCATATTATAATATATTAATCTGTAATGCATGTCTTTGAATATGTTATGGAAATAAGATTCGTAATGTAGGACAGAAATAAGGGCCAGCACGTACAAACCGCAAGAAAAGAATATTTTAGAAAATAAAATTTTCCCCGTCTCTATCGGTTATAAGTGAAACGACAAGTTTTCGTCAAAAGTGTCTTCAACATGACAAGGTAATGACATTGTAGTTAAACATTTTGTCGCGTCAAAACTTCGCGAACAATAACGTCATACTTTAAAATGTTGTCATCGGTAACGCCAATAGAACTCTGTTGCGGTAACAAAATGCTGTTGCAACATCAAACATGACTTACTGGACCGTGCAACGTTGTGACAGTACTCAAACTAGCACGCGATGTGTTTATCAACTTCATTTCTACCAGTGACGACAAATTTGAAGCAACAAACGATGACGCTGAAATTGTTTTTTATTGATATAGGCTCAATGATCACTGAAGATACTTAGAAAACTAATTGTTTGGCATTGTGACATTAGTGCAACAATCAAGCACCAATCTATTTGCCAGAACAACCAAACACAACTTGCCAGAATCTGTTTTTACATGGAAACGTGTGGCAGGACTGTTGCTTAATATTCAACACGGCTGTATCCTAAAAACGCCTTAACTAAATGAAGAGTTAACTCGTGGCTCATACCACCCATATTGTACGGCGGTGATCCACTATACATGAAGGACTAATCGCACACATTTAACGTAACACTATTATTATTTTATACAATTTCCCATTACAGGCCTTCATTATTGTTTTCAGAGTAAGCGACAACGACTACAAAGGTTAGGTTTGTCAGTGTTCTTCCTTACTCTCCCAATTGATCATCCTACAAAGATAATAGTATTTTCCTGCCTACTGAATATGAGGGTCAAACAAGAAAGAAAATTAAATACCAATTACAAAAGTTTGTGTTATTTTGTTCAAGTAATGCCTACACTATTTGACAGAAGACCAAAAAGAGCTACTTTGTATGGAATAAAATTTACCAAAACAAATGATGTACTGAAATGTGGTCAAGAGATTTTTACAGCATAAGTTGTTTTGTTTAATACTGTAGAAAATAAAGAAAGGTTAATATTTTTAATTTTAATAAAACAACTTTAAACACATAAGTGCTAGACACGTATGCTAGACTTTAAACACATACGAGCTAACAAATAAGTGGTAGAGATACACATGATATAAAGATTGAATTTAGATTTCTGCTACTTTTTGTGCTTTATGGGAGTTTTATATAAAATAATAATATAATAATAATTTATATAAGCTCAATTTTTGGTGTGAATAGTATGTTCTTGACACTGACATCGACTCCAGATTATTTAAACAGTTGACTATTTTACGTAGGCGTATTTTCCACATACTTATCTACAGATCGGTGTTAATAGGCCTACGTAAATTACGCTTACATAGATAAAATACGTAATGCCGCGTGCAGAACAATGTTGCACCTGGATTCTGTAGTTGTATTTGATATTCCACTGATACAACAAAATGTAAACAAACACATGTGTGTCTGCGTTACGTAGGGCAATTACTCATTGTTATCCTAGCGCTGTTGATGTACACTTTCAATGTAATATTTTAGACACATTTTACGGTCAGACGTGCTTTCATACAACAAAATTTGCATGATTCCAGAGATTAACAGCAAAAAGTATAAAGGTATACATCAGACACGAAGTATCGTATCGGGTCCAGCAAATACACACAGAGATATAAATGTACAGAAAGGAAAATGAAGTCACGTCTACGTACGTGTTATTCATGTCGGGATAGTTGACATATGCGCAGGTAACCTACATACGCTGGCTACAAAGCTGTTACATACATATTGATCTCAAACGTGCCGCGATGTAGTTAGGATGCAAAATAAAGTATAAGCATTACGCAAACTAAGGACAAAAGATGGTTAGAAACTGTTCGTCTACGGTAATGGAAAACTACGTCGCTGGATACGAGAGTTGTCAGTGTTATAAATGGTTTAAATTTAACACTCTCTCAATGCTTCCCTTACTTTGTTTATTTAAATTTAAATTTAAGATCTGTATGAACCTATTTATTCTAGAAAACCTTACTCACGTGGAAATCTGAATGAGTAAATTCGAAACTTCTCATTAAGGAGAGATTTCGTACAGTCCTAGGCTCATAACGTTCTGCCGGGAAAACTTAAACCTCTATGAAACCTGCCTCCTTGGGATCGCCTAAAAAAATGTCTGCCATAAATAGTATGGCGCTGATGCAATAGTGTGGCCAAGGATTAAAAAGCTGAGCTAGTTGTATATGCGTTTTCAGGAATGCCAGAGAATTTCAGGTAACAAGGGTGGATATCTCGAGTGATATCCTTCAAAGCTTCTTCAAAACTAGAATTGAACGAAAACAGAAAGCAGAAGTTTATGGCTGAAAGCACTATTTTGTTCTACATAGATTAATATAAGAAAAAATCCATTATCTGGCAGATGAGAATCTCGTAACCGCAAAAGTCTTGGTAACTGTGACTTCCCTGTTACTGCCTTCATGTCCAACACATTGCCTTGATTATCTGACTAACATTCAAGGCTCTCACATTTTAGGAGAATTTGAAGATGTGATCTATAAAAAGTTAATACCACTTTCGGAAAAGAAAAATGGAAGAGATATGAGGTTTAACGCTTTCAATTTCGTCTTTCAGTTTTAGCCAGCGATTTAGACAATAATGAAGTACAAATAATTCTAAATAAGTAAGGCAATTGGCAATTAGCTTGATGACAAAAAATGTTTGCATAACCGCAATCATCACTGCGACCCATAAGTTTTGTAGATCAAAGTTTCGAAGACTGTAGGATTAGAGTACGTTATTTGAAAGCCAGGATTCTATATGTTACAAAAATAAACGTGTGGTACATTAAGGTGCTATTTTTAATAAATTCGAATAGAAACATAAGCTGAAATTATGGATTGCTGCCGCCTCACAGTATTTGTTCAGAAAATCTGAATCTTCCATCTGTTGTGAACATCCCATTATTGAATTTAGTAAGATACATGAAATAACCGTCAAGAAATAAATTATCTGCTTGGGCTAAAAGATTGGTACTCCTAAATGAAAGTAACGAAGGGAAGGTGTGAATAATGTAACTTTTTATGGCTAACTCATTGACTCCCTCACCATTAAGCGAAGGATACTCAAGATGTAGTTCCGTCAAAAACATATTGATATATGGTGTTTGCTGAGTTAATGCATCTAAAAGGAAACATACCTTTTGTCAATAAAATTTTTACGGCTAGACTTATCGAAGTTAAGATACGTTAATCGCAACGTCACTACCATCGTCATTAAAAAACATTTTATTTTTATTTATTGTAACAAGAATAGCAATGATAGCAATTCTTAGTACAGTAAACGGGCTTAACTCACGAACCTATCAGAAAATTGACAATTACGCCATGCTCATTAACATTTTTTAAGAGTTTTAATCACACTCGTTAATAAAATTCCGACAAGCAAACACAGATTCCATTAGACCCTCTACAAAATAAATTCACGGAATTAGTTAAACCACTAGACCGTATTTATAACAAATAAATAATAAATGTTTTACACGAACATGGTCAGTTATATGTAAAATTGTTTTGGATGGTAAAATTATAAAGCAAGTCTCAGAATTTAACTATTTAGCCTGTAAGCTCTAATATAAAAACGAAGAAGATGGTACAAAATTAATTTATTTAACCAGATAACAGGAACTCTTCGACGTGCTCTATAACACAAGGCAAGAAAAGAGTCCATAATAAAATTACAAAAATCCTACCATTACTTACGGCTTCGAAACATGGACAATGTCTGCTAGACTAAAATCAAGAATTCAGACTACAGAAATGAAATTTTTGCGTTCCATAACGGGGTACACAAAACTAGATATGAAAAGAAACAATCAGATAAGAGAGGAACTGAAAGTTGAAGAAGTAAACGGGTTCATCAATAAGTGTAGAGAAAGCTGGAAACAACACATTACCACGATGTGCAGTAACGGATTCCCCAAGGTAGGCTTACTGTATCATCCAAAAGTGAAGAGAAGCCTGGGAAGACCCAAGAAGAGATGGTCAAATCAGTTTATAGCCGGAACAGTCTAAACAGTCTAAGCCGTGACAATGAAAAAAAGAAAAATGTCATTTGAAATAACCATCCACTGAAATACAGCATTGTAATTATTGGTAAAATAAATTGCCAACTGAAATGACTACGTTTCTCGTTCTACTTTTATAAGGAATGCTGACAAGAAGCAGAACTATTTTAGCAGAATCGATGGTGTCTTCATCTTCCGTAACATTCTGTGAAGGGCGTATTTTACGATATTTAAAATACTGCGCATGGGTTTCTATAAATCATTTGAAACGATGTCTATTCTTAAATGATTTATGAGCTCAAAATATATCTCGTTTTTCCGACAAAACTTGTACTAAATTCTGACTCTCTGGCTTTAGTACTATTTATTTGACATCCTATTTTCATTTATCTATTTGTGTTACTCGCACTATTGATGAGCTCTGGAGTGCATGATTAGCTTGCAGCATATTAACAGTTTGCATATATTTCTTTTTTTTTCTATACCGATGTTGAAGCCTACTTTCATGAAGAGTGCTTTAAAGCATTAGATGCTTTATCATTACACAGTAAGTTACATTTTTCAGACTAACGTTCTACTTTGTGACGCAGTGTCTGTAGCACTATTGACTATTTACATTAATTTATATTTTCTGTGTTGTTAACACATATGGTTAAGTTTCCGGAGTGCATGATTAGCTTGCAGCCTATTAATAGTTGGCATATAATTATTTTTCTGTATTGATGTTACAGTCTACCTTCCTGGATAGAGATTTAAATTCCTTAGTATATTTCAAAGTAATTTAATAGGTCATAAATACTAATAATAGGAGACACATTTTTTCTCGTAATACGTATATCTCTCTCACATGTTTTTTAGTTCGAGCCAAATAAGCGCATTACAATTATGCAGATTTCTGGATTAAATTTGTATGAAGCCACAGAAATTTGCTTATTCGAGAATAATGCAGAAGGAAGTAAAGACGGATTAACCGGCATAATAATAGGTGTAATAGAAATTATTATTATATTTAAGGGAAAATTGAAAGTCATTTCGGAAATTTTACACAACTTTAATATAGCTGTGTTATTTAAGTGTCACCTTCATTACACGGTGGCGGTTCATCCCAGAAATTCGAGGTCACATTGGCTCAGCGTGAATAATTTGTCAGTTCTGCCATGAAAAGGATATACTCAATAAAAAAATGTCCTTGTTTTTGTTACAAACAACAATTTGTTATAGGGACATTTGTCGGTTAATAATATTAAACTAAAGGTACACATTTATATACTATTTACAGATATATTTATATTTGGAAGTCAAGTAAAAATATACACCTAGGGTATATTGTATCACACTGAATAAGAAAATGCACAAAAAACTAAAAAAAATGTTGTAAAGATAAGAATGCTACAGGCCCTAAGTGTAATATACGAAACACAATTGTATGTGGCAACATTCATATTTGGTTTGCAAATAACTTAACCCTGGATTGCGAATCACGGTCGCTGTGGTGTAATGAAGCTAGTTTTTATAAATATTTATGTTACTGTAGGATAACTGTGTACTTCGGGCTGCACTATAAATTCATTGTAAGTTACATGCAGTGTATCTTTTTAACTACACTCGTTGACTTGCAAAACAAGCTCAAGTATTTTAGAAACCTAGGGGGGGGGACTACATTTTTATTAAAACTGTTGAGAGGACGGGGATGTAGTCTAGAAAATTTTACTTAACTCTGTTTATTATGAAAAATGAAAGATAATAAAACTCTGTTGTTGTATATATTAGGGATACTATTCCTTTTTTACTTTTATTTTTTTAAATAGCAAAATGGTTAATCAACGCTTCTCGCGTCCGAGTCTTTACTTCTTTCTGTCTTGCCGGCCATCACCCGTAAAACCGCTGATAATCGTAGGGTCAAGGTCCTTCGTCAGGGTTCTCTTCAGACGTTCTTCTTGGCTTACCACGTTTTCTTCTTTCATATGGAGACCATTCCCATAGCTTCTTACGTCATAATATCTTAGTTCATCCGTCGGAAATGCATACACAATTTCACCCATTTTGTTACAAGTATTTATTATAGCACAATCAATTTCCATTGTCGGTTTTATGTATTCGTTTGTAAATCTGCTTCACTTTCTCTAGCAATATACGTATATTGTTACGACTGTCTCCTTGATCGTCGTATGGTACAGTGGAAAACAAAACACAAGACACCAATTAAGTCACTAATCACCAGCTTTAATTATCACAATTAAACACTTTGTAATCAACAAGATAGTCTCTTGCAACAAATCAAAATAAAACTTGTTCACACGCAATAATAGTGTCAACGAGTATAAACACAATTGTATTGCAATTTCCCCGCACACATAACACTTCGCCACAATACCACAAACCGCACTCGAATAAATCGCAACTCAAACTGAACTCAGTGTCGCTAGGTACTTGTAATTATACCCCGCCGAAAATTTAGAAACATCCATTACTACGCATCGGCGCTACACTAGAACGCAATTTATTGTGGGCTTGACACAGTGCGCGCAGCTTGCGAAGTCTAGAAAAGTCTCGCTGACGCATGTTGAGATCACGTACGCACGCAACATTACAGCCGGATTCCACTAAAACATCCGAGAGATACGTAGACTGTTCTGTAATGGTGTAACACTTTTTCTGCATTACGTAACAATATTTTAACTGACTTTATATTTATTTGAGGCGTTTTTCCTTTCTATTTTCACAGTTATGAGCCGTACGTTGCTATTCTTTTGACTGCCTGAATTATAGGTGCACATTTTTTGTATGCTTGTAATTTTTTCACTTTACAGACTGCCACTTCACAGATTCCTTTGGACAGTCTCTAGAAACTCTGTCATTACTTGTAGTCTTACCTTTCCACCTAGCATATATTCTACGTTTCGGAAATTTCCAGTTTTTTTATTCTTAACATTTAATTTTATTAATAATTATTGTAAGAAAATTATTACTAGCGGGGTCTGACATTGGTTACTACTCGACACTGGTACAGTATCATCTTATACAGATTGTAATGGAATAAGTAATCTATCGTTAAGGTTACAGTCGCTATGTTTATCAAAGACAAAATTGTAATGGGGGAGCGAGTCTAACAGGACTTACGCAGTCAGTTTCTCCCTTTTCTCATTTCTCACCCATACATGATTGTTCCTCAAATTTCTTGTCTAAATATTGGAAAAGGTTTGCCTCTTCTTTCTTTCCTTTATCCTAACAAAAGACATTTATGGTTACTTATATTGTTTATTTGACTATAAAATTTCATGTGCAACACTTTTTCGGATTGCCTTCAAGACACACTAAGCCAGATTATAATATTCTTCTTTGTTGTTTTGTTTACTTTTCACCTTGTATCGTACAGCACATTTTCAGTGGTAAAATGTAGGGATCACCTCCAAAGGCCTCGATGATAATTCTGTGTGTGCGTGGCTTCATAATTTAATGATTTTAAAATCAGCCTTTACTGACCGTATGACTTTACCTTTGCAACAAACAAGATATGTTACCATAAAATTAGAAAAACGGCCGTAGTACTCCAAATAGTAAACTGTGTAATAGTCAAACTTTGCAACTACACTCTCTTCATTAACATTTTCCTAATTTTTTCTCATATTCATTAGACTCTGCCAAATTTTCATTTTATGAATATGTTTTAGTTACTGGTTTACAATAAAAACAATATTTTATTCATAGTGTTCAAAACATTAGTGTTTCCCAGAACGACATTTATAAATTACTACAATTCATATCTGTGTGCCAAAACTACATTATTTCATTTGTCAGATGTACTTTGCTGTTGTACAATTTAACTTTCAAATTACTGTTCACTTTCCTAAACACTGTTATTGCCTTCTACACCCGTCTCCTAATTTTTACAGTTATTCTGTCTGACATGTGCTTCTCTCTGGCATCTGCGTGACATTTAAGACTGTATTGACTGATTGGGTCCAGTCGTCCACCTTTCCAGTTATTTATATATAGAGTAACCTTTTCAGGTGATAATACTCTTGTATTCCAATCACTTAACAGTGTCTTTTTTAATTTTAATATTGATCATTATTCAAAGGATTTCTTCTCATCTCTTTCTATCCCAAACATCATTAATAGTGACATTTGAAAGAATACATTACTGTCGAGTCGTCATCCTGTAGACATCTCTTATTTCATTTGTCTGATTACTTACCCATTCCTTTCCTGTCAGCAATTAAGGTTTTATTTTATTGCAAAATAAAATGTATTATAAAATTTATTATATATCATTATTAAGTTATTACGCGGTTCCTGTCTATCATCCGGCGTCTATAATAAAAACGCTGTGTGTTTGTGTGGGCGTTTGCACGCTCATATAAGGGTATAACTGTGATTTGCATAAGTACTAAGACAACACAAGTATCATGTGCGTATTTTCTTTTTGAGCAACTTACATTAGTAACGGTAATTGTTATTCATGCTCCCACTTCTGTGTTCAAGATTGCATTAAGGCCCTCTATGGAAAACAGGATCCGAATGAAATAACGTTCATTAGCCACATAGAAAATCCGCACTTGATAAACGAGAATAAAGTTATTTTTTTACCACAAATGTAGCGGTAATATTTCTGCCTTTTACAAAAACGTCTATAGCACAAGGCTGCATATAAAATTATTCAAGCCTCTTTTCTTAAGGTAAACAAGCCATTAAACGGGTTGTTTTCATTTTAATACAGAAATTTACACTGTTTGAAATTGTTTGCTTAATACTTTCCCCATTAATGTTGTAATTGTGTGCAGTGCTTTAACAATCCGAAAACCGTAATATATGTAAGCAGGTAAATTAATATATAAGCTGGTGACGAAATATGTATATGTGCTCGTGCGCATGCGTGTAATCTGTCAAGACAAGGCTGAAAATGGAATAAAAGAAGACAACCTAATTTCAAGAATGGTAACTAACAAGTAATTTATATAATTTCTTTAACCAACTGATAATTCGATGTTTAATATCAATTGCACAGTACTGAATGCTACAGCATCATGGGTGCCGAGACTGATTTGTGTGACACTAATGTACTTGGCTGACATCTACACCAGCGGGAGCGATGTCAAACTTGTCCATCAATTGATGAGATTGAATTGGTTGCAGCATTTCCAGACGTGTGACGCGAAGTTAAATGTGGTATTTGAAGATAATGGTGAAGTAGGTAAGCAAATGTTGACTGAACTATAGGCGGTGACGAATGATGGAGAACGTTTTCACATAATGAGTAAAGAGACTTCTAGAGACTCTCTCCAAAACCAGGACATGCCCTCTTCATCAAAGAAGTTAGTTACAGTTTGTGACTTCTGTCTTCTAAACTGTACGCTTACACTAAACCAATCTGTACGCTATTAATTATCAACAGCCGACTCGTGTCACTCGTCTGCTAATACCGATCTAACTCTTTCTCTTCATTCAGTGACTACGCTCTGTTGAAATATTTGAAATTATGTTATACCATAATGTGTAACATTACATAATCAAATTACTGTGTTTAGCAAAAATTTGGTTTTCAGTAGTAGTCTACTTATGTGTAGATTATAAGCGAGAGATTAATTCTTATTGTTTCAGTTATGCAGCTGCGGAACGGTAACATATGCATAACATTAAAACTCAATGCACGCTTTATGAGATGAATTGTGACGAAGAATAATATAAAATTGATTACATAAATGACGTGAAGCTACTAAATATGATAAAGGTAAACTAACAGACGCATAAAATGTAACCACAATTAGTAGAAGGTCTGAAGGACGGTTTCTATGGCACTTACGGAAGAATGGATTCCCTGACACTTAGGTAGTAAATAATTGTGAGCAAACTTTATAATTTGTAATACAGTAATACAGGGTATCTTGTAAATGGTCATTAACTAAGTTTGTTAACTGAATTAACACAATTTGTAAATACACGAAGGCAAAAGTACATAAAAGAGCGTAATGAATGAAGAAAGGGGATTTTCTCATGACAACTAGCAAGCGTAGGTAGGAAAGACTTTTTTAAACATTACAAACCCTCCACACCTACGCGTGCGCCCTCGCACACACACATACACACACACAGAGAGGCACACAAATTTTATTGACACACGTGTTTGCCTGCGCAAAAACGTTTCCACGTGTGTGTATGGAGTATTGTTCTATGTTTCATTTCGTAGTCTGTAAGACAAGTATTTTACAAAACCTACTTTATACGCGTTTTGAATATGTTTATATTTTAAATGTGTTTTCACCGTTTGTATAATATGTCACAATATCGGCTTGTAGCAACTACATACACAAAGCGATTTTCAAATTATTTGCTAAGATGTTATAAAAAGTTACCTCATTCCTGTTATGAAAACGTTGGAGGAGTTTTGCAGTATATTTGTCAACGTAAATCGTGTTAAAGTGCCCTGTTACAATTTTCCTGGCGAGGAGCATGTAAAAATTTATCTGCCGCAAATCAGTGTTTCATATTTATAGCTTCTTGGTACAGGAGACAAAGCTTTATATAAAACTTGAGTAAATTTTTGTTAATACGATCAGAGAGTAGTTTGAAATAATAGAAAATAAGCTCCAAAAACGCTTCAAAGATCTTCTAAATAATTTGTTTTCTGCTTTCGAAATAAAAGTCTTTAATGGAAATTATACCGGTTCACTTATGTGATTCAGGTAGTCGAATGACTTTTTTTTTTTGAAAAAATTATTTAGAAATTTACATATTCGTGGGGTTATAGCATTAAAATATAAAGGATTGAAATCAACGGATTTTTTAAGTGGCACTGCTTGTATCAATACACTGTCATACATTACTCAAACTTTTATATATAGCAATCCTTTAAAATACACTACAAAATATAATAGATATTTACCATATATCCGTCGTGCGACTTCGTTTTTCTCGTCTTATTTTGACGCGTTTCGGCAACGAATTGCCATCTTCAGAAATCTTAATCACTCATAGGAGATCGTTAAAAGTTAAAAACACTAAAATCATTACGTTAAAAGTGCACTTTTACGACATTGGAAACTCACAGACGCGAACATGAAAGTTTATGTTTCTCGCGTGGACAATACCGATCGACTGCTTTCGCGTGGACAATATCGATCAACTGATTCATTGTTTATATAGCCACTGATAAACCTGTTTTGCTTATTATAGCCCGTATGTACTGTGACATTTCATTTACCGGCGCCCGTGTGCAAGTATTGCCGTGTCGTACAATATGTTATGTGAAAATGTAAGTTTATCATTCAAGACATAATCACTGTTGATTTTGACGGCTTTATATATTTCGTATTCCTCAAGCGCGTCCATGTATTTTCCTTTCCTGCAGCAATGCAAAGGTTGGAAATTTGTCTCAAAATCACTGTAGTTATGATTACATAGTATCAGGTGCCTGGCAAAATTAGATGTTGTTTTATGTAATTCCCTTCTGGGAAGATGTTCGTTATATCTTTCTTCAAACGGTCTGCCTGTTTGGCCTATGTAGAACATGTCGCATGAGCTGCAATTCATCTTGTATACGCCGGTTCTTTTTCTTTCTGGTATACTATTTTTCCGGCTAAGAAGTCTCTGAATGTTGTTATTTGTACGGAAAGTTACAATTACATGGTGTTTCTTGAGTTCGTTGACTAGAATATTTGGTAAAATATTTGTGTAATCTGCAGATATGTATTTATTAACCGGAAGTGTGTTATCATTGTTCGACTTTTTTAATTTCTTCTCTTTGTGTTTACTTATTAATTTATCCACTAATGGACTTTTATATCCGTTAGCCGCTGCTATGTGCTTGATGGTATTAACCTCTTCAATGTAGTCTTTTTCACTTAACGGTATAGTTAGCAATCTATGCACAAAACTATTGTAAGCTGCCATTTTATGCGAGGTGGGATGATATGAATCGGCATGAATTGTGATGTCCGTTGTTGTGGCCTTTCTATAGATTTTAAATTGAAGTTTTCCTTCGTTTTTTAAAATCGTTAAATCTAAGAAATTTAATTGATTTTCTTCTTCTATTTCAGATGTGAATTTAATCTTATGGTGTATGCTGTTTATGTGACTATTTAAGTTTTGTATTTGTCTTTTTGTTCCATTAAATATCATAAACGTATCGTCGACGTATCTACAATAAAAAATGATTTTATTCTTGTATAATTTATTCGATATTATGTTCATATTCTCATAATAATTTAAATATATATCAGCTAATAGTCCTGACAGTGGCGAACCCATAGCCAGACCGTCATCTTGTGTAAAAAACCCGTTGTCAAATGTAAAGTAATTTTGTTCCAAGACGACTGTAAGTAGTTTTATAAGTTCGTTGATTTTTTTCATGCTAAGTTGAGCTACTTCCTTTAAATTGTTATTTACAATTTCTATAGTTTCCCTCACGGGGATATTAGTGTACAAATTAGTTACGTCTAACGATACCAATTTATATTGTGGTAGTATTTCTATCTTTTTAAGTTTTTCAACAAATTCATAACTGTTCATTATACTGTAATTATTTGCTATCCTGATATTATTCCTAATTAAAGTCACTAACAATTTAGCAGCTTTGTATCCGGGAGCTGTGGTGTAGTTTATTACTGGTCTGATTGGTGTACTTTCCTTGTGGATTTTAGGTAGTCCTGTGAATTTTGGTGCCGTGGCATTAATTGGTTTTAAATATCTGCGTGTTTTCTCATCTAACAAAAAATTACATTGATTAATGGTGTTATTCAAAGTTTTTACATAAGCCTTTGTGGGATCCCGGTCTATTTTCTTAATATTATTATTATTTATGAAATCAAATACCTTTTGAGTATAATCTCTTTTCTGCATGACCACCAATGTGTCACCCTTATCTGCCTTACTTATAATTGCATCATTTTTCTCAAATTTACTTTTTATGGTTTTAAGATTCATGATATCCTGCTTATATTTACTTTTTAAAAAATTGTTTTGACTTTTACATTTATTACTATTAATTGCGTTATTGAGTTTGTTGTTGATAAAAACCCTTGCTTCATTCTGTGCAACGGAACCATTTAATCTTTTAATAGCAGCTTCAGCATTAACTACCTCATGGACAATTTCGTTTGTCATATTAAATCTTGGTACATTATATTTCAGACCTTTATTAAGCGTGTTTATTTTTTGCTTAGTGAACTCTATGTTGGTTGTATTCGTTACACGTTCATAGAACACATGTTTACAATCTATTGGTCTATTTTCTTTTTTATGCTGAGTACGATATAAATTTCGTATTTTCTTATTATGGGTTAATACTTTATGATAAAAATAATTGGATATTAAAGCGTTAATTTTGGTCATGATAACATCTATAACTGCAGGGTGAATTTCCTTTAACATTTCTAAATGCGCTTTATAAAGATCCGTATTTAACCTGTTTTTCTTTTTGTATAATTGTCTAATTTCTTGCGTTAACCACATTTTTTCTGCTATTTGTTTCGTCTTGAGTGCCGCCGGTGTTCTTGAATATGTAATCATAACTACAGTGATTTTGAGACAAATTTCCAACCTTTGCGTTGCTGCAGGAAAGGAAAATACATGGACGCGCTTGAGGAATACGAAATATATAAAGCCGTCAAAATCAACAGTGATTATGTCTTGAATGATAAACTTACATTTTCACATAACATATTGTACGACACGGCAATACTTGCACACGGGCGCCGGTAAATGAAATGTCACAGTACATACGGGCTATAATAAGCAAAACAGGTTTATCAGTGGCTATATAAACAGTGAATCAGTTGATCGATATTGTCCACGCGAAAGCAGTCGATCGATATTGTCCACGCGAGAAACATAAACTTTCATGTTCGCGTCTGTGAGTTTCCAATGTCGTAAAAGTGCACTTTTACCGTAATGATTTTAGTGTTTTTAATTTTTTAACGATCTCCTATGAGTGATTAAGATTTCTGAAGATGGCAATTCGTTGCCGAAACGCGTCAAAATAAGACGAGAAAAACGAAGTCGCACGACGGATATATGGTAAATATCTATTATATTAATATAAGCGACTTAGAGACAACTAACCTAAAATGTATTACACTACAAAAATTAATTTAGGTACCTTTTACTATGCAGATTTGAGTATAGTTTTACAGGATTATGTGTTAGTCGTCTTATGATAACTAAGGTAAGAATGATTCGATAGAAACGTTATGATATGCTTGACAGAGATGTTGTTCAATTTAATTTTGGTCTAATCCAAACTTTATAGTTTTATCAAATTTTATTTATAGTTGATAAAAATAATTGTTACAGATTGTATACTACCAGCCAAATTAAATATAATATAAAGAGAACTTAAATTAAGAGTTTCCCATTATTTGAAATATTTTTAGGAGGGATTCTCCCAGGTAAATGAAATATAAATATATATTATAACAAAAGATAAATATAATTTCTTTTTTGTTACTTAAAATAGACAATTTATATTTAGCCAATTGCACTGTAAAATTTGTATTGACTTTGTTTCCTGTTATTTTGCATTACTACTTATAGTACATTTTATTACATTTTTAAATATGCTATAAACTAGTACATCCTGACAAGTAGTGTAACGTATTGCCGCGTTACAAATCCAGGGAACCCATCTTAACTAAGCTCCGTCAATTAGATGGGCTGCCTACGTTGTAACGAAATGTATCCACAAATAATTAACTTAACAAATTACTTACTAACTGTGTAAGGAAACAAGGGAAGGTATACTATTGATGTACGCACTCATTATATGTGTGTAACAAGACGGCTTCTCTTTATTTAACATTTAAAAACATTTACTGACAGATCCCATGACATTACTAATTAAATTATTAAAGTTATTTGAATGCTTTCTTTAATCTTTGGGATCAAAATTGATTTTATTTAGCTATACCTCGGATCCGGGTAACCTTCGATATTTAGTCACTTACACTACTAGTTATAATCAATTCATGATATTAGCTTGCAAGACCTTTTGTTTTTTTGTTTATTATTATTCCATTTGAAGAATGGTATTATTACTTGAATTATACTACGATACATTAACATATAAACTGTTACAACGTATGATGTTTGAATGGTTACATTAAAACTCTTAGATTTAATCTTTTAATCTTTACAAAGTTAATAGTCTCTGAAAAGTCTCTTTTAAAGTGTGTTGTGTAACAAATATTATTAACTCTCGATAGCCAGGCTATCGAGTCACCTTTAAATTGGTATGTAGAAACCTCGTCCTGGGGTGTCCGTCTTGGGAATCCTTAATATGCCGTCATCATCTCGGTCTGGTCTTCGTCATTAGAGGGCTCGAAAGCCCGTAGGGTAGATTGGAGCTTCTACGATGGTACTTGTAGATTATCGGATGTCCTGATCTGCATATTCTCTCGTGTCTACTAGAGTTTGTAAGTTCTGGTAGTTCACATCTCCAGGTATGATGTTGAAAGAGTTGTTATTCTTGAAGTTAGCAGTCATCTTGTCTTACACCATTTTTATATTTCTTGTTATAAGTTAAGTCTTTTGTTTTCACATAACTATACTGATTAATACATAACATATGCTTTCAGCAGCAATTTCTCGGATACAATATTAAAGTAAAACAAAAGTAACGGCAACATAGTGTTAGAGCTTTCGCTCGTACGTCTGCACTGCATGGAGTCAACATAGCGAGAGAGCGATTTTTCGCTCGCTTCGACTGGTACTGGACAAGAGGTAGAGGGGCAATTATTGCGCGAGAATATAGTCCCTATCTATATTTAAGTTAACATTTTTATTTACACAAACTATACCTAAATAAATATACATAATTTAAATAAGTTGTTTTAGCGACTATCTGTGTCTTCAGATTTTTAATTATTAACATTAGGTTTTTTATCTTATTCTAAATTACAGAAGACTCGGAAAACATGTCGAGTCCGGAATTAACAGGTCAGCGCCTCATAACACCAAAGGGTTAAATACGACAATAATAACTATTTACAATTTGTCTTTTTATTAAAGTTTCTTTGGGCTTACTAATTACTTCTTCCCCTCATACTGAGTACATACAGGTTTTTATGTTATTATAGTGAGATTTAAATGTCTTAATAGCACGCAACCTTAATTTTTTAAACTTTTTTTATTTTTCGATTATTGTTACAATTTAAATCGTCACAGTAGATGCCATACTATAATTTATACAAATATGTACTTTCCAGTATAAGAGCATTTCAGGGTTCACCGACAAAATTCTATAGTATATAGCAGTCCGATTAATTGATTTTTGAAATTAAAAAATAAAACATGGTTATTTTCATCTGGTAAATAGATTTATTTTACAACTTTAATATCACGTAATAATTTTAGAGTATATTTCTCATAAATTACGTTTTTACATACAGTTTTATCCTCCTCACTGATCAACATAAAACCTAAATTTCGTTAGAGTAGACGCCTACAGTATATGCAACACAGTTTACCGAGTATCGTTGAGTGTACAGACAACACTTATCTAAAGGGATTCCCGTGTGTGTAAACAGCTCTAATGTGGCCATTATTTAAACGCCACTTTGTAAAAACGTATGCTTCTCCAAAAAGTAGCTGTTATATTAAATTATTCATTTGTTAAATGTAGAAATATTCATTAATTAAACGTAATTTCAAGCAGAATGATCACTGTTGCACGCCACTATATAAAAATTATTCCGAGTAGCGCTTTCAAGCTTCACAGCTCATCGTCAGATCGGAAAAACTTATATCCGGAAATTCATTGTTTTTAGTTACAGCCAGTCCAAGATTTTCTCCCATTTAGACCATAAAGTGAAACAATGTAACACTGCACTTATTCAAAACCAATTCGTAAGGCTAAATTTGTAATATATTGCAACAGTACAATTATGTTGAGTACTGTGCATTGCATTGAGTATTTTAGATAAGCAATTAGAAGATATAAATAACGCATTTGAATAATAATAATCATTTAGACTGCAATATAAATTGTAATGAAAGCACCTGACTTGCGTGTTAGGACAGGGAGCAAAGCAGCTGCTCTCTGCATGTGTGTACACAAGTACGTGTATGTGTGCGTGACGACCGGTTCATTCATGAAAGACGCCACCCTTTCAATAACGATATAAATTAATTGTATTTAATTAATTTACTAGGCTTGTGTGCATAGTAGCGAAAAACTGAAGACACCAAAATTGTGCGTTAAAGTAACACAAACACATAGATAAAAATTAGTGCGAAACGAACAAAAAGTGAAATGATAAGAAGTTAAAATTTAATAGTAATTAGAGTAATTAAGACAAAGAGAAACGGTTTTATGCATGACAAACGCCTGAAAATTACCGATCGAAGGAATATCGTATAATGTGTCAAAGACGTCGCAATTCGCGAAGACAAGCAAATGAAGTGTTATTAGAAAGCGGTATTAAAAGTGACGCGCTCAACAATTGCGAACAGCCAGAATATTGTCGAGACATGAGTTCGGCGCCTTGGGTATACTGTAAATACGAGGACGCGCAATCGTCGCCCTCTTACTCGTCAGACCATCAGAGCAGCCGGAGGCGCTGTCCAAGGACTACAAATTTTTTGGTTCAATCATCAGGAGTGCCGGAGGCTATGTCCAACTCCTAAAGCGTCTAGAGTTGATCGACAGCCAGAGCAGCCAATGCAGCAGAGTACGAGCAGCTAATTCAGCAGAACCAGAGCAGCCAATGCAGCAAAATACGAGCAGCTAATGCAGCAGAGTACGAGCAGCTAATGCAGCAGAGTACGAGCAGCTAATGCAGCAGAGTACGAGAATCCAGTGATCCAGAGTACGAGATTCCAGTGTTCCAAAGTAGGAGAATCCAGCGATCCAGAGTACGAGTAGCCAATGCAGCAGAGTACAAGCATCCAATGAAACAGAATACGAGAATCCAGTGACGAGGGATTACAAGACTCCAAGACTACCCGTCTCCAGGGTTTCCAAGACAATAAGGGTCATTCGTATCCAGGACGAAGAGGACACGCTTCAGATGCACCACACAAATAACAAGGTGACAAATAACCATGTATTCATAAGAAACCGAGACTAAATCAAGAGACTTTAAATATCAAAGAAAAGAGAAAAATAATAGAGAACTAGTTTCTAAGATGATTCAAATAACTGTATAATTGTAAATGTGTTGTGTTTGTACATTAAGTACCATAATATGAGAAGACTATTAAACAATAAAAGTTTGCAGTAACTGTAAATTCAAAGTCTATAATTATTAATAATAAATGTCAACCTCGATATAGGAAGTAACAGTAAATAACGCAGCTGCAGTTATGAAGAGAATTTGGTAGTTATAAAGAAAAAAGGAATTAGATAGTTACAGGATTAAATAAAATAATAATTGAGCTAGCCAAAGAGCAGTAGAAAAATTGATAATAATGTATTAGATTAAAACATTATAAAATATGTTTGTGTATAAGGTTGTATTAAAAATTATACGTAATAAGCACATACAAGTTATGATAATTATGAATCGTAAGATAGATAAGAGAATTTGTAATGTTAAAGTGCAAATTGCACGTAATAAGCAAGTAAAAATAATAATGAGTTTGAAACCGAAAACCAAATAAGAAATTGTTAATAAAAAATTACATGAATTTTAATAAAACTGTCTAGTGTTATTTGTTACGATTACACGCTCATTAAAATATAACAAAAGAACATTAAGAGAGGGTTTTACCCTTAAAATATATATATTTTACGTGAATAATTCAAGGTAAATATTTTATTATCTTACATTCAACAATTTTTAAATAAATCCCATTAAATACTGTGCAAAGTAACAAAGAATATAACTTTTTACATTAGTGTATAAAAGAATAATAAATTTTAAAATATTAAAAAAAGTTTGTTAAAATCATGAAAAGAATTTAATTCTGACCAAATTCTTATAAAAATTATCATAAACGTGCTACAATAGTAAATAAGATATATTTTTAATAATTCAGAACTTAATAATTTTAATATTTTTAATACTTTTACTACACTCTGTGAGCGAAAATCAGATCCTGATATTTATATCAAAATATTTTCACAGAACACATAACACTGTTATTTCATAAACTAATCGATTACTTAACAAAATAAATTCAGCCTTATAAATTGTGTTCCCTTAAGTGTAATACTATATTGTTTTACATTTCTTACTATCGAGTTACTATATTACTATATTTGTTTTAAGTAAACGTTCTAAATAGTAAATGTGACATAAATATTATTTATTTCTAGAGATTTGTTTTTATGTAATACTTTTGTTACAGTTTGTCTCATATATTTGTACCATACACCTACACTGAGCTGAAAAATAACAATAGTGCCTACGTGACTCTTGGGACGCGCCAGAGCAAGAAGGTGTTTACAAACGAGGCAGACTTCACTCAACTATTCTATCGGCATGGAGGCCCGCAGTGCATTATCACAACAATGCAAGGCGGCGGAAGTAATCATTACTGGATTTCAAAGCGGCTAAGTTCAGTTAGACCTGGCGATATTACAAGTGCCGATCGAAGTGATTGTTGCGGTTCAATGGAGAGTGATTATTATGTTAATTAAATTTGTTGGCTAAATACAAATAATCTTCTTCATGGAAACGAAAAAGATTAAAAGTACTGTTACGACGGTCTAGTGATCGTCGTATGGTACAGTGGAAAACAAAATACAAGACACCAAATAAGTCACTAATCACCAGTTTTATTTATCACATTTAAATAGTTTGTAATCAACAAGATAGTCTCTTGTAACAAATCAAATAAAAATTATCCACACGGAATAAAATGTCAACTAATATAAAACACAATTGTATTACAATTGTCTCGCGCGATTATAAAACACATAACACTTCGCCACAATACCTCGAACCGCACTGTGTAAATCACCACCCAAACGCACTGTGCAATCGCCCGACAATAACTGAAAACTAAGTAGCAGGTATGGGCTACTTATACTCTGCAGGGTTCTATAATATGCGTGCTTAACAAGCCATCGAAAATTCTACAGAACACTTCAGCGCGACCTTCGCAGAAACACGCACCGTTGGGCTAATTGAGGACCTTCTAGAACATCATTGAACGCACGAGATGTTCCGCATTATGCCTCGAATGTCAAGCGTCACGTACGCATTACAGCTGCGGGAATTCAGAGTAGAACAACATTCTACAATGTACCAGAACTTTCAGTAATGGCGTAACACTTTTCCTGCATTAAGTAACAGTACTTTGTATGCGTCACTTTTGAGGTAATATTATCGCTTCTAACAAACCAACGCTCTCATCGAAGTTACTACTGGATACAGTAGTTCGGCTAAAGAAATTCGAAGATAAAATAATTAGGCATATCAACGTTTTAAAACGTATCAGCATACATTTCTAAAGCTTAAAATTACTACTCCCAACAAAACGTAATGCATCTGTTGAAAACAGCATAATGCATTCTACACACAGTACCTAAACATTGGGTTAATTTAGTGAGTTCAGAATACCAGTGGCAGTGAACTGATCTGGTTATACAAAGTTAATATTTATCGCTGTCATTTTGTACCTTTATATCTGTTTAGTACACGCAAACTACAACATAATTCGCTGATTACAGACTAACTACCACTCAACGTTCCCAATATCACATTGCAAACACCGACTAGCTTCGTTGTTTTGTGTAATAATATTTAATTGGTTTTTGTTTTTTTATGAGCAAATATTTATTAGTTGTATTTTTATTATAACCTTTTGTACATTTTGTTTATTTAGTGTCACCGCAATTACAAGGCAACCGCGTTTGCTTTGAGTTTACTTTACAGTCTGTGATATGTAATAATCCAAGGCTAAACAAATATACAAATAATTTTTAATCGTTTTATCTTATGAAGTAACTACGAAGTGTTTTCATTAAGCCCTCAATTAATATATTAACTTCATCTACAATGGATCGACGAAAATAGAAGACTCCAAGATACGGCCACCTATTAATAACAGGATAATATGTTATCCTATTTTTCACGGAAAATATGATGACAGAACGTCATCACAGAGTCCTGTGCGTGCGTCATACAGTATATTGCAAAAATATTACAGATTTCGCGAACTGAATACATTATGCCATCACATTGAACAATAAAACTGTACACACCTTGCAGTGTTTTAAAGTGTGTTGTAAAATATAAGAACATTTTGGTTGTAAACGTAATGTGATAATCGGACATATGAGGTTGATATGAGGCTGTGAATGTCTAACTGGCAGCGTATTGTGTCGGATTGATACCTGACCTTCAAAGAAGCAATGTGGTATTACTGCTTTACTAATAGAAAGACGGACTTATTTCTGAACTGGAGTACGTATGCAAAATGATTATAGATTTACAACACCCATACCGTTTGTAAAATAGAATACAAAAGGAACAATATTGGACACGAAATTAAAAAGAATTACAGTTGAACGTCGCGTGTAATATGTATACGTTCAGCATGCCGTATGTATGATAATTGTTCAAGATTAAAAAGTTAATAGCAAACAGAACATCCAGCTTCATCTCGCATGTGCTCTCGTATTTAAGAAAACTGTCCGGTTGATTAGATTTGAAACTGAATAGTTTCTAGTCCTCAGTAAACACCTGATTTTCATTGAACTTGTATAAGCTAGATACAGACAAAGTCAGGCAATCAGTTAACGATTAGTTAGTCCTGATAATTGATTTACACTTACAAAAAATAATTTTACCCAAGTGTTACGTGTTTAAGTGTTTAATTGTGTTGCAATATTTAAATTGAACAACTTACGAGTATTTACTGTTGTTAGTTCTCTTGTAATGTGCATTCCAATTTTTTATTGGTGAACCTTTAAAAAGTTAAAATATTTTTAGAAAATAATTTTTATAAGTTTTAATGAAAGGCAGTAATAACTTTTGTAATTCGGATTTGTCAGTAAATTTAGTACGTGGTTTGAAACGTTTGTATACGTGCCACGGAATATAGAAGTTATTATTATGGAACACACACCAGTTTAAACGTTTATTTTAAAAGTACAACGCATTTCGTTGTTAGATTAGTCAACTATAAGTTTTATTATAAAAAATATAAATTGAATGCAAACTTTCGTAATGTACCAGTTCTTGTCAAATACTTATTTTAAGTAATTTATGAAAACAAATTAAATCATAGGAATAAGGAGCACAGACTTACCAGATTTAATAGGTCAAAGTTTAATATACGTGATCAGGTAATGTAACTAGCTTTCTTGGGTTAGGAAACTGATCCAAATATAAGGACACAATTTTTCGTTTCTCTTGGATTCAAACTGTATTACGTTTGCATTAAGTTTACGAATCTGAACATTTGATTTACAAATGCAGTCACTTTTTTCTTTATTATGAAAATATTCTCCTCTATTGTGGTTGAACCATCATGGATGTGGTGATTTCTTGATAAGGTTTAAGCAGGATCAAAGAACCACAAAATACAAATGTGATTAATCTAATAGACGTTTACATAAACCGTAAACACAAAAAAAGTATGATAACATACGTCCTCAACTTCTAAGTGATGTCGTATGTCAAAATCATCATCTTCTAGGATTAAACCAAGGATGGTTTATTCTCGTCTCAAACAGGCAAAGATTATAACGTCTCGTCATTGTCATTGTCATACACTCACGTCATTTTCGACATTTTTACATCATCCGGCTATCTCACACAAGATTCTCCTCGTTTATTGGTTTTTATATTGACTACATACTCTTGTACGCTGTATCAGCAGCGGAGTCTGAGATACAACTGAACTGGCTAACTATAGGGGTGAAGAGTCTGTCCGCGCGCGGGTAGCTTCTTAGCGCGGAAAGTAGTTCTCACTTATTATTAATTATTTTCCTTTAATTCGCTTACAACTTAATGACATCGCTTTTTACTTTGATTACTCTTTTATGGGACTAGGGGCAGTTACGGATTTATTTAGTTTCTCAAATCTAATTTTATTAACTGCTACATTGGCAAATCGGCAGGTTACTACCGGTTTGGGGCATGGAGAAGGGTTCATTCGTACCTTATTAAAGCTAATATTAGTATTATACAATTTTTTTTATTATTGTGGGATTTAGGCTTATTAAATCGTCCAAGATTAAGCTGGTCACTCCAGCGCTTCCTCGGACGTCACACACCTCTCCGTCCCCTCAGCTTATAGTTCCATAGTTGTTTGGTGATGCGGCATTCATCCATTAGGCAAAGATGTTCCCACCAATTTAACCGATAATGAGCAATCCTCTCGAGTATACTCATAATATTCAGTTCCTGCCGTATATCTGTGTTTCTTCTATGATGACGGAGAGTGTGCCCTGTCAGGCGCCTGAGAAATCTCATTTCAGCCGCTTGCATGCGACTGCCTTAGTCTTTCGTTAAAGTATAATTTTCAGACCCATAAAGAAGTGTGGAAAGGGCCATCACCTTGTAGAATATTAGGCGTGTTACTTTACTTGCTGAATTAAGTGTTCGCCTAATGGTCCCGCACATTAGGTTGAACTTATGCAACTTATTCACAGAGTCGTTGTTTGCATTATAAAACACACTGTAGCCCAGATATTCAAAATTGGTAACTTGTTCCAGGACAATACCATCTACAACAATTTTTATCCGTACAGGATCAGTTTCACGAAAAGTCGACAGCTTGGTCTTCAGTGTGGATATTTCCAATTCATAGTCTTTGCAGATTATATTTGACAAATGTATAGCTATCTGCAATCTGTTTCCCGAGTCCGGCGTTGCATGTGTGAACAAAATTATTATGTAATGAAGAAGGCGTCGTATTTTACACTTAATATAGACAGAGAATGATCAAGAGAAATGCATGCAGTTGCTACGACGGTACATAAAGTGCCATTAATAGCTCTAAAGATTCCTTATGTTGTAATTTTAGCTAAAGCAGAGCTGCAGTAGAGCAATACTTACTAAGCGCTCGAGATACATTCCAAGGTACGACGATTTAATTGTCTAAGCTGAGAAGACGGCTCTGTCTCTGTGCATTATTTCAGTATCGAGTACTGTAGTGGTATTCACCTCTCGCTTCACTACATCAAGTTTAATTAACTTTAATTTTGTAAAGGGTAATATAAATATTTAATAACACAAATAATTCAAAGGATGTAAAACAATTCCCCCCCAAAACTTGTGAGAACATACTACAGGTCCACGTTCATTTTAAACGTTTGCATAATGTCAATTTACAATAAAATGTGGTGCGAATGTGCATTAATTATTATTAAACGTGTTTAACAACATGTTCTAATTTAATTTGTAGACCTAGAATCTGAGGCAAAACAAAAAGAAGTAATTTATTTTTAAAAACTATAATTACTACCGAGGCAACGAAGTATCTGGGAATCAGCTGAACAGCAGGATAAACCTCAGCGGAGACACAACAAACATTGTAATGGAATTCGAATGAAGCTATTACCAGTGCTTTCATGGAATAGCCAACGAGTAACAGACTCACTGTTTATCTGCTGTTTCTACAGTCAAATTTGTGGCAACTCAGTGGTGTTTTCCCCATATTACCAACAGTTTTATGCTGTAGCATATACGTGCTGCTGCTCCTCGGGATACCTATGTTCTGTCAACAAAATGTCACTCGTTTACTCCGAGTAAGTACATTAAAATTTAAGTATTATTCACCTCCTGTCTGACTAAGTTAGTGTTAAGTGCCAGCGCGCCTGTGATTTGATGTAAAGCGATAGTTTAGATTTGGACATACCATGCTCAGCCGTGCAAAAAACGCTACACTTCATTCTACTCGCCAAAATGCTTATAACAAAGATGAACTCCAGCATTGCGACCTGACTGAGTTTCGGTAGCAGAACAAAATTTGGTGGGTACAGTCTCTCCTCACCTTTATGTCTCGCGCGCGCGTATCCGATTTCTGTAAAACGCCAGTGATGGGTTACTGACATTAGGCCCATTAGGCCTACATAACTTGTATTTCTGTTTGTGTTACTTATTAAATAAGTAATGTTTACGTCTAATAACGTAATCATAGAGAGTTTTAACCGTACGTCATAACCTGAACGTGAGGGTGCGTCTATTTTTTTGGGCGATGTTTCGGTATACGTACTTCTAGCACGAGAGTTCGACACAGATTTAGCTTGCCAGAAAGCGTTTTTGCCAGGAAGGAGAAGCGGGCCTGCTTCCTAATATACACTTGCAATTGTGACCGTCAATCCTATAGGAAAGTCTACAACGTAATTATACTTATATTTAAGTGAATCAGAGTTATGGCGGTTCAGACCATTTGTATCTTCTGATAATGAAATAAACTCTCTACTTGAATGGCCTCCATCGTACTATATTTTATTTCTCACTTAACCCGTATAATTTAATATCGTTCTTAGATGCTGAAAACATAAAATAACTTACAATAAAAACCATAAAACAAAACATTGGCAAAACGTAAATAATTACTGTTAAAATGTTATCATAACAACGTAAATCTGATAAACATTAGTAACAACATTTTAAGCTACAAAATGTTGTAAAATAAAATAAGCATTTCTTACCTGTGAGCATCGGTTGAGAGACCCTACTGAAAGACGTAACAATGGCTGGCCTGCCTACCTGGTAAAGACCACGCCCTCCCCAACTCCTCACTGTTACATGAAACGGAAACTAAAAAAAAAAACAACACGCGGAAATATCCTGCCTACTAACACCTGTCACCACTTATAGGTTTATTTATAGTGTAAAATCTGTACCCTGAGTGTAATCCTCGCAGCTCCTATCGGCGTTTCAGATCTGTGGCGTCTTTGGTACGTTAGTGCTACATGTTTACGTAAGGTAAATGTGCACATGCCACTTTTATAAGCATAGAAATCGTCGGCATCCAATATTACATACATATCTTGCTCTGCCTACCTTTTTTCTCTTCAGTTTACATTCCTTTACCGAAAATGACTTTCTACATCTTTTGATACTCAGTCTCTCTCTCCCTCTCCCCCTTTCTCGTTGTTTCACACACACACACACACACACACACACACACACACACACACACACACACACACACACACACACACACACACACACGAGACTAGACAAATTGTTAACACACTTGGTATACATTTGTTACGTAAGAAGATTATGTTAAGGGTATTTAAATTTGTTTAAAAACATACTAAAAGTCGAACATGCAAACCAAAATAATATCTTTGTTAATCAAGTGAACTGAAGTTACAAGTTAAATAAGACAAAGTCTAATAGTTTATTCTTATATCAGTATAGCCTACACAGAGTGTTACAAATATTTAAAACATGCTTACAAATTAATTGTCATTAATTCTAGATACAAATACAAGACCGCAAATACGTTGAATACGCAAGCAAACCAGAATACACTGACACGTGACTTAATTATGAAGTTTATCAAAGTGGATCTGAACTATAACGTCTAGTGAAGGATCCTTCTAGCTTGTCCACAGAAAACTAATCATAAAAGAAACGATTTTTGCGACGCCTTATCTTCTGTAATCGATTGGTTTGAAATGAAAATAATCTAATTTCCCTTTTTGGTTTCGTAAGAGAAAACGTAGCGGAAATTTAAAGACATTTCTCTTGGAGTTTTAAGAAATAGGCTACGCAAGGCCATTGGATCGCATTTATTTTTCATGAAATAAAAATAGTACTCTTAGTGTTAAAAAAATAATAAAAAATAAACTAAAAATACTTTTTTCATTCTTAGTACTGAGTGACGTAGTTTTGAATGTTACACTTAAACAAACTAAATTCTACAATATTATTAATGGCACTGCATCAGAACTAATTTTTATCATTAGAAGAAAACGTATACAAATAAAATAACAACTAAAAATTATAAGCCAGTACTTCAATGTTTACCTCAAAATGTCTACCGTAGGTACCTGAAACAAAATTACAAATTTAAAAAAAAACAATTGGTTGTCTGTAAAGTCGGTTTACGGACGATAGTTTTACGTGATAACGTCATAAAGAAACATTGATGAAAAATTGCATACTTTTATGAATTGAATTGAATTATTATCACTGAATTATCATTATTTTGTATAATACAAATAAGGAGTTAATTGAAAATTACAATTTTTTCGATAAATTAACATTTATTTACATTCGTTAATTCAAATATTTTTTTACTTAAATTATACAGGTTAATTACAAGTAACAATGTGCTTTTAACAATTTATTTACAACTTATATACATGTGTTATATTTAAGATCCTCCAATCTGCGTTATCCTGTTAAGGATAGGACGATGATAGGAAAAGTACGAAATCAAGGGGAGTGTTTCAAGTGTAATGTGTCTTGAAAAAGTCAAATCGATGGTTGTTCCTCTCAGCGTTGTTGACTTATTAACATCTGATACGCATTCGAGATTGTACGTATCTTTCATGTATTTGAGGAATGCGTCATCATTTTTCACGTTTGTGTTGAAGTCGCCACAAAGAAGAATTGGTACATCGGCATCAATATCCATGAAGAACGGTGGCACATACTGGCTGTTGTGCACATATGGAACAAGTGCTTGGTACAGCAACATACCAATATTTTGGATACTTGCTCCAGGATGAATATACACGGCGCCAAGTACAAATTTAAACGTTGTATCAGCAGTGAAGCATGTAATTTCGGCCAAGCACACGTCACCTGTGTTTTTGATGACACGAGTTGTGTCCGACAATGCAACTTGGAGAACTTTGGCCGTGGATGTCGATGATAATTTGCGATAGATTGCTACTCCACCAGCTGCGTTTGTATCAGAATCCGATCGATTATTCTGCCGGGATACACACTCATCATTATTGACTGGAACTGGATCACAATTGTTACGCATCCACGATTCAGTCAATACCAAATAATCAGACCTAGGTATCACTGTATCCGTTTCAATATCCATGGAATGAGCAGACAAACTCTGAGAATTAAGGTTTATCACTATAGTTTGTCCAGCGTTGTTAGCATCATCACAGAATTTTACTGCTTTCTTAGTGATTGTATGAAGTGCGTGTCCACGGAGTCGAACGTATTCGTTACGAATATCTCGCGTAGTCTGGGAGTCGTTACCATCTCGACCGTGTTTAAAGATGAAGGGAGCATCTTTGTCCGTGATGATGTGCAAGCCGTCTATATTCGTTACCCGACTCATCGCCACGTACACCAACTGTTGTGGTTGTTTCGGGGAGTACTTATAAACAATGACATCAAACGTCCCACCTTGTGACTTGTGAATGGTAATAGCACAAGCAGGGACGCAGGGAAACTGTTTTCGTTTGCATTTGACAGTTTTTGTCAGTGTAATGTTCACCACTTTCTTATACACCGGCACCCAGTTGAGAGACAGAGTATTTGGCTTGCTTTGCACGTGAGGCCGACATTTTATTTTGGCACTGACACCTGTTGTTTTTTCCGGAAACTCGAACCATAGAGTAATGATTTCTTCTCGAGATGCCGGCAAGGTTGTACTGGTCGATGGTCCTGCCTCTGCAGAATGGTCATCTACATTTGATTGCTGGCGTTCGATATGTCGTAAGACACCAATAGCTCCGTTTACCAACCCATCAGCGACATCTATGTTAGAAGTTATCATGTAGGGATACCCCTCAGCTAATGGCAGCAAGTAGGGCAATCCATCAGTCTCTGCTACCGTCATCTTGTGAAGTTGAACTCGGCATTGTGCCTTTTCTCGCTCACTTGAATAATTGAGCATAATATCATGTGCGAGACAGTTGTATGGGTTGATGATTGCGCTGCGGTTGTACGAATCAACTTCAGTATTGCTATAATACAGCCGGACAGCATTAGGCACGTTTTCCTTGCACCAAGACTCAGATTTATGTCTGGACTGAATAAGTGTGATTTCATCGATACTTAGTTTTAGTCCATCTCCAATTTTGGTCAGAATCTTTGAAAACCTCTCATCAGTCTGTCGCACAACACGAACCAGCGGGAAGTAGTCAATGCTGTGCCACAGAATTGGTCCTCCAAGTTGGTTGATCGGCATGGTGTAACATGGACTTGCTCGTACCGGTGGCAGCTGTCTGAAATCGCCGCATAGAATCACGTGGATGCCTCCAAATGGTTTGTCGTAAATGCCGGTAATCTGCTGCAGTCGGTAGTTCATTTTTTGGAGAATAGCTGAACTTAACATGCTGATTTCGTCCACGAAAACAGCTTTGACGCCAACGAACATGTTTCTGTAGGCTTGCAAATTCTCCGTGGATAAGAGTTTTGTCACGCGAGAATTTGTGAGACGAAACGCTGAATGCACAGTAGTGCCACCAAGAGGTACAGCGGCTTTACCTGTGCTGGCACAGGCAATGTAGGCGTTGTTCATCGAGTTGTGCTCCTGAGTGTAGCGGTTGTACGTCTCCATAAGACATTTTAAGGTGTAAGTTTTTCCACAGCCCGCGGGACCCGTGAAGAATATTTGTAGCGCTTCAAAAGTGTCATCTCCACAACCATGTAATCGATGTATGACCTCAAGAATGATCTCCCGTTGTTCTGGGTTGGTGGTTCTTAGAAACTCGCAATACTGCTGTTTTGTCATCACATTGCTGCGTTTCTTCACAATCGAGAATCCTTGTCGGGGGACGATTTGGTTAACATCATCGACGTTCTCGGCACCATCTTCTCCTAACAATCGTTGGACAAACGCTGCTCTTGATTCTTCTTCTTGCAAATTGCTGTTATTATCGTTTTGCAAAATCATCATCGCTTCAAGTTCCTTCATGACGTTTTCAATGTTTAAATTCGTCTCGAATAGGCTACGGCGTTCCATAATCGTGTCTTTGTTGTCGTCAAATAATTGCAAACATTTATTTTGATCAACAATCTCTGACATTTCGTTGCGAAACTGTACGTAAAGTAGAACCATCTCTCGTTTATAATTGACAGTTTCATCAATATCGTAGCGTCTGTATCGTATGACTCGTCCGAGCAGTCGTCTGCGATATTCTTTTGGTGCTCTCGACGTCCTCGCTTCAGGCACAGCTTCAGAATCTTCATCGTCATCCACGTGCACGTCGTCTTCTTCGTCAACGAAATCACTAGCGTTAGCATACCACGAAGCAAACTCAGCCAAATACACTTGTTCTAAAGATGCAGGTCGTTCTTCATATCGCTGTATTATGTTTTTGGTCCAAACATCAGTGCTGTCTCCATCGATGCCTTCGCGGTCCATTTGTTGACGACGCTTGCGGCAGCATTGTCTTTCTGTCGGCCACACCGTTGGGATGTACACAATTTGACGACTTGCCTTACCCATTGGTTGTCGTAGTAGATACCATGCTGCTTCTTGCGCTGACATCTCAACTGCGTTAAGCAGTTTGATACTTAACGCTTTCAATTGGCCTGTGTAGTCCTGATCGGGATGCTCTTGCATCATCGTGGTAAGCTCACGACGTAGGTTACCCATTCCACGGGCTGATTTATTTACATACTCTACGACATACTCTGCGCAGCTGTACTCATCCAAGATGAACTGAATGTCGATGTTAGAGTTGACTTCGCCGGCAAGGTACGGATTGAACGTGTTTGTCATAAGTTCGTCGAAGTTTCGACTGAACACCAGAGTCGGTCTGCGCAACATTGAACGCACAATGTCGAGGTATGAAACGTAAGTCAAACCATTAGCATTAAGAAACTCATCCTTGGGCTTCTGTTGTAGCGTTTGGCGGCGTCCATCAGATTGAGGCATCGGAACCAGTACACGGGTCGTGGGCATAGGCCAGTACGGGATCCCGAATCTGCAAGTTGTCTCGCCTCGCTTTGTGCAAGTGAAAGTATGTTTGTGTATCTGGTTGGCGTAGATAGAGATGTTTGGCACATCATCTCGAGCAACCGAACTTAATTTTTCCACGAGATCGATGGTTCTTGGCATATTTTCCGACACGGTCTCACGTGAGTCGTCGTTCAACCATAATAAAATATGTGCGTGTGGGCTTCCTCGATGCTGGAACTCAATACGAAGGAAGTAATCTTTAACGAAATACTTGCCGAACGGATTGTAAGACTGTTTGGATTTCAGCATTTTCATCAAGGAACCAACGAGCTTGTAGAAGTATATGCAGCACGTAACAGGATCGTCGCTCACTAAAGTACAGCGCTCAGAAGTGTTGAGATCTTTTGTTGTTTTTCCAGGATATTTTTTGCTCAGTTTGAGAAGTATAGTGAGCAGTTTCATCCAGCGTATTTCGTTGGCACTTATAGTGAGGAAGACGGTTGGTTTACCAAGTTGACGAATCATTGCGAAGAGCTCTCGTTTGCGAGAGGCCCAGTATTGGACGGAGTTTGGCACTGTCTTCATGAATGCGAGGTTTTGTATGACATATTCTTTCAGAAATTCTGTGTCCTCTAACATAAGTCGCGTAACATTCTCCGTGACCGAAACATTGCGAAACGTGCTGTAAATTCCATCCACCATGCGCAGCCGCAATATTTTCATTGCAACGTACAAGATTTTTTGAGGCGTGGCTCCGCGTCTGTCACGACGTCGTATTTCACTGGTCGCTACCATGTAAGGTGTTACTGAAACTCCCATGTTGAATCGACGTGGCTCTCCGAAGTATATCGATGGAACGACAACTCTTCTGCAGGACGGTCATAAATGATGTTGAGAGGTGTTGCCTGATGTCCTGGTGCGATATTGAGACAATCTTCTTCATTCCACATCATGGTATGTTGTCTTGAAGCGAGAATCTCAGATTCAGGTGTGTTTTCAGCGGAGATATTTTCTATACGGTTGGACGGATCATCCTGTATGTCATTGAGAAACGGCACAGTAGGATGCAGTCTCGACAAATCCACGTTGATTTCGTACAAACGATATAATGGAGACTCCTGCAGTACAGTTAGCCACGCACTGATTGTACTTATGGACATGTATCCGCTGATGTAGACCGATTTGTGGGCAAGGTTTCGCTTGATGTTAACATTAATGACGTCGTCCTCATTTAATTGGCGCGGCAAACATTTTACCATCTGTTGTATGTCTACTGGTATGTTGATCACTTGCCCTATGATTCCATAAGAGAAATCATGACGCAGACGACGCACTTGCATAAATGGCAGACGTGGCGATATCAATCGTTCACTGATGGGATCCAACGGTGGTAGACCTGGTGGTTGGTCTGGATATGAGAATCCATTAACTTTTGCAAGGGGCGGCATCGATTTTTTGTTCAGTGAACGTTTACAAGTGTTGCAAACCATTTCATATTCTTCTCTGCACAGTCGTCGATTTTCTTTGATGAACCATTCCGAGATTACCTCCAGCTGTGCCGCAGTGATGGGTTTGAGGTCTTTCTTGAACCACAGTCTGTCGCAAACCGAACAAGCGTAGCCAAAATCGTTGTCCAGAAAAGTTGATTTGAATCTCATGATCGAGAATGCCCATTTGGTGTTCCAAGTAGATTGTGCCTGTTGTACTTCAATTTGATCAGAAGAAGTACCTGGTTGAACAGTGATTTGTGCTGGTTCTGCTGCTGAAGTTCGACGTTGTTGGTGTGTGAGCTGTCGTTGAGTACTAGTTTGGACGTCATTTGACCTTGCCCCTAAACGAGAAGAGGATGCAGTAGTCGATTCTAATGAACCACTGACACGAGCCAAGTTAGCAGCTTTGCGTAGTCTGCGGTTGCGCTGTCTTTCGGCATCCGATTTCCTCGCAGTTATCGCCTGTGCAGAAGTTCTGGATGTTGCTATATGCTGTCTGTACTCACGTTGTTTCTGTGCCTTCGATTTTGGAGCAGCGATTATTAGTGGCTCAGCGAATGGCGTTGCAGACGTGAGTGCGGCAGCGTCTTGCGCTTCCGTGAGTACATTACTCCTTGAAGGTAGTGGCAGATCCGTGAGATCCATAGGTTCGTCAGGTTGGTCTGCCATGGTGTGATTGTAAGCGGTTCTGCAAAAGAAATTGTTAATAATTTATTTTAAAAATTATTTTAACAAAAAAAGTACTTATTGATACATTGTTAATTAAAAATTGATATAATAATTTGATAATTGATATAATTATTTTATTAATTTATCGTTTATAATTATTATTAATTTATTTATTTATAATTAATATTAATTATTAATAATTATTAATATTATCAATAATAATAATTTGATATAATTGATATAATTTGACATAAATATTTTTAAAACTGGTTAAAAACATTAATTTTTAATTTTCAAATATTATTTACAGTTTTTGCAAATTTAATTTAAATAATTTGTTTAAATATAATCACGAACAATTAATTAGTTATAGTCATATTATGTCATATTATTCTTTATTTATTATTAGTCATATTATTCTTAAAATGCAAGAATTAATTACCTTTTTTGCCGCTATTTTGAGAAAAACAGTTAATTAAGGTGAACAAAATGAAATTAGACTGAAAATTATGAAGGAAATCAATTAAATCTTATTAAATTGTAGAAATAAACACAACACGCTCAGGCTCAGACGGAACGTGACACTTTTTCGTGCGTGCAGCCGGTGTTCATCAATTTATAAGACGTTATCACGTCATAATTCTGTAATTTTGTCTACTTAATACCTACGCCATGTGGAGAAAGTCCAGCAAAATCTGTGTTGTAAGAAAATACGATTAATAAAAAATGTAATATTAAGCATGTCGTCAGAAAAAACATGGGCTAGCGCATCTTTGCCAGAGATGTAGCTTATACTAATTTCTTCACACGACTGCTAAATGTCTGGTAGTAAGAGTTTTATTAAAATTAAATAATTGTTTTATTATGAATACATTTTTATTTATTAATGTTTTATTACAGATTTTTATGTGAAGTATTTTTTATTTTCTCATAAAATTTGTTGAATTTTAGAGAAACAAGGTGTAAATTATTATTTATGGTAATTTATAGAACTCATATTTTGTAATTTATAACAAGATATGATTTCTTCTTCACTTAAATGAGTAATAAAACTATATGTCGGCCAAATGGATTATTGATTAGTTTAAAGTGTATTTTCATACTCTATGGATTTTTGAACAAAATTTTGAACAGTGGAGAAACTTAAGATATTATAAATTCAGAAACAAAATTTTGTATTAAAATTAGATAGGAAATTAATGCGCCAAACAAACAAAAAATTTATAACGGAACTTAAAAGGTATGTGTGTAAAATAGAGGAATTAGGATAGTTCTTCAAAGGATATGCGAGAAAAGAATAAATAATACGTTATTTTCAATGAAAATAGTAGAAACAGCGGAAATTTAATTTTACTAGAAACAAAGGTACTGAGAAATAAGAACTGTTAATACTTTATATATATATTTCAGTTACAATTTCATTTGGCGAAGTAAGGCAAATAGTTTACTCCAAGTCACATATTTTCACAATTGTTACAAGACTTGAAAACAGTTCTCCTTTAATTTGCTTTCATTGTAATTAAAATTTCTGAAGCAAATATTCTGCTTAATTTTAGTTGGTTTAATTTTCCATTGCCTCTTCTAATTAAAACTTGAATACTTTGAATACTAATTTCATGGAAGTTCGACATTATACTTCTCGCATATGATTAAAGAATAGTAATCCAGCTTCTCAATAGAAGAAACGTTACAACAAATATTTCGCGTTTTTAGAACATTTAGTTTCTCAAAACATATTGCAAACAAACAGATGCTTTTTAAAGTTTTCATGTAAGGTCTTTAACAATATAGGTATTACCCGTGTTTTAATAAAGCAACCAAACCGTTAAAAAATTCCTATAAAAAGTATAATATTTGTACACTGGTGGTAACTTTAAAGACGTTAAATTCCTAATTTTTATCCAATAAAAATTTTCATACAAATCATCAAGGTAACAAAATATAATAAGGTCTATATAAAAGGAAGCAGCCGTTTTCTTTTACTAGAGGGCTACTCAAACCGTAATGTCATTTTTGATAACATCGGCTTCAATTTACATAGACTTTCAACAAAACTAAATTAAATAATCCTGTGTTTTTTCGCATCTTAGGTGTAAATTAAAACTCAATTCTCTAAAGCGTAGATTATTTTTTTATAACTATACAACAAATATAACAATGTTAGATATTAGTAAAGTAACACAAATAAAATGACAAAACTTAAAAACGAAACATCGAAATGCTTACAGGACATGTATAGGTAGGTTATACATGAATAATATCGGTATGGAGAACCATACATGACTTCCATATTCTAAGATTTATATTTAAAATCATTTTCAGCCAAACAGCCAGGCTGTGCCTTACCTGCCTTTTTATTGCTGTATTAAATGAAAAATATTATATTACATTAAAATGAAAAAATTATAATTTTATTGCCTGGCAACAAAATTATTTTATTTTTAACAATTACCATTGTTTCAAAAAGTTTAAATAAATTTTCAAGTACTTTACTCTTGTTAAAACGTATAAGGTTGCAGGTAAACTACCCCTTCCCCTTAACCGATCTTCACCAAAATCGAAAGTCATTGAGACCTCTACAATTCAGGGACGTATGCAAAAAATTATTTGATTCTGTTTGAATTTGCGGCTGTTATCGTCTGCCATAGAAAATACGCTTGATAAAAAAACGTTGCAGGTAAACTACCCCTTCCCCTTAACCGATCTTCACCAAAATCAGAAGTCATTGAGACCTCTACAATTCAGGGACGTATGCAAAAAATTATTTGATTCTGTTTGAATTTGCGGCTGTTATCGTTTGCCATAGAAAATACGCTTGATAAAAAAACGTTGCAGGTAAACTACCCCTTCCCCTTAACCGATCTTCACCAAAAACAATAGGTCTTGAGTACTCTACAAATCAGGACTGTATGCAAAACATTATTTGATTCTGTTTGAATTTGCGGCTGTTATCGTTTGCCATAGAAAATACCCTTGTTAAAAAAACGTTGCAGGTAAACTACCCCTTTCCCTCAACCGATCTTCACCAAAAACAATAGGTCTTGAGAAATCTACAATTCAGGGCTGTATGCGAAACATTATTTGATTCTGTTTGAATTTGCGGCTGTTATCGTTTGCCAAAAAAAAAAAATTTCCCTTGATAAAAAAAACCGTTGCAGGTAAACTACCCCTTCCCCTCAACCGATCTTCACCAAAAACAATAGGTCGCGAGTACTCTACAAATCAGGGCTGTATGCAAAAAATTATTTGATTCTGTTTGAATTTGCGGCAGTTGTCGTTTGCCATAGAAAATACGCATGATAAAAAACGTTGCTGGTAAACTACCCCTTCCCCTCAACCGATCTTCACCAAAAACAATAGGTCTTGAGTACTCTACAAATCAGGGCTGTATGCAGAAAATTATTTGATTCTGTTTGAATTTGCGGCTGTTATCGTTTGCCATAGAAAATACCCTTGTTAAAAAAACGTTGTAGGTAAACTACCCCTTTCCCTTAACCGATCTTCACCAAAAACAAAAGGTATTGAGAACTCTACAATTTAGGGCTGTATGCAAATAATCTTTTGATTCTGTTTGAATTTGCGGCTGTTATCGTTTGCCATAGGAAATACCCTTGTTAAAACATAAAACCTTACAGGTAAACTACCCCTTTCCCTTAACCGATCTTCACCAAAAACAATAGGTCTTGAGAACTCTACAATTCAGGGCTGTATGCGAAACATTATTTGATTCTGTTTGAATTTGCGGCTGTTATCGTTTGCCAAACAAACAAAATTACCCTTGCTAAAAAAAAACCGTTGCAGGTAAACTACCCCTTTTCCTCAACCGATCTTCACCAAAAACAATAGGTCGCGAGAACTCTGCAAAACCGGGCTGTATGCAAAAAATTATTTGATTCTGTATGAATTTGCGGCAGTTATCGTTTGCCATAGAAAAAAATCTACAGACAGACAGACACACAGACAGACAGACACACAGACACACAGACAGACAGACAGACAGACACACAGACACTTTTCGGAAAACGACTTTTTTCATGTTTTGAGTGTAGTAGAATCAGAATCTGCAATAATCTCGAACACGATTTTTTTTGCCATCACCATACTTCCATTCCTTAAGGAATATGGAAGTAATAAAAACATAAAGTAGAAAGTGTGACTTTAAATAACACGGAGGGACACGAAGGAGCAAACTGTTTTAATCTGTGAGTTCCGTTTGTGTCGTCGTCTTAATTTAGGTTTGATATTCAACTACATTTAAAAGCACACTGTTATGAGAAATATAAGAGTTGCTGCTAGATCAGATTACCAATAGAATGCACGATATTTGTTTAGTCGTACTCATATCCGGAATTACACGGAATGGGTACAGGCGTTTGACATGTGTTGTACATTTGACTTTCTGGACACGAGATTGTCTATACAAGTCGTCTTTTGGAGCGCGCTGTTAATTGTCTCATTTTTGTGACGTTTTAGATTCTTCCAACTTTTATTTCTAGTTTGTATTGTGTGTGAAGGTGCAACGGTGCAGAGTATTTTTCATTTTAAATTAAAATATAAAATGTACAGTTTTTTTTCTGCATCCTGAAATGAAAAAATTAAGAATAAATGTTTAAGTAGCCTATAGTAGCCTATGCATACCAACACATAAACACCATAAAATATTGTATAACATAAATGTATCTGGTTGAAATATACTACACTATTGATATTAGTTTATGCACGCTATACAGGATGTTCACAAATGGTCGTCCAATATTTCGGTAATGTGTTCCTTACATAATTACAAGAAAAAACGTTCCTGTAAACATAGGTCCAAAAACGTATAGATTTCCATCTGTCCGCCATTTTGTATTTTTTAAGGAGAATGTTACTTCTCGAGAATAGAGTGAGATATTCTGATGAAATCTGGTACGTTTTATCCCAGTAACACAGTCTACAAAATGAAATTTTTTGAAAATTTTACATTCAAAATTCATACGTGTGAAGTGACGTATATTCCTTTTAAATATATAAATATTCGACCAATCGAAATTAAGGAGTTATTTAAGGAGTCATTAAATAACTTTAATTCCATTATTAAGTACTCAGGGTGAGAATTTAGAGTGTAATACATCGGCGTCCACAGGCAAGCAAGGCAGGCTTTCACTTTCTGAGATGTAATACTGTTGAACAAAACTGCATAAATAAAAGTGGATGATATAGGCGGAGCGGGTAAGAAGTTGCTAAGAACAACAAGTTTTGAAGTATCCATGGTAGTGATTCAAAAGAGTAAAAGAAGAAGACGGCCAAGTTCAAACAAGCAATTTAAGGAAAAGCGTATCCAAACTAAAACTTTCGTTTTGTCATTTTTACGGCTAATTATTTAAAACAGAAAGGCGCTTAAATATACACAGAAAACGTAGCGGATGGTGTAAGGACTTTACTTGTGTAAGGACTTTACTTGGAATATCAAGAAAGACATAGTGTAACTGGACAGCATTACCTTTCATGGAAAATCATTACAGTACAGAGCGACCTTAATTATTGAGTGATTCAGCTGTTAGCATTACTTTTAAACATATTAACAGATTTAATTACACTAATGGAATGAAATCTGTATAAATACATTTATGATTATTAAACAATCAAATTGCAATCTTTTACAGATAATGTTAGGAAGATAATCATGACATAACTAAAAAAAGTAAGCGGGTAAGCTAAAATTTTAATATGTAGTCAAAATATTGGAAAACACTATCAAATTTTTTGTTATTGTGTCTAAATTGTAATACCTATGTTATATGAAGGAACTCCAGGAAGGACTGTGATGTATCAAAATGAGATTAGTAAGCACTTTAATGTCGATAACGTTCTGAAAATATCTGTAAACATAGTTCCTTTGTTTAATATAATAATAAAGATAAAACAATACACTTTTAAAAAATAAAGAAAGCACATATTTTGTTATACAGAAACGTTGTTAACAACACGGTCTAGCATTTCTGTGCCACAGGTACATACTGAACATAGATTGTTTGAAGTTAGAATATTACGCACTTCTTTTCTTGTCAGCGGGATGGCGGAGATCAGCGTTGTCTATAAAAATACATTAAACATGGTAAATGTTTATTAGAAATCATGAAAAAAATATTGAACGTAAAATTTATTAATTTTAAGAGTATTTCCTAAATTTGTACAAAAATTGGTATAAAATATACTTTATGATAAGTTATAGAACTCGTAATTCACAAGACCACACTAATTGTTTATTTCATTTGAGTAACAAATAAGACTACTTTTCGACCAACTGGATTAATTATTAGCATAAAGTACGTGTTCATACTCAAGATTTTAATGAAAATTTAAACAGAAAAATTGTACTAATAATTTAAAAATATATTTTTCTTACTAAAATTAGATGAAGCATTTATCTGTCAACAATAAAATTATAATAGAACTAAAGAAGTATATGTAGTGTATATAGGGAATAGGCTAGTATGTACATCGAAATCAATATGAGAGAAAATTAAATAATACTTAAAAACATTAAATTAATTTGTAGTCTACTACACCGTGATCTAATTTTAGTCGGGACAGGGACCGAGAGAAACATTATTTGTTAAATACTTTATATATGTTTCAGTTACACTTTAATTTGGCGAAGTAAGGCAGAAGGTTTTCTCTATCTTATGTGTTTTCATAATGGTTACTATTGTTGAGAAACATTTCTCCTTTCATTTACGTTGAGTGTAATTAAAATATCTGAAGCAAAGATTCTGCTTAATTCAAGTCGCGACTCCAATTTCCCACTGTCTCTCATAATTAAAACTTGAATTTTATGTGTATTAATCTTATAAAATGTAGACATTTTTTAACACGTTCAATGCGCCTCACAGTTGAAGGAAACTTACAGTAGATTTTACGCGTTTGCAGCAGTTTTAATTTTCTACATCATTATAAATAATAATTATTATACTATTACTTATAATTCTGCTATAAGAGTTTTACTATGTAGTCATAACACTGTTTTAATAAGTACACGTAAAAAAATTAAAGAATTAGTAGATCTATAACACATATAACAATTGAATACACGGTACTAACTTTCAATATGTAAATTAAGGATTTCTGACAAATTATGTTTCAGAAATGTCATTACATTAACCAAATATAACAATTGCTAGAAACAAGGAATGAACGATTTATGTTATTTCGTCGAAAGACACCTAATTAATATTATACTCCATCGTTTTTCATTTATGTACATTTCTAACAAAACCGAATTAAACTACTATTTATATGTAATATACTCGCATCTTAGACTCAACGTGAACCAAAAATTTGTCACTGTCGTAGTCTTCCAAGAGCCTATTGTAAATTACTAAATTATTTTCCCATACAGAAAATACACTAAATTGTCTAGAGGGAACTATGTATTCTAAAAGAATTATAATAAAACTCGATATTAGGGAATAAAAGCCTAAAGGTACAGAATGTGACTTAAACAAATAGCAGATACAGCAAGGAAAAATCAGGTTTACTCTGCATTAGGTCGTATAATAGTGTACAGTTGTGAGAAATACAAGAATTACTGATAGATTCAATTCCGAAAGAATATATACGATTTGTTTAGTAGTGCATATTCTGCACTTAAATAATCCAGTTAGTATGGCCGGTTAACGTCACAAATTTGGTTTTCCTAAACGCGATTTGTACATACAGAGTCTTCCCATCACTTTTAAGTTTTTTTGTTGAGAAATTGCCGTGGCTCGAACGGGAAACGCGTTAGTGGAAAGCAGACCTTAGAGGATACTTTCTGCTCTTACCGGGAAGAAGCGTCGGCCTCGTATCTTCGCCATTACTGGACTGTTGAGACAATTCCTGTGTCCCCCGGACAAGAAGGCCGAGTTCCTAGGATTGTGTTTCCAGCGACAAGTCAACCCGCGGTCTGGGTCTTTGCTGTACAAATCGAAAACGATGCGGAATACTTTATATATTTTCCTATCACTGCCGTGCCCGAAGCAAAGAAATGATGCTTCCTGTTTCCGTGCCGACAATCTCTGGTCCATTAGTCTCCTTCCAGCCACATCAACTCCAAACACTGACGTTCAAGTTCTCGAACAGTTCGTTTTCCGTACAGGCTATTCCACCACTTGTCAGCTGATGAGACCCATGGAAGGCATTTAGGGGGCCGGGTGTCGGAAAGAGGAGATAATTCCTACAAAAAAAAAAAAAGGCCACTGACAGTGTATGCGACGACGGGCTGTTGTACAAATTCCGGGATATTAGCTTTAAGACTGCTACATTCATATAATTGCTTGCTTTCTGACGTAGAGGAATTATGCATAAGAATAGATGACTACGTATGCCCCGGTAGACGCATTATAGCTAGGGTATCTCAAACTCGAAGTAACATCTTAGGGCCTTTCCTGTTTTCCGTCTATGTCTACAACGTACCCAGAGAAACTGGAGTCCAGATAGCCCTCTTTGTCGATGACATGGCGGTGTATGCCCCCATTCGTAACGCTACCGGAGCGGTCACACGACTACAGCGCCAACTCAATGCGTTTGTGGATTGGACTGACAACTGGAAAGTTAATTACCGTCAGCGAAACCAAGAGGTCCGCGGTGCTATTTTCCAGGGGGGCAGAGGAATCACAAGGCCGAGTAAGACTCGACTGAACGTATCTTCAGTGGTCTACAAATGTAACGTACCTTGGTGTCTACCTTGATCGTCAGTTCACTTGTTTTACCCTTGCCCAGACAGTTACCAGCAAGCCATGCCCAAGCAGATACTTGCCAACAAGACTATGATCCGTAAACTGGGATAATTGATCGTCAACACGTATTTCTTGCCGATCATCAACTGCGCTGCCCTGTTCTGTGGTTGCGTTGCCTCTCTCTGCATTAAAAAAATAAGGTGCAAAAAGTTTTCGAAAGGGGCCACAGCTAGCGGCGAGCCGTCAGTTCCCTTCTCACTTCTCGAGAAGTGGTTTCTCTATCGACTCCTTAGACGACACAGTGCGCCGATCTGCATGTAAATTTTACGTATGAGTGGCAACGGCATTTATAGCATTAGCAGGTACCGCGTAGGTACAGGTGATTCTTGGAAACGGTCTCGGCAAATACTGTACTTGGTAGCTAGTACGAGTACGAGCAGACCATGGTAACGGCTCGCAACAGTAAGTTACCAATATGTCATTCTGGATCATGGATAATTTGTGGATCGACTCACGACGTGCGCAAGCCACACAGACCTGCATCTGCCCTTTCTTAATTATTCTGCGGTGGGCGTTCATATATATTTGCACTGCCTGCATTTGCAGCCGAAGTAAGTAAGGTCGAGTCGAGGATGTGACCTGGGTCGTTCCAAAGAAGATATTACTCTCTTCGTTAAACAGCGCAATATTTTTTAAACAATCATGTTTTTAATATTTTTAACCCATAAATAAAATTAATTCATAATCATGTAGAATACGGCCATCAAATTTGTACAATACTAATATTTGTTTACTTCAAACTCTAAATAAATGGAACAAGATGTCTTCCTTAACGTGTCATCGACATTCGAATTTATTAACTTAGCCACAGAGTCACAATGAGAAATACTTGCAATTACGACAGCGGTACGTTAAGTGCCATTACTAACAATAAGTATTCCGTATGTTCTAATTTAAGATAGAACGGAGATGCGGAAGTGCAATACGTGCTAAACACTTGAGACATTCCAAGCTACAACGCTTTTCATTTGTAAGCTGTGAAGATGGCTCAGTATCTGTATACAATGTTTTAATAGAGAGTATAGTACTGCAATTTACCTTGTTTCATCACGTCGAGTTTAATTAAGTTTTCGTGAAACAGTTCCTGTAAACGTCTAAGAAAATACACGTAATAATATTAGCAATTCCAAGGAAGCAAAGCAACTACAACTGCATCTCCCTACGTGTGAGTATACATTTTAAGTACTGCAGGAAATGTCCACAGTTATATAAAATATTTACTTTTTCTCAGTTTTTAATAAAACGTAATCTAAAAGTGCATTTAGTTTTAAAAATTTTCACCACTAATTTATTGTTAGAAGTCTCACCTAAACATTTGAAGCGTCAACAGGAAAAAGTAATTCTAGAAAGCTATAATTATTAACATGACGACAAAATACCTGGGCGTTTAACTGGACTGAAGCACAAGCTTCAACCCCCACACATCACACAATGCAAACGAACGGAGCTCTTCTCAGGGTTTACGTAAAGCAGCCAATTAGCAGGAAACTCACCATCTATCTGTGTTTCTGCTATGGTTACTTACGTAGTTTGAAAATGATGGTTTTCATAGAGTATTAACAGTTTTAGGCTAGAGTGATATCAAAATCGCACCTTCCACTTCTTTTGTTTCCCGTGTGTGTATTCGGACGGCGAATCCTGGTACCTATCCAAACAGTTTTTGTTCACACACCCTCAGTCTCTGATTTTCAATACTAAGGATTATCCTGGTTAGTGAAATGAGATTTTCACGACCAATACTAGGAGTATCACGGAGGGGCCGGTTAACAAGTGATGATGTAATGACGTCCTTGCAATATACAATCAAAACGACAGGATAAAACAATACAAACAGGATTGGACAGCCTACGTTGAAAGGAAGCATACGAACAGGATACCAAAACAAATTTTGGTTTACAGTCCTAAAGGACGCAGAAATATCGGAAGAGCAAAGAAAAGATGGTCGGACCAAGGAGTATGCAACCGACGTAAAGTCAACAGCCTGAAGAAATAGAAGAAGAAGAAGAAGAAGAAGAAGAAGAAGAAGAAGAAGAAGAAGAAGAAGAAGAAGAAGAAGAAGAAGAAGAAGAAGAAGAAGAAGAAGAAGAAGAATCCACCATGCAGAACATTGAGATGAACAGCACAGGCAATTTATCACAACGCACCTCTTCAAAAATGGTATGAAAAGCATAGATTTTTCAACCTTAGTTATCTTTGACTCCGTTGTCTAAAAAGGAAATATTTAGGCAGCGTACTTCACAGTCGGGTACAATTTCCTCTGCTACGTCACCGTAGTTTATGTCCTCATCCGGGGTTTCGTCAGGTTTGCAAGTACTTCCTTTTGAAACCTATCGGTGTGATTCACTTATATACCTTGGTAACGCGCCTTAGATACGATGGTATCCATTGGATTAAAATCTCACACTTACGATGCTTGGAAGTGCAACAAAACGATATCTTCACTTTCCTATTCAGTCTACAATGCGTACAGCATGGATGAACTCCGCATCTTACCAACAGCAAAATGACGATCGGGTTGAATTGCGGAAAGCCTAACACAATTCTGTAGCTACACTCCCTGCGCACCGTTACATTTTATAGTTAGTGTGTGTGTGCGCGCGCGTCAAAATATATAACAATATAGCCTTATAACCTTAGATTCTTGTAACGCACGTGGTCTTTACAAACATTATTTCTTAAATTAATTTGGAATGAGCATTTATATTTGTTGATTCATTTAATTTTGTATTATTTTTAAGCTTTTTAATAATCTCTACGTTTAAAGTGACCTTAAAGTATACCTGAAAAGTAGGTCTATAGTAAACAAATGTGCTTGAAATGGTGTTAGATGTATATGAAAATAATGAAAAAACAACAGTTAAACACGAGATACACAGTAATGTCAGTGCAAAGTTGGAAAACACGCGCATAGTTTTCATATAGTGACATATATAAATTAACGACGTAAAACATTAAAAAACAAAAACTAAATATATTATAGTTATAATAACAAATGTACATATATTATTGTTTGAAATGTAAAAGTCAGAAAGTTTTAAGTGATTTATTACTGTAGAAATTGTAGAAACGCCTGCCTTTATTTTATAAACTTTGTTTAATAAATTCATTTAAAATAAAATTCATAGTATTGTTTATACTTACAATGTTATTTTCCGAAAACGATAATTTCTGATTATTTGTCCTACAATAGACGTCAAGATAGAAATCTGTATATCCATTGAAATAATACTTCTCATATGCGGTAGAAATAAGTATAGGCTAAATAATATTATTAACAGCAAGTGAAGGATATTTTACAAAATAAAATCTTATTATTGTCACTGTTTATTATGGGTACAACGACAAAATATTAAAAAAGCTTTCGAAAAATGACAGTAGCCTTTGGGTAATAACGTTTTTTACAATCTTTTATCTAGTCAAAATGTCTCTATTAATAATGTTCTAGTTAAAACTGTTGCCACAAACAATGTCAAGATACTGACAAAATGGCCAATTCTAAATTTGTTTCTTTTCAGTATTTATAAGTTAAGTTATATCGTTAATTGGTATTGGGTTTTAAAACAATCTTTATAAGTCTACACTTTCGTAATAGAGTGTTTTGCAATATTGAAGGTAACGTGTGGGAAACAGTAGATTTCTCACATTAACAACCAGTTGCGCGTCGAGTATATCTACGAAGAATGACACCGTAAAAGCGAGAGTGTACAGAACTACGTCACTGAAACATTTTTTGCTTAGGGGTGATGTCAGAGCACGTGCAAAGGGACGTAGCAAGCTAATTCATTACCATTGTGGGATACGCAGATAAAGGCCTACATATCAAAGAGTAGTCATACTTTAAGAAGTCGAACAATCGACCACTGATAGGCTATACTTTTTTTTAATTAAGATGATTTCAACCCTGCCAATCCCTTATTCGGACACCTGTGAGCATTTGGACGCCTGTGCCAATTTGATGTATTATTACTAATCAACTAGTAGCTGTGTCTATTAAAAAATAAAAGTTAATCATGTCCAATGTTTAGAGAATATGAATAAATTCTGAGAAAAACATTTTATAATATTTTAAAGGTAAATTGTTTAATTACCAGGTAATAATATAGTAATAGACATTTACGTAAGATGTTTCGACATAGCCTACTCCCAGTACAACAGTTCGACACAGCTTCAGCATGCCTGGAAGGATTTTTATGTGGAAACGGGTGACAGGTCTGATGGTTGAATCCAGTTGCTATCCTGCGGGAAATGCTATGGACCGTCTACATCAGGGATTCTCAACCTTTTTGTGATTGAGAGCACCTTTCATACTCCGGGGCAAGTGGGAGACCACCATGCTAATTTAATAATAATAATAATAATAAATACACTCACCAGGCTAATGAGATCCTTGGCCCTGAATGTTACTCAGAATTTCACTATTATCTAAGGAGAAGTCGCTTGCAGCCACACGTAAACAGTCCTCCAAATGTGAGTCATTTAATCTTGATCGTGCTTTGTTCTTGATGTATTTCATTAATGAAAAACATTTTTCACACAGGAAGGTTGTCCCAAACATCGCCAAGCATTTGAGAGAAGCATTTCGCAATGTCGGAAATTTCATTGTATCATTTGAACCCCAGAAATCTGTGATACTTTCCTTTTCGAAAGGATATTTTAAGGCTTGAGAGGACTGGAGCTCTAATAATTCAAGTTCCGCGCGAGCAAGTTTGTGCTGTTGAATAATCTGAATTTTTCTGAGAGAGTCCACATTGAATTGAAATGGATTGAGCACCATATTAAACAACGGCTCACTTTCTTCGAGTACACGAAAACGTGTAGCAAACTCTTTCAACAGATCTTGAATTGCCAGAACGACAATTTTAGGACACTCCGAGTGGGGACGACCAAGACTCGAGAGTGTATGTGCCAGTTCAGGAAAATGAACCAAGTCATTTTTACTTGCCGTCCCGAGGAATCTTTGTAACTTTGATCGAAAGGAAAATATAATTTCTTTCAGTTCACAAATTGTGTTTTTCTGACCCTGAAGACGTTTGTTCAGCTCGGTGAGATATTGAAATAGGTCTACCATGAAAGCAAGATTGATCTGAAATCATCCCCGAATATTTGTGGAAACTTAGTGACATAATCGTTAGCAGAAATAAATGCTTTGATTTCTTCGAAAACTTTCCAGAACCTTGTAATTGCTTCCCCGCGACTTAGCCAACGAACATCCGCATGTAGGATTAGTTCTGAATGTAGCGCTGATAAATCATGCAAGTAGACTTTTAGTAAGCGTTTATTCAGGGGCTTAGAAACCAAAAAGTTGATCAACTTAACTATCAGTTTTAACTGTTCTGAAATTTCAGGAACAGATATAAGATGACTGGCTAAGTTTTCAACGTGAATTAAACAATGATAGTGAACAAAGGGAGGAAAATGTTCATCATTTTTCAGAAGAGCGACAAATCCTTTATTTTTACCTATCATGGAAGGTGCGCCATCAGTAACCACACACACGAGCTTTGATAAGTCAATGCCATTAGGTTTCAGGAAATTCGCGACAGCGTTGTAAATGTCTTGCCCCGTAGTTGTACCCGGGAGCGGTAAAATTGTTAAAAAGAAATCTTCAACAATTCCCACATTATCTATACAACGTACAAAGCACGCCAATTTTGCTACAGAAGGAATGTCTGTTGATTCGTCAACAGCAAGAGAAAAATAACTACATTCAGAAAGTTTCTGGAGTGCTTTTTGTTTAATTTGAGCCGCGATGAGGTCAACGCGCCTGGCAACAGTGTCATTACTAAGTGGCACATTTTTTGCCGCATTAATCAAAACACTTCTGTATTTCTCAGGTATACTTTCAGCGAGAGTTGTCACTGCGGAAACTATGCACTCCTTCACAATTTCTCCACTTGTAAATGGCATCCCATGCTGAACAAGTTTATGAGACACAGATACAGACACTTCGGTAGAAAGTTTTTTAACAGAACTATTAACATTAAATGAAAAAGACTTCTGTTGACGTTGGAGTTGTGATTTTAACTCTTTGATTTTATGTATCCTTGCATCTGATCCCGTGGGATATTAATCAGAAAACGCACTATGATGAGTTTCATAATGTCTTTGACAATTTGCTTTTCTGAAACCCGATAAAGGTGCATGACACAAAACGCAAATAACTCCGGTATTCTCGTCATAGTGACCAACAAAAAATCTGTCTCCCAGTTACCTTGAAAACAATACAGTTTCTTTCTTTTTGCTTCGCTACTTTTGTTGGAATATTGGGTTGATGAAGAAGGTAACTTAGGTATCGATTCTTCACTACGTTTTCGTATTACAAATTTATCTATGTCTCTTTTTTAAGAACGTTCACAACACACTTCGAGGCGAAAGGAAAATTGCAAACTGACAATAATTACGCGTATTTCACAAATAACAGAACAGCAATACTACAACCAAAATACGTCACAAAACTGGTGTACACCGCTACACTATGTCCCTCCAGTCACAAATGTCGCTCGTGTAAGTGGAAATGTCCACGCAGAAACATTCATTGGCAAATTTCGAAATTTCTATTTAAAATCTGAAAATTGATTGGTTGAGCTAAGTGTAAAATGCTACGTGACTATTTCTGTGAGAACGTGCTTAAATATGCCAAGTTTAGGGATTTCAGAGGCAATAAAATTAAAATATTTTGAATAACCGCTTCTTTTGAGGGTACTAGTACGTGTTTAACAGCCCATTTACAAGATGAGACAACCTGGCGCCTACAGTAACAAACCCCTCGTAGGCTGTCTCTGCCTTTTAAAGCTGCAAACAAAAGAGTCGGTATCGGCTTGTAAACTACGGACAATTCCGGAAACCATTGCAAGTAGTGCTCTTAGAAGTAACAAAGGTTTCCAAACAGTATTCTGCTATACTCAGTTGTTGGTGGACCTTTTATTAGTCTAAATGTTTTTTGAATCAAATTTTATGAACCAGAAACATATTATTATCTAAAAATTGACATTGCTTTATTAAAATTACAAGATAAATTGATACGTCAAAGAGAAAAAAGTATAATAAAACTAAAAACACATTTGGATAGTAAACTATACAGAAAATGTGCTATCATTTTAAAAGAATTTGAGAGAAAATATAAAAAATACATTATGTTTAATGCAACAATATACAGTTATACTACTCAGAGATGATCTAATTTCATTCGAGATAGAGACCCAAAGAAACAATTTTGCAAAATTCTTTAGATAACTTCTAGTTACGATTTAATTTGGCGAAGTGAGGCAGAAGGTTAACTCAACCTCACTTGTTTTCATAATGGTTACAATTCTTGGAAGACATTTCTCCTTTCGTTTACGTTGAGTGTAATTAAAATTTGTGAAGCAAATATTCTTCTTAATTCTAGTTGCGACTCCGATTTCCCACTACATTTCTAATTAAAACTTTAATACTTCGTGTGCTAATTCAATGGAATTCACACAATATATTTCTTACACGTGCAAGAAAAATTTTAATATTTCTCACAGCTGTAGAAACGCTATAACGGAATTTGGGAAGCTGTAGAAATTCTAGGTTTGTAAACCATATTTTAAGTGTAAATTTACTGATTAAAATTTGACGTAAGGTCTGTTACGATTGATAGGTTACTCTTGGTGTTCCAGTAATGAAACGCAAAATTTGAAAAAGAGTTAGTATAACAAATACGACATTTGAGTAGACTGTAGTAATTGTCAAACGTATAGAATGCTTGAATATTACCCAATAAAATTTCATGTTATAAATATTTCTTTAATTCAAACAACAACAAAACTTTACACATTAAAACAACACAACAAAAATAAACACATATTTTACTCTCAAACCTATGAATAACCTATGAATATTTCTTCAAATATTAAATACTTCTGCAAGTAGAATTTTTGAAAATATTATTGAATTTTTTACTTGGCGTACGTTCCACTGATTTTATCAGTGGCTGCAACGGTTTATAAACGAAATAATTTCTTTATTTTTATTTATGTTTATTTATTCTTATTTTATTTATTTACCTCTAAAGATACTTATATAAATGAGTAGAACGTACATCAGGTAAAAATACAATAATATCATTTACACATTTTACATGCAGAAGTATTTAATATTTGAAGAAATATTCATAACATAGGAAACCTTCAAGAAATATTGGTGATTTACGTACAATTTCAAAAATGTTTTGAGATCGACAACGTACAACTATTTCTACAAGAATGAGGATCTATTTCCATTTATTGTATCAAAAATATCAAGTAATTTCTAACACTTATAGGCCTATACATTTAGTTACAGTCTTAACACAGCTGAATTAAATTGCATGCATTTTAGACGTTATTTAAATCAATACATTTTTACCTTCTTCACACACTACCGAGACCCTATAGTAAATTACTTCCCTATATGCAAATTATACTAAATTTTCAAGTGCACATTTTATTTTCCATACGAATTACAGAAATGTTCCACTTTAGTAGAACAACAATAGTAAAATCGTAAAACTATAGGAAACGTGACTTCAAGTAAATGGTGGAGACGTAAAGGAGTAATTTAGTTTAATCTATGAACAAAGTTTGTGTCGTCGTATTCATTGCTATATGTCAATATAATTAAGTAATACCTAATTACGTCAATATAATTATATTTTATGTAATAAAATAGAATTAGGAAAACTCTACAAATTGTTACCATATGTGATTACTAATACAATATAAGAGATTTGATTACATGCGATTTCTGTATTTAAACATAGTCTGTATCATCTGTATCGGAGTTTGACACCGCATATTTGACCTTCATACACACCACTACATCCAAGTAACTCATCTCATGAAGCACGACGTAAGTTATCTCATTGTTGTGCCCTTTTAGAAAATTTACGGTTTTACATTTATTTTCTACTGGATGTGTGTTGCTGTAGCGTTAAATTAAATTTTTGTATTTAAATTATAATTTAAGTTAAATGATGTGACAAATTTTCTCGTACATTCTGAAGTCAAAATATTGATAATGGAAATGTTTACGCGTGTGTGGCAACACGTAGTAGAGTATAACCTACTTTTATTGATGTCTTGTACGTATCGTATTTTTTTTTTTTTTGTATAATACAGGGTCAAACGACTGTTTACTCTTGACGGTTATATTAGAGTTAGGTTGAAACACATTATTTTTACATCGCACTATACTAATAGTCAAACGGTTAGTTGCTTCAAGAGTTATGAATATTTGACTTTTCATGATATAATTTAAGTAAGTAGTTTGTATTTTGAGTGGAAACAAAAGCGAGGCTTATCTTAATCTAAAATAAAGTAAATAAACTTAAACAAATTCCTAATATAAAACTAAACATTTCTGATTTTAAAAATATTTTTAAAGTTTTCAATAATTTTCTTTTTGTGTAGGAACTGAAGATATATTAAATTGTGGGAACAGGTATCTGAAGCTACCAGGCATGAGTAGAAATCACCACTAAATGCAGTGACAGAGGTAATTAGAAAGTGATGATTATAGAAATAAGTAATAGTAATTGCAATTTGGATCCTTGGCAGTACGAAAGGAGAGAGTAGTATTCACTTTCTTGTGGACAGATTGCTTCATTATTATAATATCAGTGAATTTTGCTCTTCTCGGTTTCTAGTAAACAAATCATACGCCAGCGTTTTCTTAGCGTTCATATTATTCTATATAATAATTTGTATAACGGAGATCCAATGCTCTCTGAAAAAGAATGTTATATGTGGTAGGTTGAATAACGTCTCAGTTTGTTTAACAGTTTAATATTTCATTGGAACTCATGATTCATAAAGAATTTGTATAATAAGACGAGATATTTTATGAATAGTAGGCAATAAATGTTACCCGAAACTAAATAGAATTGAAATAGGTTGAAAACATTAATTTTAAAACGCATTATAAGCGTGTGCATGTCAGTTTCTGTAGGCATTCAGTAAGCTGTGGGTCTGACGAATATTGATACAGTAATTTACTGCAGCATTCTACACACATAAAAGGTTATGTGTAATGATTTTATAATTTATTTTATCATGTGTTATGTGAAATCATTTTAAACAGTTACACTGAATTCTTAATGTATATCATTTGTTAACAATTATGTAAGACTTGTGTCTGTTTATAACTGACTATAATAATTTTCATTAATTTATGAGTCAGCAAATACTTTCAATTTCCATTGTTATAAACCAACAACGAGTATTTACAGAACAGTATGTTAACGTTCATAGAAAGACAAGCCAGGACACTCCTCCTTCTGTGATGTAAGACAGTCAAGTAAAACTGCAAGACTAAATGTGGAAGAACTAGTAGGAAAAGCAGCTGTCTCCAGCCTGATACGCTAGTGCTTGCAGAGTTGACAGTTTTCGCATTTGTGTGCGTACCTATAGACGTATATTGTAACGTGATGTTTCCCTCTACATAAAGAATATACTTTAACATAAATAATTATCTTATCATAATAATGAAGAACAGAAAAATAATTATCTTGTCGATCGTTCACTTTTTTATATTATATATGTATATTAAACTTCCACTATAAACACTTACTTTTTGGTTTTGTTACCCAAGCGTTTCGACGTGGTATTCGTCTTCTTCAATGGGATTTAAATACTGAATGTCTGTACAGTAACGGTTATGGGATGTAAGTGTGTGTGGTGGGGGTTGCTGGTAGGAGGAAATTGGCGCTGGGATTCGAATTTTGTGTTGGAATCAGTGTATCGAAAAGTATGTGTGATCTATAATGTAATTATTCTTTTAATATGTTTTTGGTTGTAGTGTGTGATATCTGTATATTTCAAATTGTTCTGCTGTGCTTAGTTTTCTACTTTTAGGTAAGTAGTGTAGTATTTCCATGTTATGCTCTATGTTTGTGTAACTGTGGTTTTCGTTTTGTAAATGTGTGACAAATGTGAAATGTATGTAGTTTATGGTGAGGGCTTTTAAATGTTCAGAATATCTAGAGGAAAAAGATCTTCCCGTCTGGCCGATGTAGAACTGGTTACAGTCATTGCAGTTTAATTTATAAACATCTATTTTGCTGTATATGTCTGTGTCTTTGTTAGTATTATTAATGTGTTTCATGATGGTGTTGTTAGTTCTGTAGGCTACTTTATAATTGTGTTTTCTAAATGTGTTAGCAATTTTGTGTGTGTCGGAATTGTAGTATGTGAGTGTGATGTATTTACTGGGTTGTGTGCTGTTGGTTTTATGTGTTTTACATTTTGTGTTTAGGATGCGTTTGTGTAGTTTGTTTATTAAATCGGGATTGTATCCATTTTCGACTGCTATATATTTAATTGCGTTGAGTTCTTCTTGGTAGTCATGTGTATTTAGGGGTATTGATGTGAGCCTATGGAGTATGTAGTTGAAAGCTGCATGTTTGTGTTGAGTTGGGTGGTTGGAAGAGTTATGTATGACCGTGTCTGTTGTGGTAGGTTTTCTGTATATTTTGTATGTGTGTGTGTTGTTTGTTTTGGTAATTGTGATGTCCAGAAAGTTTATTGTTTTGTTCTAATTCAAGTGTGAATTTTAATTTTTGATGTATAGTGTTAATGTATTTGTGGAAATTTTCAAATTGTCTTTTGTTACCGTTGTATACGAAACATTTTTACTGAAAACAACATAACCAAATTAAATAAAGACCCCACCCTAAATATCACAAACAAATAAATGAAATCTTAAATAACACAAAACACATAATCTCACCTGACAACATCAAGTATCTGAAACAAATTAAACCAAATCCCCCTACACTGAATGCATTACCAAAATTACACAAACCTAATGTCCCCATCAGACCACTTATAAACAACACACAAGCACCTGCACCCAAAATAGCTAGACACTTAGATAAATTAATCAGAAATAACATAAATTTAACAAACAACACTTCCGTCAAAAATAATTTAGACCTGGTGAATAAAACTCAACATGTCCACATTCCACACAATTCAACATAACATTCCACACACTTCATTCGACATAACAAATCTATACACTAATGTACCCATAAAAGAAACTATAGCTACATTAGAACAGTTACTAAAACTTAATAACACACCTGGAACACACATTAAAGAGATCATCCATCTCACTAAAATTATCACTGAACAAAATTATTTCTCACACAATAACATGCTTTACACACAAACAGATGGTCTACCCATGGGCTCCCCTATATCAGGTATACTAGCCGAAATATTCTTACATACCATAGAACAAAAACACATATTAAACAATAACAAATATACCAACAAAATAATATATTGGCACAGATACGTTGAAGACATTTTACTCCTATACAACGGTAACAAAAGACAAATTGAAAATTTCCACAAATACATTAACACTATACATCAAAAATAAAAATTCACACTTGAATTAGAACAAAAAAATAGCATAAACTTTCTGGACATCACAATTACCAAAACAAATAACATACACACATACAAAATATACAGAAAACATACCACAACAGACATGGTCATGGTCATACATAACTCTTCCAACCACTCAAATCAACACAAACATGCAGCTTTCAACTATATGCTCCATAGGCTCACATCAATACCCCTAAATACACATGACTACCAAGAAGAACTCAACACAATTAAATATATAGCAGTCAAAAATGGATACAATCCCCATTTAATAAACAAACTACACAAACGCATCCTAAACACAAAAAGTAAAACACATAAAACCAACAGCACACAACCCAGTAAATACATCACACTCACATACTACAATCCCGACACACACAAAATTGCTAACACATTTAGGAAACATAATTATAAAGTAGCCTGTAACCCCTCTTTCAAACTTTTAGACTTTATAAAAAAAACTTTTCATTTTTTTTTTTTAATTTATTTATTTTATTTATTTTTTGAAAGAGGGGCCACTAGTTATTTAAAACTAGGCAAGAGCCTAGAGAAGCCAAAAATGCGCTGGGTCCAGTATGACGGGACTTGCAATTAAACTCGGTTGTTAAACAACAATAACAATTTTTTATTCAGCCATTTAAAGTAACTTGGTAAGTATAACTCTCAGTGTACAATATACTTTTATAGAATCGCAAAACTTCGTTACAACTTTTACTCCCCTCCCTGGCATTACAATCTTCTGAAAATATACACGTGTAATCTCATCAAATTAGAATAAATGTAAACATCATCATAATAATTTCTCCTAAATATACATAAATAGAACATTAATCAATATAGTTACATAAATACACATAGCACACACATATCTATATACACACATATACTACACACATGTTCACCTGGCAGGCAGCCTATATATCTTTCACCATGCCTCAGAAGAATATAACCCCCAGTATCCATGACCAAGAGCCCCATCCCAAACTACTGTAAACGGGTAAAGTGCCCAGCCTCCATTAAAAACTGTTTCATTAAAACAAATCCATTAACACGTCCGGGTATGACTGAGTTGCGACCAATGAATTATTACAAGTATGCAAAATTTAGAAAGGTTCCCCACAGATGGGAATGTGCCATCGCCAGGTCAACATGGCTGCACGGCCTTATAAAATGTACAATAGAATTTATGATTGAAAGTAAGACTCGGTAGTGTGCTCATATTAACCACTGAACAATTAATACACTGGCTATGGCAGTAAAAGAAAATGATGAAAATTCACTTATTACTGAATTATTACATGGTTAACATAAATTTTATAAAATATATAATAAGGTTTATGATTGAAAAGTAAGAACCAATAGTGTGTCCATATTAACAACTGAACTATTAATACACTGGCTATGGCAGTAAAAGAAAATGATGAAAATTCCCTTATTACTGAATTATTACATGGTTAACATAAATTTTATAAAATATATAATAACGATTTTAATTTAAAATTTTATAACATCAGACCCTAATAAAACACATTTGAGGTGTCCATACAGAATTGGCTTGACCACAGGCGAGGCCATGCGCACAACCAGACCCAGCAAACTATGACATGTTATGGACCTGTGGATAACGGCACCAACAGGTGACGTCCACAGGTTACAGCACCTCCCCACACCTTTAAATCTACTAAAAAAACAAAACCCATATAGAGCTATGAATACCCTCAAGCAATGCAAGCATAATTCACCACCCAATAAATCAGTAACCTTAAGTAACGCACACCTTTACCATAAAAGAAAATTTCGCCGCAAAATTCGGTGACGCATGACCCCGTCTGGGCTCACACTTACTCAGGGGGCTTAAGCTTTAGTAAAATAAAACTGACAAAATGTACAAGCACTAATTGTCTCGCTGGACTTGTGCACCAACAACTTTAACTGGAGATGTTCCAGGAATAGAATCAGATGTTCTACATAATAGAGGCCAAAAATATTTGTAAAAGGGTTAAATGTCACCTGGTATAATGCGGCACAAAACCTGAGGTACTCATGGTGTATTGTCCAGTTCTTCCTCCCGACGGCACAGACGGAGAATCACTCGTTTAATGCCATTGGTGGCAGATGTTCGGCCACCAGCTGAAGTGAATCGGGGAATCGTCTTAGGTCAGGAACCCGGAGAGTCGCGTAGTCGTTTATCTAAGGATGGTAGATTTTAGCAGACAAAATTCAAACTAGTAGCCGCCGGGAGAGAAGGTTAATGCTGCGTTCGACTGCCTGACGAATACTGATCAGCGCAGTGACAGGAAAAACGTTACGTATCGCTCCCCACAGAGCGCGCGCGCGGATCGGCAACAAAGCAGGCAGATAACAGAATAGGCACCGCACAGATAATTAATTCCCATACCCCGCAATGACAGTCAAATAATTAACTGAGAATTAGCCGAGTATTCCAAAACTCGGCACAAGCCTACAGAACTAACAACACCATCATGAAACTCATAAATAATTCTAACAAAGACACAGACACATACAGCAAAACAGGGGTTTATAAATTAAACTGCAATGACTGTAACCAGTTCTACATCGGCCAGACGGGAAGATCTTTTTCCTCTAGATATTCTGAACATTTAAAAGCCCTCACCACAAACTACATACATTCCACATTTGCTACACATTTACAAAACGAAAACCACAGTTACACAAACATAGAGCACAACATGGAAATACTACACTACTTACCTGAAAGTAGAAAACTAAACACAGCAGAACAATTTGAAATATACAGATATCACACACTACAACCAAACAACATATTAAACGAACAATTACATTATAGATCACACATACTTTTCCATACACTGATTCCAACACAAAATTCGAATCCCAGCGCCAATTTCCTCCCACCAGCAACCCCCACCACACACACCTACGTCCCATAACCGTTACTGTACAGACATTCAGTATTTAAATCCCATTGAAGAAAACGAATACCACGTCGAAACGTCTGGGTAACAAAACCAAAAAGTAAGTGTTCATAGTGGAAGTTTAATATATATATATATATATATATATATATATATATATAACAGAATAATAATTAACTAAGGAACCTGTATAACGTAAAATATGTTTTGAAGAGTAAATTTAAGATAAATGTAAAATAAAATGATAAGACCAAAATACCAAATATGTCTATCTTGAACTTAATAATAAATAACTCTAGTAAACTGCATATGTAATATTGTAAAAAATAGGTGAAACCAATAGAGTAGAATTTAAATGGTTTACCAATCAGGAAAATTTATAAACTAGATAAAATTTGATGTAAAAGAACTATAAAGCCAGAGAGTAATTATATCTCAGGGTGAATCAAGTCACAAAAACAATTCAGAGGATGATTAGTATAAAATAAGTGAATAATAACAGTTTTAATTGTATATAAAAGTGTTATGATGTAAGTTAGGTTATGCACCATATTTATATGTTAAAGCAAGACAAAGAAATAAAGAAGAATGTAAGATAAATAATTTCATGATAAAAGTATGAACAACAAAAAGAATAATAAATAAGACAATTATAATTAATTATTAATATATAGGAACTAAATAATAATGTAAATAGTAAGAAACTGATGAGACAAAAGCCTAAATATACTGGGTAGGAAATATGATAACAATTTACGTAAATAAAACCTGTTATATCATATAGTATAGATTATAAAATAATGTATGTTAGTAGAGTAAGAAAGTAATAATAAGAAATGTCAATAATAGACCAGGCATAATGTAAATAATAAGTTGTCATCTTTGACAAACACTTCATACAGCTAATGTGGAAGTTTATAATGGACAGTACAAGGAAAAAGCTTGTAGTGAAGTATAAAATATATTGTAAACGTTCAAGTATCCCATAAGTGATATTTAAGAGTGGTTACTTTATAATAAAATTAAGTAATTTCAATTTGAGAAAGGAATTAAGGTACCAATAAGCATGAGTAGGCCTAGATGGCAATACTATGTTTTTTATAATAAATTGATGTTTATAATTATTATCGGTATTGTCAAAGCATATAATGTTAAGGTAAAACCAATTATACAACTAAGAATTAAATGATGGAACAGAAAAATTAATATTTTATAGAGAATACTAGACTAAGTCAATCTGTGAAAATTGTTATTTTTATTATTACTGAACCGAACCATGCCTTAAGAAGTCTCAAAACGATCAGCATAAAAAATGCTGATTAATGGTAGTAATATACTTTTAATTGTTAAGTAGCATAAGGACATTATGTCAATTCTAAAATATGTTTATAAATTTGTTCAGAAAAAGTGACGCTTAGCTTGGCGTGGGTTGATATCTTCCAACCCAAAGACTGACGCTTAAAACGAAAATTGTGTAATTAAAAACGGAATAGTTAATATTTCCACCAATCAGAATCGTTCACCTGACAGGTGTATTTACCCATAACACCGAAAAGAAGTCAGTTGTTCGCCGGTCATCATGCAGTAAAGAACACCTCCTCTGTAAAATGGAAAACGTAATTAATCTCTAACCCAAAGTGTAAATATTCTCGTCCTCAAAATCTTGAAACCGAGTGAGGTTATGTGCAGTGTAAACAAACAACGGTCTAACCTACAAACGGGAACGTAACCTAACAGTGGACGTCGAGCGTTGTGAAGTAGTTTTAATCATTAAAGGACATTACAGTGAATTATAAAGAGAGTATAAAGAAAATGAAAGTATAGTGTTTATTTTGAGAACTTATAAGAAAACTTGGTAATTAATTATCACGATCCAATAGTAACTTGCAATAGACACTTGTGAACTTATGTTTATGTTATCACTGTATATAAACACTATCTCTATTAATATTATTTCTTGTTTAACTATTGTATGTTGTTTTTGTATTCAAAGTTTAACTAAGCAACTTAGCCAAACTAGGTTAACAGCAACACCGGACACTGTCCGAAATACGAACTGTTCGTCACTTTAGATTTTAAGTTATTGTTTTATAATAGCCTATTTAATTTTGTATTGTAATGTTTTGTTCTTCAAAAAGGACTTTTTTGTTAATTATTGTGGTAAAAAGAGCTCATAACGGTTATATTTTCAAAACGTAAACAATAGCCTATATCTCTGAGGTTTTGAACTCATGCTACCAACTATTGAACTATCAATACAACAACCATGGTTAATTCATATTATGAGATATGTTCTTCATTTTTATCGTAGAAGAATAAAATTTTAAAAGGAAATAAAAGGAAAAATTAATGGAACTAATGGTACCTCGTGGATAATCCTTCTGGACTGTTAGTAAAATGTGGTTGTAGTATATTTAGTGTGGTGTAATCGGACTGAATTTAATTTTTACTGGACATTTTTTCATTGCTGAAATATATTTACTCAATAGTGTTTGATAACAAAAAGAAAAAAACTTCAATTGGTAAAAGCAATTGTAAAATATATATGTACACACACATACGAGTTGTAGTTTAATACACTCGTATATGTATTTACTTTTTTCGTGGCAGTATTTTCTGTTGCGCAAGTGCGTAACCATAAACAAACTTTAACTTAATTTACAGGATTTTAGCCTCTAAAACGTCCTTTTAAACGTTTATAGACTTTATTTGTGATAAAATATGAAAATCCCTCCTCTTATTATTAGGCCTAAGTTCAATAATCGGAATTTTCAGAGCATACATGCAATCATTATACTCCCAAGATCTGAGCCATAATTCTTAAGCTGACGTTTCAGAATGTAACGTCACAAATGTAACGTAACAAATTAATAATTTGTTACTGTTTCACAGAGCACAAATCCTGCAACTATTCTGATTACAAGTTGAATAAAGGAAACACGTTCATTTGGATGCAATATGTGATCTCCTTTTGTTGAGTATTACAAGGTTCAAAGTAAGAAAAGTTTCGTAGTAAAATTTTCTGTTGCAACAGTAAACCCGACCCTTTGAAGTACTATTACTAAAAGTAACTTTACAATATATATTCAGTTACCCTTCAAATATCTTCTCGATAATTCCAAGTTTGAAATTACTGTAAAGTTACTAAGCAAGAGATATGAATTTTTTTTAATTTATTTCATTGCAATTTCCGTAATGTAATATAGTTTTAGCCTCGGTTCTCACAGTTGCAAGACGCAATTTCTTGATACCCATAAAAGTTTACATTTGCAATCCTCGTAGGAGAGAAGCAACATCTGCGAGATTGCAAAACAGAACAAACCTTTGCATACAAATTAGGCGGTTTTATTGTTGCTCTTTAAGCACAAACAAACCCTGCTAATGTAAAAATGACACCATTCGGATCAGCGCTCTACGTTTTGTATATAAATTAGTGTTTTAGGCGTAGTGGTTGCTTAAAGTAATTCATAGCTCATCTAAAGTTTACTAACGCTTAAAAGTCAGTGAAACGTGACGCGTTAAAGAAACCTACTTTGTACAATCTTTATAAAAATTTGGTTAAAGGAATTCTAATTTTCAAAATTCTGTACACGTGCAATTTAAGGACTGAGTGTATGGGTCAGGTACTGAGCACTAACAGAGTTACTTTAAAAATTTGAAATTTACTTCATTCAACTTTTTCAATTTTTTTGCGATATTGATGTTAAAAAATTTAATTTTCTTTACATTGGAAATAACAGGTTAACTTATTGTAAATTTTAATCAGGATATTTTGAGTCACATATTTTATTTCTGTCAATGTTTACGTTTGCTAATAAATCCAGACATTTTTCTATTAAATTCATAATGACCAATTGTATTGCCTACTAATCCTGTAAACTTTGATGTGACTCTTTACAGCCTGTAATGCACTGTGTGCGTAGAATATTTAATGCACAGTTTAATAACTATCCGTTAAGTCTACAAGAGAGAATATTAACTTCCTCATTCACAGTAAAGTTAAGTTAATGTAATCTGATATATAGACTGTTTAAAATTTAGAAGTTTAAGAAAACGCCATTTTAATTTACAGTCAGTAAAAAGGATAATGTAGAAACCCGTTCTAGGTTATTAACGTAGAATATCAATTTCTGTATGTTATTTCACGTAATAAAATCACTTATTTCTTTACTTAGTGTGCTTTAAAAGCAAAAAACGTTACTAAAATAAAATATGATTTAAATACTTTATAAGAAAGAGTTAATATATATCTAGAGTAAAATATAGAAAAATCTACAGAAAGTGCAAATATGGTATTAAATACAATTAACAGAAGAATTATGATTATTCTAACCTGAAACTGTTTTTTCTTTTACATCTGTCTTGACTTTATTTTTAATTTGTTCTTATGTTTTGTTACGTTGTGTGATCTGGTACATCTAATAGATATGGCGGAATATCAATATTTCTAAATCAGATGTAAGACCCTACTAACAAACGTTACAACGAAGACTCTAATAGCGATTTGTTGAAACAATATAATGACTTTTTAAAGTAAATACAATTTTGTAATCCTAAAGATGCTACTAAAATTCGGTTCAAAAGAACCATGTTACTTACACTGTAATGAACACAATGTAAAAGGTTTTTTGTTTGTAGAACTCCGTATTACGATGTCATGTAGGAAACATAGGCGAATAAAAGAAATTATAAAATAACTTAGGGGATGTCTGCATGAGGCTGAAAATATTTTTAATTTGACTTTTCAATAAAAAAATAATTTTATAAATATCAAAGTTTTTCATATAAAATAATAACTAATAAGGTTTTCAGTATACAGACCGAAGCTAGATACATTTATTAATGTTCTTTGATGATCAACCCTAAGATGGCTCACAGCCAATGTCCACTCTTCATGTGTTCCGCTTTTCTTTTCATTTCTTCGTAGATTTTGCATCTAGCATCGTTCATAATCTAGTTCTTTTCTTAGATATTCGCCGTTTTCAAATATCCCTGTATTGTTGTTATTTGGAATACCTCATGTCTTAATAAATTACCACTAAGCTGCATTCGTCTGTTTTCAAGAGATTTTTACAGGCTTCCTTTCTCATCCATTCTTCGAAGATTTTTCCTCATTTGTAATCTTGTCGGTCCATTTAATTTTAATCATGCGCCTTTAACACCATATCTCAAATGACTTAAAAAAAAAATTTTTATTTTATGAACGGCTGATACTTGGGACACCCCATCGGGTCTTTAAAAGAGTGGTGGTTTCTCGTCGGCTTTACCATCATATGTCTTTGCCAGTATTCCGCCTTTAGGGGTAATTTCGTACCATCAAGTACAAAAGGGTACTTCACCTTCTACCCGCTCATCTGTTTTCCAAGAGGACGTTCGTACTTAGTATGAGGGGAACTCCTTATTCTGGCAGGTACTCGGCCTTTAAAAGTTGCTCCATCTCTCTACCGTGGAAAGATCAATATCAAAACGTTCCCTTTACTGAGTCTACGACCTGTAGATGTTTCCTACACTCTCCATTACGTTTAGAGAAGTAAAATCTTTATAACAAATATAAATATGTAAATTTATATCTCAGATGTAGGCTAATAGGATATAAAAATAATTTCGAATATTGGCAGACATTGTTTACTTACTATCTATTTGCGACCAAGCAAAGTATGTGTGCTACTCAGTGTCTGTGTACTTATGAAAAGGATTATTATAAAATGGCATACATGGCATTTGTATTCACGGCTACATGTTTTACTTTTTAAAAATTGTAAATTCACATTTTTTTTAAATGTTACACCGTTTTTTTCGAAAATTATATATTAGTTGAGATAGTTAATTCTTTAGATAACGTTAGTTAAATTTTTTGAAAAATTTACAGTACAGTAATAAACATTTCTGCTCTTATAAATTATCTTGTTTTCATTCGAAAGAGACGGTGTCAGGTGTAAAGTTGTAAACGAAAATACATTTGTGCTCTGTTGTGCACTGCTACAAATACAGATAATATCTTGATATATATCTTTGCGTTTTTTTAAATATTGTTGTCTTTCATAACATCAGAGCGTTAAGTCCAGAGTAACAATGATGTAACATTTCACAGCGTGTTTCACGAAGCCACAGAAAACAAACATACACAAGCTGAGCAGTACACAGTAAACAAGATACATTCATATACAAAACACACACGTGCGCATAAACAGTAGTTTTCCCACTCGGTTTTCTGTGTTTGCTGTTTGTGCTTTATGTGTTCTTTGCTGCAGAGGTCATAGTTTGCGCATTTAATAAATTGCTTGCACTAAATTAACCTCTGTTTTGCTGCGTATTACGTGTCTCTATGACAGGAAGCATATAGTTGACAAGGTAGACGGATGGAGACTAAAGTGGATGAGGTGACAGAACTAAGCTTGTTTTATATAACATCATAAAATAAGTCAGAGCTAAGTTATATTTATGATAAAAGACAAATTAAACAAACTATGTGATACAAGTATATAGTAAAATTTAAAGCGAAAGGCATTCGTATTCGCGATTAGCGTACACACAGAGGGAAATCCTGATGTGGAAGGAGTCGGTGTGAAATGTGAACCTATGGAAGGTTCAGTGCAGGTAACCGATGAGTAAGACGTTTAATATTAAACAGAATTCGCCTATTGTTCGGTTTCTTGTAAAATCTCTCAGCCATCATTCACGCAGTTTCTCTCTCTCTCTCTCTCTCTCTCTCTGTCTCTCTCTCTCTCTCTCTCTCTCTCTCTCTCTCTCTCTCTCTCTCCTCTCTCTCTCTACACGTAGTAGCATCTTAGCTGAACGAATGGTATGTTTATTGTATCAGACAAAATAAATAATAAGAAGTTGGCCTATTATTGGAATTAAAATAATTTTAATTTAAAGCATAAAATTAAATACAAAATTTGGGGTCATAAGTATACAGTAATTCCTTCTAAAAGCACAGATACAAAGATAATATTATTATTTATAAGGTCTACAATTTATTACTTAATTATAAACTACCACCCTCGCAGTTTAGAGCTAGAAAAGATATATGTAATTTACTAATACTAAACTCTTAACTCTGCTTGATGGCGACTCTTAAAATTATCTCAGGGAATCTAAGAAATGATTATTAACACAATTAACTTGAATGACTGCTAATTTTAATGAACATCTTCATTAACATATTACAAGTTGCATACAATCTTAATTATTAACAATTATTGAATTTATACTCCTCATCAATTATCATTGAAGGTAGGTTCATAGACCAATTGAATTGCCAATAGTAATAGAGTTACAAAAAGACATGAATTAGTCTGAGTTTAATGTTCAATTTGGTTTACTTGTTAAGTTGAATTCCTTTTGGTTGGTGTATCCTTCCCTCGGAGTCTGCGATCTTGGAGATTGCATTGTCGGCGATTCGGATGATCCTGTTGTTGACGCTCGATGACACTAACACTTGGTTACTTCGGTTTCACTTTAATTACCACTGTTCACACCTACTCACTGATTCAGCATGTAACTAGTGTGTACTAATTAATTTTGACACCTTAGTAACTATGTTATTAAACTGAGTGCCCGCAATATCGATAACTCACCTCGAATACACTCCCACGTTCCGTATTTTCCGAATGCACGCGTTCGATTATCGATACTATGAAGTTCGGTAATTATCACCAAGTTATTAGTCTAACAATTACTTTGATTTAGTATACTTCGTTTATTACTTATTGCAAGTTTTAGTTATAAATTCTTAATACGTGGTGACGAGTTTGAATAGTTGTTATACTCTCCGTCGACTTTAGTTATGAAATCGTAATGCGCGATAACGAGTCTGATAGTTGTAGTGTTCGCTGTAGACAGACTAACAAATTCCCAACTACATTTTTTATACTCCCTCAAACGTTACCCATACTCAATATTTACAAATCGCGTTCCCATTGGTTTCAAGTACCGCGATATTTGATTTCCTCCAACCCAACTAGCTAATTTCGCCTGCTTAAAAGTGACGCTTTCTCCCATTCGTCAAAAAACAGCGCGTAACAAACTTTTACCGCGAAAGTGACATGACGCTATTTCGAGTTCTCTCACTCACCCTCTCTGTCTAAATTCTAACGGTACGGTATTGTCCGAGCACTCACTTTTCCCTCGATTTCACTTAACTTTATTGCTTAGGAATGAACTTAACTTCGACTTAGGAATGACGGGTTGGGTCTCTCCCAGCATCCGTTGATAACAGTCCTTACTCTTCTGACAGGTCTGACAGGTTTTTATAATATGTTGCGTAATCTTGTTAATGGAGTCTCCCGTGAAATACTCTTTGAATAACTGGTAAGTACGTCGGTTTCCTATGTGACTATATGCGTTGTGTAGCTCGTAGGTCAACGTTCTGATCAGCTCTGCGGTCAACATAAGTTTCCACGCCCCTCTGACCTTCCTGTAAAGCTTGTTTTTGTTCCAAGCGTATTTGTCATTCAGCTGGTGATTTGGGTTGGTTTGCATTATTTCTATAATTGACTTCAATTTCTTATCTGCTAGTTGATGAAATGTTATATTTTTTAATTTATTCTTTACCTCCTTATTAATGCGGATAGTGATACCGTTGATTTCAAATTCTTCGGTATGATCCATTGCTTTCTACGCGTCCATGTCCTCAGGATATCTACTAAGGACGTCAGCGACAACGTTCTCTCGCCCCTTGCAATGGACTATATCGAAATCATAATCTTGAATTGCCAGAATCCACCTGGCAATTCGTGAATTGTTCAGGTGGCACTTCTTGATAAATATTAAAGACTTATTATCAGTAATGATAGTTAATGGTCTCCCAAATACATATGTGCGAAACTTTTGCAGACAATGGACAACGCTCAACAACTCTAATTCCGTGGTGAAATAGTTCAGTTCCGCGCCTCGCAGCACGCGACTGGTGAACGCGACCACGCCGATTTCATTGTTTTCTTCCAGCTCATAAAGTTGTCCTCCGATGGCATATTTACTGGCGTCCGTCTGCAAGTAGAAACGCTTACTTAGGTCAGGGTGTTTGAGCATTACTGTGTCAATAAACAACTCCTTAACCCTTTGAAACTGTCGGTCTATCTCCTGAGTCCACTTAAATTTTTAATTTTTCTTTAGCAAATCCAGTAGAGGTTGTGTAGCTTCGGCATATCTGTTCGTAAATCGGCTATAAAAGTTAGTTAACTCCAGGAATCCCTTAAGTTGTTTTTGGTTTTTAGGCCTAGGGAATTCTTGTATAGCTTTCACTTTATCTGGATCAGCTGTTATCCCCTGTGTAGTCAGACAGTACCCTAAATAATTGATTTCTTTGCGAAAAAACTGGGACTTCTTAAAGTTTACTGTAATGTTTGCCTGTTTCAAATCTCGGAATAATAGTTCTAGGTGTCTCAAATGCTCTTCCACACTGGCTGAAATACATAAGCAATCGTCCACGTACAGGATAGTGAAACTTTTCACCTCGTCTGATAATACTTGGTCCAATCCGCGTGTCAAACTGGCTAAACTGGTCTTTAGGTCGAATGGAGTTACTGTATATCGGTAACACTTGCCCTCATATAAAAATCTGGTGTAATCCCTACAATCCGGGTGTAATGGAATCTGCCAAAATGCGCTTCGTAGATCAATAGTAGACATTACTGTGATATTTCCACACTTAGTCAGCACTTCATTTATTGGGATTGCACCTTCATAATCTGGTATAGTGACTGAATTAATATTCCGAGCGTCCAAACTTAACCTTACTGACTGATCTTTTTTTATCACAGTTACCATCGGGTTTATATAGGAACTTTGTGCCCTTTCAATCACTCCGTGCTCCTCCATTCTCCGAATTTCAATTCTCACCGCATCTTGATATCTCATTGGAATCGGCCAACCTTTCTGACAATATGGTGTTTTGTTGGTCATTTCAAATTTGTGGCAATACGTAGTAATTCGCCCTGGTGTCTCACGAAATACAGTTTTATTATTTGCTAATATCTTCAGTAGTTCTTCCTTTTCGCAGTTGGTTAACTCGGTAATTTCCTGGATTTTTTGGTTGATAACTTCTTCGATGCCTTCTTCTTCTGCTGCCAGCTCCATCTGTAATATTTCAGCTATGGCCGTCTCTCCATGGGTAGGATTTCCCTTAATCATTAGTTGTTTATTATTAAGGTCTATCACGCACCCACTCTCCACCAACATGTCGACACCAAAATACATTCTCTCACCAGGTCCGGCACTTCTACAAAAACACTTTCAAACTGTAAATCTTTAATCTGTACATTTAGCAATACCTGCCGTGCAATTCTTTTAGATTTACCGCCTGTGGCCCCTTTAATTATAGTATTAGACAGTTTTAACATCTCTATTTTTCCCAGATCCTTTTTATTACTGCTAAACCAACGTTCCGAAATCGCATTTATTTGGCTGCCTGTATCCACCAATGCGCTAATCGGTACGCCGTTCAACATTATTTGAAGTTCCGGACAATTATTGCTTCTTAATCTAACAGATTTATTATCATTACTTATCCAATCATCCCTAATGTCTAAGAAAGTTGTATTTATATATTTAATTTTATTACTTAAATCTATGACATATTTGCAGGCGTTCTCTAGTTTTTTGGCTTCGTTGGTTCAACCTTGCTACCTGCATTACTTGTTGATGGGACACTGTTAGTTTCGCTCTTAAACTGGTTCTTCCAATTAGTCGGTCTATTATACTGTGTTCCCTCGTCGGTAAACCCGTCTCGCTCGCTCACTTTCCCACTCTCTTCTCCGTTGTGTTTACTATAATTTCTCTCAAACCGACCGTCAGCGGGTCTCTGGTTCATCGACCTACTGGCGTTTCGTAAATGGTTAAACTCCCGCAACACTTGTTTAAACTCCGTGATCGTATTAACCCCTCGAGTGATAATAGCTACCTCAATCTCATGCGGGTAATGTCTTGCCAATTTCCTGATTAAATGTCTATCTGAGATAGGCGGAATCAACTGCCTATTCTCCAACAATTTTCTCTCAAATATTGAGAGAATTTTCTCTCAACAATTTTTATCTCAAATACAAGTATTGGATTGTAGACATCCCGGTTTCTGAGTGGTACAGTCCGAATTCCAACTGGTCTCGCACCGTTCCTGGATCACGTCATTCCAGTACTTATTACTAAAAGCTTCTGTAAGCCACGCAAAATTATTAATACTGTCTTTGACTAACCGCCACCAAATTGCCGCCTCTCCTTCCAGGTGTCTCGATATCCATGCGATGTTCTTGATGTCGTGATAATGTTCGTGGTATATCTCAGTTAGTTCCTTGATGAATTCCATCGGGAAATCGCTGGATCCATTGAACTTGACTTCCTTAATCTGCTCGTTGACAACGCTTCGTGTGACGGGTGACGCGTTTATCAATTCCATCTTCGTCCGCACGTCGCTTTGTAATTGCTGCAGCTTGAGGTTCGTTTCGCCCGAATGGTTATCCATTTTGCTCTCTAATTCTTTTAATTTATCTGCCCCTATTTTGTGAGCAACAATGCTTTCGTCACAACGTTTATTGATCGCTATTACTTTTTTGATTATACTTTTTATGTCACTACTATGCTTATCGTCGATTTCCTTAAATAAATTTTCATTATCACTAAATTTCTCATTAATTTCATTCTTAATAGTACTAATCTCTTCAGCTATCATAGCTTTGGTGTAAACTTTAAATTGTAGCAAAATTTCATTATTTTTCTTTTTGATCTCACTCAGTTGTGTGGTTATTTCGTCTCTCAAATCTCTTAAAACCTGGTGTTGTTGCGTAATCTGTTGTGAGAATTGTTTTGTCTGTTGCGATTGTTCTAACTTCTTTTCACACATTTGTTTTTGTAATAATTCTGCTTGCTGTGTCATTTGTTGTGACAATTGTTGTAGTAATGCATACATATTCGGTTCTTTAGGTGTTTCTGTTGTTGTTTCTTGCGCTAATCTCGGTCTACCCTCGTGTTGTGTCTCTGGTGTTATATGTGGTGTTTCTATTTCTTCGTGGTCCTGTCCCCGCGTCCTTGACTCTTGATCCTCCGCAGTAAGTTAGGCGAGTGTATATTGATCCCCTAATTGGTTGTTAATATCTAACTCCCCTTCGTAAATCTGAGTTGTCCCTGTTTCTGCATTCATTTTGTTGTTTATTTTGTTTGTGTTGTTCTGTATGTATTTCGTTTGCCTACTTTTGCTTCGTGTGATCATACAAAATTATTCTTATTCTCTACGTTTCTTATTCTACTTTTCTTATACTCTATTCGCAATTCAAACGTCTGTTTAGCTTGAAAATTAAACCTTGCAATAGGCTTCAAATACTACCTAGTGTAGGATTTTGTTTTTATAAGCTCCACGGTTAGGGGCGCCACATACCACCCTCGCAGTTTAGAGCTAGAAAAGATATATGTAATTTACTAATACTAAACTCTTAACTCTGCTTGATCTCGACTCTTAAAATTATCTCAGGGAATCTAAGAAATGATTATTAACACAATTAACGTGAATGACTGCTAATTTTAATGAACATCTTCATTAACATATTACAAGTTGCATACAATCTTAATTATTAACAATTACTGAATTTATACTTCTCATCAATTATCACTGAAAGTAGGTTCATAGACCAATTGAATTGCCAATAGTAATAGAGTTACAAAAAGACATGAATTAATCTGAGTTTAATGTGGTTTAATCTGAGTTTGGTTTACTTGTTAAGTTGAATTCCTTTTGGTTGGTGTATCCTTCCCTCGGAGTCTGCGATCTTGGAGTTGCGTTGTCGGCGATTCGGATGATCCTGTTGTTGACGCTCGATGACACTAACACTTGGTTACTTCAGTTTTACTTTAATTACCACTGTACACACCTACTCACTGATTCAGCATGTAACTAGTGTATACTAATTAATTTTGACACCATAGTAACTATGTTATTAAACTGAGTGTTCGCAATATCAATAATTCATCCCGAATACACTCCCACGTTCCGTAATTATCACCAAGTTATTAGTCTAACAATTACTTTGATTTAGTATACTTCGTTTACTGTAATACCGGGTTTAATATTATTTAAACGCACGACACGAATACTGTACTTCTTACTTATTGCAAATTTTAGTTATAATTTCTTAATACGTGGTGACGAGGTTGAATAGTTGTTATACTCTCCGTCGACTTTAGTTATGAAATCGTAACGCGCGATAACGAGCCTGATAGTTGTAGTGCTCGCTGTAGACTGACTGACAAATTCCCAACTACATTTTTTATACTCCCTCAAACGTTACCCATACTCAATATTTACAAATCGCATTCCAATTGGTTTCAACTACCGCGATACTTCATTTCCTCCAAACCAACTAGCTAATTTCGCCCGCTTAAGAGTGACTCTTTCTCCCATTCGTCAAAAAACAGCGAGTATCAAACTTTTACCGCGAAAGTGACATGACGCTACTTCGAGTTATCTCGCTCACCCTCTCTGTCTAAATTCTAACTGTACGGTATTATCCGAGCACTCAATTTTTCCTCGATTTCACTTAACTTTATTGCTTTTTTAATACAATACATTTTATGATTTTACACCCTGTACGTGACTTGCTGAATAACTTTCGCACCGCCAGACTGTCGCCTTAACTCGGCTGTTGAAGTTTGTTTTCTATAATTACGGATAACAGTGAGTTTAGCGTTGAATCCCTCTTTAGAATAATGTAAAACTGATTACAACAGTTCGTCGAGTAAAATGGATTTAAAAATCGTCTGCCTTTGTCTATGGACTAACTAAGGACTAGGTCTTATTTGGGATCTTGAACGTTCTTGATATTTCTTCCTCTTATGCGATAGGCGATAACGTGCTAGTTTATGACTTAGTTGCCATCAGTAACGTTCGAAACACCTTTAATTTGAAATTTTATTCCTTCAACTGCTTCCTCTCTCATAAATTATAAAATGTTAGACATTATTTCTTCTGCTTGGTTGTGAATAATTAGTGAGTAATTTTGTCGTTCAAAAGCAGTAGGAGTATGTACTTTAACAGTAGAAGACGTGTTATCGCATGATAATGTAATTATTATGAAAACTGTTAATGATAGGATTAAAGTAGGACTAACTACTTCAAAATTACATAACGATAAAAACAAATTGCTCTAAAATAACGGTTTAATGAATAAAAAATTGAAATATTAATATCAAAATCAACACGGGAATAACATTACCACTTTAAAATAACAACGATACTAAAATGCGACGCATACGTTAACAACACCTTCACTTGACGACATTTGCATAACAGTTGATTCTTCATTCAGAATTTCAAAATTCGGAATTTCAAAATGGACTCGTCCGTGTGGAAAGTAGTTTCTGCGCATATGCTCTTAGCTTTCGATTTTAGTATACGTCCTTTAAATATCAGACTTTTCATATCAGACAACACAGTTTATCAGTTATAAAATATACTTCCACGAGCAATATTTTATAAACTTTAGGCTGTAAAATGGTGTTTGCACAATAAAAGAAAATGTTACGAAACATTCTACTGCTTGTTTTGAAGAATACATTTTCTCAAAAACAGTTTTGCATAATTAGTTAATAAAGACATCTGTACTGTAAAGAGACGAGATCGTCTCTCCTTAAAATGTTCAATTGTTATGATTATTATTAATTTCGAATAGTGGTTATGTGTTGTGAGTTCGGTTGTGAATTGTTTAATTTGAATAAGTTGACTCTTCTGCTTGTCGCTGAGATGAATCTAGAGGTGTGCCCCTTCGCTGAAAATACATAAGTATCGTAGTTATAAAAATACTTATTAGTGACGGTTGGATGCTAGTAATGAGGAAGTGTATTACTAGTGAGAATCGTTCAATTCAAATTCTCGCCGCCGTCTCTATTACCAACCATTGCTGTCGTTCACCTAAGCTGCAAGGCTTATTCGAATACAATAACAGTCAAACTCGGTTATTATTTATGAATTGATGTTTTATTGGTTGAACTCATTGTTAATAATTGTCATTGCACAATAATATCGTTACGACTGTCTACTCGATCGTCGTAGGTACAGTGGAAACAAAATAAGTACAAGACACCAATCAAGTCACTAATCACACCTTTAATTGTTACAGTAAAACAGTTCGTAATTAACAACACAGTGTCTACAACAAATCAAATGAAAATTGTTCACACGCAATAAAATGTCCACTAATATTAAAACTCAACTGTATTACAATTATACCGTCCGAATATAAAACGCAACACTTCAATAATAACTACATGAACGTACACAGTAATAACTCGAACCGCTCTGGAAATATATCGAACTAATACTCTCGAACCGCACTATCCAATATCTCGCATTGAACTCAACTGAACGTCGTTTGAGTACCGGTATTTATAGCCAGTCGAATATCTAGACGATTCCTAATTGCGTGGTAGCGTGCATATGAACTACGCAATTAACTGCGGCCTTGACATAGTCCGCACGGCTGGCGGCATCGAGAAGTTTCTCGTAGATGCATATACAAGCACGTACACCACACGCGTACACTCTGGATCTCTCTGAAACGTTCGACAAACACGTAGGTTCGTGATGCCGTAACAATATTGTTCATTTGTTTTAAAAATTTAATATCGAGTATGGACTCTTTTAAAGTAAACAAATCTCAGGGTGGTCAGACTGAATCTAACAATCGACCAGTCTTGAGGTAAATGATTTCATTACTTTAATTGATATATAAAGGTTCTTTTAGTCTGCAAGATACACATAAGTTAATAAAATGCACTACTATAATAATTAGTATGCGGGAAGTGAAAATATTATTTCATTCTGTAATACAACATAAACATTGAACCAGTGTTCCTTATTGGAATTGTAGGTTAAGTTGGTTTCATTGTAACCTAACTTACTGGATTTTAAATGATTAATAATTCCTTAAATACGTTAACAGCTTCGTATAACACCGTTATAAAGGAAATCTAGTTATAATTTCATTATTTATCTTCTTACATTGGATACAACAAACTACCAGGTATTTGGAAATTACCCACTCCTATGGTTAATGAGTATATTACATTTAGTTATAATCTTACAGTTAAACGCAATGTAACGCTTAAGATACTATAGGCTCAGGGTTTCTTTGAATTCCCTCATTGACGATTCATTGTCTTTTATTCTACAACTCTTTCGTTATTAATTGGTTGTTTTAATTATTAAAATCCCTTTTCCATCTAGGTTGGGTTAGATTTGATCTAATTTTATTAATTAAATTCGCTGATAGCGTTTTTTAATTATTTAATTACTTATATAAAATATTAGCCATGGTCACTGGTACTTGCGTATACCGTCGACCTTGTAGTATCACTATTTCACAAATTCTTCTTTTTTATTTGAATGGAATTAATTTTTATTAATTCATTCTCACTCAATCCTATGCGCATATACTCCGTTATAGGTCACTGTTTAAATAAGACTTCACTTGCCCATGTAACCGACCTAACCTCAACCTTGAGTTTCGAGGTTAAATGCTTTTATCAGCTGTCGGCTTGTCAATTCAATGCTGTCTGGTTATTCTGACCAACGTGGAGTCTGCGTCGAAGCTTGAGATGAACTGATGATGTTACCAGTATCAAGATTCCATACCTTGTAACAAATAACGGGCCCTGATTGGCTAATTGTTCTAATTTTCGTGAACTCTCGGTAACATTCGGCAAAATAGACGCTTATGTCAGCGTCCCTCTTTGGTGTTGAGGCTACGAATTTCTGGTTTCCCTCGTACGCCCACGGGCTTGTAATTAATTCTTTTTCTTATAAGTTAATTATAAGTTAAATAATTCACTTATAGTAATTATAGTATACACTGATACTATTTTAATGATTACTATCGTTTTTATCTTATTATCACGAGTATTTTGACTACCCTTACCATATAGTTCTGCTAGGGATTGATAAAATACATTTCTTACGAACTAATTATATATCATATTTTATATCTTATATTAATTACATTGTTTTTCTTCACCTTTGTCCTTCGTGATAACTTATCAGTACTGTACAATAAATTTTCTCACATCACTATTTAGTTATAACTATGAATTGCCTATTTTCCTTGGACTAGACTCTTGGCCTATTGTCATACTAATTGTTTAATAATTAATTTAAATATTAGTGTTTTGTAACACATCTTTGTTGTGGCCTATCTATAATGAATTACCACTTCTGATTGTATCAGCACTAGTTATTATTGGTTTATTTTACTTTAATCACATTTTCTCTGATTATTGTTTAGTATACTTGAGTGTTATATTTTTCTTTATTTGCATTTTTGCACATTTATCTCTTTATTATGTTTATTCCATATCAGTGTTTTTATAGCAATTTTAATACTTGGCAATGGTTAGTTCTGCTTTTATATTCTGACACTAGTTTGAATTTACTTAAACTTCTTGCATCTAGGGTTCACTTACAATTTACATTATTATTATTAATTTGATGGTCATAATCATTGATTTGTCTCACATGAACGTTATTATTTATTATTTAATATTATGGGTTGAGTCCTTATTCTTTTATTACAGTTTTATGTGTGATTTTTGCTGTCTCAGGTACCCATTCTATGTGGTACATTTGGTTACATTAATTTACATTTATTCTGTACTTAAGTTCCTTTATACTATGACATTTTGTACATGGAATGCTCCTTATAGTATCTAGTTAGTTTACACTCCAATACATTTTAATTTAACATCATTTTAGTCATTGTTTTTTCCTATTTTATTGGAAACTTGTTGGCCAGATTAGGTTGTGTCCTATCTTGGTTTCTCAACAATGGCTGAACATCAGAGTCTGTTTTCTACACATTGTATAATGATTTACCATAACATAAAGCTGATTTGTTATAGTTTAAGGTTATTTTACTATTTTGTTATTATCTCAACCTTTATTATTGAGTTACAATTGTCTTTGGCAATCTTATTTCCACTTCACAAATTTTATTAGTCCTTTGGACATTGTCTATTTGTTATGTTTATACATTATTTAATTATACAATTACAATTCTTGTACTCACTCTCCCTCTTAATTTCTACTCTCAATATTTAATGTTTTGAGTTGTGTTTGTACCGTTAATTCCTTGAAGTCATTTTATTAATAAGTCTATGTCAGTGTCAAGTCACAGCTTACGGTTTTATAACAAGTTTGTTAACTCACTTTTATTTTCGTTATAATTAATAATACTTTTATTTTCATGGTTTAATGTATCTTTGTCTATATTATTTCCTTTTGGTATCTGATTTGATTAAACTTTTCCCTAATTGTACTGATTCTTCCATCACACTTAATAAATTTCTTCTGGTTATTGTTGTCATGGTTTTCCTCTCACTGTATGATCTATTGGGTAATCGGGTACGTTGTCTTGTCGTTAGTCGTGTCTTCGTTAGTTCAATTATACATTTATTTATTAATTATAGTTTAGTTTATTCCCCTACTTTGGTCATAATATATTCTATGTCCATTATATGTTGATTAATTTATTTTGGGTAGCTTTTAATCAGTTTGTTATACATTGGGTTCTGGGTGTGTTATATGTACCATTACAGTATTAATTTGTAAATAAATTGAAATAAAGTATTGCAATATACAATTCTCTGCTTGAGAAGTATAGTAGTTTGGGCAGCGTCAGGGAATGTGAAGTATTCCGTTGAGAACTGCTTACGTTTTCAATTCGAATTTCAACATATAATAGGCATATTATACTTACTTTGACGCATTTTGTTTCTGAAATGCTACATGCTACGTCATATTGAGCAAGACCTTTCGGTGTCACCACCGTTATCAACTCCCAACAATCTACGACAAAGTTGGAGTGATCAAATCTGTCAACACAAACCCCTGACTAAGGATAACATCATGCTAAGTGTAAAATGTTTGTGGATTTAAGTATACTGCAGTTTTATTTATGTTATTGGTTCTTAAACGAGAATTAACTTATTAGACAAAGTGGAGGAATCGTAACCGTTGGTATGGAGCGTCTCTTTAACTCAGATTCGTAGAATATTTTGAAGATACATATCGCATTACTAGAGGTTTTTCGAAACTGGTTTATTAGAAAAATCGTAGATATATTAGAAGAAACTAAGAAATTATGAAGTTTTCAAGAAAATGTGAGAGGATACATAGTTTAAAAGTTTAAAGAGAACGATATACCAATGGTGGACCGTGGAATTACAGGAAAAGAATGATAGGAGGGATGCTCGAAGAGATTTTGTTTTTTTTTTTGCCTAAAAAATTGTCTTGAAAGAGTTGGGACACTTTATTCAAAAGGTAATAAACAGGACTACCTAACAGTCAAACCAATTTCCATATAACACTAAGATATAAGCGATCTCTATATCAAATTCATTTGGCTGAACATAAAAAGAATGTAAAGGAAGACAGATAAAAAAATCAAAATATGTTGTGCATTGGGAGGTATAGCACAATTTCTTATGACTCCGATAAAATGGTAATCATCTTTTATCGCCAGGGGTGTTAACAGTCTTATCCAAGCCCGTAGGGGTAAGACTGACCAGGCAGTCAGTGTTGAAGTAATTGTTTTGAAAACGCTACGTATTCAAATTTACCACTTTTAAAATTTATCAGATAGAAATATAATTTTACTTGCTTAAAAATATTAGAACTTACTAATTTTCAAATACTGTATCTACTCTAGATTGTTAGATAGACACCTTATATTTAAAAAAATGAGATTTCTTTGAATTCTGATTGGTAGCTATGGATTATAAGCAGTATTATAAACGACGTAGTTCGACTAAGTCTTCAAAGTTTCACGTAGACGAAATGTAAGCATTATTTACAAGAAGAAGCAAAGTAACCTGTATACGTTTTCTGGAAACGCCTCTTAAAATTTAATTTTATTTTACTTCTCAAATCATATCGACATTATTTGTTTATTTATATTTATCCAACTGTCTAAAGGAATTTTAAGCGTTTGTGCTGAGCGTATATTACAAAGATTTAATTAAAAATCCAGTTGATTAAATTTTCTCAGTATCTACCGATTATTCTATAAAATGTTACTGGTATGAATGACGTTTCAAATAAAAGTAAATTTACTAAATTTAGAATTCAAAATTTCACTATATCTTTAATGTTGCAGAAAAATGATTGAAATAATTTTCGAAATTATTAGTATTTTTTTAATAAGTTGGCCAATTTCTGCCGTTATTCCTATGTTTCGCAGAGACGACGGAAGTCTCACCTATACAAATTCAATTTAAGAATAGTTTATACTTTACAGTAGTGTATAGTTTAGTTTATACTGTAGCTTGAAGCGTGTGCAACAGTCAGATAGGGCTAGACCTAAGTTCAAGGTTTTTAAGTACATCCTAAACACATATACCAAGTGTTGTCACAAAGGAGTCAAAAGACAATTTTTAAAACAAATTTGGTTAACCTGGAGATGGCTATAATGAAGTAAACAAAAAATTATGCCTGCACCTTTACAATAAACTGGCTGTTTTCTAGCAAATTTTAGCAATTAATAAATCATGATTTGCTGTATAATCAACCCATATAAACATTAACCAAGAAACATCGAACTGCCTCTGCAAGTTTGCTAAAGGGGTTATGTAAGTGACACGAATGTTTAAAAATGTAAGCTTCTTTTAAGCAACCGTCGCGTCGCATTGTTTTTTTTTAAATAAAAGCTTACATTCGTCAGTTCTGTTGTAAACTTTGCAAAACTGAAGCCAAATATGGTCACAAATAAAATAACTATGTCCAATGGAATGCATAAATTTCTTTGTGTAACACACTACGTAGGCCAAAATATGCAAGCGTCATACTAGAATTGAGGGAAGTTAGATGCATAAAATGTAATTACATAAGGACTGATTCTACAATGTTACGTGATGATTGTCAGCCCGAAGCATATCGAATCTTACGTAAATGATTATCAGAAACTACAATATGACGATTACTAAAAACAAAGTAATAACTTTCTTGTAATTATGAATTTGTTCTAAACATAAGTGACAGTCGTGCTCCTGAAAGAATGTAGTAACTTTAGATTCTCTTTCTTAATTTAGTTGCAATTTGCACGTTGAGTGTAGAGAGGAAAATTGTTTAGTTCTAAGCTAAATGTTTATTTTAAATAAACAGTTTGATTTAGTCAAAACGACTGAAATAAATTGCTTTTTGAACCCAAAGTTCGTTGGTTTGCCTGTGCAAATATTGTAATTTAAAATATAGCTTTTTGAATGAAAATAAAAAACATAAACCGACTGACTGCGCGTGGATGATGTTGATATACTAAAAACGTAATTTTTAAAAGGAGTTAGCACATTTTTATATTCAAGGGAAGTCTGAATCTTGCGTAATCTGGCGTAAGCTGTTAGAATATGTAATATGAAATACTGCTGTTTCCCTTTCAGGAGATTAAGCAAAGTAAATGTATAAAAATTTAATAAACCCGTCATGTTGGTTTCTGATTTTAAGCTTTACTCTTTTCCCGCATTTCTCTCTCACCCCCTTTCTCTTTCCCTCTGAACACACGCACACGCACGACCTTACGCGCATACACCCTCCATACAATTACTGTATGCGTTCAGACATTAAACATTTCCTTAATGAACGTTGAAATACGAAATTAATTGAGGATTACTGTTAATCTTATTATTTATATTCAGTATACTATATAATTATAGGCCTTGGGTTTTATTAAAAAATGGGCAATCCAGCATCGAATTAGAATTCATATTTTTATTTTACTTATAATATTTATTACGATTTCTTCCCACTTACAAATTAGTTTTTATTAAACAGTTGGTTGATACTCGTAGCTTTCTAGGCAAAAATTATGTAGAAATTCATGTACGCGCGTGCGTGTGCGTGTGTGTTTTACCTAAGTCAACGTCGCTTTATTTCTGAGTGTAAAACTTGTAATTTTACATCCACCCATCCACCTTTACACACAAACAAGTCAACGCTGATGGATAGACTTTATGCATAACACTCTAAGTGACACAGAACACATACTGCCTAATCAGCAGGGTGACACAATTTTCTAGTGCCACGCTTCATATTGGACTGAAATTTTCTCGAAAACCTTATATGTAGCCAGTGACGTTGCCTGTTTATTTGAAAGACAACGCAGAGAGCAGCCATATTCAATCGAGTTTAGGAATTTCAGACTGATAAGGAAAATAGCGATAATTCAGTCTATTATAAACAACTGTAAGTTATACATCTTATGTTTGGCGCCACTTTTTCTAACGCTTCTTGAAAATACTTTCAACGGTCTAAATAAAATATCTTCCCCACTTATCATTATAATGAACTCTATTCTATTTACTTTAAACAGACATTTTTTGAGCTAGTTTACTGGCGGGTAAACAGATCTTTCTAATCACGTTTCCTTCCGTTACAATTGTGACCTTCTTTCTAACTTGCGACCTTCAGGCCCAGTATACACTTTGCATAAGCATTGTGTGCGAACATTTGTTATATTTAATGACAGCGTGTATTGGTTTACTGGACAAATGAATAAATAAATATGTTGAAATTGACCATTTTAGTTTATTGAAAGTGAAAATAATCCACTATCAGTAACGGTCTCTGTCGTGTACATTATTTTATTCCACAGTTGAAATATTACTATCATTCGATCGTTAATAATATGATAGCCACAGAGTAAATAAATCAAAATGACATACATCAACCCTACGCACAAAACACCCACATGAGAAATGAGACACATTACACCGTCAATTATTTGATCTGTAAAGAAGTAAATAATGATTCCAAATGCTCTAAAACTAAACCTGGTTGCTATAACTAATATTATCATACTTAATTATTATATTGTAATATTAAAATACTATTCCACTTTGAGTAATCTGTGGACTAGTATTTCTGTATCCATTTAGTACCTGTAAAATTATTAGTTTTATTTTAGAGTACAGGCCATTTTGTTCATTTTCTCTGTTCTTTTAATAACGGTTTAATCGTTTACTTAAACAGAAAGCCAGAAATAATGTATATTTTTTAAACTTTTTGGTTCAGCAAAAGAAACTTGTCTTAAAAATTTTGGTAGAAATTATGTAACTCATTTTTAATTCAATACGTTTCATGAACATACGAACCACAGAAGTTTGATTAAATCTCTTCAGACATGAAGCGTAAAGGTTTAGAAGTGAGTGCAATATTGATTTGACTGTAACGTACAACGCACACAGAATTCACTCAAGGAAAACAAAACGTTGTTGTTAAGGAAAGCTGACACACTTCAGTAACAGGCTTTGTTAGTTTGCTCAGACACCTTTCACCGATGGCGGAGTAGAAAATTGAGAAACGGGGATGACGTTCCCTGAATCGGTGTGGAAAAGACAACTTCATCAGAAAACTGTTAATTTCTTTCATACGTTTTCTGCACAAATAAAAGCTTGAACATGGAGAATGGAATATTTAGCGTTAATATAAAATTAGAACCTTCCTTATGAAGTAATGAAATTCTTCCTCCTTAAGAGGAAGGAAACTGTATTACCGATTTTGAAATAACTGTTTGCATATTACTAATAACAACCAAATACAAAACTAATGCTTTAGCTTTACAAGGCTGTCGCTTGACTATTTAACAGTTCAATTCTGTTGGATACGTCTTACTGAGAAACGTTGAGTGAAATAATTAAAGAGAAATTCTAGTTAATTTTACAAATGTGGAGAGTGGTGTAGTGTGGGAACCGCCTACTACTGATTATTTCAGAGGTAAGTATTGAGTACAAAAGTAAATAATGTTCTCATTAATCTGATATTACTTGATTGCTGCCAAATGATGGTGCTGATAAATTAACAAGATAATTATTGCTATTCTATTTTCAGTGACGCATTAATGTATGGTAACAGTAGTTAATAGTTTGTCTACCTACACTGACAGTTTACTTACGAATTTGTCTTGTGAGTTTCCAGATTGAAACCGCAAATCTGACCAGTAACTTTAGTGATTTAACAAAGAATATAGCAGTGACTTGTATGTCCAACCACATGATAAGTTTAACAAGATAATCAACTATTGTTTCTGTTATTGTATTACTTGTTTACCGTAATTTTGTTTTACAATAACAATGGTTTCTTATAAATGTTTTAGTTTGTATACCCTTTACAGAGTACATATCTTATTTACAAGGTTCCTAAACGGACAGTTGAAATAGTTCGAAATACCTGATTCATTAACGTTATCAGGTCGGCCTTATATATTTAAGTAAAGGGACATAGGTATATAAGCAAATATCTGTACCGTTAACGTAGGACACAATACTCGCTTCTTGCCAATCTTTAATATTTCTGTCTTATAAATTCCGGCTACAATAGATTTATATTGATATAATTCCACATTGTCTCTCATTAACTCAAAATTGTATCACCACGTTTCAAATATCGTAATAAATAATACGTTAGTTTCCAAATAACTACGTACAAAGGTAAAACTTTCAATTTTTCCCTAAAGTAAAACAAACTGTTTCCAGCTGCTGCAATTAAACTAAAACAGGTTGCAGATGGGTATACATTTGTAAAATCGAATCTGCAAAGACTCGTGTGCATTACAAATATCCACACTTAAGACCAAGGCAATGGCTTCTTGTGGATCTGATTCCGTACGAGCAAAAATTGTTGCAGATGGTACTGCCCTGGAACAACTCACCAATTTTGAATACAGTGTGTCTTATAATACAAGCAACGACGTTGTGAATAAGTTCCATAAGTTCAACCTTATTTGCGGGACCTTCAGGCGAATTCTCAAGTCAACAAGTAAAGAAACACGCCTAAAATTCTACAAGGTGACGGAACTTCCTACACTTCTTTATAGGTCTGAGAATTGGACTTTAACGAAAGCCCAAACCAGTCGTACCCAAGCGGCTGAAATGAGACTTCTCAGGCACGAGGTAGGCTATACTCGTGATCATATAAGAAACACAAGTATACGTCGGGAACTAAATATTATGAGTATATTCGACAGGATTGCACAGTATCGGCTGAATTGGTGGGATCTTCTGTGGCAAATGGATGTCTGCCGCATCCCAAACAACTATGGAACTATAAGCCGAAGTGACGGAGAGGTGTGGGACATCCGAGGAAGAGGTGGAGTGACCAGCTAAGACTCTTTGACTGTATGAGACCGGAACAAACCATCCTTGGTTTAACACTTGCAAATGATGACAATAAGGGCCTTGTAGCGTAATGCTGGCCACACTACCTTTATACAGGAAACGGCATACTTGAGCAGAACACAATATATTTTTTAATCTCCTACAATATTTTGGTAGTACAAAATGAGTCAGGTTATTATTATTATTGCTATTATATTTTTATTTATTATTATTTTATTTTTATTGTGTACTTATTACTAAATGTAAGAAGTGACCTGTTGTTTTTAATAATTGCTTGCGAGCGCCTAAAATTATGGTGTAACTGCAATACAGTGTTGCTGGGCGCATAGTATTTACAGAATTACAGGGGACCAAGTATGTTTTTACTCAAATATGCATTGATGTCCTAATATCATTAAGCTAGTATGCACTGTATACTCACGGGTTTCGTGATAGGAGACACGTCGATAATTTTTCGCTAATTGCTTTCAGTTTTCAGCAATAGCATAAGGTAGCTTTAATATTGTCTACGTCGTTCGATTTCATTGAGTGAATTCGATTATGTGCATTGACTTAGGGTATTATTGACCAAAATGATTAGTTGTAACAAAAGATTGTTCCTATCAAGTAGACATTATGTTATTAAAATGTGGATTTAGGGCAGACATTCAAAATATTATAGTATTATCATAAGAAAAATGCCAACGTCCGACAGGAACAAAACGTGTGTGTACAAGAAAGCAATGTTATAACCACAGTGGCAATGATGTAGGAGACATCAATGCAATGAAATCGGTTGATTTATTGCTTATAGCCTGTCTCCAATCGTGTTTAATGTAAGTATAAGCTACAGAGCTATGCACTGAAGATGTAATTAAAAATACTCTAATGTGTATCCAGTAATAACACACTGGATCTAACGCTGATGTTCGTTTCTTTTTGTTGGTGGCATAGTGATTGTAGCTATTATATTTAGAAGAGACAAAAGCAGTACAATATTAATTTTTTTTTACTCATACCTAACTTTTGAACTTTAAAGACAGATGATAATAATAAGCAACCAGGAAATCGAGCAAATTGCTCGTTTGAATGATCAAGTTTTGACGCAGGCTATGACCATTGGTGTAGACAATTGTAGACGAGATAAGGTGCACTGTACAGTCAACAATAATAAACAATCAACAACTATTATATTTTCGTAGCTCAACAATTATGTAAGTTATAAACAAATCTTACTACGTTTTGTTTACAGATTCGATTTTCAATCTTATTAGGCGTGCATTAATAGGAACGCTCGAGGCCTGTGTCATAACACTTATATATTCACACATATTCATTAGCGATCTGAGATCTTTGGAGACTTATAGCAAGATACCGACAATGCTAAAATAGCAAACGAGATTCGACTCCTCACAAACGATGCAATAGGATTGGTCCAGGTTTGGAGATACCAAACGGACTACTAGATTTGTATACTAGAATATACAGGAAATTTATCCTAAGATAAAATACATAGTTATGGCATTGACATATTAGTGGATCTGAAACTAAAAAGAAGGTAAAGGAGAAGAGGAACTGAAAAAGTAGACCCATGTGCAGCGGGGCGGAGTTGATAAAAATATAAGAGCGAAATCAAAAGTTTCAGTGTTAATTAAGAAAGAAATGAAGATGAGAATAAAAAATTTGGTATGTATAAGCGGGTGAATGTCACAGCGAATATATCTTATTTGCCAGGGGAATAATTCTCTTCGATGTATATGCACCCACTGATAGTATGAGGTAGGCCTATGTGATAAAAATATATTTTGGGAAACACTAAAAGATAATGTAGAAAGATTGGCAAAGAGGAATTAAAAAATTGTCATGAGAGATATAAACGCCAGAGTGGGAAGTCAGGGTGTTAGTGAAGTAGTAGGCGGATTTGGTAAAAATGATAATTGGAAAAGATTTATTGGTATATGTGAACACTGCGGTTTAAGGATCACAAACACACTTTATCAGCATAACAATGTTTACAAATACAGAAGTACGCATAGTAACTGTATACTAAGAGATTAACTTAAATACAGTTTAAAACTAAGAGATAGAATCAATAATTGTTGTTATGGCTAAAATCCATAAGCGGGAAAAAGAGATAAAGTCTATAAGAGATTGTAGCGTAATCGTTAGACAGGTCAGTATATTTATATTAAATGTTATAAACATATAAACAGTTGTACGCTGTACATCTGTACGTGGTACGCTGTCTTTTGCTGGAGAAAACCGGCTGTCCCAGCTATACGGCCAAGAAGAGGCTTCTTCAAGACTACATCTCGGGAGAACTGCTTTAAACCATTCCACGGAATAAGGACCGAGTTAGACTCCACAATAAGTCTTTCATTAACTCAGTTGCAACTTTATTATACGATTTTCTACCCAACTGATAAAAAGTTATTTTTCAGTAGGCCTAATATAATATTTACTGAATTACTTGGCCGTTTGATTTGGTTCGGGATTAGCTATCATGTCAGGTTTAGTTGATTGTAATATTATACCAGTTGTAAAAATTTTAAGTTTCAAGTATGAACAAACAACACAATTTATTAGGCCTATAATATTTAATACTATTTAGTACTTGTTTGATATCTCTTTCATATGTTGCCTTCACAACATAAGATACATTTTCTTTGGTCTCTTTAAATTCGGTAATTACGTTTGTGCTGAATTACGTCTTTTTCAAGACTTTATATATTTCGTTTAAACATGTCAGTAAGAAGCAAATGAAAGAACAAAATCCTTTTTTTTAGTTTTTTCTGCTTTTGTTTATTTGTACTCTACAAATGATTACAACCGATTTATTTTTATAAACACTTTTTCTTTATGCCTACCTGAAAATTGTATCATGACTTTGGTTAATACGAGTACACAATAAAGTAAAATAAACACGATGAAAGAAAGAAAAGAAATTATTGGAAGGTTATTGATACTGCAACCGAATACCGTAATTTATTTTTTTCTATCGTGTACCAATGTTATTTTGGAAACATATCATCAAATAAAAATTCTGACTTTGTTGATATATGATGAAATGGTTTTGGATTTCACAATAAAAATAACAGTATTTCTATGTCTAAAACGTGTGCCTAAGAAGTGTAAGTCATTATTTGTAAACCGAAACTAGTGTTATTTGTAACATTTAATGAGGTAATAAACTCAAACAACCGTAGGTTTCTGGAATAATTTTGAACCGATATTTAGCCTACATCAACCGACATTAACTTCTGAAAAAATTCCATTTTCACTTATTCTTTTCAAGCATTTACAATGCGTCTGCTTAATTCAGAAATTAGTTGATAATAAAATTATTCTGGAAAAACACGTAACAGAAGCACAAACTGGTTATTTAACGAATGCATGTCGTGCCCTGTTTTTCGTGACGCCATTATCCCTTGCTGTCAATTACTCTTGTGTTCGCAACAAAATAATTCGCTTTCAGTGAATAAAACTGTTAATCTGAATTGACGTGTATAAACAATATTTGTGATTGACATGCACAAAAATTTATTTTTGCAACTTTAGAATTAAATTTTCATCGTTGATTAGCCTGCTACCACTGCAGGTGTGTTTCTGCATGCGCGGGAGGGCGCGTGTGTTTATATGCAAAGTTCCTTTGCTCGTGTGTCAGGCATATAATGAACACTTTAAAAATACTATGTAAGTTAGGTGATCAGTTACGATAACCAGTGGATTTACCGATTGTCTGGCCTCCAAAGCGTCCAGAGAGCTGTACGCTTGAGCGTCGTGTACATCAACTGCTGCAACAAAGAGGTCAAACATACAGCAAAGCACAGCATACCCATTTAGCAACATGTTCCATTTTAATACATAACTTGAAAAAGTATTCAAGGCCATTATTTACTCCGTTTAACCACTACATAAAATTTGTACATAACTTGCATTTGAATGTACCAGTTTAAATAGTATTATACATAACATATATGTTGCAGTTATTTGTGTATAATTATGTAATTCCAAACAAGTTTTTAACGTACTTACTGTAGAAAGCTAATTGTATATTTTTCTGAATATTTGTTTACAGTTACATATATTTTCGTATTTCAGCACATGTTTATTGTACCCAAGAAAGAGGACAGTAAAATACAAGCCTTGGAAATGGCGTTCTTAAGAGGAGTTAAACGGCGTTCTAAGCTTGACCGTATGAGGAATGAGGCCATAAGAGAAGACTTACAAAGTTTTTAGCTTATTAAAAAATTAAAAGATTACAAACTATGGCGGAAAGAACACTTAGAAAGAATGTCAGACTCCAGACTAGCCAAACACAAACAAGTCTGCAAATACAAATTTATTGGACACAGGTGTGTGGGTAGACCTAGAAAGAGATGGCTGGAGGGTGTTTGAAGGCGGAACAAGCAGCACGTTGACTTTGCCGTGTTGTGAAGCTGATGATGATGTTTATTATTTTTAAAATTATTTTGCCAAACGTTTAGATTTATTTAAAGTTAGTAATGTTAAAACGTTGCGAGTTGTTAGGACGTTGTCCATAATGGCTATAAATAGTGCTAGAAGTTTTGACCGTACACAGGCGGAAATTGTCAGTGGCCATGGGCAACAGGGCTCTCAATGCCCGACCAACAATCGTAAGGCGATTTATAATGGAACGTAAGCTTTCACGACAGATGTTTATACTTTTAAAACTTTCCGGGCTTTCAGGCTGTAGTCCAGAATGTTTATAAATAGTCTTAGACGTTTCAACCATATACAGTGTCCGATATATGGCGTATATTCTATCAGGAGGTAGATAAAGTTAGACAAGGGGCTGCTACGGTATTACGGAGAGCTGGTTCGTTGAAGAATACTTTACCTTCAGGAGAACGCAGGGCTCTGACTGGTGTTAAGAAGAGTGCCACTGTAATATTAAATACTAAAGACTGCAACCAGAAAATATGTGTTGGACGGTGATCCTAAGATCCATATAGAGGGGATATTATCCGGTGCGGTTTTGTCCGGTTAGCACAGTTGGCTTTCCCACGTATGCCTTGGCGAAGCAGCTTACCGGACTGTTTCATCCGCACATTGGAGCTGACCCACGCTTGTGTATGGAACTCGACGTAGTTTCTGAAGAAGCTGAACAGCTCTGAGGTGAGACCTGACGACATCTTTGTCAGCTTTGACGTTGTGTCCTTGTTCACTATGGTTCCCTTACAGGCTACTGGAGCACATAAGCAAACTGTGCCCAGCGGACATCACTCCTATCTTCTTCCAAGTACTAACGATGACGTACTTTCAATGGAATGGATCTTTCTTTAAGCAGACAGAAGGAGTCACCATGGAACGTTGTCTGAGCCCCTTGGTTGCCAATTTCTACTTACAAAAAATGTTGGTATGTAGCGACACTTTTGTTGTCTGAAGCCACAGAAAGATGGAGCGTTAGCGTTTTCTTCATCATCTCAACAGCGTTCATCAAATAATCCAATCTACCACAAAAAGAGAAGCGGGCGCCAAGCTGGTGAAATAATCGTTCATCAAATAATCCACCACAACATCATTATACATATGTATTTCTTTCCTTGCAACAGAACATTACAGTAAAGCCATGGTAAATGAATATGAAGATACTGTTACACATTTTATGACGTTAATAGACATGTTAAAAATTGATTTTGTTCAATTTTGGAAATTAGCTATAGCCTAAGTTGTGAAATAAGAAATGAGTAGAAATGCGCTATATATCAAAATGCCCATACATTTATTCTCTTTCATATCCGGTACAATTTTAGTGCGCAAGTGCGTGTGTGCGCGTGTTATTCGTGTTTTTCTTAGGCCTCATAACTTTAATATTAATTAAATTTCGGAATGAAAATTGGAGAGCGTATGCGTCATAATTAGCGATATATTCCTTATATGTCAAACGCTCCAAACATACAACTTTACTATGTGTTTTTTAACTAAATTCACTTTTCTATGGACACATTATCTGGAGGAAAGTCATAAAACATTTAGTTAAAATCTCTACAAGCTTTTGCAGGCTTTACCGTAGTCGTAACATGAGTGAAGCTCTCTTTGTGAAAATCTACCACGTGTTTCAAATTTCAGCCAATCTGTCACTTGAAAATTCATTCGGTTATTTCTCTGGTAAATTACAGTTCGTTTCTAAAACTCGTCCCTTAAAGACGTACTCCCTGCGCGTGTTTTCGTGTCAGAACACGTTTTTCTGTAAGGTGATGGAAGTCCGAGGTATTAGCTACGAGTTACACGTAGGCTATATCGAGGGTTGGTTGATAGAACTCATTAAGTAAATTTTCAATTGCTATTGCATAGATCACTTAACAGTCCTAGACCGCGTTAGTACAAGACATCCGTTTAGGTCCAGTAGTATTCAGCAGAATACTCCTGTGTTAACGCGAGGACACTTTAAGAAAACTGGAAAGTATAAGCCTAATACACCATATCTATATTAAAAAATAACCCACATTTCAAAACATGAGATAGCGTATATCAATATAAACAATAACGGGCAGATAAACGGCGTGCGTGTTTGTATTGCGGGTGACAACGCATCATCGGGGCCAGCGGTCAACATAGTAGCGTATCAGTCGTCTACTGATCAACTAGAGAAGTTGATCACACATGTAACAGTAAACAAGTTGTTCAAGATGAACATTTAATAATTACATAAAAGACATAATATTTTAGTAAAATAATTTTGTGTTTTAAAGACAAAATAACAGACAAGATTTAAAATTGTTTTTAATATCATAAATTTTCCTACCTCCAGATAATAGACTCTTTTGCATATTATTATTTTCTACTACCATTTGCACCATTATTATGAACATTCATTTGTTTCGTTGTAATATATATTACCAGAATTGCAATATATAGTACCCTACTAACATTCCAATATATAGCAACAGAATCCTGCACAAAACGTAACGACGTAACGAGTTACTTACAAAGAATAATTGTGTGTGTGTGTGTGTGTGTGTGTTATATACATTGTTTATAGTGTAGTTAAAGAAGCAAGCATTTAGCAAATTGTGTAATTGTTTTTTGAAAGTAATTCTGTTTGTAAACTGTTCTTAAACACGGCATGTATCTGTTTGTCAATTTTTTGTTCAACAAACTCGAATAGATTTGGTTTCTGTTAAAAGTTTTTCAATTTACTGTAAAGCTACTATTGACTGTAGTGTCAATTCTACTAGACGCAGAGAAGTAAAGTGGATTTGGCCGATCTATTGAAGCACTCTTTCCTAAAACTACGTGTAGTTACTGAAACAGTTCGAGATGATTTCTTTTAAGAGATAAAATTCTGACACCTAAAATTTATTTTGGTTCAGTAATATGGGTGTCGTAGGTTCAATTAACGTTCATTTCTTTCAATTATTAAAAATTTAATTAATTTAACATAAATTAAAAAATTAAAAGTTATATTTTAGGTGAATATTATAAAAAACTGGTTTTTGATAAGGTATTGAAAAACTCTAAATTTCTCTGAAAATAAACGCCAGTAATTTTTAAGTCGACATTCAACTCACCACGATGTTTGCATAAACTTCACTTCAGAAATCAACAGTCTTATGGATGTTTGGAAAGCAAAGTGACGTTCCACTTACTGTTCATTGGTCAGTGTCTCGAATATTACAAAACGTTTAGAAAAAATATCTGAAAAGACTTTTGTAGTTCTTAAACTTTTCTTAATTTTTTTTTAATTCTAATCTCGTCTATGCATAGAACGAGTGTCGCTTTTTCAAAAGAGGATGCGGTGCGTGTATTTCAAAAAGATACGACTCGATTAATTTTTATCATATAGAAAACCAAAGAAATTACAGATGTTTAAAATTTAATGTAAACTTTTTTGAGATGTTTTGATCTATTCTACAACCTCTAAAGTGCCCTCGAATCTCTTATACTATGACCATGCTCGTTGGTTTTCCGAAGTACGTATCTTGCAGAACCCCTATGCCATTCCGCTGATGCTGTAAATTTGATTTTTGTTTTGGAAATATTTTACTACTTTTAAACCTGTTTTAATTGGACCTCGATCTACCGAAGACGCAATTAACGAATGACCGTTTCCGCGATATTTTCTCTTAAAAATCGTAATAAGGTTACTACATATTTTATACAATTTAGTACTTCCTAATTAAAACATACAAAGAATACAATACTGTAATCATTAGATCTATCGGTTCAAGCGAACTTTTGGCATCTTCTGTCGATAGAAGGCTACGATCTTACCACGGTCTGGTTTCTGCATTTCTAAATAGAACAGCGACGATAGGATGTGAAACAATGGGTTCTTACATACTCACGTTTACGAAAGTATAATAAGAGGTAAAGATGTGTCATTTGTTTTGACGATTCGACCGATTCAGTACTGAGAAAATATTACCACCCAACTTGGTTTTAGAGGCACAGTCACAATAATTTTATCGCGAGATGCTCAACGTGCACACTAGTGCAGTGTTATGGCAGACACTACGGCATTTACAAGTTGAAGTAGAAATAATAGTTTAAAAATAGACTGACAAAACTGAGATACGTCTACAACATGCAATAATCACTTACATGCATGGCGAAAAGAAAGACGATGATTGCTGAGATTGCTTTCCTCTTTGCTTACCTTTTCTTCAGTGTTCTATTTCTTATGGTTTTGATATGCTTTTTGAATTTGAAAAAGGTCAAATTTCAACAAATAATTCCAAAATTAATCGTATAGTGACAATAATTATCACAAAGATAATTTAGGGCGGCAAATCATGAAAATGTTTTGCAGTGAGTATTTTTGTTGGCTGATGTTTGGGGAGAAGGATGATATACCGTTATCGTGGCAGCAGTTACAGTAAATAGTCAATGTGAATTCTACCGTTGTCAGTACTTTTCAGTCCTTCCAGTGGCCACCAATGGAGTGGTTGGAACGTTTACAGAGTCCAACATAGGACCACGGTCTGATAGACCGGAAAGTATATAACTACAACGCAAACAGTGAAAGCTTAAGGCAACAATTAAATTCCGTTTCCTAGATAATTTTCTAAAACATTCAATGTCTGTTATAATAGTACCTTTACTTTGTAAACATTCGTTTAATAAAACGAATTTTACCATGAATGTACTAAAAGGATTATAGAAAAGCGTATGTAAAATAAGCACGGTAACCACACTATAGCCTAACTGGGCCTGAAAGTGGCAGATTCTTTCCGCACATTTAAGTGGCAACAAATGTTTACAACATGTTTTTAATGCCGCTTGTGTGTATGTGTCTGTGTGCTCGCGCGTGCACATGTGCTTTTGGGCTTAAGAGTCCAGAAACAAAATGCCCCAAAATGATAGAATGTTAGAGTTCAGTTATATTAAAAATAAATTTCCATTTTACGGTTACATCAATCTGGTCAGATAATTATGAAAACTGTTTCTCTTCAGTGGAGCGAAGCAGAAAATCGTTCAATATGACACACACAGATGGACAGTGTGACAGTCGTGTTACGCGTACAAATGTACCATCAATTAAAGACGGTCCAATGCACACTTTAATATAGAGTAGCAACTCTACAATCAAAATAACATTAAAGTATAATTTTTCGTATTATTTTTTTATAAATTTTGTAAAATAGTTTATGAAAGAGTAAGTAAATAGGAACAATTCACAATTGTTTAGCTGTACATAATAATCCATAAAATTAAGAAATCTAACTTACAAAAAATAATAAACTCTAACTAATATTTACTTAAATGCAATCCTCAAGATGTCTACCCTACGATAATTATTATGTTAAAATTACTATCGGAGACATAGTTTTACCTACATTCAAACTAACTAAAATTGGTTTTAATAGCTTAAATTACTTGTAACTTACATTTTCAAATAATCAGCAAATTACTTTTGTTTATCACTCATGTATAATTTCCTATCGAGTCACAGAAGTGAAGAAACGACAAAAAATCATTAAAATTGGTTGAGGTACAATAAACTTAATAAAACTAAATACAAAACTAACACTACGTCAATAATATTACAAATAAATATTAAATTATAAAGTAATAACATTTACAGCATTATTTATAATAATAAAAGGAATAACATTAAAATTGCATTTAATTAAAACGTTTACATTTTGCACGAAGTGACAATATCTAACAGGTGGAAAACAGTCCTGGACTTGTCAGATCGCTGTCCAGTATAAATACCACCGGCAATTTTGGGGCGGTCTTAGAGACTCAATATATCTTCACACAACGTCACGCTGCTGGTCTGCCGACCTATCGAACCTTTACCACACACACCAAGACTTATGGAGAAACTCTGGACCAACACAAACAACAACCCATAGAGGCAGAGAAGACAGCATCACCATAAACATCATCATCAAATTCTCAGGATTCAGGACACACACACACACACACCGGTAACGTCGGCAGTATGCACGTGATGAATAAACAATTATATTTTTTGTTTATGAAAAGAACTATTAAAAAGAAACTTATATATGAACAGTATAGACTTAAAGTTTTAAATATGATCATAGTACAGAAATTTAAATGGTAGTTAAAGAAAATAATTAAAATTAACAAGAAAATTTAAAAATACTAGTCTTTTGTTGTATGTAAGAAAAAATGGGTGTGTCAGTTGAAATAAATAATAGGTTGGAAGAAAATGATATATTTTTATTTTTATTATAGCAACAATTAGCTTTATTCTTGAGATTTAATATTATTTTTTGTGTGTAAATGAATTGCTAATATGATTTAAAATTTGAGTCAAAGTCAGACACACTGAAATAAAAGTGTTTAGATAATTTGTTTAACACGTCTGTTTAGCTAGTAAGATTATATGGTTGTTTATTTTTATATGTCATGAACAACATAGAAGGTTATACTGTATTTTTTTAAACTTATAAAAGAAAATATTTTTTATTTTTATAATTCGAAATTTTAATATTTGCATATTTTCGATTAATATTAATAAATCATAGAATGATTATTCTGAAACAGTTTTAATTAAATATTTCATGCCAAAAACATCTCACTCCTCTTTGAAAATTATTTTATTATTGAGCAACTACATATACTTGACGCAACGAGAATAAATATCGGTATGGAGAACCATCCATGACTTCCATGTTCTAAGATTTGTATTTAAAATGATATTCGAAATCAAATATTTCCATAGAAACTACTTCTTTCTACCAACTGCTTCAGCCTTAACCACAGTACTGTGGTCACTAACGTATACCACCTCACGTTTTTGCACTCGATTTTCACTGATGATGGCAGTCGATGGCACTGCCGGAAAGTCTGGTTTTGCAGAAAACATTGGACTACGGCTGAACACCCCGGGAAGGAATTTTAACAAAGAACTACTTCTTTGTTGACGGTAACGTAGTACACATATAAAAAAATCTTCCCTCCCCCTTCAGCTATAATTTTTATTAATAGAAAAATACCCCCAACGCGTTCACCTAACCTCTTCATTTATAGATATTTCATCTACGTTTCTACAGTGGATTATTATGAGCTTCTTATAAGGATACTTTATTTTCAAAATTAAGTACTTTACTCTTGTTAAAACATAAAACGTTGCCGGTGAACTACCCCTTTCTCTTAACCGACCTTCACCAAAATCAATAGACCTTCAGTCCTCTACAATTCAGGGATGCATGCAAAAAAATATTTGTTCGTAAACATTTCTCTTGTTACAACATAAAATGTTGCCGGTAAACTACCCCTTTCCCTTAACCGATCTTCAACAAAATCAACAGAACTTGAGTTCTCTATAATTCAGGAAGGTATGCAAAAACGTAGTTGATTCTGATTGAATATACGGCAGTTATCGTTCGTCATATAAAAAATTACTCTTGTTAAAACATAAAATGTTGCATGTAAACTACCCCTTGCCCTTAACCGATCTTCACTAACACCAATAGGTCTTGAGAATTCTACAATACAGGGCTGTATGCAAAACATTATTTGATTCTGTTTGAATTTGGGGCTGTTATCGTTTGCCATATAAAATAACCTTCTTAAAACATAAAACGTTGCCGGTAAACTACTCCTTTCCCTTAACCAATGTTCACCAAAAACTACAGAGCTTGAGTGCTCTACAATTCAGGGCTGTATGCAAAAAATATTTGTGTCTGTTTGAATATGCGGCTCTTATCGTTTGCCATAATAAATACCCTTGTTAAAATATAAAACTTTGCTGGTAAACTACCCCTTTCCCTTAACCGATCTTCAACAAAATCGACAGACCTTAAGTTCTGTATAATTCATAAAGTTATGCAAAAGGGTAGTTGATTCTGTTTGAATATACGGCAGTTATCGTTTGCCATAAAAAACTCCCTTGTTAAACCAAAAAAGTTGCCGGTAAACTACCCCTTTCCCTTAACCGATCTTCACCAAGAACAATAGGTCTTGAGAACTCTACAATGAAGGGCTGTATGCAAAACATTATTTGATTCTGTTTGAATTTGCAGCTGTTATCGTTTGGCATAGAAAAAAATCTACAGACAGGCACACGGACTTACACACACACTTTTCGAAAAATGACTTTTTTTCATGTTTTGAGTGTAGTACAATCAGAATCTGCAACAATCTCGAACACGATTTTTTTTGCCATCACCATACTTCCATTTCCTTAAGGAAGATGGAAGTAAAATATCCTGCGACCTGGCCGGTGTGATACACTTCGTAGTTGCGTTGAGTACATGGTAATGTATTTGTGTATAACTAATACTTGTAACCTAGCAATATATAAATACATACACACACACACACATACTTAACGTTGTACTTGCTCATGACAGTCATGTGATAAAGCTATTAACTGTAGTCTCACAAAGCGTTAACACAGTACAATTATTTCACTGTTATCTTATAATATTTTACTGTTGTCATTACTTGCGTCAAAAGTGATGTAGCTGCTTTCGTTTTTGCTGTGAATATTTTTGTTAACTCAATGTAAGTACAAAGTAAATACAAACTAAACATTATCGAATTATGTCCATAAACCATAAAAAACGACTATCCAAATACAAAAAACTTCACGCGCCTACCCGCACACACGAAAAAATTAATTACCGTTAAATAAAGGATATAGTTTCTTTTCAATATTATATTTTCATTTATCCATAAATATATTTTCATATATAAGGTGATTCACTAGTCTTTACTGAAATTATTAATAGCATTGAACGTTAATGCTGATTAATACTAATAGAATACAGACGCTTGAATTAAAATGAATAAAACCTGCTCAGTAAATTATGTTTATGATCACGCAGTTACATATTTGCGTCTTATAGTATTAAACGATTCTAGCCTTACTACCAGTGTTTAGTTACATAAAACTCAGCAGTTAGAATACTACCTAAATTATGTTAAGTATTCACGTTTATACCCCTAACTATCCATTTTATTTTTATTTTGAACTAGCTGTTACCCGCGGCTTCGGACGCGAATATTTGACTTTTAGTAAGTTAATATTTACTAAACTTATATTTGACTTATATTTGATTTTTAATATAATTTTTATTGTCTATGTCTATTTGCGTTCTGTCAGCTCGTATAAAAATGTTGTACTCATTAGTCGAATTCTCTCCAAATCTATTTTCAACACACGTATTATTTTAACTTGTACTAAATTATTATGTTGGTGCAACAGCCTTAGGAGATTTAAAAGTACCTGTTTATAAAGACTTTGGATAAAGTACCTGTTAAATAAAAAACGCTAAATTCTTTATTTTAAATGTTTCTGTGTTAGATGCATTGTGTAATATTCATTCTCAACCATTGTGTAAACGTTATGTTTTCCTCAACCATGGATTTTATTTATTTCAGCAGTAAAGTAAAAACCAAAATCCGTTGTCACCTAACCTCACAAATGAAAGCAACATCTATTTTCGCTGTACATTAAGTATTAGGACAATTTACAGTTAGTACAGTTCCTCTTTTCCACATCGTAATATATCGATGCAATCGCATATTATATAAACCAACGAAAATGTACTGCAGGAATGGATAAATGTAAAGTTACAATGCCGCTAAATAGCTTTTGTTTATTTACTTGTTACTGTGGTAATTAATTCTGGTCACCATGGTGTTTTTGACATTTTTAGTAGTAGTATTTAATATATTTCATTACTTATATATTACATCATCAGAAATATTTATAAACATTAATTTTATAATCGTTTAGGACAATTACAACATATGTAGACGTATCTGTATACAAAATTACAAAATATATCGACACAATCGCATATTATTTTTATTATTTTTTTGTTATTTATTATAATCCAGTTTTACAATCTACTCATTTCACAGAGTAATAAGTAAAAGTGAGGTATAAGTCGTCACTAGAGGTGGGAATCATCCAGCGATGATTACCACGTTCACCGGGTCAGGTGATCTGGCCACTGTCTCTTCAGCCTTCTTACATCCAGTGATGGATTGAGGAGCTCGTTGATCAGGTTATTGCTGTGTCCTATGTTGCGGTTCCTGTACTTAGCGGCGTGCATCTTGATGACATCAGAAATGTATGGAATGTTGAGGTCTTTGTGAAGAGTTTAATTAGAGACGAACCAGGGAGCATTCGGTATGCAGCGCAAGATTTTTGACTGAAGTGTCTGCAGAATCTTTGTGTTGAAAGGTTTAGAGCAGCCCCACAATTCTATACCGTAAGTCCAGATTGGTCTGAGCACAGCTTTATATATGATGACTTTGTTTGCGAGAGATAGTTGAGATTTTCTACCTATGAGCCGTACATTTGCCTAGCTTTTAAGTTGAGTTGTTGTTTCTTAGCCTGAATGTGGGCTTTCCATGTTAATTTGTCGTCCAAATGCAACCCCAGGTATTTAACTTCTGATTTTATAGGTATGGGGGCATCGTTTATGGTGACTTGTGGACAAGAGCTATGTTTCATGGTGAAGGTTATTTGAGTGGATTTTGCAGAATAACCTCGTATCCTCCACCGCTGGAATCAATCTTGCAGGAGGTAAAGATGGATTTGCAGTTTCTCAGAGGCTCGTTCCGGGTTGGGATCTACTGCGAGGATAGCGGTATCATCAGCGGTGGTAGTGTAGTCCGTCACAGGTAGGTCAGCAGTAAATATAAGATATAAGTATGGCCCCAGAACGCTGCCCTCAGGCACTCCCGACTTTATAGGAGATATAAGGGACACAGTGTCTTCGATTTTGATTTAGAAGTGTCTATCTTGCACATATAATTTCAACAGTAAATATAGTTGATCAGGAAGTTGTTTCTTCAGCTTGTACAGAAGACCCTCATGCCAGACTTTATCCAAAGCCTGCTGAATAACCAGGAAGACAGTTGCGCACATCGTCTTCTTTTCCAGACTATCCCTAATTTTGTTCACTATTCTGTGGCATTGCTGCAATGTAGAATGTTTTTCTCTGAACCCAAATTGGTGTTCAGGGATCAGATACCTAAAGGGCACTATTTGGGAGAAGTCGTTCAAATATTTTTGACACGACTGGAAGAAGGCTTGTTGGCCTGTAGGATGTAGGGTCAGTAGGTGGTTTGCCAGATTTTGCGACCATGATAATTTGGGCAAATTTCCATTGGATTGGAAAGTAGCACAGTCTGAGCATACTGTTGTAAATAGTTGTAAGTAGTACTAACGCTTTTTTGGGAAGGTGTTTCAGATTTTCTCCAACTATTAAATCGTAACCGGGGGCTTTATGTGTCTTGGATTGTTTTATCTCCCTGAGAACTTCAGAGAATGCAAACGCTTTGATTGGAGGAGATAATTGGCAGGGAGCATCGAGGTAAGTTAGAATTTCTGAGTCATCAATTGCTGATGAGTTTGAGGTGAAAACCTGGGAAAGGTGATCTGCGAACACATTCACCTTATCTTCATTTGCTAGAGCCCAACTGCCGTCAGGTTTACGAATGGGGGATACTGGGATTACCGGTCGTTTGATTTTTTTTGTCGCCTTCCATATTGAATGATCATGGGGTGTTAAACATTTTACGTAGTGTTCAAACGATGCGTTTCGGGCCTCTTGCATAGCTGCGCGAATTCAATGGGTGACCCTATTGAGAATAGTTTTATACTGGGGGTTTCTCGTTCGTTGCCACTTACCGCGAGCTTGTCGTTTTTCTTGAATAAATTTTTTGATGTGCAGAGGTATATTATGATAATCAGGTAAAACTTTTCTTCTTTCTGGTGTAGCTTGCCATGCAGCATCCTGTAGCAGTTTAGTAAAGTATTGAACGGCTACTTCAATGTCTCTGGAATCCGTAATGCCAAAGTTTGAGTTGATATTCTCATTGATAATGTGTTCAAATAAATCCCAGTTAGTCTGCGTAGTGCATAAAACCGGTGGAGGTTCCCTCAAGATTACATTTGTGCTTAATGTAATTATTATGGTGCTATGATCAGAGCTTAAGTCGAGATTTGGTTCGATTTTAGTATATAAGTGCGAGATTCCTTTTGTTATCGCAAAATCAAGAAGATCTGGAATTTTATTTAAGTCTGTGGGCCAGTACGTAGGTTCTGCTGTTGATAAGTAGCTGAGATGAAGATGGTGTATAGCTTCCAGTAGATTTCGACCATTTGGTGTGATAAGCCTTGAGCCCCAGGCAGTATGCTTTGCATTCCAGTCCCCCGCTACAAGAAAGTGTGGTCCCAGAGTGGCGAAAAACTCTAGATATTCGTCTGTTGATATGGAATGGCGTGGTGGGCTGTATGTAGCTGCTAAGGTCAAGGGCCATGGATGGGCGAGAACTTTATTGATTGCACTTTGGATTTTTGCAATCGCATATTAAAAACACTGAAACTGCAGCAACGGATAAAGGTAGGCTACAGATCCTATGCCGCTTAATATCATTTGTTTATTTACATGTTACTATGGTAATTAATTCTGGTCTCCTTGGTGTCGTTGACATCTTTATACGCGTCAACTGATTAATCATTTTTAGCCAGATCTTAAATTAATAAATGCGTTTACAGAAATTCTGTAAGCCGTTACACTTAAAAGTCGGTTATTAGGTTTTTAAATAGAAGTTAAGTGTTACTAAATGATTAACATAACTTGAATAAATTTGAAAAAATGGAAAATGATCTTCTTTTCATCGTTAGTAAGAAGCGTCAGGGTTACAAGTAACACATGACACGGTCTCAACGCTCGTAAAACCTTTTAGAAGTTTTCTTTCCTTTTGAGCTATTTACGCAGACATTACTAGTTGGTTTACTTTGTTTTCTCAGTCGTCGTAATTGTATTGTGAGACAAGAGTAGGATACACAGGGAAATTAAATTAATAAGAAGATTCACACTTTTAATGAATGTTTATTATTTTTCCAATACATTTAAGTACAACAAATTAAATAAAAATAATGAGAACTTTAATACTCAAATATGATAAACCAAAAACTTATATAATCATGGTATATACGCGTAATTATGATGTTTATGCGTACTATTTCTATCACATCAAATATAACAATTACGTATAAAGGCAATAAAAATAAAATCAAAAAAATAATTAAAATAACATAATATAAATATTGTATTACATTAATATTACTAAATAAACTTTATATACATGCGTTCCTGTGTGTGTGTGTGTGTGTGTGTGTGTGTGTGTGTGTGTGTGTGTGTGTGTGTGTGTGTGTGTGTGTGTGTGTGTGTGTGTGTTAATAATTAGATAAATTAACCTCCACAATGAAGGTTAAGCGAAATGTTTTAGACCTGATCCTGAGGGAAGACTTTTCCCATCACCTACATGTCTTCATTAATAATAATAATAATAATGATAAAAACACTAATATTAATAATCATAGTAACAATGATAATAATCAACATATTATAATTATATAAAGTATATGCAATTATAAGTAAAGAATAAACTGCAGTAAACAATATAAAATTGCTACTAATTTATTACACTAGCTTTTAAAGTAGATATTTTTGAGGAAATGATTTATTTAAAATGAGCACTTCAGGCTGCGCGCTTTGATATTTTTAATATAATTGGCGTTTCAGCTGTGGTGCCCAAACTCTTCTTACTCAGAACGAGAGGAATTGGTGTCTCCTTGGTGACGGAAACTTCAAAGTTGTGTACAACCATTGATAAACATAGCTTCATTAGTACCATGGCGAATCGGTTTCCTGTAACACAGACAAAACGCATATTGAAAAATTAATTGGAAATTTTTAGAAAACTAGTCTAAACCATTACCTTCCAAAAAGCAATCACAATTAGGCAAATTTAAAGTTAACTGGGGTTATGTGACGTTTTAAGCAGTGGACTGTATACACAAAAAAACAATATAAAGAAAAACTAATTTAAATTTTGTTTATTTTCTGTTACAATTGCACATTGAAATTTAGCACACATATATCAGTTCTATATACACACTGACCCTGCCCTTTAAACCCTCACAACAAAGTCAGTCACTCACCGCACTATTTGATCTCTCTCTCTCTCTCTCCCTCCCTCTCACACACACACACACACACACACACACACACGTACAAACGCACACACAACCTAACATGCCCCCCACCTTGAAGGATTTTACTTCAATCACATTCTAATTAATACAAAAATACAATAAGTACACATGAGAAAATTTCACAACTACAAATTACAAATGAAAGTCAGTTTTTTCACTGGTCTCTTTTGGAAATAAACAAAGTCTTGCAACTGGTAGTTTGAAGATTCCCGATGATGTCTTAACACTTGCCACTCGTACCAATCCGTCACTACCTGGACGAATTTCCACGATGCGTGCCAGTTCCCACTTCAATGGAGGAAGGTTGCCTTCTCGTACTAGGACGAGGTCACCAATGTTGACATTTTTACGTGAGCTGTCCCATTTGGTTCGATGTTGAAGACTGTTAACATACCCGCTTGACCAACGGCTCCAAAAATGCTGCAATCTTTGTTGAACAAGCTGCCACCTCGAGAGACGATTGACTGGAACTGTCTGCAAGTCTGGTTCCACAGGACCTGTAATAACATCTCCTATTAAAAAGTGGCCAGGTGTGAGTGCAGTAAGGTCATTAGGATCAGAAAATAATCTGGTAATTGGTCGGGAATTTAGACAGGCTTCAAATTGGGTTAGAAATGTGTACATCTCATCGTATGTAAATACTCCATGCACTGTGACTCTTGTTAAATGAAATTATAAAGTTTTCACTGCTGCCTCCCATAACACCCCAAAGTGTGGATCACGAGGAGGAATGAATTTCCACGATAAGTCATCTTGTTCTCAAAATGTATTAAGTTCTTTTTGATGATGTGCAGACGAAAATAACTTTCTCAGTTCATTCATTTCATTGTGGGCACCGACAAACATTGTTGCATTGTCTGAATATAGATTTCCAGGTTTTCCTCGCCTTCCCATAAACCTTTTAAGAGCTGCAATAAACGTTTCTGTTGATAAATTATCCACAAGTTCTATATGAACAGCTTTAGTGGCTAAGCACATATAAACTGAGTTGTAAGCCTTGCAAGTACTATGTTTTCTGAGACGACTTGTTCGAAGTAGGATGGGTTCACAGTAATCCATTCCACAACTATAGAAAGGTCTGGTTGGTTGAACACGTGCTCCTGGTAAACTGCCTATTAATTGTCCTGATGGTTTGGGAATAACTAAAACATACCACATACTGACGTACAATTTTCCTTGCCAACTTAAGACCGTTTAATGGCCAAAACGTTTTCCTTACACACGCTGGTAAGAGCTGCGAACCTACGTGGAGCTCTCTCTTATGCTCATGTTTCAATATTAAATAGGTCAATTGATGTTTGTGATGGAGTAAGATTGGATGTTTTTGATTATAATGTATGTTCGCATAAAGTAATCGCCCACCTACACGGATGAGACACTCAGCATCCAAAAATGCTTGTAGTGACTTCAATGTACTCTTGTTCTTCACTTCATCATATTGCATCAAATTGGTTATGTCTTTCTGAAAACAATCACTTTGGGCAAGTTTCACTATCCTGGTTAATGAAGAAGCTAACTCTTGTATTGTCAGTGTTCCACTGGTTCTCTGATCTCTGGATTTCATACAGTTGTTCACAAATCTTAAACAGTATGCTATCACTCTCTGCAGTTTACTCAATAATGAAAATCTATTCCACACTCCCTCCTTATTTGCTACCATCACTATAATATTTTCCTTGCATTTCTCTAATTACGTTGTGTATGGGATACATACTGGCCACTTGCTTGGTTCTTCACATAACCATGGTGGACCATTCCACCACAAAGTACTGTTGTGTAGCTGCTTTGGTGATAAACCACGTGAAATATGATCTGCTGGTTTGTCATGTTATTTCACGTGTTTCCATACATATTTGCTAGTTGACTCATGAATTTCTGCCACCCGATTTGCTAGGAATGTTTCCCACTGTGCTGATGGAGAATTGATCCATGCCAGAGCGACTGTTGAATCCGACCACAAGACAGACATGTTGAAGTGACACTTTAATAAAATGACAACTTTACTGAGAAGTCTAGAGAGTAATACTGCTGAACACAATTCGAGTCGTGGTAAGCTCACCTTCTTCACTGGTGCCACCCTTGATTTAGAACACAACAGTTGTGTACGAGGTTGGTTATCCGCATCTGTGCATCGTATACACGCTGCCGATGCTGATTCTGAAGCATCGCAAAACACATGTATTTGAATATCTGAATATCCACCTAAAAATACCTTTTGAGGAATGCTTAACGGTTCCAAGAAATTTAACTCTTCACAAAGTTGAACCCAAGACCTTGGTATTGATTCTGGAAGTATCTCATCCTACTCAATCTTTTGCTCACATATCCTGTCATAAATTTTACACATTCTTCCTTCTTGCAGGGGTCACCTTGCAATCGTTTTTTAAGCATGTGAAAACGTCGGAGTGTTGTTGCCTTAGAATCACCAAGCTTATCACATTGCTCATTTATTGGAAGCTTCACTACAAACCGACCTGTTGACTCTCTGGTGTACGTTCCTTGAAAATGTTTTTCAATTTCAGACTGTGTCCTCTTCACAGGTTCCAAACACTCTTCAATCTGCCAAAACCTCTGAAGCTGGTTATCTAGATTTTCTTCTAGACTAATATTGCACGTGATTTTCGAACTGTGAATTGTCTGGAATTTCCCTGATACTACCCAACCAAGGAGAGTATTCTGAATAACTAGTGGATCTTCTGGTGTAATTATCTTCCCATAGCACAATATGTTAAAAAAGATACCTGCGCCTATAAGTAGATCAATGTCACCTGGTTCATGGAAATTTGGATCTGCCATGTTAAGATTATCTGGGATGTTTAACTTGGACAAATCGATAGGTTCTGATGGTAACTGATGAGTAATTTTCGGCAGAATGACAAAATCTTCTGTTGTTGAGTAGTTAGTGTACCTTGATTTTAGTCTGAAATGAATTACCTGTGCCGCTCTAGTTGATACCTGGGATATTCCACTTATTTTTGAATATATCCGCGTTCTCTTTAAACCCAGTGTCTGCGCCAATTTCTCTGTTATAAAATTTGATTGAGATATCCGGAGTCCAATAGTGCACGACAAATGTGAGGTGATCTTCGACTGTCAAGTAGAACTACCTCTTTTGTGGATAGGAGAACTCTTGTATTGCTTCCTTGAGTGACTTGAGACGTTGATACAACTGTATGCATTGTATGATCTACAACACTGTGCTATTTTTGTTCTCCTAAAGACTTTTGTATGGTACCTCCGTGAGACTGATGTAAAAGTGTGTTATGTTTTTTACCACACAATTTGCACGTACTAGCCTTGCACTGGATTGATGGTTAGTTGTTTTGAGACAATTAAAGCATAGCCCCAAACGCTTAACCGCCATTTCACGATCAGATGTACACATGTTTTTGAAAGTATCCCACAAAACAAAGGATGAGCTTTATGACATAAGTTACATTTTGACACAAAACATTCATTAGTTGTAGTATATGATGCATGCTTTAGTGGAGGGGTGCGTTTAGTTTGTTGATGTTTGTTTTCTGGTTTGCTTTGACGTGACATTGTGTGCTTGTTTGGTTCTGTTTTCTAACACTTGGCACTTGTGTGTTAAGAAATTCACCATGTCACTGATGAAATGTTTATCATTATCATTATATTTTAGAAAAGTAGGTAGGTCACTGATGCTGACTTTGCTTTTCCACTCACGTTGTGTTAAACTATCTAAACGCTCTGATACCATGTACACAATGAGAGTATCCCAGTACTTTGTTGGTTGGCCTAATGCGTTTAGTGCGCGCAAATGTTTATGTGTATTATCGAGCAACTGTCTTAGAGCTGTGAGTGATTCGGTCTGTACCTTAGCAAGGTTAAACAATGCTTTCACATGTTTATTCACTAAATATTTCCTGTTTTCGTATCTTCTTTCTAATAACTGCCATGCAATTTTATAACTACTATCTGTAACTTCTAAAGACTGAACAACAAATGCAGCGTCACCTTTTAGCACTGATTTTAAGTAATGAAATTTTTGTACATTTGTAAGGGATTTTTGTCTATTATTGATTTAAATATGTCACTGAAAGACAGCCATTCATTGCAACTCCCACTAAATGTAGGAAGTGTAATCACAGGTAACTGTATAGACACCTTTGCTTGTGCTGTCTGAATCTGGGTTAATGTTTCCTCATTAAGATTCATAAATGACTCTACAGCTACTACAAGACTGAAATAAGATATCCTCAAAACCGGCTCTTTCACTCACACACTCCTCAGACTTATCCACTAATTTTATTTGTGACTGTAATGCATCAAATTCTGTATAACACGCTTCAAACCTTGCGAATCGTAATTTTAGCTGAGGTAAATCGTCTGCACATTTCACGGTATTAAAATAATTCTAAAATCTTGTTAATCGTGCTTTTATTATAGCACGTTCTTTAATTAATTGTTTGACATCAGACATTGTTACTTTACTCTCGACCAGTATTTAATAAAGCAAACAATACTATAGAAGTACACAGAGTAATATTGAATGCACGGATATCAGTAGGGGAGAGGTAAGGAAGCAGTGTAACGATTGTAGTTTAATTTTGTTGATAAGAAGGACTGGTAGTATGAAACGAATGGGTCACTTATCTGCACTTTGATGAACACCAGCTGCTGCCTGCGTTGACGTGAATTGAAGATCACTCAGATACATGCATAAATTGTAGGCTTACTTTGTTAGAAACACTTTTCCTATGTATTGTATTATTACTAATTGTTACTGTTGAAACACCAATATTTTGCAGTTTTCTCGTTATATGTTTATTCATGAGATTTAGCACTATTGTCACACACTGTGTTGTCGTCACTTTTTTTTTTTACTTATCACTGTAATTAAGACACCATGTACGTTGTGTGAACACCACTTTTGCACTGAATTCACAGAATCCGCCCGTGAGGACCAAATAATGTTATGTGATGTTTTAAGCAGTGGACTGTATACACAAAAAACCAATATAAAGAAAAACTGATTTAAAATTTGTTTATTTTTTGTTACAATTGCACATTGAAAGTTAGCACACAAATACTTGCAGTTTACTGCAGTTTACTTGCAGTTCTATACATACACTGACTCTGCCCTTTAAACCCTCACAAGAAAGCCAGTCACTCACCACATTATTTGATCTGTCTCTCTCTCTATCACACACACACACACGCACACACACACACACACACACACACACACACACACACACACACACACACACACACAACCTAACAACTGGTTTTTGAAATATTGACTGAACTATCTTGATCAACCTATGCCTTTTCATTACCTACTTAGGCAACCACATGCTGTTCACTGCAGTAATCTCAAACTTAACGTTTTTTCTTCACTTACTTAATCAATATTCACGTATTAAACTTGAGAAACCTAAATTTAATTCATTCACATGTTAACAATTGTACACTCTTTGTACACAGTTTGCTTAATTAATGTTTAAAATTTAATGTAGTAAATCAGGAATGGCGAAAATTGTCCTTTTCAAATTCATGTAACAGTATTATTCTACCAATAATGCCCGTTATTTAAATATTTTTAGGCTAAATTGTGTATTTATTTTAAAAAAAGTGTTGTTAAAAACAGTTCTTTTCAACATAAGTAAATTACTCAATATAATATTAGTTTACAATAAAGATTTGGTTTTTCGTATTTTCAAACACGTTTAGGGCATCAAGCCTCTTTCTTATCGTCAGCTATGTTATATTAAATGTAAAAAAATGTAAACAACATGTCTGACGATGGGCTAACTTCTTGATGACCGAAACATTTTCCCAGTAAAGGAAACCGATTCTTGATTAAACTAAATTGTATTAAGTAATTTACTTATTTGTATATTTATTTATTTATTAATCCACTGAACGTGTAGACGGGTGGCTAAATGCAGACAGCTATTAGATAATCGACATTAAACAATTAAGTAAAACAAAGCTACTACTCACCTATGCACATTCTAGGTCCTTCTCCAAACGGAAAAAATGTATAATTATTTTTTGTTTCTATTTTACCATCAGTAAATCGATCAGGATTAAATTTGTACGCATCGGAGTAATACTCCTGGTCGTGTTGGATGGCATAAGTCGGAATGACGATTTACATGCCTTTTGGTATAACCAAATTCATATCCGGTACTTTGTAGTCTTTGGTGCATGTGCGGTTCAAAACGAACAACACTGAGTAACGACGTAATGTTTCTGAAATTCAGAAAAATTCAGATTTATAAAAATTATACTTATTAATTTTTATAAATCTACATGACTTGCCTGTACTATTTTACTGCATATATGTAAATTATCATCACTGGTCAAAAATGAATAATAAAATAATCTAAAATTATAATCACGACCACTCTCCTGAATCCAGTATTATTTAATATATTGATATTGTAACATGACGTTTCCCTCAACATAAAGGTTGTCGTTCAAATATACTGAAGTACAAAACAATAATAAAGTAATAAACCTATGTCATGAGAGATAGGTATTAACAACTAAATTTAAGACCATTGTAAGGTAGAATAAGAAAACTAAAATATCAAACATGTCTACATTAAACTTAATAACAATGATTCCAGTAGACTGCATAAGATATAATTTACAGAATAGGTAAAAGCCTGTAATGCAGAGCCTAGCTGGTAACCAGTAACTGGTAAAACGTTAACATAAACTAAATAAAATTTAAGATAAAACTATAAAACTAGATTAAGTAGTTATATCTGATTGTGACTGATAGGCACATAGACAATTCATATAGAGATTATTATGATATAAATGGGTGATAAATGATTTATTTTTGTATAAAAATGTTATAATGTGTCGGTGAAAGAAGGACTACTATTGTATGTTAAAAGAATGCTAAAGAATGTGATGTAAATAATTTAGTAATAGAAAGTGTAACAGATAAGCTGACTAGTAGATTATGAAATAAGAAATAACTATTGTTTGTTATGGACAAGATAATAATGTATTTAGTAGATTAATGTTACACAAAACCTGCATCTACTTGGTAGGTAAAAGGAGATAATTTTGTGTATAGAAATTGTGCTAGACAATGCCGAATAATACGAAATAGTGTATTTTATTAGATTAAAGTATAAGCAATCATAAGTGTTTGTAATGGACAAGTAATAATGTAATTAACAAGATGTTAACTTGCGAAAAAAACTACATCTACTTTAGAAGGTAGACAAGGACATTACAATGAATAAATGCTATATTAGTTCATGATATGTCTAGTAATAGATCATGTAGTTTATAACGAATAAACAATAAACGCTAACTTGTATTAAAATTAAGCAATTTTACTTTAAGAAACAAATAATTGTCTAAAGTACACAAGACATTGTACAACCCAATGTTTTTATAAAAAGTTATAAGATTTGGTTAACCTCAAAATAGACACTGTTCGGCACATACGAACTATTCGTTATTTTAGATATAAGATATTGTTTTGTTATATTATAGTCAACATTGTATTGTGATGTTTTGTACTTCACAAAGGACATTTCCGTAAATAATTATTGTAGTCACAAGAACCCGAGGTTATATTTACATAACGTAACCATTAAACTAGGTTTAAGTTTTAAAAAGATCATCGTACCAACCGCTGAGCTATAAATTTAACAAGCCTGGACAATTAAAATTAAGTAAAATGTTGTTCATTTTAATTTAAGAAGAAAAGAACAAAATTTAAAAGGAAAGAATATTGAAGGGAATTAATTGTGTATGAATAATAAGCTGGCACTACCTTTTTTTGTATGCCACGTGCTATAAAAATTAGTTAAATAAGTAAGTGAATTAAAATAAAATAACAGAAGTAATTAACCGAAATTAAAGGATTTTAATTAATCAAGACGTCAATTATTTTAATTCATAAAAATATAACAAACAATTAGAAAAATATAATTATATACCTACAAGTACAGGTAGAAATTTAAGCATATTCCAATTTACGATTATAGAATTTTTACTATTAAATATTTTGGCGCTCAAAAGCGAGGCGTAACAGTGAAACTCAATCCGTTCATAAACCAGTATTCAATAATTTTATATTACATAAAAGGCGTCCACAACGTGAGGCGCAACGCATCTACACAACTCAAATCGTTATAGTTTTAACATTACATAAAATGGCGCACCAACTAGGGGCATAAAAGAATTAATATAAAGATCAAAACATTTATAAAATATCATTACATATTTGGCTTATAACGTGAAGCGTTAAAAAAAAAAATAAACACATCATTAACTTTACATTACAAACATTGGCGTAAGCAACGTGAGGCCTAACTAAGAACATTTTATTTGAAAATTATTATTAGAGATCTTATAAATAATTTTATATTACAATATTTAAATATCGGTATGGACTTCCATATTCTAAGATTTATATTTAAAATCATATTCGAAATGAAATATTTCCATAGAAACTATGTCTTTCTACTTATTGCTTCAGCATTAACCACAGTACTGTGGTCACAAACGTATACCACCTCACGTTTTCGCACTCGATTTTCACTGATGATGGCAGTCGATGGCACTGCAGAAAAGTCTGGTTTTACAGAAAACATTGGATTACGGCTAAACAGCCCGGGATGCAATTTTAACAAAAAACTACTTCTTTGTTGCCGATAACGTAGTACACATAAAAAAATTCTCCCCTCCAACTTCAACAATAATTTTTAATAATAGAAAATTACCCCCACCCCGTTCACCTAACCTCTTCATTTATAGATATTTCATCTACGTTTATACAGTGGATTATTATGAGCTTCTTATCAGGATAATTTATTTTTAAAAATTAAGTACTTTACTCTCGTTAAATCATAAAATATTTCAGGTAAACTACCCCTTTCTCTTAACCGATCTTCTCCAAAATCAATAGACCTTCAGTCCTCTACAATTCAGGGATGCATGCAAAACAATATTTTATTCTGTCTGAATGTGCAGCAGTTATCGTTCGTCATGGAACCATTTCTCTTGTTACAACTTGAAATGTTGCAGGTAAACTACCCCTTTCCCTTAACCAATCTTCACCAAAATCAACAGACCTTGAGTTCTCTAAAACTCAGGAAAGTGTGCAAAAAATTATTTGATTCTCTTTGAATTTTCGGCAGTTATCGTTCGTCATAAAAAAATAACCTTTTTAAAACATAAAACGTTGCTGATAAACTACCCCTTTACCTTAACCGATCTTCAACAAAATCAACAGACCTTGAGACCTCTTTATTTCAAAAAGGTATGCAAAAACCTAGTTGATTCTGTTTGAATTTACGGCAGTTATCGTTCGTCATATAATCAATTACCCTTGTCAAAACATAAAATGTTGCCGGTAAAATATCCCTTTCCTTTAACCGATCTTCACCAACACCAAAAAGTATTGAGAACTCTACAATACAGGCCTGTATGCAAAACATCATTTGATTCTGTTTGAATTTGCGGCTCTTATCGTTTGCCATAGAAAAAAATTACCCTGATAAAAAACCGTTGGAGGTAAACTACCCCTTTCCCTTAACCGACCTTCACCAAAAACAATAGGTCTTAAGTACTCTACAAATCAGGGCTGCATGCAAAAATGTATTTGATTATGTTTGAGTTTGCGGCTGATATCGTTTGCCATAGAAAATACCCTTGTTAAAACATAAAACGTTGCTGGTAAACTACCCTTTTCCCATAACCGATCTTCAACAAAATCAACAGACCATGAGTTCTGTATAATTCAAAGAGGTATACAGAAGAGTAGTTGTTTCTGTTTTAATGTACGGCAGATATCGTTCGTCATAAAAAAAATTACCCTTGTTAAAACATAAAAAGTTCCTGGTAAACTACCCAATTCCCTTAAACGATCTTCACCAAAACCAACATGTCTTGAGAACTCTACAATTCAGGGCTCTATGCCCTTTATTAAGGGTAAAAAATTACCCTTGATAAAAACCCGTTGCAGGTAAACTACACCCTTTCCCTTAACCGATCTTCACCAAAAACCGTAGGTCTTGAGATCTCTAAAATTGAGGGCTGTATGCAAATACATTTGATTCTGTTTGAATTTGCGGTAGTTATCGATCGTCATATAAAATATCGGTATGGAGAACCATACATGACTTCCATATTCTAAGATTTATTTTTAAAATCATTTTCGAAATGAAATATTACCATAGAAACTACTTCTTTCTACTTACTGCTTCAGCCTTAACCACAGTACTGTGGTCACTAACATATACCACCTCACGTTATCGCACTCGATTTTCACTGATGATGGAAGTCAATGGCATTGCCGAAACGTCTGGTTTTGTAGAAAACATTGGACTACGGCCAAATATCCCGGGAAGGAATTTTAACAAAAACTACTTCTTTGTTGCCGATAACGTTGTACACATATATATAAAAAATATACATAAAATTAATGGCTTGTATAAGTTAATGATTGATCTCCATTAAGTAGTGCTCAAGTTTCCAAAGTTTTAATATTATGATGTCCGTAATTAAAACATCAGAGCAGGTTTAGTGTGTATGAGGGTTCGCCGTGGACAAAAATTTTCAACATTTCCTATTGAGCGTTGCTTAGAATAAATCTGCGAATCTACAGTGTACGTTTCACAGAACAAACACGCGGAAAAGAAGGAGCGCTCCGATGTCACTCATGGACCCTCAGCATCTTGCAGAGGGTTCATTCCCTAAAGACGAAAAGTCTGTCTATGAATCGTTCCTCTGTAAACACGTGCAGTTACACTGCCCAGCGATCCACAGGAAGCAAATCGCTATCCACGCTGGACACTTTTTCGGCTTGCATGCGTTATGTTGGTATGGGTTCGGCACTTTCCATTTAAAAAGCGTGCAAATGTAAGAAAATAAACATGAATGAGGCCAGAAATAACGCGAATTGTGTGTGTGTGTGTGTGTGTGTGCGTGTGTGTGTGTGTGTCTTCCCTGCCTTTTTATTGCGGTAGTGATAATAATAAAATGGAAACGTAAACAGTACATAACTGAGATATGCTTGCCTGCCACGCACGATATATTTTCTCTTATACATGACTAGCAGAATACCCGTGCTTCGCTACGGAGTTTCACGTTGTACGTAATGAAAATGTTAGTTTAAATAATAAAGTTTAATTAAAGTAGGCTTCTTAAAAATAAGTAGCTTTTGCCCACAACTTCGTTCGCGTGGTCTTCAATTTAATGCGATAATATATTTAGACCAGAATCTATTCTATTGGGTTGCCATAGTAACCAGATCTAATAGTTTTTTAAGACCGCAAAGGACGCCCCAGACGATCGTATCGAAATAAAAACCTGTCGTATGTTGGTTCTCCCGTTGCGTAAAATATTTGTGCCAAGTTTGGTTGAAATCGGTCCAATGGTTTAGGTAGAGACGTGGAAGACCCCAAAGGACCCCCCAAAGGATCGTATAAAAAAAAACACTTGTCCTATGTTGGTTCTCCCTTTGCGTAAAATATTTGTGCCAAGTTTGGTTGAAATCGGTCCAGTGGTTTAGGAGGCGATGTAGAAGACCCCAAAGAACCCCCAAAAGGACCCCATCGTAAAAACACCTATCCTATGTTGTTTCTCCCGTTGCGTAAAATATTTGTGCCAAGTTTGGTTGAAATAGGTACAGTGGTTTAGGAGGAGATGTGGAAGAAACCTTCGCGAACGTGCCCACAACAACTCACCGAAGTTTCATCGCAATCAGATGAATGGTATAGGAACGCATACGGGACAAACAAAGAAACATTCATTTTTATATATAAGATGTAAACTATACCACTTACTTGACATAAACCGTGATAGCTAAGCTAATGTACAACATATATGTATTAATTTTACACATAAATGTTCCTCGATAGACACTCTATCTATTGGCGAAAACTTGAATAAAATCCGTTCAGTAATTCCTGAGATTAGCGATTTCAAACACAGAGAGAAAACGGACCGACTTTACTTTATACTATGTACAGATTTACATTAAATATCGGTATGGAGAACCATACATGACTTCCATATTCTAAGATTTATATTTAAAATCATTTTCAGCCAAACAGCCAGGGAAGGAATTTTAACAAAAAAATACCTCTTTGTTGCCAATAACGTAGTACACATATAAAATAAAATTATCCCCTCCCCCTTCAACTATAATTTTGATTTATAGAAAATTACCCCCAGCCCGTTCAACTAGCCTCTTCATTTATAGATATTTCATCTACGTTTCTACAGTGGATTATTAAGATCTTATCAGGATACTTTATCAAAATTAAGTACTTTACTCATGTTACAACAAAAAATGTTTCAGGTAAACTGCCCTTTCCCCGTAACCGATCTTCACCAAAATCAACAGACATTGAGTTCTCTATAGCTCAGGCACATATGTAAAAAGTTATTTGATTCTGTTTGAATTTAAGGCAGTTATGCTTCATCATATAAAAAATTACCCATGTTAAACCATAAAACATGAGATTTATAAAACATATCTAAGATTTATATTTAAAATCATTTTTGAAATAAAATATTTTCATAGAACCTACTAACGCTGGGGAAATCTGAGGAGCCAATCAGAGTTGGGCCTACCTGTCACACTGCTGAATTTGGTGGAAAGCCCTGTCACTGTCGTCAAGTCCCCACCTCAATGAAGAACCCATTGTTTTATAAAAATATATTTAAATTTTGAAAACTGAAAATTCTTTTCTTGTAAATATTTATATTTTATAATCAAAATGACTTTATTTTTGTTACCTGGCAACAAAATTATTTTATTTTCAACAATTACCATTGTTTCAAAAAGTTTAAATAAATTTTCAAGTACTTTACTCTTGTTAAAACGTAAAAGGTTGCAGGTAAACTACCCCTTCCCCTTAACCGATCTTCACCAAAATCGAAAGTCCTTGAGACCTCTACAATTCAGGTTGTATGCAAAAAATTATTTGATTCTGTTTGAATTTGCGGCAGTTATCGTTTGCCATAGAAAAAAAACGTTGCTGGTAAACTACCCCTTCCCCTCAACCGATCTTCACCAAAAACAACAGGTCTTGAGTACTCTACAAATCAGGGCTGTATGCAGAAAATTGTTTGATTCTGTTTGAACTTGCGGCTGTTATCGTTTGCCATAGAAAATACCCTTGTTAAAAAAACGTTGTAGGTAAACTACCCCTTTCCCTTAACCGATCTTCACCAAAAACAACAGATCTTGAGAACTCTACAATTTAGGGCTGTATGCAAATAATCTTTTGATTCTGTTTGAATTTGCGGCTGTTATCGTTTGCCATAGGAAATACCCTTGTTAAAACATAAAACGTTACAGGTAAACTACCCCTTTCCCTTAACCGATCTTCACCAAAAACAATAGGTCTTGAGAACTCTACAATTCAGGGCTGTATGCGAAAAAGTATTTGATTCTGTTTCAATTTGCGGCTGTTATCGTTTGCAAAAAAAAAAATTTCCCTAGATAAAAAAAAAACCGTTGCAGGTAAACTACCCCTTTCCCTCAACCGATCTTCACCAAAAACAATAGGTCGCGAGTACTCTACAAATCAGGGCTGTATGCAAAAAATATTTGATTCTGTTTGAATTTGCGGCAGTTATCGTTTGCCATAGAAAAAAAATCTACAGACAGACAGACACACACACAGACAGTTTCGGAAAACGACTTTTTTTCATGTTTTGAGTGTAGTAGAATCAGAATCTGAAATAATCTCGAACACGATTTTTTTTGCCATCACCATACTTCCATTCCTTAAGGAATATGGAAGTAAAATGAAAAAATTATAATTTTATTGCCTGGCAACAAAATTATTTTATTTTTAACAATTACCATTGTTTGAAAAAGTTTAAACGAATTTTCAAGTACTTTACTCTTGTTAAAACGTAAAAGGTTGCGGGTAAACTACCCCTTCCCCTTAACCGATCTTCACCAAAATCAAAAGGCCTTGAGTCCTCTACAATTCAGTGACGTATGCAAAACATTATTTGATTCTGTTTGAATTTGCGGCTGTTATCGTTTGCCATAGAAAATACGCTTGATAAAAAACGTTGCAGGTAAACTACCGCTTCCCCTCAACCGATATTCACCAAAAACAACAGGTCTTGAGTACTCTACAAATCACGGCGGTATGCAAAAAAGTATTTGATTCTGTTTGAATTCGCGGCTGTTATCGTTTGCCTAGAAAATACCCTTGATAAAAAAACGCTGCCGGTAAACTACCCCTTTCCCTTAACCGATCTTCACCAAAAACAATAGGTCTTGAGAACTCTGCAATTTAGGGCTGTATGCAAATAATCTTTTGATTCTGTTTGAATTTGTGGCTGTTATCGTTTGCCATAAGAAATACCCTTGTTAAAACATAAAACGTTACACGTAAACTACCCCTTTCCCTTAACCGATCTTCACCAAAAACAACAGCTCTTGAGAACTCTACAATTAAGGGCGTTATACGAAACATTATTTAATTCTGTTTGAATTTGCGGCTGTTATCGTTTGCCAAAAAAACAATTTCCCTTGATAAAAAAAAACCGTTGCAGGTAAACTACCCCTTTCCCTCAACCGCTCTTCACCAAAAACAATAGGCCGCGAGTACTCTACAAATGAGGGCTGTATACAAAAAATTATTTGATTCTGTTTGAATTTGCGGCTGTTATCGTTTGCCATAGAAAAAAAAATCTACACACACACACACACACACACACACACACACACACACTTTTCGAAAAACGACTTTTCTTCATGTTTTGAGTGTAGTACAATCAGAATCTGCAATAATCTCGAACACGATTTTTTTTGCCATCACCATACTTCCATTTCCTTAAGGAACATGGAAGTAAAATTACCCTTGATAAAAAACCGTTGCTGGTAAACTACCGCTTTCCCTTAACCGATCTTCACCAAAAACGACTGGTCTTGAGAACTCTACAATTCAGGGTTGTATGTAAAATATTATATGATTTTGTTTGAATTTGCGGCTGTTATCGTTTGCCATACAAAATACCCTTGATAAAACAAAACCGTGGCAGGTAAACTACCCCTTTCCCTCAAACGATCTTCACCAAAAACGACAGGTCTTGAGAACTCTACAATTCAGGGTTGTATGTAAAATATTATATGATTTTGTTTGAATTTGCGGCTGTTATCGTTTGCCATAAAAAATACCCTTGATAAAACAAAACCGTGGCCGGTAAACTACCCCTTTTCCCTAACCGATCTTCACCAAAACCAAAAGGTCTTGAGAATTCTACAATTAAGGGCAGTATGCAAAACATTATTTGATTATGTTTGAATTTGCGGCTGTTATAGTTTGCCATAGGAAATACCCTTGTTAAAACATAAAACGTTGCAGGTAAACTACTCCTTTCCCTTAACCGATCTGTACCAAAATCAACACATCTTGAGAACTCTACAATTCAGGGCTGTATACGAAACATTATTTGATTCTGTTTGAATTTGCGGCTGTTATCGTTTACCAAACAAACACAGTTACCCTTGATAAAAAAAAACCGTTGCTGGTAAACTACCCCTTTCCCTTAACCGATCTTCACCAAAAACAATAGGTCGCGAGTACTCTACAAATCAGGGCTGTATGCAAAAAATTATTTGATTCCGTTTGAATTTGCGGCTGTTATCGTTGCCATAAAAAAAATCTACAGACACACAGACACACAGACACACAAACACACAGACAGACACACACACAGACACTTTTCGAAAAACGACTTTTTTCATGTTTTGAGTGTAGTACAATCAGAATCTGCAATAATCTCGAACACGATTTATTTTGCCATCACCATACTTCCATTTCCTTAAGGAACATGGAAGTAAAAATAACTTTACCTCAAGATATTTTTCCCTTATTTGGAACATGTTTCGGGACGTTTTTTGTTCCATCCTCAGCCTTCCTAATTTTGAATCTTGTGAAGTACTTGTGTGTTGTTTGTTTTCTGTTGGTTTCTGTTGACCTTTGGCACTTTAAATTGGTATTATTTTGTGCGATTGTGGTGTATACAGTATATTAGTATTTTGTGTATTTTCAGTGTTGAGTGCTTGTATTGTATTGATTTGTATTTGATCGGGTATATCTTTGTTCTGTGGGTTACTTAGTTTTTGTAAATTATTTTTATTAGTTTGTATGCTATTTTGACGTCTGTGTTTTTAAATAGTTTTGTTAGCTTTGTCATTTTATTATTTATGTATGTGAATGTGGCCTATTTTTTATTGTTGTTATTATTTAAGTGTTGTTCATTTTGATTAATTCTTAATTGTTTAAATTTAATTTTATATTTAATTTTATTTTCTATTTTGCTTACAGTAAAATTTTTGGATACAATAAAATTACTACAAGATTCTGGTCACAAATTTAAAATATAATGTAACATTATTGCGTCTATAGCGTGCATGACCTGACCTCCTCTGTTTTATAACAGCGGATAGTATAGGCATATTACCCTCGTTTGACATATTACTTTCTAATCAATTGGGAAACACTATCGCATTTTATTTTCCCTGAATATATTTCACAATATTTTAAATATAAACAAATACAGCTTACCGTAGATAACAGCTTCTATGTAAGTCATTTCTTGTAACGCCTGGTAGTTTGGTTCTCCAGAATTCTTCCTAAATATTTCATCAGCTTCATTTCTCATTTTTGCTTGCACGTCAGGATTAAGCGCTATCTCATACAGACCGAACGACAAGGCCGAAGATGTATCAAAACCGGCCACAAAAAATACAATTGCCTGAGCTGTCATTTCTTCGGGTGTGAGATCTGCACAAGGCACAAGCATTTTACAACGTATTCACTTTTTATGGTCCTGTGCCATTGTAAGCACTCATAGTTGTATCGACATGAAATTTTCTACTCTTTGTATACAGTGTATATAGTATATTTTACACTACTGTTTCTGTAGATTGTGTACAACTTTATTATCTGTAACCGAAACTGCAAAAACATGTTACTTTCTTTCATAAGAGAATGTTTCTAAAGTATTAACAAAATTTAGGAGTCTTATGTAGAGTGATATTAAAAGAAAAGGGTTTTTTCTAATACTAACAGCAGACTTACAGTTGCTAACTTTCTGAATTTAGGTGTGACCATTAGGCAAACAAATATTTTTCAATAACTAAATAAACAATAAAATAAAGTTAACAACTTTTCAATAACTAAATAAACAATAAAATAAAGTTAACAACATAGTTTACTACAATAAAATAATAGTGAAACAATTAAATTCAGGTCGGCCTTTAAGTATCTGCAACAGGTAAGGTAAAAAAGCTCCGCGGTCACTCAGTACGAGTAGCTTACTAATGCTGCTAATACTTCTATCCATAGAATTTTAAACTATAACGTTAAAATTTTGGTGAAAGCATAACATTAAGTTTTATTTAAAAAATAAAGCGATTACCTGGCTTATTATTTATAGAACCATTTTTAAGTATAGTGTTTCCGTTTTTCTCGTCCTCAATCAAATATTTATTACTTTTGAGTTTAATTAAAATATCATTAAAGTCGTTTCTGACAACACCATACTTTTTCCTGTAAGCAATTGTGTCCGTGACCATATTCATAAAAAAATCCTCAATTCCAAAAGTAATCAGTCCTATTGGCATATTTGGATACAACTTCGGGAACGATTTGCTGAGCCTTTCTTTAATTATTCTTGAAAATGATGGTGCGTCCACAAATTTCTTTCCATTTTCCCTTAATTCATTTTCGGGATTTTTAATTGAGTTCGATTGCAGTCCGAAAGCGCAACTCGCTATCACGTGAGTTGTAAAGCACGCAAAGAAGTTTTTTACTAAAAATTTTTCGTTCTTTTCAGCGACTACACCTAAGGCTTTTACAAACTCATTACAGCATGACACCATCAAGGAATACATCATCTTCAGTTTTCCAGAAGTGGAAGCCGGCGTTAATTTAGTTATCATCAATTTCCAGGGTTCACCGTTCAAAATGAACAGATTTCTGTCAACTGAGTGGCAATGATCAGGGTTTAGGACGCCTCTGTCTACAAAATATTGAAAATCTTTCGTCATAATCTGCCTTAGTAACGCTGGATCTCTTATCAGCAAGTATGGCTCGCTTAAATCAAACATGCCGACTACTTTTTCGTTCTCGAATTTGTTGTAAACCTTCTCATAATGCCTGCCTATTTGTTCTCTGAATAGCACCAAATCCTTGTCTGTTCCAAATGGAAATCTTGTTTCCTCGCAAGCAATTGATCTGTTTTTTCCAGTACGTGTAATCTGAGAGCGTATATATGTAATAAACACACAAAATCAGTACAGCTCCAAGCAGCAACTCCAGAAGTGTAGGGTCCAGAATGAATCCCATTATTGAACTGAAACAATACATAAAATATGTGTTTATTTTATTAACTATTTCAGGCAACATTTTATTTTGTTCAGAAATATATTTTTATTACCTACAGTAATCTCTAGTCTACTCTAAAAAATCATAATACCCCCGTTTATATATAGGCCTATCTAAGCAATTTATTAAAACATGTTTAATCTTTCATTAAATAATATGTTAATATATTGTTTAATCTGTTTATTATAAAACTTTTTTTATAAAAGGTCACAATTTTACTATAATATATAGTGTCGTGTAACACTTTACAATAGTGAAGCCTGTCAAACTATTTTAACTATGATGGCGAATGTGAAAGCAAGGATGAAGTAATTTTAATAAAGTAAATTATAAGTAACATTAAGCCTTTTTAAAAGGGTACAATGTATTTACAATCAGGACCAATTTTTTGGAAGTGGTTCGATAGCCTTCTGCTAAAGCAAGTGCGGTTAAAGCTCGGTTATGTTAAGTTACTCGGTTCCTTATCAAACTTTGATAACTTCTGTCTGCTTTTAGTGCTTCTCTTCTCCATTTATATTGTGTGAAGGTGTGCGCGAGTGCCTGGCTGATGTTGTTAATTTATTATGTTAAATTCTGAATTTATTATTGCATCAAATATAATGTGGTGTTTGGTGTTTAGTTCTGTCTGCTCAGGTACTATCAGGTCAAAAACACCAAACACAACATTATATTTAATACAATAATAAATTAATAATTTAAGAATAATAAATTAACAATACCACACACACAAGAGTACTGAAGCAGAAAAGCAGACATAGATGGAAACGCACTGGGTAAGAGGGTGCTATCAGTCCCTGAAATAAGTAAGCGTTTTTTAAAAACCGGTTGAGTAGCAACATGATAATAATAATTATTCAACAGTTACAGGAATTGTAGTGAAAATGTAGTTATATATGATCTAATTACATATATTATCATAAAATATATATAAAAAATTGTATTAATATATATATATATATATATATCAAGAAATAATTAAGTTTGCACATTAAATGTGTACTAGTGAATGTGTAAATAATGAAACAAAATATTGTAATGGTACATATAACACACCCAACACCAACGTATCACAAATGGATTGAAAGCCACTCTGAATAAATTTATCTACAAAAGTTGAACTTACAATCATAAACAGAGGGGGTAGTGTAACCAAAATAGGGGAATAAAATAAACTATGGTTTACAAGTAAATGTACAATTGAAGAAAAGAGGACAAGACAACGTACCTAATTACCCAATAGATCAAACAGTGAGAAAAAAACCAATGACGACAACACCAAGAAGAACCTTACGAAGAGTGAGGAAGCAATCAGTGGAAATAAGGAGAAAACCTAATCAAGTCAAACGCCAGAGGGCGATAACATAAATGAGAACAAATTAACTTGTAAAAATAAAAGTATTATTAATGAAAATGAAAGTCAAAGTGAGTCAACCAAAATGATTTATATCCCTAAGCTGTGACCTGACACTGGCATTAACTTATTAATCAAATACATTCAATAACAGTACAATACAAACAGAACTCAGTAACATTAACTATTACAAGGAGAATTTAAGAAGGAGAGTGAGTACCAGTATGGTAATTGCATAATTAGATGAGGTGTAAACATAAAAAATAGACAATGTGCAAAGTACTAATAAAAAGTTGTAGAGTGGAATTAAAATTGACAAAGACCGCTAATAGTCAATAATAAAGATTGTGATAATTACCAAATAGAAATCTAATTATAAACAATAAAATACCAGTGTTAGATAAGAGTAAATAAATCATGCATTATGTAGAAAACAGAAACTGACAGTCAACCATTTTTGAGAGACGAAATTAGAACATAACCTAATCTGGCCAACTAGTTTTCAATCAAACAGTAAAAAACCATGATTAAGATGAGGTTAAACTAAAATGTTTTGTAGTATAACATAACAAGGTACTATAAGGAACATTCAGTGTACAAAAGATAATATTCTAAAGAAACATCAATGCTGAATAAATGTGATTTAATATAACCAAGTGTATCACATAGAATGGGTACCTGGGACAGCAAAAATCTCACTTAAACTTGTAATAAAAGAATAGGAACTCAACCTATGACACTGAATAATGCAGAATAACGTTTAGATCAGATAATTCAAGGATTATATCCACATAATTTTTAATAATAAAACAAATAATAAGTGAACACAACCAATAACTATATGCAACAAGTCTGAGGAACTTCAAACCAAAGTAATCGTCAATATAAAGGCAGAAATAACCACTAACCAGTACTAACAGTGTTATCAGAACACTGATATGAAATAAAAATACAATAATGAGATAAATGTGAAAGAATTACAGCTAATGAAAAATGTAACACCCACGTGTACTAAAAACTCATCAAAAAGACTGTACTTCAGGTAATAAAAACCAATAATAAATAAGACTGAGACTATCAGAAGTGATAATGACCAGTGCATTATGCATAGGCCATAACAAAGTTGTATTGTCAACCACTAGTATTATGAATTAATTGATAAATAATTTATGTGATAATAGGCCTAGAATCTAATCCTAGGAAAGTGAATAATTCATAATTGTAAATAGATAACAATGTGTGAAAAGTTCATAATACAGTACTATTAAGTTATCACCATAAACACAGTGTATAAAAACAATGTATTTAATATATTATGTAACATAAGAGATTTTATTAGTTTATACGAAATGTGTTTTTATCAACCCCATATCAGAACTATATGACAAGGGTATGCAAAATACTCGTAATCAAAAGATAGAAACAATGGTAGTTATAAAAATGTTATCAGTGCAATTATAAGTAAATTATTTGATTTAAAAGAAAAATTAATGAATTGCAAGCCCGTGGGCGTGGCCTTGTGACCAGAGAATCATAATCTTGACCCCAGCGTACTGACGCTTACTTGCGCGTCTATTTTGCCGAATGTCGCCGAGAGTTCACGAAATAAAGAATCAGGGCTCATTAAAAAATATAAAGTGCCGAATCCCGACAAACGTAACAACAACAGTTCATCACCAGCATCGACGCAGACTCCACGTGGGTAAGAGTGACCACAGAAACATTGAATTGATAGCCGACAGCTGATAACGTATACTAACCTCGAAACTCCTAGTTGCGGTTAGGTCGGATTAGAGGGAAAGTGAAGTTTATTTTGACAGTGTTCTTAATCGGAGTACATGCGTATAGGCAGTTAGTGAAAAGAATTAATAAATATTAATTCAAGTGTTAAATAATTTCTACAAAATAAAACGTTTTGTGATAGTGACACTTCGAGACATAGGGTACACGCAAATATCAGTGCCAATAATTATTATGTAATATAAAATAATTAAAAAAACAAAGAACGCTAGTAGCGAACTTGATTAAATTCAAATTAAATAAAATCTAACCCTATTTCTATGAGAAAAGGGACTTTTAACAATTGAAAAACAATCAGCAACGAAAGAGTTGACTATTAACAATTTTGACTTTCTAGCTTATTAAATCAATTGTAATATTTTGGAAAGAGACATTGAATCATCAATGAGGGAACCAATGAAACCTAACATATAATATTTTTAAGATTAATATTATGTTTAATTGTAAAACGTCAACTAAATGTAACATACAAGTTAACCCTAGTAGTCGATGAATTTTAATTACCTTTTCTTTGTTTATATCCACTTTTAGAAGATGATTAATGAAAATATCACTGAATTTAATTTTTAATAACGTTGTATGAAATAAGTAATGCATTCAATGAATCATTGGTCATTTAATATTAAATAAGAAGGTTACGATGAACCCTGGTTAACCTCAATTTCAAGTAATGAACAATCGTTCAAAGTTTATGTCATGTTAAAGAACCAAATAATATTTTTCATTCTCCGCCTACTCATTATTACAGTAGTGCATTTCTGTTGTTAAAGTGTATCTTGCAGACTCAAAGAACCTGCTAATTTATAAAGAAAAGTAATGACATTGTTTACATCCAGGCGAGTCGATTCTTAGACTCAGTCTGGCCACCCTGAGATTTTAATTGTTTTTAAAGAGTACATACTCGAAATTCCTTGTTTTAAACAGTAAACGAATAAAATAATTGCATACTAACAATTATTGAAGATGAGTTAAATAATAAAGCATTATTTCATGAATGACAAATGTGTTGACTATTATTGTAAATGAATAGACTTGCAGCTTAGGTGAGCGACAGCAACAGTTGGTACCAGGGACTGCGGCGAGAATTTGAATCTAATGATTCTCGCTAGTAATATTCTCACACGTTACTAGCATACAACCATCACTAGTAAGTATTGTCTAAATGTAATACTTATGTAAATTTCAGTGAGGGAACACACCGTTCGAATCATCTCATCGAATAGAAGAAGAGTCAATCTCAACCATTCAACAACGAGCTCACAACACTTAACAACCCTACAAATTAAAAATTCGAAAATAATAATAATATTTATAAACTTTTAACAAGAGAGAATCTCGTCCACTTACAATATTCAGCAAAACACAATATTATAACGTGACGGTTCCCTCAGAATAAAGATTTTAACATAAAAATAATGAAGTATAGAGCAGTAGGAAAGTAGTAAAATTATGTCATGAAATATATGTATTATTAAGTGAAGTTATGACTATTATAAAATAGAATATGAAAACGAAAATGTTAAACATGAATAGAGAGAACTTTGTAACCATAATTCTAGTAGACTTCATAACAAGTTATGTTCAGAACAGGTAAAAACCTGTAATGTCTAGGTAACCAATATCCTGAATGATGATTGTATAAACTAAGTAAAATATAAATAAAAACAATACAACTAGGTTAGGCAGTTGTATCTGCTTGTGACAGATAAACACATAGACAATTCAGAAGGGAATTGGTATTTCATAAATGTGTGATAAAAGTTCTATTTGTATTAAAACTATTGGAATCTTGAGTTATAAAAAAGGACCATTATTGTTAATGAAAAAAACGAAGATGCAAAGAATAGTTTTAGGTAAAATTTAGTGTTAGGAAGTGAGACATAAACTGACTTTTGGATTACGAATTAAGTAATAACTATTGTTTAAATAGACAAACTAATAAAATGTTCAGTAAGATGTTAATGTTACAATAACCTGCATCTACTTTAGAAGGTAGAAGGGAACAATATTACTGTATAAAGATACAAATAATATTCCAATATACACTAGACATTATTTTGTCTATAGTACAAACCAGATGGTTCTATAAAAATTAATTTTCACATTTGTAAGCAGTAGCATTAAATTCTATTGTATTACCATAAGATCACATGTAAAGCAAAGGAAATTAATTATGTAGCAAAAAAGACTACTTTTAAACATAAAATGTTAGACTAGGCCAATATTAAAAAATGTTGTTTTTTGAAATACTGTACAGAAACCTATGTTATGAGATCTCATAATGATCAGGAGAAAAAAAGAATTTCATTGGTGATAATCTTATTACAATTGTACATAGTATAAGGAACATATGTTAAAATTAGGATTTTTTGGTAATTTTGATCACAAAAAGTGATACGATGAACGGCAATGCTTGACGTTTCAACCAATGGGAATTTTTCACATTTTGCATTAGCAGGACCTACAAACTGGAATCAAGCGAGTTAGTTGATTGTTGGATTCCGAGCAGTAAAGAAAGTAACCTCTGCGACACCACTATACAAGAAAGTACAATCAGACTCGAACCCAAGATAGGTTAGGTGAAGAGTGCCTATAGTTAAATGATCGACGAGAGATAAATAAAAATTGTGAATCCTTAAAATAACTAGAAATGAATTATAGAGTGAAAATATTAAAAGTGAATAAGAAAGTGTGTGCACTTAAAAGGAAATTATAGTGTTAATAAATAAAATTTTTAAAAGGACTTATTAACTAGTTATCATAACCCAACTTGCAACACTTTATATACATTTGTGAACTATTTATTTCACACCACTGAACCATAAAACACTAACACTTCTGTAATTTTTTCATATTTAAACAATTATTTCTTTGTGTTTAAAGTTTAAAGAAGAATAACCTCCTAAGACTATGTTAACCTCAAAAAGACACTGATCGGCGATTACGAACTGTTCGTTACATTAGTTATGAAGTGTTGTTTTGTTATATTATATTTTAACTTAATATTGTTATGTTTTTTACTTCACAAAGGACATTTTCATAAATAATTATTGTAGTCCAAAGAATCCACGAGGTTATAGTTATATAGTCTAAACTGTTAACCTATGTCTGAGATTTATGAATATCATAGTACCAACCGCTGAGCGATAAATTCGCAAGCCTGGAGAATTCAAATTAAGAATTATTTTATTTGTTTTAAATTCAGAAGCAAAGAAAAGAATTTCAAAAATACATAAAAGATTATTTAATGGATTATAGTTTATAATGGCTAATTAGCTTAGTATGAGTAATTATTTCTAATAACTAATATTTTTTCAGTGTACGAGTGCTGGCGTTGTTAGAAAAATTTGATGAGTAAGTTGGCAGTACATTTTTAGCGTACAACTTGAGATTTAAATTATCAAACTAGGTAAGAGAATAAGAAATGAGTAAAGGAACTTAATAAACAAGAATTACAAAATATATTTAACCTACATTACGGAACATTACCAACTATCGTCAACTACGTGAGGCGAAAAGTAACCAGTCAATTAATTAATTAATTAATTATATTTATTACAATTTCTGAATAATTACATATTAGACGCCAACAACGTGCGGCGCAACACACAATCAAGTACAACGAATTTATATGAATTTATTGGAATTTTTACATAATTGGCGCAAACAACGTGAGGCATAACAGAGAAACTCAATCAGTTAATAAACCAGTATTCTACTTTTATATTACACACAAACTGTCGTCCACAACGAGGGGCGTTAAACAAAAATATATCGACATTATTAGAATATATTACATATTTGGCGTCAACAACGTTTCGCGTCAACACACAATCAAATACCACGAAGTTATTAGTACTTTACATAATCGGCGCAAACAACGTAAGGCGCCTCGAACAATCAAATACCACGAATTAATTAATAGTTTACATAAATGACGCCTCCAACGTGAGGCGAAAAATAACAAGAAAACTAGTCAATTAATTAAATATTTTAATTAATTCAATAAATAAATAAACCAGTAAAAAGCTACATTTGATTATTACAATATTCATAATTTACATTTGACATTTTTGAACCTTACTCATTTTTTATTTTTCTTAATATTCATTTTAACACACTCATTCAGTATTGTCACTGTGTTTAAACTAATATCATTAGAAATTCATTTTAATAGGATTATTTACAACTACTTCGTCCGTGCGCTTCGCATCTGTAAGTACCAGATAGTAGTGTGTTCACACTGATTGCGCTTATCATAAAAGTGTTCATACAGCAAAAAGCTATTAGTCATTTGTACCCACGCATTGTCTGCTATTACAAGCAATGATATCAAGCTCGACCATTGACTACACAAAGTATATCGATTGCGCTTTACGTTTTAATGTTTATAAACAACTTTTACAAGGAATTTTTCAACTGATTGCAAGTTAAATAGCTGACTGAGAAGAGACACCCTTGGTGGCAGATTTTCAAAATTACCAAGAATTCTAGATTTACACTGTAAAAGCAGGTTAACTGGTACTTCAACACTTGCGCTCTCTCTCTCTCTCTCTCTCTCTCTCTCTCTCTCTCACACACACACACACACACACACACACACACACACACACACACACACACACACACAGAGTCTCTCTCTCTTTCTCTCTCTCACGAGCCTGTGTATCACTACGTCAGTTGGTACTGGTATTTTATGATGTTTGCAAATTAATTGCAGCACTTGATGATTTTTATTTAATGTTATTTATCTTATTCTGTTTTTAAACAAAATTTTCAATTCACGTAATTTATTAAAAAACATTTCTTTTTAATAGCATGAGGCTCTTCTTGGGCTGTTTTGTTGATAAACGTTGTTGGGTGGAGAAACGTTGTTTTTACAACTCCGAGAACAATACAATGACAGACTCGGTTCTGATATGTCACAGCACAGGAGAGACGTTTATTGGTGTAAGTGACATGTTGACTCGGGCAGGAAATTCGTTTCCGTCGTTCGTAATATGAGTTTCTTGCTTCATTTTATGTTCGGCACGATTGAGTAGACGTCGTCAGACGCATTTAGTGATAGTTGGATTAGTTTTATTTTCTGTTTGCACATTTTATGTTTGTCTTTTTGTTTACAAATGAAAAACGTAATGCCTGAAATACGTTTTCATCAAGAGATACTTTCGGCCTCCGAACGTTCAGTTAATGAAGAAAACTTCAATAATCGATTTTTTTTAAACTAGTAGATGAAACTTAAAACCTCTTTTTAATTAGAGAGACAGAGAAGCTAGGCATGTCGGAGATGTAACCATGTGTATCTACATTCCGTATTTAATGTATATTTTCATAGTCGTACAGTATCTATCCAGTGCTTAAAGCATAAAAACAGAGAAAATACTCATTCTTTGTCCATCTAGCCCACGTATATTAAACGTTGTAACTTTCAGAATTTGAAAACGTAACAAAATATTTGAACATGCAATAGACTGAGCTTCTAACGACGATGCTCCATCGATAATCGAGAATCCAACCAAATTAAAATAAAATAAAATAAAATAAGAATAACGTTTATCGTTTATAGATATTGTTGGATACATTGTTGTATTGCAACAATAAAGCGAACTGTAAGTTAAAGCGAATAATATTACTTGCTAGTATAAATAAAAGAGCATATTTGTGTTTGTATGTGTGTGTGTTTGCTTTCTTATTTTATTTTCTTAAGTTGTATTAATTCTAAAATGTATAAGGTAAAATTTTGGAAGGGTGAACTTTGATAATGGCAAATTGAAGGAAATATTTAACAATCAGTGTTCCTGAAATGTTAGAAATTATAAATTTAAAAATTGTGCGTAAATTTCTTAGGGAATGATGAGAAAATGTGTAAAGAATAATGACTGAAGGAAAACAACGACTTCCTTTTGTGTTTGGAAAACATCATGTTTAGTGTGCTTATGCTCCCTGAGCATATTCAACAATTGTAGACTGCATAAAAATCCCAGACAATATATAGGCCTATACCATGATAGATGAGGAAACACAGAAAACCTTTATAGAATATTGAAACATTCAACTTGTGAAACTTACTTGTCTTTTTTCTCGTACGCGTTTCGGCGTGGTGTTCGCCTTCGTCAGCTTTGAGACAGACTGCCATTAACTTGTAACGGTTTTTATTCTTGCCAATAACAAGAAAAACTGTTGAACGTATATGAATATAGTAGTATTAAAACTACGTTGATATTGACAGTTGTAATGAAATGGAAACAACGTTGCCACACTCTAACCATTTGGTTTCTACAAGTGGATGAACATGACATAATCAATGTTTCACACACAAACAGCTTAAAAAACAGTCGCGCGCAAGGTCATTTAATGCCGCTTTTCAAGAAATAACAGTTTAATTTTAAAACATGATAAATAATTACAGTAAGACATTTAGTGATGCTTCTGTAGTGAAGTCCGAATCTTGAGTAATTTAATTTCATTTTAATAAAATACTACTATTTAATCTATGTTTGTAATACCATATACGTATTATACTGTACATCACCTTAACCATACTGCACACAATCTGTTCACAATCCTGTAAAAAAACTTTTTTTTGTGAAATGATATGAATCGTGTTACACAAATTCCAGTCAAGTTCGATTCTTACACATCTGAGAAAACTACAGCAGAAAGCAGCTATGTGTTCTTCCTCCGTTAATAATTTTATTCGAAACCATAATAAATTTAAAATCCAAGTTATTAATTACAGACCGTAAATACAAGCGGGTACCAGTGAAAAACTTGCGTCGTGAAGAGTACCTTGTATCTTTTGTTATTGTAGAATGCTCTTTACGACTGTAATATTCATATACGTAACGACGAGTCGCATCTTCTGCAAAACACATACGTTAGATTACGTTACATATAATCTAATAGTTAAATCCGTGACGCGACAGCACATTGTGTTACAACTTGGCAACAGTGTGCGATCCTACTGTAACTGTTTCAGTTTCAATACGGCTATTAGCTAAGAGGCAGGTAGCAGTCAGTTGTTTACTCAACAGTTCCAACTGTCAACACCAAAGTTGTTTTAATATTACTATAAAATAAATCGTATCCATTACGAAATCGACAACAAGCTAGAATGCAGAATTTTGAATATAGTCGTCAGACGAGATAATGGAAGACTACCACAAAATGTGCTATACTAGAGGCCACGTGATATGTGAAAAACTAACTCAATATATGTGAAAGATCGAGTAAAGATCTGGTTTTCTGATCAAGATTTGCTGTGGAAAAATTTACTAAATAATGTCTTGTTGAATTTCATTCAATAGTGATTAGAAAGAGCTACTGTTCTTTTATTCTTTGAATTAAGGAGTTTAATATTTGATCATAATCAGCAGAAACAACGATGGTTGTGGTTTGGTTGATGTGGTACCAATGGTGATGGTGATGATTACGACCATGATATAGACATACATTATTTAAAAATGTAAACCAGTAAGCACTGCGAGTTGCAGAGTCCTCTGATTCCCCTGAACGGAACATATTTATTCTTACCTTTGTATTTATATTTATGTTGATATATTATTTACATTTATATTTCTGAAGATGACAATAGTGGGAATTGTTAAAACAATATAAAGAAGTTAATACAAATATTAGAAAAATATTATCTATTTCATCATCATCATCATCATCCTAACCAACCGTGGCTCTACAACCCTTGGTGGGTCTTGGCCTGCTCCAAGAATCGATTCCTTATCAGGTCGTTGCCTATAGTTCCGTCCGAATTTTTTCTGTTGAAGATTCACAACAATAGCTTTTTCACAGGGTGTGGTCGTCAGCCTCACGCCCAACCCCCAACCTGGAGGACCAGGTATTTTGATTTTAAGGTTTTCTTCCCCTAGACAGGCTGCCTTCACTTCGGCTATAGAGTCTTGCCCACCCTCGCATTCACCTGCCGTACTGTGCCGGTTTGTCAGCGAACCGGCGCTTATATAATAAAATTATATACATAAAATAATTATATTCATGTCAGACGCGAAATTGTTAGCTGTGTCTTAATTCCACGGCGTAAATTTGTTATACCGCGGGCGGTCGTATATGCCCGCGCATTCTGGTGGGGAGTATATGCGTAGTTCGGTCTCGGCGCTGACGGGTACAGAATTGCGGAGTCTAGCCTTGCCTGCCGATCCGTGTGCATCTGCGCCTGTCCGACGGAGTTGAAATTTTCTTTTAGTTGCCTTGTATCGCTATCCTATAGCTAGATAAACCCGTCCAGATCTGCGGTGAGTAGATCTAGAATGTATATAATGGTTTGCGTAAAATAAAATGTGAATTTGAGTGTTATGTGAGTGGATGGAAATGGATAGCTTTTGAATATGCACACCACGTGGCGTGAACTTAAAGTATTCAGTGTCATAGAATTTTAGTTTATTTAAACTCTTATTTAATTAATTTATATTGTAATTAAGATACCGCAATTGCCCATCACATTAGTGGAGTAAAATTGTGTAATTTCGGGAAACTTACAAGGTTTCAAATGCATAATTAGCACGTGGCTGTGTACAAAACTGAACAGGTTATGGTGTGTCAAACTTTCGGCTCACGTAGGCATAATTAGTAAATTAAAACTTATAAATTGATTTTATGGGCGTCTGTGAGAATTTTCTAAATGTCAAAAGAGAAGACGTTATATTTTTAATTAATACGAGCATGGTTTTAATGGTCAGTGGGGCCTGTTCAAATTTGTTCTGGACTGGTTCAGTCGAGGGTGCGTGTGTGAGTTATGCTGTGAAAATAAGTGTTTGGTCACTTATCTAATTACACAAGCCTGCAATGGTTCTGTTTTGTAATTTTTGATGATTGATTCCTATGTATGTTTGTGCGCTAAATCCAAAAATGACCTTAGTTTCTTTCCATCACGTCAGAATTTTTTGCAAATCGCAATTTGCCAAATGTAGTATATGTCGAAAAATATCACAAATATGAGACTTAATGACAGAGTGAAATAGGTTTGTTTCGTATAAAACGTATTATTTTGTGGCTTATAATAGACATAATATAATAGAATATAGAAATATAGAAAATAAAAAACTCACGATTTTAGTCGTTGTGTCGACGTCTTTTTGGACCAGCCATGCTCTGTTTCAGGCTTTTCCGTGCATGTGCTCTTCTGGGATCATCTCGGTGCAACATCCAGCAATAGTCCGCCATCATTGTAGTATTCCATCTTCCTTGGTAACGCTTTTCCATTTCGTTGATGTCCTGATGAAATCTCTCACCCATCTCTTCAATAACAGCACCCAGATTCTCAGGAAAGTAGTGCGAATGTGAATATAGGAAATGAACCTTCAAACTCATGGAACAGCCTAAATTTTGGTACTTCTGCAGCATAGTCTCAACGATAGAATTCAAATTCGGATCCTTCTTGTTGCCCAGAAACTTGGTTACTACGTCTTTAAAGGCGACCCAGGCTTCTTTTTCAGCAAATTCCATTTCTTTTTAAAAATTTCCATCTTTGCAAAGTTTTCTAATGTCCGGACCCGTAAAGACACCCTCTTTTAGTTTTGCGGTTGACAAGGCTGAAAATTTGTTACAAATGTACTGGAAACATTTACCATCTTTTGGTAAGGCTTTCACAAATTGCTTCATCAAGCCTAATTTAATATGTAGAGGTGGAAGGAGAACTTTCGTCGACTCGATGAGAGGTTTTTGGAGCACATTTTTTACTCCAGGTTCCAATGAAGCTCGTTGTGGCCAATCTTTCTGTTTCCAATGATTTTCCCTGTCTCTGCTATCCCACTCACATAAAAAAAAACAAGGAAACTTTGTGTACCCACCTTGCTGTCCAAGGATCATCGATATTACTTTGAGATCACCACACATGATCCACTTATGATCGTCGTACTTAATTTTCTGGAGAACAAATTTTAAATTGTCGTACCGTTCTTTTAAGTGTACAGAATGCCCTATGGGTATTGACGCATACCTGTTTCCGTTTTGAAGCAGGACAACTTTAAGGCTTCGTTTCGACGAATCGATGAATAGTCTCCAATTAGTGCTTTCGTACGGAATGTTGAATGTCTTAAACAGTCCAAACACATCATTACAGAATACTAAGTCTCCTTCTTCCGAAAAGTATGGAACAAAATCTTTTTCTCTGTACCTGAACCAGGAAAACGAAGCGCCAGCTGCAAGCAAATTATTATCTTTAAGCCATGAACCAAGCAATTCTGAAGCCTCTTTGGTCAGATGTAAGTCGCGAATCAAACTTGACGCCATTTAGAACACTGTATGTTTGCTTTTTAGCGTATATCCGCCGACACAAACACTTTTGATCGCGGAGGATACGTACCAACGGTAGCTCCAACACTGACAGCTGAGATGTACAACACGTTTAATGACGAAAGTGCTGCCATCTGCCGCTTTATGATGTCAACGATTCGTTTTCATCATAAACCGACAGATGGCAGCGTTTCCTATGTATTTAAATCTGTCAGTACGTCTTATAGTTGTGATTTTTTTTCGATATATAACACATTTGGCTGGTCCAAAAAGACGTCGACACAACGACTAAAATCGTGAGTTTTTTATTTTCTATATTTCTATATTTGCAAGGGAATATCGCAAGGGATAGAGTGACGTGGCTACAGCGATAAGGCGCTGCCTTTAGGAGTAAAAAAAAATTTCTATATTCTATTATATTATGTATATTATAAGCCGCAAAATAATACGTTTTATACGAAACAAACCTATTTCACTCTGTCATTAAGTCTCATATTTGTGATATTTTTCGACATATACTACATTTGGCAAATTGCGATTTGCAAAAACTTCTGATGTGATGGAAAGAAACTAAGGTCATTTTTGGATTCAGCGCACAAACATACATAGGAATCCATCATAAAAACTGGAAAAACATGATGCAACCGAAAAATTGCAGGCCTGTGTTACATTTATGCTTAGGGCCCCTGCGCCAGTCGAGGATCCGGCCCAGGCATGTCCATCTGCTCCTGAACTTACCAAAAGGCTCTCGACTTCACCTGTCGGAAGGAACGGCAAGATTACCATGCCTCAGCAAAACCCCATAACCTAGACGTTGGACTCACTGACCACCGCTTCATTTAAATAAAGTGATATTCATCCAGTTTCTTATATTTTGGCCTACAGAGAAACCACCTATGTGTGCAGTTAACAATCAATAAAACTCATTGTATTTTGTGACACACCATGACATCTTTTCATCTTCATGACGTTCTAATTGGGCCCCGGTCTAACGGGACATAATTTGTGAGCGGATTTTGGGGACTTTATGTACAGAGTGTACTTATATTCGACATTAAGTGTAAGCCCGGGGGCTGGCATGTGTCCGAGGCTCACTAAATTTCGTGCACACATGTTCTTACTGGAATACTGTAAGGGGGGTTGTTTAGGTATTTGGGGACCGGTATTTCAGTTCAGACATGTAGATGGGTGCTGTTGGTGACAGGATGGACCCGACCGGCTGGTCTGGTTCAGTGACAATTCTTGTTCGGTCATCTATTGTAAGTACGGTATTAATACATATTTAAATTAGGTTTTGGGTCATATAAGGGTTGGAAGTTTTTTATTCAGTTTCAGTCCGGTCCCATCATTAGACCTTGGGTAGGCACGTTTTGCGTGCAGATATATGCAGGCCCCATGCACATGTTAATGTATGTCCGATCGTGCTTAGGAACATGTCAGCTGCCGGGTCAAACCAGATTTTCTTAAAAATTTGTAAATCATAATGTCACAAAATACATACATACTGTTCATGTCACATAATGGTTGTAACATGTATTTTTTTTAATTATTATTATCAAACCAGATTTTCTTAAAAAATTTTATAAATTATAATTTCACTAAGTTTATACAGACTCTTCAAGGGAATTTAGAGTTGTAACTTGCATTCTGGCCAACCCAGATTCTTGTGGGGGCACTATATGTATGTATACGGATATATATGTATTGTAGTTTGACATTTCCATATGATGGGGCGATGTATATAGAGAAAAGATATATAGGCAAGGCTTTCATGTTATAATGTTATTTGATATTTATATTTGTGATATTGTACATGTGTCTGTGATATGTGTATATATTTATATGTGTATCTATGTCCGATTATGTGGTTGCATGTCAAGGGTTTTAAAAGAGTATTATATTATTTATATGTCATGTTTATACAATTCATATGATGATTGATGTTATGGGCTTTTCTTAAATTACATGAATATATATATATATATATATATATATATATATATATATATTGTAGCGTGACAGATGTAAGCATAATATTGAATGGCAATTGATCATTAGAATAATGAAGTTATAATATTTAAATTTGGAAGAAAGCACTAAGTTTAATATAAAAAGATTAATTCATAGCAACTGTGGAAAGAAATCATTATTATAAAGAAAATCCAAGTTCAAGTAAAAGGAGTTACTAGTGATGAGTCATCCAAGACTAGTCTCATAACCAAAGGTTTTCAAGGTATAACCCAGGAAGGTAAAAAAGTAAATAATAAAGCAGTACTGAATATGACCAAACCCACAACGAGGAAGAATAAATAGAAGAGAAACCCTAAAATAAGCCAAGATCAAACAATACAGGTGATGTATTTCTGTAATAAAGAAGAAGATGGAGAAGATCCCAAGAAACCTGATGGCAACAAGAAGAAGATGGAGAAGATACCAGTCCCAGAAGGCAGGAGAAAAGAAGACTGCAGAAAGAAGAAGAGGGCAGCATCCTGAAGAAGATGTCATGCTCTTATAAAAGACACCCAAATCCCTATATCCCCAAAATAAATATCTAAAAATAAAAGTATAACGAAATAAAAACCACATGTATATAAATTTAAGAGAGAGGAGTGTATAAAGTAAAAGTTTCCTGTGAACTAAGATGAAACAATAATATAGTACCCATGGAACAAATCTCCATTGAAAAAACGCTAACCAATTTATTATGTTAATAAGACTATACGACCATTTAGCATTAACATAATATATAAGTGCAAAGTGAACCAGTGATAGTTTTGGGTATTATAAAAAATGAACCTTGTGTTTCATTCTTGGCAATCACAAACATTGGATGCAATGAAATATGCATTTTTCAATGACTTAAAATATGTACTGTGACAATATGTTGTTCATAAGACATGAATCTGTTTAAAATAACATTTTGTTTTACATGGAAAAAGAAAAACAGAGTTCATAATACCTTTTGAAAAATTAATACTATTTATTTGTTAATGACAGGGTACAATTCCCCAAAGACAATGTAAAAAGACAGTATAAAAACTGTAGAATCCTACTTATAATAATAGTTAGAAATAAGAATATAAATATAAGGTTTTTTATGTATATAGTACAAGAATGTTTAAAAATGTATTAGATATAAGGCCATTTGTTAGGGTCTGAAACAACTAACATCAGAACTATAAAAATAGTTACCACTTGTAAATAGTAGAGAGTAATTAAGATGTTAGTTAGTAAAAAACCTTTTTTGTAAGCCATATTTCCATGTTTAGAAATAAGGATTGTGTTGCAAAATGTCTGACTTGAAGACAACCATTTATTTAAAAAAAAAAAATTCTTTATTTGTTTTAACTATTGTTTGTATTGTAACCAATACTAATTGTTTTTGTGTAATTTAAAAACATGTTTAATTTATAATACTATTTGTAAAAGTCAGAGAGGGTATCACAAATCATATATTGTTTGTAAATTATTTTGTAAGAAAAATTGTTAAAAAATCATAGGCCAAAAGAATAGAAACCAAACTTCATCAAAACAGAGAAATTGCTCAATTAAATGCAAATAAACAAAAGGGGTTTATACAAAATAAACTTGAGATCATGCCATATAATTGCACATACCATTTAGAGAGATTTTAATAAATTATATTCAGAATTATGAATAAAAATAAAAATGACTAAACTCAGAAATTTAGACATGGGAGTCATATATTTCAGAATAATGTTTCAGAATACAACTAATTCAATTAATTACCAGAAAATAAGGGAATAGGAACCTTTTAATACAATATAGAATTATTAATATTAAATATAACTGATAAAATGGCTGAATTTATATAATGACAGGAAGTAAATTTTAATGTTTTGACTTCCAAACAGTTTGTATACCAAACTGAAAGTAAAATTACTATTTTTTGGACAGAAAACACTATAAAATGGCATTATTTAATCTGAAAATAACCAGAATGAACTGAAAGATTAATTTAAATCAAATCTAGTGAATAAAATTGACAAATAACCAAAGTTTAGGCATTCATTAGTGAAATAGTAAAATGTACACAGGATGTGAAAATATTTTTGAACAATGTTAAGGATAATATTATATGGGCTAAGAGTTTAATTGAAACTGGAGGAAACAGTTAGTTAATTATTGGTAGTTGAACGGTTAACATGACATACGTTTGATAACGTGGATAACCTAACCTATAATCGTCATACAAAGCGAGTGTATAGTGAGTTATTGTGAAATCGCGAGTGACTTGTAAAATACTTCTGAAACTATCATATTATAACAGAAACGATCAAGTAACACTCCATAACACAGAACAATATAAATCTACTCCGAAAAACACCATAAAACACTAGAAAACTGTATAATACATTAAACCAAATTAGTGACGGAATCGGAGAAAGTGTTTGACTTATAATTACACAGACATACTAAATACAACCCAGAATCACTACACCAGTCACTACACAACATATAACAAGAGATTTGCAGACACAAGAACAGGAATATTGCGTCAAAATACATTATTTGGAATGCAGCAGGAACGAGCAACATTTTGATCAACTTGACGGCGGCCATTTGCTTTGACGATCTCAGTGCCTTCTTCTTTGTTCAGCACAGCTGTTTGGTGAAAACAATTATTATATTTACAATTTATTATTCAATGTCTGTGTTTATTAATAACTATTAATTTGATTGTAACGTTATACTTTTTAAATATTAGCCCGATTTCTCTGACTTTGGTAATAACTGGCTGTTTAAAGAACCCTATATAATTTTTATATCATATACTTGTAATTTTTTTTTCGATATCCTGAGAATCGATACTAATCGATAAGAGTCAATATTGCTATTAATTAATAAAATATTAATACTTTTCAATACTTATTAGTTCTTTATTTCTTCAATAATACTAATTACCAATAATATAATTCTAATTGATAATCTACAAGAACTTTACCACCCGTAAGTGAAGATAACCTAAAAAATAAAAAGGTAAACAAGTATCGATTGGTTTACAGACAGTCTTATGAGTGGTGATAGCTTATTTAAAATATACTAAAACTTTAATAAAAATTTTCAGAAGAGCATTACACTGTTTAAAACTTCACAGCCCTATATTAATTAATTGATCCTAATTAATTAATTAATAAAATTAAAATATTTTTTTTTTATGAACATAATTTTTTTTAAATTTCCTTCAAAACAATAAATTTTGTTTTGAAACTTTCGGCGAAGCCGAACATATATATTCCTTCATCAACTTTACGCTACTCGACCAGTCTTGCTACCATTGGGACTGGACCAGCTGGGAAACTTAAGGAAGTGTTTCAGGCCAGTAAGACGTCGAGAGCCACACCAATTAAACACCTTACAACTTACAGATTCACACATCAATTTTATTTATTTTATTACAAATTGGCGCACAACTTTAGGGGCTTTAATTAGCGATTGGAAGGCCAATACAATCTGCCCAATCACTAGTTGGAGCTAGGCAACAGCTACATAGTCAGAGAAAGATAATAACAAGGGAACAACGACAAGCAAAATGGCAGAACTAACACAAAAAGAAGATATGAGCACAGAGAGAATAATGGAAATATTCTCGGAATTTAAGGAGGATCAAAAATCGATGATAATGGAAAGGCTCCTTCATGAGATGAGGGAATGGATCAAGGAAAAGAGAGAGGACAGATTAAAAAGAGAAGAAGAGGAGAGCAACCAATCCTTGAAAAAAGAATTGGGTGACCAACTGGACAATATCAATAAGAAGCCGGAAGAGGACATCAAGGAAAAGAGAGAGGACGGATTAAAAAGCGAAGAATTGAGAAAAGAGAAGACCGAAGAAATAAAAAATGAAAGCAAACCAGAAACAGAAGAAAGACCAAACGAGAAAAGGGTACAACTAATCGCGGTATCAATGAGTGGATACATGAAACGATGGAAAAAAGAAATAAGAAGGGAGCGTAAACAGATTAAGAAAGAGGAGTCAAAACCAAGAAGACAACAAAGAAGGGAAGAGCTACAGGAAAAAATAAAACGAAAGACAGAAGCACTAAAGGAGTTCACGAGAAAGTGGAGAGAAGTAAGAACAAGTACTCTAAAACAGATGATAGAGAATAACAATAAAAGGGTGGAAATTATCATCAAGAATAATAAACTGTGGGAGGAAGAATTAATAAGAGATAACAAAAGAGAGTTAGAAGAAATACCAAATGATATAAAACGGGAACAAGTAATGGTAGTACCTGAAATTGAAACTAAGCGAAACCAGGAAGATATTAAACCAAGGAAAAGGAAAATGTATCCAAGAAATGTAATAAAAACGAAGGAAGAGTTGGAGATGATGAAACATGGGTTAATTGATGGCAATAATATCCCAATTACCTATGACAAAGACATCATGAATTCTATGAATTATAAAAGGAGAATCGAAGTAATTTCAGAGATAATTTACCACAAGACAGTAGTTTACCAATGGGAAAGGACCAGAGGTAAACAGAATACGACATGTGGACAAGATCAATATCAGCGCAGAACTGGACAGTGGATTTCAGAAAGATGGAAATGTGATATCGTACCAGACTGTAATGATGACACAGATGAATCACCAGAATGTATTCCATTAACGTGCCATCTAGGACAGTTCCAGGGTACAATTAGACTAAAATATATTCCTTCAGGATGGATAGGTGATGGTAAACCAGCTTATGGTGTTTCAGATAAACAAATAATAAGTGATAACCCAGATGAAGATCCTCACATATATTTGTCAGGTAATACAAAACATGGACCACAAAAGTATTGGTGTATACAATATGATGATAGAGGGAGCCAGCCCAGTAATTACGACGGCCCTAACAACCCGCCGCGTAGTGACCAGTTTAGCAGTAATTTTAACGGCATTAGGGATAACAACCCCTGTCCATACAATAGAAACAATTTTTATCAACATAATAATAATATTCTATACAGTCAGAGAAATCCATATCCCAACAATAATGGTGACAAACCTTACCAACCTAACCGAAATTATTATCATGATAAATTTAGTAATAAAAACAATAACAGTAATAATAACCGAGTGTCGCGCCCTAGGGTAAATTTTATAAGAGCAACTGAGATGATGGACCCTGGTTGACACAGATACCACACACCATCAAGAAAAGGGACGGATACCATGATAACCGACTACGACGAAAAACAATGGTGAAGAAGACGAAATAAATATCATTGAAAGGAAATGATATGAATAATAAAACATAGAAACAAAACTGGGTTTTTATGAATGAAGACTATTTAAGAAAATGCACATTATAAATAAATAAGAATATGAGCAATGGAACGACATAAAGAAAATCGTCCATCTTCCTGGGTATATAAAAGAAAAGAAAAAGTGGAGATCAACTTACAAAAGTATAAATAATATGGGCCAGTGTAGAGTACAATATAACCCCATATGTTGTGGTAAATGATAAGCATAACAATACATATGAGTTGAAGGAAATCGTTTCAGGAAAAATCAAAGGAGTGTACAATCAAGCTTCTATGAAGAAATATTATGAAGAATGAGTTGTGAGTTTTAGAATTTAGAATTTATATTTTTAAAAATTCAAAAATAATGTAAGTACATCTTACAACCTAATATTTTGAGAAGAAAATTTTGGAGAATTATAAAAAGAAGGAATTTAGAATTTTTATTTAAAAAAATTCGAAAATAATGTAAGTACATCTTACAACCTAATATTTTGAGAAGAACATTTTGGAAGAAAGAGAAAGAAAAAGAATTTTTTATATATTTTAAAAATTTTAAAATAATGTAAGTACATCTTACAACCTAATATTTTGAGAAGAACATTTTGGAAGAAAGAGAAAGAAAAAGAATTTTTTATATATTTTAAAAATTTTAAAATAATGTAAGTACATCTTACTACAACCTAATAATTTTGGAACAAACTATATGGAAGAAAGAAAAAGAAAGAATTTTGAATATAACTTATTTTAAAATATGTAAGTACATCTTACTACAAACTGATAATTTTGAACAAACTTTATGAAAGAATTAAGAAGAAAGGAATTTTGAATTTAATAATTATAAAAATTTTAAATTATGTAAGTACATCTTACTACAACCTGATGATTTAGAACAAAACTTTATGGAAGAAAGAGAAAGAGAGAGAATTTTGAACTTAATTTTAAAAAGTTTAAAATTAAGTAAGCACAGCTTAATACCACTGAATTATGAGAAAACTTTATGGTAAATAATTAAGAAGAATTTGAATTTGGAGAAATACCAAAACATTCAGAAATAATAGTAAAATCACAGTACTATAAACAATTCTGAATGAAACAATTCTGGGAATAAATGAATTAAACAGAATTTGAATGTTGATAGAACGTCAGAACTTTGAAACAAGATGAGATCAACATATTACAAGGATTTATGAGAAATATTTTTCAATTAAATAAAAAGAATAGTTTGAATTTTACATTAAAACTAACCAAGTTCCAAAAAATAATTATGTGTCAATTATGATTGAATTGAGAAGAAAATAAAGGGATTAATTCAGGAAAGTGAATTAACTTTAATCCAGAATTAATGCTAGATATTCACAATAGCATTTGAAGGAGTAGAGAAGAATAACAAAAAAGAGTGTAATATGCCAGAGAAGAAAAAAAAAAAATTTGGAAGCAAAGAGACTAATTACCTATGAAACGATAATGAAAACAGTTAATTAAGAGCAAAGAAGAACAACTCATACCAAACATATGGAGAAAATGATTTTGAACCAATGATAATAATAAGACCTATATGAAATGCAAAGAGAAGAAATACCACATGAAATATAATATAAATGAATTAATGCTAATGAATGCGAAGACGGATTAATAACTTTCTAAGAGAAAGGAAAGAACCAAAATGTTTAAATAAAATGATCAATATAACAACCTGTATATCTAATGTAAAGATACAATGTTAAAAAATTAAATATAATATATTAAGACCATTCAAATAATGAATACGAAAGACTATTTATAAAGACCATGCTAATACTATGAATAACCAGAAGAAAGTATAAAGAGAATTCAGATGAAGAAGAAAGAGAGTTACACTGTAAACAGTAACCAGAATTATTAAAAGAAAGGTTTTCAACCATAATTAAATTAAATATATCAGACAAGTTAAGAGTTTTGGAAAAATATATATATAATGAGTATAATAATGATTATGAAGATTTATTAAGATAGAAAATGTGAGATAATCTGAGAGACTACGAAGTGGAGAATCCAAAGATATTTTTATTAGTCGAAAATGAGACTACTTTTTATTTATTTATTCGATGACTGACTGAAGATAATTCCAGCAGCATTATGTTTTTTGAGCAGGGATGGATATGCCCCTGTACTCAATTTATAGAAGTGGTGTATGGCCAGCAGAGAAGTAGCGTACAGTGCCCCTCTGATCTGCCCCAGCCCACGTGATAGGGAATGTTAGGGAATTAATATCCCAAGGATACAACACGAAGTTGATATAGAAAGAAAATGTATTACAATAATAATATATCTCAGAAGACACTAACTATCCGAAAAGGATCAGTAGTAAAACAAATAATTATATATATAAAATTAATTAAACTCTAATTATAGAAAAGTCGATATAAAAATGGAGAAGAAAATGAATTATAAGAAATGATGAAATTATCATAAGAAATTATTTCATCCATTAACATGTCTGAAATAATTACTTCTGGAGGAGAGCAATCTGTAGCGTGACAGATGTAAGCATAATATTGAATGGCAATTGATCATTAGAATAATGAAGTTATAATATTTAAATTTGGAAGAAAGCACTAAGTTTAATATAAAAAGATTAATTCATAGCAACTGTGGAAAGAAATCATTATTATAAAGAAAATCCAAGTTCAAGTAAAAGGAGTTACTAGTGATGAGTCATCCAAGACTAGTCTCATAACCAAAGGTTTTCAAGGTATAACCCAGGAAGGTAAAAAAGTAAATAATAAAGCAGTACTGAATATGACCAAACCCACAACGAGGAAGAATAAATAGAAGAGAAACCCTAAAATAAGCCAAGATCAAACAATACAGGTGATGTATTTCTGTAATAAAGAAGAAGATGGAGAAGATCCCAAGAAACCTGATGGCAACAAGAAGAAGATGGAGAAGATACCAGTCCCAGAAGGCAGGAGAAAAGAAGACTGCAGAAAGAAGAAGAGGGCAGCATCCTGAAGAAGATGTCATGCTCTTATAAAAGACACCCAAATCCCTATATCCCCAAAATAAATATCTAAAAATAAAAGTATAACGAAATAAAAACCACATGTATATAAATTTAAGAGAGAGGAGTGTATAAAGTAAAAGTTTCCTGTGAACTAAGATGAAACAATAATATAGTACCCATGGAACAAATCTCCATTGAAAAAACGCTAACCAATTTATTATGTTAATAAGACTATACGACCATTTAGCATTAACATAATATATAAGTGCAAAGTGAACCAGTGATAGTTTTGGGTATTATAAAAAATGAACCTTGTGTTTCATTCTTGGCAATCACAAACATTGGATGCAATGAAATATGCATTTTTCAATGACTTAAAATATGTACTGTGACAATATGTTGTTCATAAGACATGAATCTGTTTAAAATAACATTTTGTTTTACATGGAAAAAGAAAAACAGAGTTCATAATACCTTTTGAAAAATTAATACTATTTATTTGTTAATGACAGGGTACAATTCCCCAAAGACAATGTAAAAAGACAGTATAAAAACTGTAGAATCCTACTTATAATAATAGTTAGAAATAAGAATATAAATATAAGGTTTTTTATGTATATAGTACAAGAATGTTTAAAAATGTATTAGATATAAGGCCATTTGTTAGGGTCTGAAACAACTAACATCAGAACTATAAAAATAGTTACCACTTGTAAATAGTAGAGAGTAATTAAGATGTTAGTTAGTAAAAAACCTTTTTTGTAAGCCATATTTCCATGTTTAGAAATAAGGATTGTGTTGCAAAATGTCTGACTTGAAGACAACCATTTATTTAAAAAAAAAAAATTCTTTATTTGTTTTAACTATTGTTTGTATTGTAACCAATACTAATTGTTTTTGTGTAATTTAAAAACATGTTTAATTTATAATACTATTTGTAAAAGTCAGAGAGGGTATCACACATCATATATTGTTTGTAAATTATTTTGTAAGAAAAATTGTTAAAAAATCATAGGCCAAAAGAATGGAAACCAAACTTCATCAAAACAGAGAAATTGCTCAATTAAATGCAAATAAACAAAAGGGGTTTATACAAAATAAACTTGAGATCATGCCATATAATTGCACATACCATTTAGAGAGATTTTAATAAATTATATTCAGAATTATGAATAAAAATAAAAATGACTAAACTCAGAAATTTAGACATGGGAGTCATATATTTCAGAATAATGTTTCAGAATACAACTAATTCAATTAATTACCAGAAAATAAGGGAATAGGAACCTTTTAATACAATATAGAATTATTAATATTAAATATAACTGATAAAATGGCTGAATTTATATAATGACAGGAAGTAAATTTTAATGTTTTGACTTCCAAACAGTTTGTATACCAAACTGAAAGTAAAATTACTATTTTTTGGACAGAAAACACTATAAAATGGCATTATTTAATCTGAAAATAACCAGAATGAACTGAAAGATTAATTTAAATCAAATCTAGTGAATAAAATTGACAAATAACCAAAGTTTAGGCATTCATATAGTGAAATAGTAAAATGTACACAGGATGTGAAAATATTTTTGAACAATGTTAAGGATAATATTATATGGGCTAAGAGTTTAATTGAAACTGGAGGAAACAGTTAGTTAATTATTGGTAGTTGAACGGTTAACATGACATACGTTTGATAACGTGGATAACCTAACCTATAATCGTCATACAAAGCGAGTGTATAGTGAGTTATTGTGAAATCGCGAGTGACTTGTAAAATACTTCTGAAACTATCATATTATAACAGAAACGATCAAGTAACACTCCATAACACAGAACAATATAAATCTACTCCGAAAAACACCATAAAACACTAGAAAACTGTATAATACATTAAACCAAATTAGTGACGGAATCGGAGAAAGTGTTTGACTTATAATTACACAGACATACTAAATACAACCCAGAATCACTACACCAGTCACTACACAACATATAACAAGAGATTTGCAGACACAAGAACAGGAATATTGCGTCAAAATACATTATTTGGAATGCAGCAGGAACGAGCAACATTTTGATCAACTTGACGGCGGCCATTTGCTTTGACGATCTCAGTGCCTTCTTCTTTGTTCAGCACAGCTGTTTGGTGAAAACAATTATTATATTTACAATTTATTATTCAATGTCTGTGTTTATTAATAACTATTAATTTGATTGTAACGTTATACTTTTTAAATATTAGCCCGATTTCTCTGACTTTGGTAATAACTGGCTGTTTAAAGAACCCTATATAATTTTTATATCATATACTTGTAATTTTTTTTTCGATATCCTGAGAATCGATACTAATCGATAAGAGTCAATATTGCTATTAATTAATAAAATATTAATACTTTTCAATACTTATTAGTTCTTTATTTCTTCAATAATACTAATTACCAATAATATAATTCTAATTGATAATCTACAAGAACTTTACCACCCGTAAGTGAAGATAACCTAAAAAATAAAAAGGTAAACAAGTATCGATTGGTTTACAGACAGTCTTATGAGTGGTGATAGCTTATTTAAAATATACTAAAACTTTAATAAAAATTTTCAGAAGAGCATTACACTGTTTAAAACTTCACAGCCCTATATTAATTAATTGATCCTAATTAATTAATTAATAAAATTAAAATATTTTTTTTTTATAAACATAATTTTTTTTAAATTTCCTTCAAAACAATAAATTTTGTTTTGAAACTTTCGGCGAAGCCGAACATATATATTCCTTCATCAACTTTACGCTACTCGACCAGTCTTGCTACCATTGGGACTGGACCAGCTGGGAAACTTAAGGAAGTGTTTCAGGCCAGTAAGACGTCGAGAGCCACACCAATTAAACACCTTACAACTTACAGATTCACACATCAATTTTATTTATTTTATTACAATATATACTGTTGAATTATATTAATAAATTTTGAATTACTATGAATATGAAAATACTTGGGAAAGGGATTATAATTATATGAAGAAATATTAAAAGTTGAATTTTATTAATAAACTTTAAATTGAGAATCATATGCACATATATAGAATATGAAGTATGACTATGTGAAGGAATTCAGAACTAATAAAAATTGTTATTGCTGTTCAACAGCAGAGTTTAATTGCAAGTCCCGTCTCACTGGACCCAGCGCATTTTGCTTCTCTAGGCCTTCTGCCTAGTTTTAAATAAGTCGTAGCCTCTCCTTTAAAAAAAAAATCTATAAAAAACTAAATAAAAAATAAGGAGGGGGGTTACAGTAGCACTGCCATTCAGTTCTGCCAGGTGATGTTCAGCTATGGGCCCAGCTGACTACTACCGTCTTCGGCATTATCTATTTATCTACACACACACACACATATATATATTGCAACAATACATATATTTGCATATTTGCCCAGGACGGTATGTTTGTAAATATTGAGCATAGAAAATATATGATGAACAGTGTTAAGCGTTCCAGGAGTGTGTGGTGGGGTGGCCTGCTGATGGGTGTGTTGCTGCCGCTCGGGAAGTGTGCTGTGACGCTGTGACGAATACGGATTATAAACAGTTAAACGCTTTTCTTTAACAGTAAAACGAATTCTTAAAAATTGTAAACAAGTTAAACATTTCGTTGTAAACAAGCATAAACGTGTAACATGTTCTTTAATAAACAAAGCTTTTATTCAATTGCGTGAATCTAATTTCACCTGCATTAATTAAACACATTTTGGTGACCCCGACGTGATATGAACTAAACGTATTATTAAACGGACAGTTTTCACGTGATACGATACGAAACCGGTACATTAAAATCTTAGTGAACTACGAAAAAGTCTTGCGGAACATATTTCTGGAAATAATCTGTGAAAGGCCAAATGAAAGTTAAATTCCCAAATACCAGTGAAAGTGAAAGTGTAAAGAAGTTGCAATTATTTAAATGTTCAGTGTAAACGGAAAAGGTAACAATTGTAAAGATACATATTAATACACACACTTTAACGTAAAAATATAAATTATGAACAGAAGCAATCCTTTGTGTAACGTTGTGCAACCACAAAGTCACACATAATTGAAGCACGCAGTTGTGTGCCGACAACAACGTTGTCATTGTATAACAACACGTGTAGTGATAACAACACGAACAAGTCATTCATTTCCTAGAACAATTTCAGCAAAGTTACCAAATTTCTCAATAACACTCTTGTACTGTACTCAACAATAGTGTTATCTGTTGATGAATTTGTATTTGGTTATTATTACTGTAGTCGTTAAGTGTTTTTAATTTGTAGTCTCAATACTCGTTTATTACATACAATGGATTCAGATAATGAAAGTCACAATACAAAACACGATTACAAAGCTTTAATTCGTTAACGTGCCCAAATAGAGGGCAGATTCACTAGAATTAAGAATTTTCTCGACTCGTTTGCTGCAGACATTCACTCATTTTCAAACTTAAAATCTAGACTACAGAAATTAGACGTATGCTGGTCAGAACTTAACTCTGTCCAGACGGATATTCAAGGTTATGTTGAAGATGCTGTCACTTCAGACCAAGAATATTCTACATTCGAAGACAGTTACTTTGAAGCCCATGCGAAAATTGAAGATCTATTATCTACTCAAGCCAATTAACAAACTGTCTTAGAACCAAAACAGTCTTCACAAAAATCAAACATATCCGATAATATAAACTTCCAGATATTCCCCTCCCCACATTTTCTGGTAAATACAAAGAGTGAAGAGATTTCTGTGATATTTTTGAGGCTTTAATAAATAATTCATCTAAACTAACAAATATTCAAAAACTCTACTATTTACGTTCGTGCTTAACTGATGAAGCATTGCATACTATAAAGGAAATTAAAATAGCAGCCAACAATTACGATTCGACTTGGACACTACTTAAGCAGCGTTACAAAATGATAGACTCATAATCGAAGCACATGTACAAGGAATTTTAAATTATAACCGTATGGAAAGGTCTTTCGCAGTAGGATTAAGAAACCTACATGACACAATTACTAATCACCTAAAGGCACTAAAAAATCTAGGAGAACCAACCAAACAGTGGAGCACACTGTTCGTGTTCTTAGTTACGAGGAAACTCGATCCAGAAACACGAGATCGATGGGAGACGTATCAGGCAAAACGTAATCTAAACGATGACGAAAATGAAACAGGCGAATCCGCCAGCAGACATTCAAACTCATCACACTATCCCCGTCGTTATTCATTTCCAATGTTAATGACATTTATTCATGATCAACCTTTGATTCAGGAAATCAGGGAAGAAAATCTTACCGAAAACACTAAAAAATCACACTTCCGAGATAACCAAAGCGAGTTCTAAATTTCACCATCCGGCACACAAAACTGTACATCATGCAGCAGAAACAACCAATCGGCAATGTGCCATATGTAATGAAGATCATCCTACATTCGTGTGCAAACAGCTTTCACAGCTTTCACAGTATGTCTTAGTTCTTCACAGCGTTATACAAAGGTTAAAAAACTAAATTTACGGTTTAAGATCCGGCCATAAAACCATACAGTGTGAAAGTCCATATTCTTGCAAACACTGTAATAAACGTCATCATTCTTCGGTCCATATCGATAATTCAAACTCGGTGTCAAAAGAGGAATCAAAGCAGCCAGCTGCTGAAAAGGTCACTATTTCGGCCTGTTCGAACCATACTGAAGAAGTGATTTTTGCTACAGCTTTCATTTTAATAACAGGCTCTCAAGGAGTAGCCTGCAGGATCATTGTGGCGCCCTCTTGGACAGCGGAAGTAAATTAAAGTTTATACGTCAATCAGTTGCATCGTCCTTAGGTCTCAAGCATAATAAAGCATACACTTCAGTGTCTGGAATTGGCAGTTCCGGAGTATCAGCTAAATTTTCTGTACACACAAAAATTAAATCGAAGTTCAACAATTATGAAGAATACTTAGACTTTCTAGTTTTAAGTAAGATCACAAATGACTTAACAACTTCTTCTATAAATGGGAGCTTAGACATTCCAAATGACATCGAATTAGCAGACGACACATTCGGTCAATCCAGGAGTATTGACGTACTACTTGGTGCCAGTATCTTTTACAACATTTTAAAGGAATAACGAATACGGATTATAAACAATTAAACGCCTTTTCTTTAACAGTAAAACGAATTCTTAAACATTTTAAACAAGTTAAACATTTCGTTGTAAACAAGCATAAACGTGTAACATGTTCTTTAATAAACAAAGCTTTTATTCAATTGCGTGAATCTCATTTCACTGCATTAATTAAACATTACAGTTTTTAACAATATTATGCAGGATAAGAAAAGTCAGAAAGCGTACACCTGCCCCCGCGAATGAATACAGCGCTTGTGTGTTTGTCTGTGTGAACGCAAGCTACGAGAGGCAAGAGTGATGCGTACGAATTCTCTGTAATCAGATTTTAACCGGATAAAAATAAACTAATTAATACGTTTTAAACCTGTGAACAAAGACTTACCCCAATTATAAAAACACTATTATATTAAGGAATTTTTAACGAATATAGTGATGTAAAAGTATTACAGAAATTTGCAATAATAAAGACACCAGGTAATTTAATGTTAATTAGTAGTGTAATTAATAAGTGCATTATATGTGAGTGACCAGGAAAAAATTACGCAAACGATGATATCACTTGTTCTACGAGGATGTTTACGAATTCGCGAAACTGAACCAAAAAGTGATTTGTAATTAAAAGGACGCTTTGCACGAAGTGACAATATCTAACAGGTTGAAAACAATCCTGGACTTGTCAGATTGCCGTCCAGTATAAATACCACCAGCAATTTTGGGGCGGTCTCAGATTCAAGAAATCTTCATACAACGTCACGCTGCCGGTCTGCGACTGATCGATAGCTCTACCACACACCCCACGACTTATAGAGGAACTCTGGACCATCACAGACAACAAACCGTAGAGACAGAGGACACAGCATCAGCATCATCATCATCATCATCATCATCATCATCATCATCATCATCATCATCATCATCATCAAATTCTCAGGATTCAGGACACACACACACACACACAACGGTAACGTCAGCAGTATGCAGGTGATGAATAAACATTTGTATTTTCTTTGTGAAAAGAACTCTCAAAAAGAAACTTATATATGAACAGTACAGACTTAAAGTTGGAAATATAATTATTGTACATAAATTTAAAGAGTAGTTAAAGAAAATAATTTAATTTAATAAGAAAATTTAAAAATACTAATGTTTTGTTTTATAATAAAATTTGGGTGTGTCAATAGAAATAAATAATAGGTTGGAAGTAAAAGTTAATTTCTATTTCGTTTATAGCAACAATTAGTTTTATTCTTGAGTTTTAATATTATTTTTTAGTTTGTAAATGAGTTGCTATTATTTAAAATTTGAGTCAAAGTCAGACACACTGAAATAAAAATGTTTTCATAATTTGTTTAACATGTCAGTTTACCTAGTAAGATTATATGGTTGTTTATTTTATATGTCATGAACAGGATAGAAGGTTACATTATATTTTTGTAAACTTATAAAGAAAATATTTTTATTTATCTAAGATTCAAATTTTTTAATATTTGCATAATTTCTATTAATATTAATAAATTATAGAATGATTATTTTGAAACGGTTTTAATTAATTATTTCATGTCAACAACATCTCACTCCTCTTTGAAAATTATTTAATTGATGTGCAACTACATATACTTGACGCAACGAGAATAAAAAAAAATCCTGCGACCTGGCTGGTGTAATACACTTCATAGTTGCGTTGAGTACATGGTAATGTATTTGTGTATAAATAATACTTGTAAAGTTGCAATATGTATATAATGTTATATGCTGTATCTGTTAGCCCCAAGTTGTTGGTGCCAAATATGTTAAATCCCTTTATGTTAAAATAAAGTGAATCTTAAATCCTAAACCTAACCTTCTTCAATGTAATGTTATGCTAAAATAAAGAATCAATCTCCTATTCGCCCTTTTCTCAAATTCCATAAAATTTATTGATACTTTTCTCTTTGACATTTATATTTAAATGTATTAACATTCATTGTCCATTTCTTCTGTTGTAGCTCTTTTCGGTTTAATAACAGGAAAACTCTTTTTCTCAGGGTTAATATAAAAAGTAAAGTCTATGTACCGTCCAAGTCATACAAATAAAATAAAACATAATACTTATAATTAAGGTTTAGTAATTGGGTGTTGTGTATTGTAACATAAATTATTACAAATATAAAATAAATAAAGATAAAATTATTATTATTATTATTAGTCACACAAGATTAGTCTTCTTAAGATAGCAAGAATTATGTTGTCTGAATCTCGGTGTTGAACTCGCCGATGATACAGCTCCACTTTGGATTCACCAATTACAAAGAATAAATTAAATATAAATAATATTTTATAATTAAGTGTGATGGATTGATAATAAAATAAAATTTTGTAAGTTATGAAATTTTTACTAATACTTAGTAAAAATGTTTAATTTGTTAATTTAATTAATAAATAAATAATTAATTAATTGTGTGTGTACTTTTCTCAGATATTTGTTCTAGCACTGTAAATTATTTTTGTTTAGAAAAAATAAATAGTTAACATTCCTTATACAAATAAATACAACTCTTGTAACTGAATAATGATGTTCTTTTATTGACATTTAAAATTATGCGCCATTCAAACTGCGCATGGCCAAGGCATTGGCTGATATGTGCTCCAGTCGGTAGCGAACAAGATTAACAAAATATATTTTTTACAAGGTTAAGTAATTATGGTTCTTTTAACTAGTCGAAATGGTCAGAGGGCAAGGAACAAGATACATTCTTACAGGTATTCTTAAACTAAATTATTATGGCTGAAATAAAACAATATTATTATTTAAATTGTCAATTATGAAAATTAATATCGAACCATTCGTCGAAATGACGTCACTCCCTTCAAGCTGGCTGTGTTTCGTGCTGGTTGGGGAATCAAGTATGGCTGCCGTCACCTCGATGTTAGCTGCTATACTGCTGGAACTGGTCGAGCTTCTCCCGCAGAAATAAATGAATATTCCCTTCTCTGCGAAGTAGTGTTGGTCCAGGAATATGGTGTAGAGTGTCCTCTCTTCTCCTGCGATGTCGTTTCGTGATAGGTTACTTGCGAAGTGTCCGGTGTTCAAATATGTGTATACGTGTTCTGCGAATATGGTCCAAAATTGTCTCAAAATGGCCGTTGATTTCTGGTGCTTGTGTTTGATGATGTTATTACTGTTGTTTGGAATTAGTGAGGTGTTAAATATTACTAGTTAATGTTATTTTCATTTTTAGATAACCTCTGTTACACTCTGCATAACCACACTCGGTTTTACACAAAATTATTCTTTTTTCGGTATTCTGTTAGTACATTTTCAACTAGTCGTCTTCACGATTAACAATAGACTAAACTCTGAACGTCGTCGTTTTAGGGTAATTTGTGATATGTCTTTTTCCTCTTTATATTGTTCAATTATAAAAATATCTGTCTAAGACTTGGTTCACCATCTAAATATACATAATAAGTTTTCTTATTTTTTACTGTATTTCAAATATTTCTTAATTTTACATAAATCTAACTACTCAGTAATATTGATTAATTAATTTTACATATTTGGATATATAGCTGGGTTTGTTTCAAGTTCATTCAAGCCCAAAAATTACAATTTTTTATAATTACTGTATGCCTCATATTTTGTACAAATTTAGTGTTTAAATGGTTTTTAAGTGTTTTTTCTGATAATATTTCCATGGAATAATCTTAATAACTCCGTGATTATCTTTGTTGTTAATAATTTTGCTGTTGAAACAATTCAATATTGATTAATTTACTGTTTAGTCTGATTTGATTACCATTATAGGCCTAGTATTATTTGTTTCCAAAAGAAGTTAATTTTCTTTCCTTTGTCATTCCATTCGCTATTAATTGTATCTGTATTAATTATATTTTCAATTTCTGTGTTGTATGTATTGAATTCTGTTCCCTATTAGGTAGTTTGATTCTCTGATAGATAGTTTTGGGTTTACATTACTAGTCTGTGTTTTCAAAAGTGGTGTCTTAGCTAATCTGCCTTGTATCTTTCATATGGTTTACAGTTTTGAATAAAATTATTACATTTCTATTTCCTACTTGCCTCTCTGCCTTACAAACTTGAAAATTAAATAACATGATTTTAAAATACAATGGAATAACTTATATCTACTAAACTTTTTTTTATATCATTTAAACATAACAAAAACATCTTATGCCTAATAACACTTTCAGTTATCAACTGTCTCTTGTGTTCATTATAACTATTTTGGTAATATAATGAAATGAAAATAAAAACATCTTATAATTAATGACACCTTCAGTTATTAACTGTCTCTAGTGTTCATTATAATTATTTTTGGTAACACAATGAAAAAAATAAAAACATCTTATAATTAATGACACCTTCAGTTATTAACTGTCTCTAGTGTTTACTACAACTACTTTAATAATAAAAAGAAATAAAAATATCTTATAACTAATGACACCTTCAGTTATTAACTGTCTCTAGTGTTCATTATAATTATTTTTGGTAACACAATGAAAAAAATAAAAACATCTTATACCTATTATTTTCTTATACTACTTAATTTTTGAAAACACTTTTATTATCAAAATTGACCTCAGTCATTAGACTGTCTTTAATTTTTTTTATATAATATTTCCCTACACTGATGGTAGTCTTTTTAATAGATTTCTATTTCTTACACTACACTTTATTATAGTGTGTCACTTATTTTTGTCTACACTAATGGTAGTCTTTTTAATAATTTTTCACATATTATACTTATAACTAGTTTACAATTCGTTTCTCTTTGGATTGTATCTTGTAACTTGTTACTGGGTCTAAATATATTGGTTTTAATTTAGTTGAATGGTATGTATTCCATTATTAACATTTTTTGGAATAACTCTTCTTGTTTCTAGGCTCTTTGTAGGAATCTTGACCTATTTTGTCCTTTCTTCATTATTATATTAGTAATTCTGGTCTTGTGGTTTCTCTGCTTCTTGACCTTATAAATTTCCATTATTAATATTGTTTCGTCCTTTTATTTCCTTTTTCTTGTCCTTCCCTTTTTACTGCTTCCCCAATCTACTGGGTATACTGCTGGTTTATTGGGTATTTACATAGTAAGTTACTTTGATCAATGGTTTTCTTTGTTATTTTTTATTCTTATTAACATTTTATTGACTTAATATACAGTTTCTAGTTTATTCCTTAAAACAATTCATTCTTCTCACTCACTATGGAACTTTTCTTCTTTATTTATGTTGCATTAAGTTAAATGTTTAGCGTGATAATTTTGTTATGCTACAGTATGTATGTTGAATCATGGGTCTCTTGGATCATACAAAAGAACAACTTAAAAAGGAACTGTTAATAATAATAATTATAGTGAACAAATGGCATTTATAATTATAATGTTTATATTGTTTTTGATATAGTGTTTCAATGTAACTTGCTCTTTAAATGAAGTAAGGTTTGTTCAAGTGTTTGTCTTAACATTATGGAACAATCTCACCAATCTTGTAGTTTCATTTACGAATTATTGCTTGATATTTAATTTATCTTCTGGCCTTCACGTTTTCATTGTATTCCATTAAAACATTATTCTCCTCGTTATTTCTACAATTTGTCTTTATCATTTCGTTTTATATCATTAATTATTCTGTAAAAATGTCCAGCAATGTCCAACAATGTGTTATCTTCGTTTCGAAAATTCTTCAACACAAGAATCGTATTTCTTTTTACAAAATACCGATTAATTCTGCACAGCTCTTGGATGGATTATTTATGGGTCACATGTTCGGTTTCATATTTTATAGTTCACATGATTCAGTTGAATCTTATTTTTTTCTTCGTCACTAATGTATATTATTAGATTGGAACGTAAGATTTCACTGTTATTAATCATTATACACCGTTTTGTATTAACTATAGTTGGTTTATATAATTTATATGTTTTATTCACAGTGTACATTATCACTATATCCATTTCCTATTCACTTTTATTCTACACTGTTTTATATTGTTTATCACTGTTCTTTTCACTATTTTATATTATTAAACTACTTAACTTTTATAGTTAACGCTTAATACAATTCCATTAGAAATTTTAATGTCACCCACATGTTGTAGTTCTGACACAAAATAACAGTTTGAGGTTCACCGACCTCCCACTAGTTTAATAGTCTAATGCTATTACCAAAGTCTTTTCACTTACTTACTAGGTTTAACAGTTATACACTATACTTATGTTTACTAATAACTATTTACATTTTTATTATTCTTCGATATTTTCTTCTGGGTATAATGGTCATCGTCAGTTATTGTCTTGTTATTGAAAATAAAATTATTTAATTACTAAATGTTCATTCCTTATTTCCCTAGTATTTACTTATTATAATATTTCACTTTTTTTTTTATTGATTTTTACTCCTTAACTTTATTATTTATCTTTAAATAGTATATTTTGTTTTCATTTATTATTTTTTAAGTTTATTTTACTGTTCGTTGTATTTTATTTCTAAAAAGATTGCGTTTAGACATAATTCACAATGACTTTGGATGAATTAATTGTCTTTATTCTGGGGTGTAATCTTGTTATGTTACATAATGCCCCCCTTTAAGAATGATTATTTCTGATGGCATATTTATAAGACTGATGAAATCATCATTCATTTTTGTGTAGGGTTTTCATAATATTTTTTCAGAGCAGCTTGGTTGTATGTTCCTTTAATTTGTCGATTAGTTGGGTCTGTTAATTCGTATGTGTTATTCATCTTGTACTTGGTAATTATGTAAGGTCCAGTGTACATGAGTAGTAGTTTCTTAGCTATTCCCTCTACGGTACTAGGTAACTGTCGATTTTTTAGCAGTGCCTTTTCTCCTACTGAATATTTAATAATCATTTGTTGCCGATTTTGATACTTATCCCTTTGTTTGTTTGTTTTTTTTCACCATTTTATTATAAGATCTAAGTTTATCAAATTTATATTCCTCAGTGTCCGGGAAAATTATCAATTCAGTAACTTCTCTGGGTGGTTGTTTTTCATGCATTACCACATACGGTGTAGTTTCTATGGTCTGATGATATGCTAAATTTGAAAAGTTTTCTGTAGATGGTAAGTATTCACTGCATTTCGTTTGCTGATCTAAAACGCAAGTCCTCAGGATTCTTCCGACCTCTCGCAACACTCTCTCTGCTGGATTGTTGCTCGGATGAGAGACAGATATCTTGTAAGTCATTATTCCATGCCTTAACAACACTTCCTTCCATATCTGTCCCTTAAAATGTGTACCGTGGTCGGTAATAATAGTCCTTGGAGTTCCTAACTCAGGTATATAGTTGTGAATGATAATATCTAGGATTTTTTTAATGGGATTTTTTAATGGTCGCTCTATTGATAGGATATAATTTAGTATATTTCGAGAAATGGTCCCATATGATGATAATGAATTTGTACCGATGTCGTCCTCCACTACGAGGAAATGGTCCACAAATGTCAATGAATATCTTTTCTAATTTATGTGTAGAGGTAATGGGTATCATTGTTCCTTCCTTCCTCTCATTATTATATTTCACTAGTTGACATACATGGCAAGTTTGTATATACATACGGATACTTCTAGTTATATTTTTTATATATACCTGTTCCTCTAATGCTTTAATTACCTTCAGAGGACCCATATGCACATACCGAATATGGTAATCAACTATTAACTTCTTTTCTATAGTCTTGGGTATAAACACCTTCCAAATGTTTTGATTTAAGTTAGTTTTTATAAACAGCACATCTTCATGTACCCAACAAAATGGTAATATTTTGTCATCCTGGTTATCTAGTCTCTGTCTTATGTGCAATAATTTTGGCTCAGTTTTTTGTTGTTGTTTAATTTTGCTAATGATAATTTCTAAGTCGGTTCTTCTTTTGATAGTATGATATAACTTTGCGATTTCCTTATTCTCTGCCTCGAAGTTATTCTTTTCCACGGTAATCCTGGATAGTACATCTGCGACTACATTTTTTCTTCCAGGTATTTATTCCCAGTTGATGTGGTACTCTTGTAATGCTAATACCCATCTTGTCAAATGACCATGACTGAGTTTACACCTCCTTAAAAATGAGATTGACTTATGATCGGATCTTACGGTTACCGGGTATCCAAGAATATAGGTTCGAAACTTATTGCAGGCAAATACCACACTAAGCAATTCCTTTTCCGTAACATTATAATTCTTGTAATTGATGTAAAGTCTTTAAAACTTATAATCTGGAATGTGTTTGAGGCAACTATTACGTTGTTTTGGATATATTCTGTTCGTTAAACTAATGTCTTGTTTAGTAATGCAATCGAAAGACCCGTTTTCGAATTTCTCTGAAGTAATATTGAATTATTATTTTTTTAACAGGAGCATCCATTCATTGTATACCTGTATCCCTTTTCATTGAAGGAACATAAAAGTATACGTTTTACTTTTAAGTTAGACATGCTAGCACTCCCTTAGTCTTGACGATCTATTTCAACACCGTCTATTATTAGTGTCTTCATATCGTACTGTAGAAACAAACTCTCACAATATCTCAAATCTTCACAACCTTATTCAATAATAATCGTTTCGGCTTGAATAATTGTGCCTACCCTGGCTACTGTGCCATCCGTGCGTGTCACTGAGGTCATCCACAGGGGCGTTCGTCTTCAAAATTTCATCCTCCAAGATGCAGTTCATGTCAAGGGAAAGGTAGGCTCTCGGCGTAATATTTTCTCTAAAAGTTGCTGAAGCTCACATAGTTTCACACGCAGAAAAGTTTAAATGCTATGTAACATTCCGCGATTAAATTTTAGTTACGATGTGTTGTCACGCCTTTATTATTTAGGTAAGTTCTGTAGAATGAGTGACTGCAGTAGCATATCATTTGGAGGGCAGTGGTGGAAGGGGAGATGACAAATAGACTCTGATAGTAAGCTGCAGGTGATAGGAAACATTAGTCTAATTACTTCACTATCACATCTAGTACATACCTTGCCTTATGTTTTTCTACCGCTTAATGCCTTCGTATTTTATGAAGTGATAATACGTTAAGGAATTTTAGATCGTCTTTATCAGAAATGACAGAAAAATAAATGAGCATACTTACACACTCAAACCTAAACAGATTAGAGAAATATGTATTTGTCATATACATGTTTATAAATACAAAATAAATGTTATGTCAGCCAGTCATGACAGTATGCAGGGAGAGATGGCGATTGTGAAGAGACGGAGAGGGGAAAAGATTGAGTGTGGCTCCGAGTCCAACCTAACACCTTAGTCATCTCTCTTCCTGTATAAACTGTCTGTAACAATATTTTATAAATTCAGCTATCCAAGTAGCTGAATTTTATTGCTATGAAATTTCTTTCCGTAATTCTGTTTCCAGTTCTTGTATAATCCATTGTTTATACCTGTTTATAATACACTGTTTCTATCTCATATGGATCTCATGAAAAATTTTAAAATTGACGCATTTTTAAATGTTTCATTTATGAACACCAATAAAATTTGGTAACCGTAATGATACTTGTCATTTTATTTGTATTCCGCCCTGACTCAGATAATTCTTAATAATAGGCGTATATCTTCCAAATACTTACAAAATGATTGTTTTAAAGTAATATTTGAATTATTTTTACCGAAACATTTCTCTCTTTATTCTCAGACGTGAAACACTTACCATACGTGTTTTCCTCCTGATCCGGAGGTGGTACATTGTAACAGTAGGCTATATTAAATTTTATGTGCAAGTAACGTTGCTATAATCTTGTATTTGTGTCGTTCTTTCTCCGTGCTATACTTAGTAATATAGTATAGTATTATAGTCAAGCTATTCTTAAGAATTGTTTAATATTCATATCGAGCAAAGATTGATATATAACTAGAAATGAAGTATTCCAATTTTACGCGCAATCGACAATACGACATATACGAAATAAAAAGTCATAATATTTAACAGACGTTTAATGAAGAAATTTGTGTTAGTGGTTGAAATCACAATCAGAATTATCACAGTTGCACACCGCTATATAAAACTTATCGCGATTAGCGTTTTCAAGCCTCACAGTCCATCGTCAGATCGGAATAGCTATTCTGACGATGGGCTGTGAGGCTTGAAAGCGCTAATCGGGATAATTTTTATATAGTGGTGTGCAACTGTGATCATTGTGATCATAATATTTAAGCTGAGCAATGTTTCCAATATACTTAGATTTATTACACTTCAAGTAAACTAAAAGAAATTAATCAGCATATTTATCCAGTTCGGTCACGGCGACTACTTTGCAAACAAAAGTTTTAACTATAGTGCTTTACGATTCAATTATGTCTGTTACAGAGCTAAAATGGGGTTTATATTTGGTGCCACATTTTTAGAGTTTCTTCTTGGCGCAGTCGTGGTATTCTGTTTGTTTTATATTTATATGACATCAAATTACTCATACTGGAAAGACAGATCAATTGCTTACAAGGAGCGAAGCTTTCCGTTTGGGACGTATAAAGATTTCCTGTTGATGAAACAACCCATTGGCAGTTTTTACAATTCAGTGTACATGAAATTCAAAAAAGAGAAATTAGTTGGATTATTTGCATTGAACAAACCTTACTTGCTCTTACGAGACCCGGAATTGATAAAACAAATGATTTTAATCATTTTGTTGATAGAGGATTGATCGATGCAGAGGTTTTAAGTCCAGCTATGAGGCATCTTTTGCATATGCAAGGAGAGTCATGGAAGGTAATGAGACAGAATCTGACTCCAGCTTTCACTTCTGGAAAAATGAAAATGATGTTCTATTTGATTGAGGCATGTTCAAATGAACTGACAAAAGCTTTAGAGTCGATCGCAGAAAAGGACGGAAGGATTGTAGTAAAGAATTTTATTGCACGATTTACTACAGACGTGATAGCAACCTGTGCTTTCGGATTACAGTCAAACTCAATTAATCCCAACGATGAATTCAGAGAAAATGGAAAGAAAATTTTTGAAACCGTATCAACTTTGCAGTTACTTAAAGAAAGAATTGCTTTTTCTTTTCCATTGGTAATTAAAAAGTTACATCTTATAAAACCTTTTTCTATAGAGCCGCAAGATTTCTTTCTGAAAATTATCTCTGAGACAGTGGCGTATAGAGAGAAAAATGGTGTTACCAGAAACGACTTCATTGACCTATTAGTAAAATTAAAAAATAATAAAAACTTGTATGAAGAAGTTAAAAATGGTACTACAAAGGACCAGTATGGTACTGCAAATCCAGAAACCGGTGAGTAGGCTTAATTCAAATTTAAGTTAATCATTGAAAGATTTTCTGTTTACATAGATAACGCAATTAAAGTGCTTTTACAGACACTTTTGTACGCAATTTAATTATTCAAGTATCTTGAATAAGTAGGTATTTTATGAAACAATTAAGAATTTCGAATTTTCGTTGGCAGTTACAGTATATTGAATTTAGTAGGTGTTAATTTTTGGAACAAGTGTATTTACATACGAAACCAATTATTCCTGTATACTGGGAAAAAGTAGGAAATATTCTAAAGTTCTAGGAATATTCACAACATCTGAAGGTTGTGTGTAAGGTTGCATAATACTTCCTAATTATTTGCAGACTACAGTCTGGTTCAATATTTATGTGTACATCGGTGATGTGGCATCATTTCTGTCTTAAGTGTCTTCAGTGAGGCTTCGATATATAGATTTATTTGTGTGCTTTTTAACCTTCACAACTAGTCTTACAAGTAAATGTAAGTTCAACTCATTTGCGTACATTGGAATATTTTTACTACTGTATCTATAAATACCTGAAATTGTCTAAAATCTATTATATCACAAACTAAGATAACTATGTTATCATATCACAAACTATGTTTCATTGAATTCAAGACTTTTTTGTATTTTTACCAATGTTTACCCTAGAAAGACTTTGTTTGCTACAAGGGCGTACTTTCATGAGGCACTGTCGCCGTCTTCTAATAAGGTAGAACAATCCATAATATCGTCTATCGTAATCAACCGTAGCAGCCAAACGCAAGATTCCGGTAAAGGCGCCTGGGTTGCGACGTCGTTCAAGCCCAGTCCGAAGGAAAGTTGTTCCTTAGGTGTCCTTGCAAAAGGCGTCAGAACCGACAATGCCATTCCACCAAAAGTGTCACGTACCCTACAGAGGCCTCTTAACCTCCCACACCAGCACAGCCTGACGCTCTCGTTTATAAATTACAGAATCATCCACTGAGCCATCTTTTCAGACGTATGACTAGCCTTGCTGCAGTCGACTCCTTCTTGGGAACACCAAATGCCTGTAGCAAGGACCTTCGATATATTGTTCACAATATACTTGTGAGCAGCATAAACGCGCTGATCCAGATGCTGGCCATTGGTATAATACTAATAAGACCAAGGATCCAGAGCTGTTTTGTGACTTGACGGAGAAGAGGCCATCAATACAGCTTACATTTTGTTCTCAAAGGGCAAACGCGAATTGCACGGTAATATTAAAACTAATGTATAAAAAGCAATCACAATGTGTATATGTATGTAACGTGTATTGCTAGATATAATTACAAATTAGGCACTAAAAAATAAAATACAATACAGCATGCTGTATTAGAAAGGCTACTTACCGGTCAGTAGAATATAACTGAGAATTATCGAATTTATATTCAACAAAACTTTTACAACGAAATATTTTCTACAAATAATTATATTTCCTAAACACCAACTTAGTTGTAAATACAGTATCCTGTTTTAAACTTTTATTTGCGAAATATTTTATACATTAGTTTTACACTATCTTCAAGTAATAATTTACTAAACATTTTACGTTTTTATGAACAATGGGTACCATAACATGGACAGAATGCTTCTGATACCACTTAGACTATAAATAAATGTATTTATTTTCATGTAATAATGATTATTTTACACTGAATTTAAATAAATGTTAAAGCCATTAATTATTAAATGTCATGAAATCTTGCTTTATTATTTTCTCTTGGAAGAAAATATACACCTCTTTTTACCCTAAGTTAGAGAATTATTACTCTTTCTACTGTAAATTTTCAAAAAAATTTGCAGTTGTGTTGAATATTGCTTTTATAATACTTTCTCTATGCATCACCGAAATTTAGGTTTAAAGATCGTATAGGTTTAATATTGTTTATCATGAAACGTATAATGATGTTGTCAAGTACAATGACTGGAGATTTTCTCAACGTAATTCTCTCTTTATAGTCCGTGTTTGGTTGAACATGAATTTCACACATCAACAGTATCATGTGCTTATCTTCAGTATTAGTACACTGAATATTAGGACAAATATTTTTAGTGCATCTCGGAAAACTTGCTTATCTTTTACAGTTGAATTAGTTTATAATGTGCTGCACACACGTATTTTGCTGTTGGATAAGGTGGTTTTACAGAACCAGAGTTTTTTAAAACCTACATGCATGTCGACTAATAGTGTATAAATTAGAATAAATTAAAATAAACTGACTTATTTGTAGCTGAATATCTGTAGCGTTCTTTAGAATTAACATAAAAATTCAATTGTTGGTGTAGAAATGAAAGTTGTGGATTTTCTACAAAATAAATGTATCCATGATTTCTGAAATGTAATTCAATAGGGTTGATAACTAACAATAAAATCACTTAAGTAATAAGTTCTATAGTTTACAGGCTCCAATCCTCTAATAAGGGTTTTGTCTGAAATTTTATTGTAAATAAAGGTTGTTGACAAAATAGCAACAGAAATATAAATTTTTTGATTGTTCAAGAAAGATGCTGGTTTTAAAACTCAATTTACAACTGAATATGTTATAACTGGTCCTGGACTATATATTAATTTAAATACAACTGTATACTGGTTAATATCTTTTATAGAGAACCTCCCAGCTGATGCAATACAAAGGTTGATTGAATGTCAAATGAGCTACAATAAGATTGTAACTTCTGGGTGTTTTCATATTCACATAAACGTTTAGTGTAGTTGTCTAAGAGATTATGTTTATCTTGTCGCCGTGTGTAGTACCGGACTAAATTAGATTAATAAATAGGACAATTACAAAAATGACTAAGTATTGCATCTGCCTTCACGGTATCGCTCCTGCAGTAATAATTTTGTTAATTTAACTGTCTTGTTCGGTTACAAATCTAATAAAATTTTACTTTCGAAAATGAATTTCACAACCTTTGTGTGTTTTGTGGGGGTAAGATCTTTTCAAGGAATGACAGAAATCCACTTTTTGAACATCATATTTTCAGTAGAACACAGAACGGCTACTTTAGAGTCACTTTACTTTTTTATAGCCGCGGACACAACACTTGTTGGCATTGTTGAGAAAACTAAATCATTCTACGTTACTACACAATGTAAAATTTACGTCACTAAACACTATTAATTATATTCAGTTACCCAAAAGTAAAAACACATGCAGAAAAATCATTTTTAATAAATAAAGTAATTTCTAATGAATAATGAACAATGGGCAAGCTATATAAAATGATTAACGTCCTTTTTACAAATTATGTTCTGCGTTTTGTTTTCAGACTAAAAAGTATCTAAATAATGCTAAATAATTGTATTCTTAAAAGAGACGTAAAATACAAAATAATATGGGCCTTTTTCCTTTTCAGAAAAATTACGCCGTTATTCGTCGCTCTCAGTGTTAAATCGTCAGTGTACAGAAGAATACAAAATGCCAGACTTGGACTTAGACATACCAAAAGACATGAAAATAGTGATACCGGTGTTCGCCATTCACCATGACCCGGCCTGTTATCCAGATCCATACAAGTTTGATCCTGAAAGATTTACAGAAAACAAAATACAAAATATAAATTATTACACGTTCATACAATTTGGAGAAGGGCCTAGAATATGCTTAGGTAAGTGAGGCTTTTATTAAACCTGAGTCGTACATTATTGTTACGACGGTCTACTCGATCGTCGTAGGTACAGTGGAAAACAAATTACAAGACACCAATTAAGTCACTAATCACACCTTTAATTTTTACAGTTAAACAGTCCCGTAATTAACAACACAGTCTCTACAACAAATCAAATGATAATTGTTCACACGCAATAAAATGTCCTTTAAAATTACAACACAATTGTATTACAATTATACCGTCCGATTATAAAACACCACTCTTAACTAATAACCACTTGAGCACGCACAGTAATATCGCTACTATAACTCTCGAAGCGCACTGTCAATATATCGCACTAATACTGAACTGAACGTCGTTGAGTACTGGTATTTATACCGCCCCAAATTACTAGATTATTCCATAATGCGCGATAGCGCCAGTATAGTTACGACGTAATTACTTGCGGCCTTGACACAGTCCGTGCGCACGAGTGAAGTCTGGCGCAGTCTACAATATGCGTCAACAAGCACGTACGCCACACACGTTAAATTCCGGATCACTCTAGAACATTCGATAAACACGTAGATTGCTTGTGATGTCGTAACACCGCCCCCTCCTTAACCCTGTTCATCCCGAACTGGCAAACCGTCTCTGAAGTAGTACTTAGCCAGGCGATCTAGGTGGACGACCTTGAACTTTCGCTGCCCTTCCTATTGAATCCGATAAACAACATCGTTGTTTCTTTTTTCACAGTGTAGGGTCCTTCCCAGTTAGACTGAAGCTTAGATGGCGCTTTGGGTTGAACAACCAGACCTGATCTCCTTCTTGGAAACCCACAATATTGTTGTGAATATCATACCGAATTTTTCATTTTATCACTGGAAATCTTCAGCCGTCCTCTTACCAAGCGATTCATTTCTCGCCGTTGGTTTTCTAATTGCGAGGAATAGTTCTGTGGGACTCTTGAGACTGAGTCTCAGGTTATCCGAATATTAAGTCCACAGGATGACGAATCTCCCTCCCAAACACCAATTTTGCTGGAGTCATGCCGGTTGTGTCGTGTACTGATGATCTATACCCCATGAGGAGTAGTGACATACGTTGGTCCCAGTCTGTTTGGTTCTCGTCAACAACCTTCGAAAGATGCTGCTCAAGTGTCCTATTGAATCTCTCAACCATGCCGTCCGACTGAGGATGCAGAGGTGTTGTCCTGGTGTTTCGGATTCCGAGTAGACGGCATAATTCTTTAAACACTCCTGATTCGAAATTTCTCCATTGATACGTATGGATTTCCATAGGGGCTCCACAACGGCAACAGAAGTTGTGAACTAACTGCTTTGCCACAGTGGTAACCTCTTGACTTGGAATTGCGTAGGCTACCACCCACTTAGTAAAGTAGTCACCTACAACCATAATGTACCGGTTTGCATCGTCAGTAACTGGGAATGTTCCAGCAATGTCTATGGCAATTCTCTCGAAAGGCAGTCCAACGACTGCCAAATTGTCTCATTTTCCCCCTCCTTCTGGTTTGTGGGCCCTTGCTTGCAGCACATATTTTGCACGTCCGAACCCATTCCACTACGTCGTGGCGAAGATGAAACTAATAGAATCTCTTCCGTATTTTATCAAGTGTTTTGTTAAAGCCAAGATAGCATCCAGATGTTCCATCACACATCTCCTTCAAAACAGACTGCACTTTACTTCGGGGAACTATCAACTGCATGACCACGTCTCGTCAATCTGCACTTTCCCAAGCCAATTTCAGCAATCCGTTTTCTAAGGTGAGAGATTCCCACTGAGCCCAGTAGCCCTTCAGCACTTCGGAACCATGGCAGATATCTTGCCAACCCGGCTTTTCTGTCAAGATCGGTCCAATGTCTTCATCAGTCATCTGTTCTTGTCAACAGTCCTGTTTTGTCCAGCCGTCAGCCAGGAAATCTACAGTGATGACTTCAAAATGTTCGCTTGAGTTTTGTTCTTCCTTTCTGTGGCAATGTCGGCAGTCTTCCGGGCACGGTCTTCGTGATAAGCCATCTGCATTACCATGCAGGCGCCCCTGCCGATGTTGTACCTTAAAGTTGTACTCTTGCAGACGTTCAAGCCACCTTGCCAACTGTCCTTCCGGATTTTTAAATCTTAAGAGCCATGCAAGCGCGGCATGGTCGCTACGTAGTGAAAACTCTCTCCCATAGAGGTATTTATGAAAGTGCTCCAATGCTCTGACGATTGCCAGCAACTCTCTCCTTGTGACCCAATAATTTCTCTCCGGTTTAGAAAGTGTCTTGCTGTAATACGCTATTACTCGATCTTCACCGTTTTGAACTTCAGGCAAAACTGCTCCTAGACCAGTATTGCTTGCGTCAATGTACAATGTACTTCCCTTCGGAATCTGGGAAAGCAAGAATTGGCTGCGAACATAATGCAATTTTTAAAGTCCTACATGCTTGATCACACTCCCTCGACCACTGCAAGTTTCGTTTATTTTCTGTTAGCTCATGTAGTGGTTTAGTAATAGTAGCGAAGCCTTTCACAAAACGTCTGTAATATGAGCATAACCCCAGGAAACTCTGAACTTCGTGTTTACTCTTCGGCACTGGCCAGTCTCTTACGGTGTCTACTTTATTAGGATCCATGCTAACACCCGCTGCCGAAACCAGATGGCCCAGAGACTGTACTTCCTTCTGGAACAGACAACATTTCTTCGGGCTCAGCTTCAGTTGGGCACCGTGAATTCCATAAGGTTTCCTAAATGGTATTCGAAAGTCTTCTCGATGACTATGACATCGTCTAAATAAACAAGCCAAGTTTTCCATGTCAGGCCTCGGAGTACCAGGTCCATCAATCTTTCAAATGTTGCCGGTGCATTACAGAGTCCAAAGTGGCATGACTTTAAATTGGAATAAGCCAATTGGGGTCGAGAAAGCGGTGTTTTCCTTGTCTTCTTCATGAAGACCCACTTGCCAATATCCACTCTTCAGTCCAGTGTGAAAAACCACTGTGCTCCGGACAACGTGTCGAGTGTATGACTTGTCCAACCAGGCGCTGATTTGGCGGCCTCAAATTGCAAAACATGTACCAGGGTGTCCGCACTGTTCAGGGGTCTTGCCATTCGTAACACTTGCTGTAGTTCGTTATCTCGGACACCGGCAGTAAATGTCTGCATCGCAAAACTCGTTCGAAAATCTTCTGGCACTTCAGGATAGGCCAGTCTAATTAGCCTGTCGGTACTTGCTTCAAACTCTTGAAGTCTCTCCCTGGCATGCTGTCGCCTTGCTCTCAAGTGGGTGCAGTACCCATCCCGCAAATGTTTATGCTTTTATAAATTCGGCATAGGTATTTTGGCTATCAGGTGGCAATCTCTGTAATAGTTCTGCCCCGGTTCCTTTTAATGAGAGAACGAGTGAAACTGCCTTGTCTTTCTCCGTCCAATTATTTGCGCATGCCGCAGCTTCGAATTGGCGTAAATACGTCGCCCAGTGCGTGCTTCCATCAAGGGTTGGGGCCTTGACATGAACTATCCCAACCGTAGGCGAGGTGACTTTCTCTATTGACTTATTTTCTGTGTCTTTCTCCGTCTTTATCATTGTTACAGTCTGTTCACAAAGTTGTTTTGGTTGTAACTTCAGGAACTGCTCTCTTATGTGTGCCATTGAGATTTCTACTACAGATATTTTATTTGACATGGTGTCTTCTATGTCAGATACTTCTGTAGACATCGATTTTTTAACACTCGAAACAGATTTCTCTACTTCAGCTATTTTTTATTTCTTTGATTCTTTTACCTCCGATATTTTAGTAACTTGTTTATTTAGCTCACCTTTTAGGAGACCCAATTCTGCGGTACTATGTTCTTGAATCTGTTTCTGCTCCTGTATTAATGGTTTGATGTCTTCTTATTCACGCTTCCGTTCCTCTGCCTCCTGTCGTCGTCGTTCCTCTGTCTCTTCTCTTTCCTGCCTGCGTTTTTCATCCTGTCGTTTTCTGCTTCTCTTCTTTCTTGTCTTCGTTCTTCTTTTTGACGTCTTTCTGCTTCTTCCGCTTCATGTCTGCGTTTTTTATCCTGTCATTTTCCTGCTTCTTCCGCCTCCTGTCGGCGTCGTTGCTCTGTCTGCAACAGCAGCGCCTGGAAATTTTCCATCATCTGACTGGCATCTACTGTTTTTCGATTAATTATGAATTACACTCGTCTTGTACAAAGTGTCCACTGTTTCCACATTTAACCGTTCTATCCCACCTCTGACACCACTGTTACGACGGTCTAATCGATCGTCGTAGGTACAGTGGAAAACAAATTACAAGACACCAATTAAGTCACTAATCACAACTTTAAATTTTACAGTTAAACAGTTCGTAATTAACAACACAGTCTCTACAACAAATCAAATAAAAATTGTTCACATGCAATAAAATGTCCACTAAAATTAAACCCAATTGTATTACAATTATATCATCCGATTATAAAACACCACACTTAACTAATAACCACTTGAACACGCACAGTAATATCGGTACTATAGCTCTCAAACCGCACTGTCAATATATCGCACTAATACTGAACTGAACGTCGTTGAGTACTGGTATTTATACCGCCCCAAATTACTAGATTATTCTATAATGCGCGATAGCGCCAGTATAGGTTACGACGTAATTACTTGCGGCCTTGACACAGTCCGTGCACCCGATCGAAGTCTGGCACAGTCTAGAATATGGGTCAACAAGCACGTACGCCACACACGTTACATTCCGGATCACTCTGGAACATACGATAAACACGTAGATTGTTCTGTGATGTCGTGACACTATACTTAATATCCGTATATATTATGCGTTGTGGTCACGTTGTCAGCTGGGATGTTCTACTTTAGAAAATAATTTGACAATCGAAAATTTATGAGATTTTACTTTACTTGATTGCTTAGAGTCAGGTTTCATTCCACAAAAACATTTAGGCCTAGTAACACACTCGAAAATTCAAAAATATCGGTATGGAGAACCATACAGGATTTCCATGTTCTAAGATTTATATTTAAAATCATTTTCGAATGAAATATTTTCATAGAAACTACTTATCTCTACTTCTTTCTTCAGTCTTAACCACAGTACTGTGGTCACTAACGTATACCACCTCACGTTAGCACACTCGTTTTTCTCTGATGATGGCAGTCCATGGCACTGAAAAAACTATTGGTTTTGCAGAAAACATTGTACCACGGCCAAACAGCCCGTGAAGGAATTTTAACCACAAACTATTTCTTTGTTGCCGATAACGTAGTACACATATAAAAAATTATCCCCTCTTTATTCAACTATTATTTTCATTTATATAAAATTACCCCCTCCCACTTCTACTATCATTTTTACGTATAGATATTTCATCTACCTCTCTACAGTGGATTATTATGACCTTCTTTTCAGGATACGTTATTTATCAAAATTAAGTACTTTACTCTTGTTAAAACATAAAACGCTACAGGTAAACTACACCTCCCCCTTAACCGATCTTCACCAAAATCTACACACTTTGAGTACTTTACAACATGCCCATATGCAAAAAAACTATTTGATTCTGTATTAATTTCCGGCAGTTATCGTTCGCCATAACAAAAATTCTACTCATAGACACTCAGACGCGCGCGAGCGCACACACACACACACGCGTACACATACTTTTTAGAAAATACCTTTTCTTCATGTGTTGAGGGTAGTACGATCAGAATAAGCCCTTATCTCGAACACGATTTTTTCGCCATCACCATACTTCCATTTTCTTATGGAACATGGAAGTAAAAATTGTCTCTAAACATTCTACTTTAGTTAGACTAAAAACTGTATGCGTTAGTCCATTTTTAATGTAGTTACAAATTATGTGTTAATACATTTATTTAAAAGAACGCGACTTTGGTCATAGGCCTTCAAAAATCTACATGAATCAAATAAACATCAACTATCTTCGAAACCTGCTAACAAATAATGGAGTTACCTTCCATACTGCAGGCCTGCACAGCGACTATCCCCCTATTTGACTCACTGATTGCGAGTGACACGAAAAATAGTAAAACCAGCACGAATGGAAACCGTACGGGTACGGAAACGAAACACACATATGCAAATACGTAACAGCATACACGCACAAATTTGAAAGAACGAAACAACCTTACAAATATATATTTACACATGTAGCATAATGATGAAAGAAAAAAAACATGTCTCATATAATTTTTGAATTTTACGAAAATTAAATCCTCTTCCTGTGACAAGTTTTATACAAGTATTGTTATCCTAGACGCACCCATTTCCATCTCTACACTACTCTTAGACACTGTGCTACATGTACCACTTAATATTTTCAGTCAAGTTTCCCCATCGGCCTCTTTTTACGACTATAGATATTTTTGGCCAGGGAGACGTCATGTGAAGATTTAAGAAACACAGTAGTAAGTAAAATCTTTTTATTACCTTTACTAGCCTTCTTTACTCTAACTTTATTTCCTTTATTTCAATGCTACCTTCGAAATACGTACAACATTTTACAATTTATAAATTATATAAAAATTCTTTTGTTAAAGCTATTTATACACAATGTTATCGCCCAAAATTAAGTAAATCTTAATGCCGAGTGTACCTGCCACAATTGCATCTGTCATTTGTTGTTTCAGGAATGCGCTTTGCCATGATGCTGATGAAGATGTGTCTGTCCATGCTCCTTCAGAAATACAACTTGGGTGTCACTGAAGACACTCCGATTCATGTTACCATATCTAGGAAACAACTCTTTACCACCCCAGCATCACCAATTCTCTTGAAGATATCTAAACATGTACCGTGAATAGATTCAGTGGTCCGTAATCAACCTTACGAAGTCTGTTCCTGTATGCGTGTAGTTTTGTGTACGCGAGTGTAAGAATGGAAGTGGAAGTGATATTTTTAATAAAGACGCTTCTTTGTCTGAAATGTATGGAAATATTAAATACTTTAATATTGATAACAACTGTAAGTCTCATGACTGATTCACTTTCCGTACAATAAATAGGCAACACCAACTTAATTAATGCAATATTTTATAATAGAAATGTAGACACAGACACACACAGAGCCCCTCTTAATAATTGAATTGATACAATACAATCGTAATAACCTAATTTTATTTGATTAACAAGTATGTATTTAAAAAAAATTGTATTACATACTTTTTAATAAGTTGAATATCAAATTACCTTTATTTTACTCATTTCTAATATTGACCACCTCTTTATAATAATAATATACGTCTAGGCGTTGAGGTAAATACTGTAACGTTTCGTTTTTTACCTTTTGTATAGTGGTCTCTCTTTTTAATTTTCTTGTTTTAACTAGTAAAATGTTTATAAAAAAAAAAAATAAATATTTTTTCTTTGAATTTAATTTGTATAATTCAATTTATTTTGCTTTTATTTTGTTCCTAAAAATTATTAATTAAATATTTTAAAAATCATTTAATTTTACTTTCGTTGGTTTGATAAAGAAAATGCAATTTCTAAAGGGAATGTTTTGTATATATTCAGTTCAATTGTGATATCGAATTGGTTAATGTAGGTTATCTTCTTAATTTCCTGGTTCCGATGATGTTTCAATTGCCAATGTGAGTTCACTCTTCTTTAATTACCTAAAAATCTTTTAATCTTAATTTATTTTTTTTTAACAAAACTCATTAATACCAATTTATTACTTTCATAAACTTTTATTTTATTTGAAATTCAGTTCGACGATTATTAGGTCGAAGTTATTTATTTCCCGTATCTAATCTTTCACTCAGTTCGATTGTGACAAAAATTATTTTTTATTTTATAATATTACTTCTTGGGTTCTTGGTTAACTGCTATTAAAAAGTTTAGAAATGCATACATAAAGTACAATACCTAACAATTATTTGAAAATCTTAATCACTAATACAATACAGAGTTAATTTTATTAAATATAACAAAATAATAATATAATTTAAATTATTACAAAAAACTGTCATGGCGTCTCCCAGAATCCAAATTAATCAAAATGCCAGATGGCCGCTTGTTACTCACTTCACACAATGTGAAAATATTTGCCAACAGTTTCTTTCAAATAAATGAATTTACTAATAATGTTCATTGTGTTTACATTTAAATCTCTTCTGTTTTCACTATTGTTCGGTTTAGAAGTGTTCGTGAAGTTATTCTTGGTGTTTGTGTAGTTGTAAATTATATTATTAGAATAAGGTTAATTTCTCACCAGTATCTAGTAGAAATATTTTCACTTTATTTTATCTTATTTATGTTGTATGATATTCTTCTTACTTATTCTTCTGTTATTTGTTATTATTATTTTATTATCTTCATTTTGTTATCATTTTCATTTTATACTTTGGTGTTATAATAATTTTGCTTCTTTTCTCCAACTCAGATTTGATTTTTTGCAATACTTTTGTTCTTGGCTACACAAAGCTGACCTGCACACTTTTATGTCTAACAATAGAATAATGTATTTTTCTTTTGCTTTCAACCGGCTTGACCAAAATTAGGTATATGCCCATTCGTCAATAACGTTGAACTTAGGTGTCACATAACCCTTATTATTTAAACTATATGGTGTTTACATTTTACACTCAAAATTACTCTCTAATTAATACTTAATTGTACATAAATTTAATTATACAGTGATCTTCCTTATAATAAGGCATACATTTTGGTATCTTATTTGATATATGTGTTTTCCCTAATAGATGGTTTAGCATCTTTACAAAATTTGGTTTTCATGTCTTTAGACAGTTTGATATTCCCATAAACATTTTCTAATTCATTTATGTATTCTAAAAATGTGATTACCATTATAGAAATACTGTCTATTTTGTTAATTTTACTATTCCTTATTAATTTATGTTGGTTTGTTACTTTACTGGCTATTCTGACAATAGTTTATTTATTAACCAAATACACTGTTACTCACCGTCTATGGCCTTTCCGTAATGTTTTTTCGAGTTTACATATTTCGAGGCACTTGCCTCATCATCAGAACTTATAAAAACTAATCTATGTCATAAATGATGACATTTGTCAAAATATTAAAAACACAATACGGCAATTAAACTATGTACATAACTTGCTTAAAAATGTTAGGTGTGCTCATGAGTACGGCGCGTGTTGTCTTGCAAGGCACACCTAACATTTTTAAGCAAGTTATGTACATAGTTTAATTGCCGTATTGTGTTTTTAATATTTTGACAAATGTCATCATTTATGACATAGATTAGTTTTTATAAGTTCTGACGATGAGGCAAGTGCCTCGAAACATGTAAACTCGAAAAAACATTACGGAAAGGCCATAGACGGTGAGTAACAGTGTATTTGGTTAACAAACACGTGGCTTGGGACTACAATCGGAATTATTCCGTTTATTTATTTTAACATTAGCCTATGTCATGGTGATCCTTTCAGTACCATGTTTCATTTTGGTATTTATTATTTGGCCTTTTGGTTTGAACCCTTCTTATTAATTACAAATGTTCTCTACTATCTTATTACATTGAATTAACATACTCTTCGTATTCTTATAATATTATTACATCAACAAAAATACAAACATGTTAATTCAATGTCATGTCTTCATGACTGAGACTCTGATAAACACTAAACAGATAAACTAACTTCCCAAAAAACACAAAAACTCTTTAACATATAATAAAAAATAAATAATTCTTAATAAATCTAACAACACTGTTTAACTTATATTACTATTGTTTATCCTAGTTTCTTTTATTCTGTTATTCAATGATTACATCAAACCAATTTAATTTAATTCTTCCTAATTGAATAGGTAATGTTCATTATTGGTATTGATGTCCCTTTAAATCAACATTAAAAATGTTAAAAAGACATAGGGAGCTTTTATAATTAATTAAAAATTTTGAAATCCTTTTTTTAATTTAAGAGCATAATTGGGAACAACTATCATCGTTACCCCAATATTGTTTTATACCCTTTTTTGTTTTGTTGTTCACACTTTTGTTCTTTTGGACAGTTTGTGTTTACACTTATTTTGTTACTGACAGAATTCTTTAACTTACACAGTCCTGTCTGCTTGATTAATTACTATTCTTTTCCACTTCTCACTTCAATTGTACTAATAAACATTGTTTACAATTTTTCTTATAAATTATAATAAATAAATTTTTATTAGATACTTTATTGTACTTATGGGTTACTATAGGGTTTTATTTATTTATTTTATGGGTTTTAGTCATTTTTAGTTTAATTAAGTTGTATCTTATGTATCTGGGCCTATCTACTTCTGTTACATTACAATATGTACAAGCTTCTTTTATGAGGTAGCGTAGAAGTGACAGTCATTAGGCTCGTTTGTATTTACATCCGCATCTACACTTAGGAGCAGTCTGAGACAAAATTAGAGGTGTGCTAAACTAGTATTTGAAAATAACAGGTACAGACAAAACCGTTTCAAAAGAGTAACACGTACAAATACCTGTTATTATATACTTATTTTATATATACCTGTATTATATAATTTGTTAAAATAAATACATTGAAAATAAAACTATTAACAGTGTTATTTTACACTGTGACTTTATTAAGCTGTTACTGTTTAAAAGACAATAAGAAGGAAGAGCATTTATAGACCTATCGCCCTTTGTGAATACTAATTTAAGTTTTCACTAGGAGTAAACAAACTGACATAGATTTAATATTAAATTATTGATTCCATTTTGGTTAGACAAATCAGTTGGGAAACTCAGGCAATGAAAGTTAGAATGCACGTAATGTCACAACAAAGAATGTCAAAAACATTTACGTGAGATGTGCATTTTAAAATCATCTCCGAAATCACATTATCAAAAATTACTTTATGGCCTATCAGGCACTCTGTAGGTTATAACACTATACAATTGCTTTTTCAAAATTTATCAAGTTGTGACTAGTATAATAAACAATTTGAAATTATAATCTCTATTATATGTCTGGATAACACACGAGAATAAATGTAACATGTGTATGAATTTTTTTCATTTATTAAAAACAGCTTCGTCTCTTTGGTATACAGATATTCTGAACCTCGCTGTCTTTCTTCGTTTCGTACTTGTATGGCAATCGACACATGCGAGAATGCAGTATTCAGCACCAAAAAGTGTTTTTCTGCTCCTGTACTCGTAATACTTGTAGTACTCCTAATGCTCGTAGTATTCGTTTACTTGTTTATTCGTTAGTTAGGTAGGGGGGGGGGGATTCGGAACCACGTGGCCGCGTGTAATCGGAACGGGTATGTTGACTTTTCAGTTTTCAGTTATCGTTGAATAGGAAAAGGTATTTCAACTTTTCAGTCACTGTTATATCCGTTCCACAAAAATATTGTTGCAAAATACCCACCAAAAAAATATATTATTTTTGTTATAGATATTTTGTTCCAAAATATACATATAGGTATATCGGCCCACCTCTAACAGAAGCTTGGACGCTCCTGTGGAATGTAATAATAAGTTGAAGTTTCACTTGAGCAAATTTTTAAGTTATGATAATTGTGTATTTGATATTGTTATAGCATTAGTTAAAACTTTTGAGTGTGTATATCAATTCCTAGCACACTCATGTATTCTACTAACAAAATCGCATATGCCAGTTATGTATTGTTATAATTACCAATTTGTGTACACGATGAAGTGAAAGAAAAATACAGTATTTCACTATCCATTAATATCTCTGCAAAACCATAAAATCATATAAACACGTTTTACTGTAACCGCTGGCGACACGAGGGCGAGACAGTTACAATACCGACTCATTATCAGTTTCCACTACCTCCCGCCTTTATGTCTCGCCGTTTGTCTTCTCTTCCCCGACTATTCAATTCTTTATTGTTCTATAAACCGCTCAGGCAAAAACAGACAAACTATTAATTTTTAGATTTATTCCCAAAATGTAATTGTAAACACCAACGTAATTATTTAGAAAAGCACCATTCGACCTAAATTGGTTAGCCACCGGCTTTCTAAACGAAAAAGAGGGCGACCGGTCCTAACATTTTTAGCACAAGTCTCTCCACTAACGGTTACATAAAAACGCTATTGTCACTTTACATGTATGTGTATAAATACCATTGAAAGTACCATACACAATGCCTACAGTGTGCAAATACCATAAGTACAAATACCATTGAAGTTGGAATCCCTGAACACTAAATATAACGTGATTAAGTTCCATATTACATGACATTTAGTACTGTTAGTGTAGATAATAAATTTCATATTTCGTGTTTGACTTCTGGGCATTGTTGCATAAGAAAAACAATAACCAAAAGTGTAATTTGGATGCTATAATCACACACACACACACACACAGATGTATATATATATATACATATATAATTAATAATAATAAAACTTTTTGTACAATAATATAGTATTTATTTTTTTGCGAATACTGAACTATGTTTCAGCAGCACTGAACTATCATCATCAGATATGTAAATATGTAAATTAACACATATATATAGAGATATATAAATATATATGTTTGTGTAATATATATACAAACGTGCGCGAGTGCGTGTGAGTGTATTTTAAATATGTATGTTTATGAATAATTGATAGCTATAGATACTATCATCCTAATCCCAAATATTAGAACTAACCACTCAGTTTCTCTACTTATCACTCTGTTCAGTGATACCTGTACATTATTTGCAAAAACTTAACTCACATCACAGAAACGTGTTAGTTCTATTTGTTACTACTGAATTTATTTAACATGCGTAGAAAAGATTTCGACAGAAAAGCAATCACAAAGAACCTACTTTTGCAGCACACTGTTGTTCTCTTATTAGATTTCAAAGAGGAAACACGTCGTGCAATGACAAACAGGAAGCCGTTACCTCGCTGTAGCCCATTTACCACACTGCTTAACTTGGTAATGTAAGGAAGCCGTTCTATTCTCTGTATATACGCGTTTGTCGTAGTTGACTGAATTTTAGTCTCTAATTCATGCGTTTACAAAACAGATTAGATAGATAATAACTCATGCAATTGTAATTCTGTACAACTACTGATTCTTTAGTAAATATGATTCCAGCCACGTTAAATGTCTTGGGAACAATCTACTGAACCTTCACGTAAACTGCATAGTCAATCGCAAGAAATCTTACTACGGGCGCAGGAAAATCGTCAGGCTTCTATCGGACCTCTCGTTTGGCAAAGGGACATCATTAAGTAAGCTTGTATTTTATGTGACGTTGCGTTCACAGTGACTGAGCGACTAGACCAACGAATCTGCGTCATGTAATATTGCTTATCAACTTTTACATTCATCCGCGAAAACCATTCGACTGATTAATTGGGGATTCGGAAGTGATAATTAAATTAAAGCCTGTTGCTGACATTTTCATGATGGCCGAAATTGACTCCAGGATAATAATGAAGGGATAGTAAACAAACATTCTTTACAAACTGATCAGCGCAATGAAGAGAAAATTAAAGCAGGTGCGGGCAAGTGGTTACTGGCACCTTCACATTCTTTGTGCCTGTTACAGGATTTCTTGGCAAAACATCACATCACACAGGTTGCTGAGTAATCCTAAAGTCCTGATTTTATTCCCTGCGACTTTTATTTCTTGCAAAGCTAAAATCGCCACTGAAAAAGAATTTTTCAAACGGTTTAAATAGTGGAAGAGACATTGGGACAAATGTGTGAAGTTAAGGGCATTGGGACTTGGAATGAAGCTAAGGGGCTGTTCTGCTAGGTGAGCTGTTTTCCTCAAACTATGAAATGGATAGATATTTTCCGAGCAGACAGCGTACTGCTAAATTCAATTAGTAGTCAAATAATATGAAACCATCTGCTTTGACAGCCACTAATAGCTTAACATAATTAATCTCGCTTAACACTCCTTGCAATTTTTTAATCGTTTTCGAAAGGCTTGTAACCTATTTTACAAAATAATTTATATATTGTTATCAGTTGGTATAAACGCCTATAGATATCTATGGAAACATAAATAAGGTTAAATGTTAAGACTACAGTATTTATCATTTAGGAATTATGTGTATTAATTAAATTAAGAAGGAATGCACCACTTTGGAAACTTAGTATTTATTAAATGATTTTCTGATTTATAATTCTTATTACATTAATGAAAATAGTAGGAAAAACTGGAGTTTTAAAATTTATCTGTTAATTTAATAATTATATAATATTGAAATTATCCTAATAATAAATGCATTTTGTTCAAAATGGTGAGCGGATTTACAGCTCTGGAGCCACCACACCAAGGCTAGAACTGAAATAAACTTCGTAAGAGGCAATCGCATAATCTTATTAATGACATCATCACAATCTTTATACGATTTATAAACTTATAGACATTTTTGCTGCGTGAACCTGGGTCAGTGTGGTTGTGTTTCCCGTTCTGTCAAGCGGACTTACAGGGTAAGTAGTGAGACTTTTTGTATAAAGTTTATTTATAGTTGTGTTTAACTTTGTAGGTTAGTGGTAGTTTATTCTTTTCACGATGCACGATTGTTAGAGAATGAATTAGGGTAGGCCTACGTTTGTATTAAGGCCTAATGCATTTGTTCAACTTATACCTCAAGACGGCCAAAAATTGTTTAATGGTCGAAACGTTTTGTGGTAAATTTCTCTCGACGATAATATTCCGCCCTGACACTTGTGATAATCATAATCTTTGCTGCAAAAGAACGCGCATGTTGAATTTTTGAAAGACGCGTATAATTGATTCATTCATTAAACTCGTTTTCATAATAAGCAGAAAATATTAAACTAGGTATGTCATTCAAAAGATCCTAATGTAATAATGTAAATACTAAAACAAATATTCCAAAATATTGTGTCTTTTTTCGTCAGCGTTTCCTAAACATAAACATCGATTACACACAAAATTAAGTTACATTAATTTTAACTGTAATTAAAACTGTAACTAGGAATTTTAAGCCAATACAGTATTTCTGTAGCTTTTGTCTAAACGTAATAAAATTAAAAACAGATATCAAAATATTATATTAACTTGATGTTTAATAGAATAATACAATTTGCTGACACCTCCCTCAACAAGCTATGGGTGTGGCGGAAATTACGTTTGCCCTCGGGTGATATAATAGACCCACACTAGTTGCGGCCTTGCTCATAAGTTTGACACTGGATCTTTTACTAAAATGAACTTCTGTAGCCTGTGTTATTTATTACTTAAGGACGTAATGTAATTTTTCTGCTAATTAACAAGTGGGGAAAATATGACAAACATTTCTTAATACACGTATACTCCTGTATTAATAATAATACTAATATTGTCATTTGTGTCTGTGGCAGGGAGATTAAATAGTATGTTGTTTATGTTTACCTGGTATTAGTACTGTGACGTTTTAACTTATCGCAGTTTTAAAGTTATGATAAGATAAGAAGTGAATAATAAATATTTATATTTAGAGAGACTGTACGAGGCTGAAAATGTATATATGAACAAAGTATACTTCCATGGTAAGAAGGTGTGTGTATGCGTGTGTTTGTATTTTAAGCTCATTGAGGCAGGTCTGGGTTACGGTATTGGTAACTATCGAATTATACGTTGTACGAGATATTAACTTGCTGTGCCCTCAACATAGCTCTCTTGGGCAAGCAGATGCACAAAAGTTTAAACACAGTTTTAAAAGAAAACTAGTTTTTCAAATACGTTTATTACACTTTACAAAATTTAACCAATTTTTATTCATAATTTGTTTACAATTACTTAAAAAGCAATGCAGTAGACAGACAAAACATACTGAGATAAGTATTATTACGACATTACAGAACAATCTACGTGTTTCTTGAATGTTCCAGTGGAATCCGGCTGTAATGTGTGTGCGTACGTGATTCTCAACGCGTTAGGTAGACTGTGGCAGAATTCGCGCGGCCGCGCGATGTGTGCAAGGCCACAGTCAATTACGTTCTGGTGTTTTCTAGTAGCGTTCTTGACGGACTGGATGGAATATTATGTTTTTTCGACGGGTTATAAATACAAGTACTCAGCGACTGTCAATTCAGTTTGAGTCGCGATTTATTGGATTGTGGTTTGTAATATTGTGACGAAGTGTTAAGTGTTTTATAATTGTGCGGGAAAATTTTAATACAATTGTGTTATATATTAGTAGACATTTTTATTGCCCGTGAACAATTTGTATTTGGTTTGTTGAACGAGACTATCTTGTTGATTACAAACTGTGTAATTGTGATAATTAAAGCAGGTGAATAGTGACATAAATTGGTGTCTTGTATTTTGTTTTCCACTGTACCATACGACGATCAAGTAGACCGTCGTAACAGTATTAATTTAATGAAATGTTTACTGTCAAATAAGATATACTGTAATACATGAGTCTAATTAATTAAAGCGGTGATCATTACCGCACCCTGTCGTAGCTTCATAACACAGCTTCACAAATAAAATTGTGAACTATCTTTTTATGCAAAACATACGGTAAGTGCATTTAGCATTGTAATTACAAGAACCCCCCCCCCAAAGCATGTACATAATATCGCTAATTCCAGATGTATAATAATTACCTGAAAATATTACCTATCCACGGTAATCCACATTAATGCTTCTCCTCCTCCTCCTTCTCCTCCTCCTCCTCCTCCAACTCCTCCTTCTCCTTCTCCTTCTCATTCTTTATCTTCTTCTTCCTTTCCTTCTTCTTCTTCTTCTTCTTCTTCTTCTTCTTCTTCTTCTTCTTCTTCTTCTTCTTCTTCTTCTGCTTCTGTCAGGGACAAGCCGAAGCAGACAATTGGACAATCGAATCACCTGTTCCGATTTCAAAGGAACATATACACGTCACCACAGTTACTAGGTCTTCCTTCGCTAGATATATTGCTAAACTACCCAACAGGTTTCTACTGCCAAATTTCCTTATGCAACCTGCCATCTGGCATCCTATTGAGATGAGCAATCCATCTCTCTTTGTTCTCTACATACGGTCTTGGATGTTAAAAATGTTTATGTCTTTACGAATGTCTTTATTGTAGATTCTATCACTTTGTGTGCATTTTTTAACAAATCGCAAGAATCTCACCTCCGATGTCTGTATTCTATTCCAATGTTTTGTCGCCGGAACCCAAGTTTCAGAACCACACAATAATAACGGCACAGTATACATTACCGTATAAAATTTTAGTCGAATCTCTTTCCTTCTTTTTCTTGACAGTGCTCGACGACACATTCCACGTTAGTTAACTTTGCAAAATAAAACATTATTAATTACTAGCACCACAAGAATATTTATAGTCAAATATTTACTTAAAGAGATTTACAATTTCTCCCACTATGAACAGAAGTGAACAAAAACAAATGCAAGTCTACTTTCTGTTGTAATGTAATGCAATTGGACATCGCTCCGTCCCACCTATTGTGATAAGCGAAAACGATGCCTTAATATGAGTAAGGTTATACTATCTTAAATTATTACGTGTATGTACCAACACTATAACCTCATCTCTTGAGTTATAACTTAGGGAACCAGTAATAATTGGATGTGCCAATTATACCGGCTGCCTTCGTTGTGAAGCACAGAAAATAATCACAACCAATAAACAATTTATATAGCAGGATATTAGGAAGGGGAGACTGTTGATTTATGCACTCAGTTTACTCGGTACTTAGATGACATCTCTTTATTACATTTGGTGATTAAGTTCTCTATTGAAAGTTCTCAAACAATATAGTTTACTATATGATTAAATATATAAATTACTACTTTACAAAGGGGCCTCAAAATATGATGTACATCTTATTGATTAATTCCACGGATCCGGGATTAAATATATTAAATGAATAATGGTCACCTTGCCATGTACAATATTGAAACTCTAACCATTTGAAGAATGGTTTTTTATTAATCTTCTAAAACAACAAAACTTTTAGTTTAAACTTTACCTTTTTGCTATAACTAGCGTTATTAGATTTTATACTACATGTTACCTAAAATGTCAGGTTTCTAAAGTCTTTAATGTTATTACATTTAAACATAAGTTTTAAAGTCTTTAATATGATAATTTAAATTGTCTTTTGGGGTTTATAATTTTGTAACTCTTAACCATGGAAGACAAGCCTCCATGTCACCTGTGTGTTTCCTGAAGTTGCTGCAGAATTAGTTCTTCGGTCCTCCTGATGTTTCTTGAAGTTCAGTCGTTACCTTATCATAGTGTGATGGTGAAGTTCTAGAAGTATGTGAAATCATTCCTGGTGTGGTACATTCATCTCCGGCGACTGTAGGTATTCTTAGTAATTCTTGTAGTTAGAATACATAGATAGAAAGTTTGTTTCACTGTTATACACTTCACATGATGATAGATTAGTTGACTATCACCTTCTAGGTTGTAATACTGTATAAATTACATAGTCCGTTATTTTATAATATAGAGAGATGTCATCACCACACAAATTACTTATTTAAATAGTCATTGTATCAACCCTTTCACATTTTTATATATACACGTAGCGAAACAACGCTTTACGCTGCTTACGGCGTGAGCGCTCCATTACAAGTGGAAGAAAATAGTTAAGGGGAGCGTAGTAATCTCAAGACAATTACTAGGCAACATAAAAGTAGTTCCGTTTTTCTAATTTTAATTAAAGGACTACGGTTGACTAAATAATTAAATCGTGATATTCTTAGTTGCAGAAGTTATCAAAGTACGTAACAATGGTCTTAATTAATTATTTAAATAATAACAAATTTACAATAATACTTAGTTTATTTAGGGGTCAGAAAACAAGTTAATTCTGGTCAGTTCTTGTTTATACAGGATAAATTAATAAGCTTTACCCTTTCTGTACAATTCCATTCCCTTTTAATTTTATTATTAGACTTATATTAAATATTATTATTATTAAATGATTGCCATAAGATTTAGTTTACAATGTGAGATTTTATTAAGAATTTAAAACTTCTCCGCTTATATATTATCAACTTAATTAATTAACATATTTTTATTAATGAAATCGTCACATACTCCGCCGCTTAAGCCACAGACTCCGGTTTATTTTTTTTTTTAATATACCGAGAGTATGTTTAGGGATTTCCGTGTGTAATTTCTCTCACCCGTTTCTCTCTGTATGTAATTATGAGTTACACACGTCAGTCTCGAATTGTTCATTCTTACTATCTACATATCATACTTTACAGACTAATTCTAATACTACATAAAATTCACACATTATAAAAAAAACATATTGTTAACATTCTAAATTTTCTTAACACTACTACTTATGACTACTACCGGGTTTTTCTTTAGTTGGGAGTTATTATAATTACAGAATTACTCATTAAGTAATTTGTTACTTAATTATTTCTCATATTTGCTGTCAGCTGACTTCTTACTTTGCTCTACTTTTGAAGAATAGGATTCAAGGGTGATCAGGCCTCGTACCTATCTATACCATTAGCTAGCTAAACGTTACTCTAGTACTCCTTTGCAGTTGAGTACAAAACATATACCTTTCTTTTTTCTTTACATTTATTTAACTTGCACTCTACCATTACCTTCTTTGTGATAATGTTTTATCTGAGAAATATGTGTCCTTCGTACATATTTTTGAGTAGAGGGTTCATACAGTGCTACGGTTACTGGAGTTAAATATTTGTGAATTTGATAAGGACCGCATCATCGGTATGATAGCTTGGAAGTGGTCTTATCGATTGCACTACTCGTAGGATGTGTTTTACACATAACTAAGTTACCGATTTGGTACTTTACTTCATTATTTTTATTTCGCTCGTGATATTTCCTTGATTTCGCTAAGTTTGTTCGCAAATTAGCGCGCGCTTCATTCCATATTTTCCTAATATTTTTATCCCTAATTTCATGGGGTAACAATTCATGTATTTTCCACTTAGTGGATAATGGGTGGTTGGGTTTATATTTGAACAATAATTCAAATGGGGTCGACTTATGTCCTTCATGATATGCAGAATTAAAAGCGAACTGTATCCAGGATAAGTTCTGGTCCCAAGAAGTATGGTCGTTAGCATGGTAGGCAATTAAAGCAGATTTTAGGTTTCGCAAATACCTCTCAGCTATATTACCTTGCGGACGATACTCTGTAGTGGTAATATGGTTTATACCTAGTTTGAAACACATGTTCCTGAATTCCTTGGACTTAAACTGTGGTCCGTTACCGACACTAGATGGACAGGAATACCAAATTCTTTAAATAATCTATGCTGTAAAATATTTACTGTGGTTGTAGCTAAGGCTCGCCGCATGGGGTACATCCAGACGAATTTGCTAAAAGAGTCTACACAAATTAGTAACATTGTATTTCCTGATTTGGAACGCGGATAGGGTCCTGAAAAGTCTAAATAAAGTTTGGAGAACGGGGTAGCAGGAATCTTAGAGATTAACTGACTTATTTGGCTGTTTCTAGCGGGTTTGCTGAGTGCACACAACTTACACTTTTTTACAAAATTGGCGATCTCACTGTTCATATTTTCCCAGTGATATTCTTTACGAATTCGGTGTATAGTTTTATTTATTCCCATATGTGCTCCAATGGTGGAAGAGTGATAATATTCCATCAGCATAGGTTTAATAATATCAGGGGCAATTATTCGTAGATATTTTCCGTTCGTTATTTTACAACATAATACTCTCCTACTTAATATGTATTTCTCTGACTTATTTCCTTTTTCAAGTTGTTCAATAATTGGACTCAAACGTGGGTCTTGTATTTGATACTGGGCTAAATCCGTAAATGCAAGAGGAAATTCGGTAATTAAAGTATTAATAATAGGCGTTTCTCTACTCTTGTTTTCGTAATTATTACTACTAGGCTGGAACATACGTGACAGTGTATCGGCAACTACGTTTTGGGTGCCTCTAATATGTTGTACTTTAAATTTAAAACAATTTAATCTTAATACCCATCTTCCGATACGACTTAACTGTTTTGGGTGATTTAGTAACCAGGATAACGCTTGATTATCAGTTTCTAATAAAAACTCCTTATGTTCTAAAAATGGTTTGAACTTCTCAAAAGCGAAAACTATAGCTAAACATTCTAATTCGTATGCGGAGTATTTCTTTTCTTGCTCAGTCAGGGTGCGAGAAGCGTACCTAATAGGTAACCTTGAGTTATCTACTTCCTGATATATTACTGCACCTAGGGCGACACTAGAACTGTCTGTCTGCACTACAAATGGTTTTGTAAAGTCGGCTAATTGTAGTACGGGGGGTGATATTATGCTTTCTTTTAATTTCTCGAATGCGGTTTGGTGTTGCTCATTCCATTCAAATTTAATTCCCTTCTTTCTTAAGGTATTTAGCGGTGCTGCAATTTCGGCTAGATGTGGGATGTACTTATGGAAATAATTTATCATTCCTAAAAATCGGGCTATTCCTTTCGCATCCCGCGGCGGTAAAAATTCTCTGATGGCACGGGTTCGCTCTGGGTCTATGCTTACCTTTCCGTTGGCTTTTACGATGTGACCTAAAAATGAGAATTGTGTCACAGCAAAATTTACTTTACTGGGATTTACGGTTAATCCAGCTTTCTCCAATCGGGTTAGTACTTCACGTAGATGATTAAGATGTTGCTCAATTGACTCACTGTAAATAATAATGTCGTCTAGGTAGTGGTACACATATTTAAATTTTATGTCATGAAATAACTTTTCTAATAATCTGCTACATACAGAACTACCTTGGGATATACCAAAAGGTACCCTTGTAAATTGGTACAGGTTGAAAGGGACGGCAAAGGCGGTAAGACGTTTTGATTCTTCCGAAAGGGGTATCTGGTGAAATGCCTGATTTAAATCCATAATGGTAAAGATTTTTGCTTTAGTAAAATAATGAAATGCACTGTGGATGTCGGGAAGTGGTATAGATTCAAATTCTATCCGTTTATTTAGTTGTCTGTAGTCCACCACTAATCTATGTTTGTCGTTACTTTTGGGTACTAAAAACGCAGGTGATGAATAAGATGACGTAGAGGGTTCGATGACTCCTTGTTCTAACAATTTATTAATTTGGTTCCTCATCACTTCCATTTTCGGTGGTGATAATTTGTATGGGGCTAAACGTATTACTTTGTTGTCACTCAAATTTATTTTGTACTCTATCAGATCCGTCAGTCCTAATTTTGGGGTGAGGACGTTGGAGAATAGTTTTATCAAACTCTGTATGTTCCGTCTATCTTTACTTCTTAGATGACTTAATTCAGGTTCGTGATGCTTTATATGTGTAGAAGTGGTGCTAGTACTTTCTCTGTTATTTGCATTATCATGCAAGTTATATTTCCGTGAACGATCGAATCCAAAGTAAAATATCTTCTCGTGAATGTCTAAAATTATTCCTGTTTTACTGATAAAATCAGCTCCCAATATTAATTCGGGTCCTAATTCGTCGCATACCAACATTGGAAAATACCACGTTAGATTTTTAATTTTTACTTTAAACGTGATGATAAGTTTTATCATTAAGTTTTGTTTATTAGCTGTAGCGCATCTAATATTTACTGATTGACTGCGTTTAACTAAATTGTGTTTAAATAATTGATCGGCTAGCTCTTGACTAATTAAACTTCGCGTGGATCCGGAATCAATTAATCCGAGGCTGGATGTAACACCAAGGTCAACTTGTATATACGGTAATTCACACCTATTGTAATCACATTTACTAATAGAGTTATATTTATCGATAAATTTCCTAACATAGGGGTCTAATTTTCTTTTGTTATTATTATTAGTATTTTGTTTTAACTTGTGGTCTCTCAGGGGTTTACCTGTTTTCACGATGCTGCGGAAGACACAGGGTTTCGGATCTCCCTGCCTTACATGTTTTTTGGATAATGAGTTTTCTGATGATACTGTTTCCGTTTACAGTTTCTACTGAGGTGTCCAGGTTTTCCGCAGTTATAGCATATATATTCTTTACGCGGGGTCTCACTGGTTTCGTGTCTAGGTGGTGGCTCTTTGGACTTACCGTCGCCATGAACATAGGTTGGTCGCCGAAATGGGCGTCGTTCTCGTAGACTCCTTGTATCTGAGGATAGGGCTTGCGTTTCCTTTCTATGTGGTGTTGTGGATACCGGTGCATGTCGATGCTGATCTGCATACCACACATTTGAAGAGTGCACACTACATTGTTCAAGGTCAGCGAAAGTAAGGGGTCTACTTATTAGAGCTAAACGGGAGCGTTCTTCAGGAGATAAGCCTACCAATATAGTATCGACCAATTGTTTTTCAGTCCAGTCGACTTGCAGTAGACGTGAAGATTCTCTGATGTCTGCGATATAGTGGGCCAGTCTTTCTTGAGCTCTTTGTACTCGAAGTACGGTATTTCTTTTTATCTCCTCATATATTCCAGTGGGAATAAAATATTTGATTATATTTGTATGAAGTTCTTCTACCGGAAGATTCGAGTTTAATGTTTCGAGCACACGATCTCGTAAAGGTGGTTTACATTTGGGTAAGATGACCTGCAGTATTTGCCAATCGCTCAATTGTTGTAGATCTTTTATTTGCAGTAGATATCTGATAAAAGTCAATAGAATCGTGATGCTTAAGCCATCGGTGTAAGGAATATCATTAATTATTTTCTCTACTGGGTGGGAAATCTTTCCGTAGAGGTCTACATTAAAATATACGTTAGGTATACCTTTCGAAGGATTGGTGTTTGCATTAGGATTTGTAATCGCATATTTACTAGTGAGAGTATGCTGAACATTTGGCGGTGGGGGTTCTAACATAGTTTGGGTTTTTAATTCTCTACTAGGTAATTGTTCATGACTCTGTGGTATCTTCGATACGGTGGGTGATTCGGGGTTCGAGGTGGGGAGAGGGTGTTCTAAAGTAGGGGATTGAACTGGGGAGATATATAATTTTGTAAGTAGTGCTCAATTTCCTCCATTCTCGATGAGTCTGATTTTCGTCGTAAGTCGTTGATAATTATGGGTAATTGGCTTAATGCCTCCTCCGCAAATTTCTGCACATCGGGGGGGATTACGGTGACGTCGGGCCAGCTTAATAAATTATTCAACCGGCGGGTTAAATGTTCTATACGTTGCGTAACGCGCAAAAATTCCGTAGGTGATTTCTTGTTTTCAAGGTTTTGAGATAATACTATCAATTCCCTATATTTCGCATAACAGGTTTCTCGTTCGCCGTCATAATCGAGTTCACGCAATCTATCTAACTGCGAGGGTGTATCTGATCCGGTTTGGCGTAATGATTTTCGTAATTCCGACACGGTTACATTCACGTGTTTTAGACCTCGTAAAAGTGCTTCGTAGCATAGCTCATCTTTTAATAATAGATCAGGATTAAATTCAGCCATTTTCGTAACGTGAGTGGCTATAACTAATTATTCTACTATTTCCATTAAATGCTATACAACGCTTCCTTTTTCTTTTACACAAAAATATAAAACTATAAACCAATCGTGTTCTTACTCCTTTTTCTTTTTTTTTTTACAAATAAACACATAAAATGTTATGACAACCTTTATCGTTTTACTTTGAGAGAGAGAGAGAAATTTCACACATGCATGAATATGCGTACGACAAAAGATTCCCCCTTCGGTTACTAACACATGAACAGACACGCTTCTTATAACAATAGACCACACAAGGAGGGTGACTTATTTTCAACTCAACTAAACAATGACAATTTTAAACAAACGGCAGCAGGAAACTACCCGTCCGAGATTGTCGAGAATGTGGCACGTTTATGAATGGGACTTTTAACAAGTACCGACATGGTTTGTTTACATGGGATTATATGCTAATATTACGTTACACATATTATATTTACTAATAAAGTTATTTATACTATATTACTATAATATTAATTATTATTTTTATCTTATTTCAAACTCTGACACATATTGAAATACATGAGTGTATAGATCAACAGCTTTTGTGCGTGGGATATCGGGACGCAATTACTTCTTTCTTTTCTCGTACGCAAAATTTGCAAATTCGCAAAATCGCAGCAGAATAGCAAAAATAGCAGCAGAACAGCAGAGTGGCGCAAATTATAACCTCCTCTCTTGAGTTATAACTTAGGAAACCAGTAATAATTGGATGTGCCAATTATACCGGCTGCCTTCGTTGTGAAGCACAGAAAATAATCACAACCAATAAACAATTTATATAGCAGGATATTAGGAAGGGGAGACTGTTGATTTATGCACTCAGTTTACTCGGTACTTAGATGACATCTCTTTATTACATTTGGTGATTAAGTTCTCTATTGAAAGTTCTCAAACAATATAGTTTACTATATGATTAAATATATAAATTACTACTTTACAAAGGGGCCTCAAAATATGATGTACATCTTATTGATTAATTCCACGGATCCGGGATTAAATATATTAAATGAATAATGGTCACCTTGCCATGTACAATATTGAAACTCTAACCATTTGAAGAATGGTTTTTTATTAATCTTCTAAAACAACAAAACTTTTAGTTTAAACTTTACCTTTTTGCTATAACTAGCGTTATTAGATTTTATACTACATGTTACCTAAAATGTCAGGTTTCTAAAGTCTTTAATGTTATTACATTTAAACATAAGTTTTAAAGTCTTTAATATGATAATTTAAATTGTCTTTTGGGGTTTATAATTTTGTAACTCTTAACCATGGAAGACAAGCCTCCATGTCACCTGTGTGTTTCCTGAAGTTGCTGCAGAATTAGTTCTTCGGTCCTCCTGATGTTTCTTGAAGTTCAGTCGTTACCTTATCATAGTGTGATGGTGAAGTTCTAGAAGTATGTGAAATCATTCCTGGTGTGGTACATTCATCTCCGGCGACTGTAGGTATTCTTAGTAATTCTTGTAGTTAGAATACATAGATAGAAAGTTTGTTTCACTGTTATACACTTCACATGATGATAGATTAGTTGACTATCACCTTCTAGGTTGTAATACTGTATAAATTACATAGTCCGTTATTTTATAATATAGAGAGATGTCATCACCACACAAATTACTTATTTAAATAGTCATTGTATCAACCCTTTCACATTTTTATATATACACGTAGCGAAACAACGCTTTACGCTGCTTACGGCGTGAGCGCTCCATTACAAGTGGAAGAAAATAGTTAAGGGGAGCGTAGTAATCTCAAGACAATTACTAGGCAACATAAAAGTAGTTCCGTTTTTCTAATTTTAATTAAAGGACTACGGTTGACTAAATAATTAAATCGTGATATTCTTAGTTGCAGAAGTTATCAAAGTACGTAACAATGGTCTTAATTAATTATTTAAATAATAACAAATTTACAATAATACTTAGTTTATTTAGGGGTCAGAAAACAAGTTAATTCTGGTCAGTTCTTGTTTATACAGGATAAATTAATAAGCTTTACCCTTTCTGTACAATTCCATTCCCTTTTAATTTTATTATTAGACTTATATTAAATATTATTATTATTAAATGATTGCCATAAGATTTAGTTTACAATGTGAGATTTTATTAAGAATTTAAAACTTCTCCGCTTATATATTATCAACTTAATTAATTAACATATTTTTATTAATGAAATCGTCACAACACAAGACTGTGAAAACAAAGAAATATAGCCTACTTCGTGTTCAGTTGATTGTTGTTGTAGTTGCTGTTCACGCTATAGACCTAAGACATTTGAATTACACACTTAACTAATAGGCAACCATGAGATACTAGGCTATTAGTAAACAATGCCAGTAAGCTTATATATAGGCATATAAGCATGCTAGTGAATGACATCTGCTGTAGTTAACATTCAAACAAGGTCGTCACTTGCACCGTTTTTTTACATCTAGTCTAAACTCGGTAAACGCATTGGGATCCGTCAGTCGCTTTTCGTTAACCACGTTTGATTCTAATGTCTTCATTTCAGAATATATAGGCTATGTCACTCCGAATCCTCTATTGAAGTGGCATTATCAAAGTACGCAAACATACAACTGGAGGTGACAGGACCTACACAGGTGTTCTACATACTACATGCTTAACTATTTACTTGTAACATATACTTAACTATTTGTTCAAGGATGTTATATCAGACATGATTAACTAAATGTAACATCAAATTTAAGCTGCGTAGTGTGTGGTGGTATACGAACTGCGTATGTGCCCTCTGTGACCGATTGATTCGGATTAAATCCCGCGTTTTGTTCATCTTTTATTAAACTACATACAGTCGACAGATAACATCGTATACACAAGACATTATGTAGTACCATTCAGCAGTGATCTCATCGTCGAGCCTTACCTTATCTTATCTTTAACAAACAAACAAAATAATTCCCTTGAGTAGTTCGCATTCTATATTTTGACTATGGTAAGCTACAAATATCTTCCTCTACTCTGTCTGTCTGCCTGTCTACCTATCTATGTGCCTTTCTCTGTTTATAATCGTCAGAAAAACTATTACGCGCTAACTCAATAATAAATTCTAATTAATTCAGCAGCTACAAAAATAACATTTTATAAAGCAATTAGGTATATGACTAGTCGCCATATGTGGATATGAAAACTGGACGATTACTATAGGGTTGAGAGAAATGCTGTCTGTCTTTCAAAATAATTTGTCGAGGAGTGTTAGTGATCCAATAAAAATACATTGAACGGGGTATCAGATGCAACCATAAAATAAGGCAACAGATCAGGATTGGTACTGGAATTTGTTTCGTCTGTCCTGGAACTTCAACAGCATAGTTGGACTAGCAACGTGCCGCTGATGGGTGATCACTGGATATTGTTAGGTCGTGTGTGCGTGCGTGCGTGCGTGTGTGTGTGTGTGTGTGTGTGTGTGTGTGTGTGTGTGTGTGTGTGTGTGTGTGTGTGTGTGAGGGAGAGAGAGAGAGATAGAGAGAGATCGCATGCGAGAGGAGAGAGAGAGAGAGAGAGAGAGAGAGAGAGTGAGAGAGTGTGAGAGTGAGATGTCAAAGAGTGGGGTGAGTGACTGGTTCTCTCGTGAGGGTTTAAAGAGCAGGGTCAGTGTGTTGATGAACTGCAAGTGAGTTGATGTATGTGTGCTAATTTTCAATGTTCAGTGGTATCAGAAAATCAAAAATTTTAATTCAGATTCTTTTGTGTTTTTTGTGTATACAGTCCACTATTTTAAATACATCACCTAACAGATGTATTGGAGGGAGATGAGCGGAGAGATGTCGAGTAACAGACGAAGTGGATGACCAAAGACCCGTTGGTGAGAAATAATATACCATGCGAGACATTTCACAAGACCTTGGTGATGGAAACTGGAAGACGGCAGCGCAGATTAGGGGCAAGAGGAATTTGTAAGTTAACCTAGGATAGGGTCCAAGAAAAAACGGAAATAACGACAGGAAGTACAAGTAGAAAGTAGAAGGGATAATAATAATAATAATAATAAAAATAAAAAAAGAAGAAGAAGAAGAAGAAGAAGAAGAAGGAGATGATGATGATGATGATGATGATGATGATGATGATGATGTTGATGAATTACCGTAATACTGGCCTTTCTGAGAGTCGTATCAACAATACCAATCTTTTTAGAAGTCAAAATAATCGCATCAGTTCTAGCAAGGGCATCTGAATCTATAGCATTTGATGTTATCCTCTTGCTGAAAACGTAAATGGTCACATTAGATTAGGTCAAAAGCATAAGATTATTTGATTTGTATTGTTTAATTGAATATAATAATGTAATTGAGTTCTGTTTATGATGGTTGAACAGAATAGTATTCACTACCTGCTCGAAAAACAGCTGGTTTGGACGGGATAAATTCAGAATTGTTAAAGTACTATAGGACATTATTTAAATTTTGACTGCTGCATTTGCTGAGTATATGCAGGACAAGATGCAGGATCCCAGGATGCAGGATGCAGGATGAATGGAGAGTAGCCAAGTGGTCGATATTCCAGTTGCAGTACAGTAAGTGCAATCGAATGAAAACTTTAAAATTTCTGTACAGTAGGCAAAAACTGGATTTTATGAGCAAATACCCCTTACGGATTAAGGTTGTGTCGGATAATAATAGTATAGAACAGGTGTTATATTTCCGCATTCCTCGTTGTGACGTCACTTAAGATTTATATAATGATGTAGATAATGATATACATCATTAAGCTGGCTAAGTTTCACACAGGTGGCAAAATGTTTCGTTGTCATAGGTGTAGAAAAAGATTGAATTCTGTCTCCTTGGTATCTCATGGATTCTTACAGAAAGGCTTCATCCACCCAGCCTTTAACTAGGAAAGCAAATAGTGCGTTTGTAAATAGAAGATCACAATCGCAGAATAACGCTTTTTAAAGTTCTTCTTACTAGTCTTCTAGCCTATCCTATACACAAGGTTAACTTACATATTTTAGAATGATTAATTCCTTGAATACAGTAGGAGTACAGTGTTTAGAATCGAGTATTTATTTTCAAGTAATAAAAATAGCAGTATACAATTAGGAACATAAATATTAAAGTCTTGTACTTGATCTACATGAATTTTCTCGCAGATCATAGAATTCGAAAAGCAGCAAGGTTAATATTACGGCAGAGAAAACAGTTTAGATATTTGGAGGTCATCAACCACAAATTCGATGTTAACCTGCATGAGTGAGCGCCGTGTTTAGGGGAATAAACCTCTCGACGTTGCTTTGATTTACCCAGGCAGACACGCTTCGGATGTCACCTTTGTATACAGTTAGTCTGAAACTCTAGATTAACATAGTAGACTGAAAACAAGATGACCTTTAGTCCGAACTGATAAACTCTAAATCATTCCCTGACATTTATGTGGATATGAGTGACTTATTGAGTGTTAATGTTTGTGTGTGTTTGTACGTGAGAGAGAGAGAGAGAGAGAGAGAGAGAGAGAGAGAGAGAGAGAGAGAGAGAGACGTTTATACTCGGATGAAAAAAATGCCTTATATATGGGGTAAGTGTTCATTCCCCCTTCCGATGTGCGACCCCCATTAACTAAACAAAAGTCCCCGTGTATTCACCTTTAACTCCCTACGGAAACAACACGAAGCATTATACCGCGAAGAATGTAACATCCCAAGTGTTTTATTTTGTTAGGCCGTTCCACTTCAAAATTATATTATTGTTTTTGTGTGGCCTTGACACTTATATTCCTCGATTCGGGGTTCCATTTATAATTATATCGTAAAACATGCTAGTCGCCTTTGTCATTCTTGTAACGTATATATATATATATATACATATACATATTGCAAAAGTACACAGGTTCTACGTTAATATAAGTGGAATACTAAGGTTATAACACATTTTCTGACGGCTATAGACATGTTTTAAATTGATTTTGTTATTTCTTTGTAAAGTAGTCATAAGTTTTGAACCAAGCTATGTTTAAAAAAGTATGTTATTTCAAAATGTTCACAATTTTATTCTCTTTTATGTTATGTAAAATATTTGTGTGTAAGTGCGCGGGTGCGCGTGTGATTTACATTTTATTTAATTACTTCCACGAAAATTAACATTTCGTTCTGAAACTTGGACAGGGTATTCTCATGGTTATAAGCTACTGGTACATTTTCCATATACTCAATTTTCCACAACTATAATTTTATATGGTTTTTTTAATGAAATCAGTCATCTTTTACTTTCGTTATCTCCAAGAAAGTAATAAAATTTGTAGATTAAATCTAGAGAGGCCTTTGCCGAATCGGACTGAGTTTATGCCTGATTTCTGGATATCTGTGTTCTCATCTATGACGTTGCTAGAGTTTCCACCAATCAGAATGTCTAAAAATTATTTGAGTCGGACGCTTAGAGCGTACGGATGGCCCAGTTTCTTCTAAAGTCTCACATACTCGCTGTCACGAGATTTTCATGACAAGACAAGTCGATTTCGTTAAGACTTAGGAGTTGGTTCACGGTTCGAGTTCTTCGTAACCATTGCCAATTTATAGAACTCAAATAAATTTAAATAGATTATACTCTAGTGCTTTTTTACGTAAAGTGGAAGAGTTTCCGGACGAGGGCAGATTATCTATTGAGATAGTCTGAGAGTTTACGCGAGAACACTTCAAGAAGCCGGAATTTGTGTAAGCTTAATACACTATCTATTTTCCCCAGTTTTGATCCCTGAAATTGTGTGAATTCAAGTTATAAACAGTAACAGTTTCAAATCGCAGTGTGCGGGTGTACGCCGCGACGTAGATATTTCAGCGAGTAGTCATCTGTCGACGTGCAGAGGAGTAGCAGCGAGGGAAGCGCCTGAAGTCTACGCAAACAGTTGGAATTCAACGTACAAGTAACGTATGTAAAACAAGCCAATAGACTCGTTTATTGAAAGACAATTCATAATAAACAATTTTTTATTATAAAGCCATAAGATAATAATAAATTTTAATGTTTTAAAGAATAAAATTTTCCTACCCCCAGATATAGACACTGTTGTAATAATTTCAATGTAACCTATCTATGCAGTTTTAATTTGTATCGTTGCAATGTATACATTTGTGTGTGTGTGTGTGTGTGTGTTCCCATTTTTCCTAGTATCACTACTCTGTTTTTGGGAATCCACATCGCACGTGTTAAGCATGCTAAGCGTTCCTCCAGATAGTTTGTAGTATAATATTTGGGTTAGTTACCAGCTACCCTCATTACACGTCTATTTCGTATTTACATTTAATATAATACGGCTACCTCTACTGGTTTTCTCAAGTAATTTTCTCTTATCGCACTAATCTGTGTTCCACTTTAAAAAGAACCTTAGCATAGATTCGAATTATTGCCATAGGACGCTAACTCTGTGCACTATTTCAAAAAACGGATGGCTCTAAATATTTATCGGAATGGTGAGTTTATTCGTTGACAGGCCTACATTCCGTCTCTGGTGATGCACATACAGTCTGTCAAACTTGCGGTAAAGAAAATAATTACTTCCATGATCCGTAAGGTAATGGAAGTATGTTGATCAAGAAAAAAATCGGGAAAAAGTCATTTTCCGAAAAGTGCCTGTGCGTCTGTCTGTGTGTCTGTGTATCAGTATGTAGAATGTCTTCTATGGGGAACGATAACTGTCTCAAATTCAAACAAAATCAAATAATGTTTTGCATTTGTATACGAGTTGTAGACGCCTCAAATCCTATTGACTTTGGAGAAGCTCGGTTAAGAGGAAGGGGTAGTTTAGCTGCAACGTTTTAAGTTTTAACAAGAGTAAAGTACTAAATTTTGATAAATTAAGTCCTGAAAAGAAGGATAAATAGTAAAAAGTGAAAAGTGAAAGAAGCATCTTGAAAAGTGAAATAATAATCCACTGTGGAAAGGTAGATGAAGTATCTATAAATGAAAAGAGTAGTTGCAGGGGAAGGCTGAAATTTTTTGAAAATTACCTTCTCATGTCGAATAAACTAATTCGTTTTGAAGGATAAGATACCTTAGTAATTACATATAATAAAACTATTACTCAATAAAATTTAAATACCAAAAATGCGGTTGTTAGGTTAAGGTGGTGGGGTAGTTTACCTGCATTGTTTTTTGTTTTAAGAATGGTAAAGTACTTAATGTTGATAAATAAGTACCCCGAAGATAAAGTTTTGTTAATCCACTGTAAAATTGTAAATTAGATATCTATAAATGGTGAGGGTAGTTGAAGGGGGAGGAGGTGATACTTTGTAAATTACTTTGCCGATATCAAGTAAAGTTGGAGTATTTAATTTTGAAGGATAAGATACCCTAGCAATTTCGTATGATAAAACTTCGAGGAGGAATGACTATTTGCGTACGAGATCAGTTTCTTTATAAGAATAAAGTACCTAATTTCTATAGTACTCGTGACTCGAAAATAACATTATATGAAACTACTAACTCCATAATAACAAAAATATCTATAAACAGTTAAAATATTTTGAGGGTGGGAATATTTTTTTTCTAGAAATTATCGAACCGAATTCAAGTAAATTCTTTTAAATATAAATCTTACTTAATATAAATACCGTTTTTTTAAAACTTTAGTAGATATTAATTATTACTGTCGTGTGTGTGTGTTTGTGTGTGTGTGTGTGTGCGCGCGTGCGTGCGTGTGCGTGTCTGTAAGTATTTACATATATTTTTATTTCAATTTCATTGAGAAATTATTAATACATTGACAGCACACCACCATCTCAAAGAACGATTACTTCTTTAAGAGCTTGCCATGGCCGAGGTAAGGTGTACTACAGTCCCCGAAAGCGCTCTGTAAAGACATGAGTACTCCTGAAATAATAACGTAATATCATTATTAAAACATATATAACCGATGTGTTGTTCTCTCATGGCCGGCGTGAAATCTGGTTAAGTTCTGACTCATTGCCAGGCTTATAGGCCGTGGTCCAATTCTGTCAATAGGAACAGATGTTTTGGCCCCACCATTGGTGCCAATCTTCTTAAGTGTAACAACTTAAAAGGTAACTGGCACGGTGTTCACCAGTTTCCACAGTACTGACCTTTAAAGTCGTTATACTGAAAATGGCCTCCAATGGTGGGTAATATTGGAGAATAAATGTTTAAGTCTATCCAAAAAATGCTTGCATAATATCAGATGTGTTGGCCAAATTACAGGCAATTGGGTCTGCGAAAAGACAAACTTGAGAATAACATTCTTTAATTATTACAAGTCACCTTGAAAGGTCTACAACTGTAGAAAATGATTGGACATTATCATATATGTCAATGAGTTAACGCCTATCGCGCCTGGCTATATATACAAATACATTACAAAAAATACTTTACTTAAAATACACGATTTGGACGTCCGTTTTAACTAGAGCTACTTATCAATTAATAGTTTCTGTACTTCCTCTTTTTGTGAATCTGTTTTTCTATTAGTCTACCACAATTTATTATTTACTTTTCTCTTTTAATTAATTCATATGAGTTCACATTAATTTTCCAGTATGTTTACGGTAACTGGTATTTTCACGTTTTAGATTTCAGCTTGAAATGTAAGTTTTCAAAGCATTAAACATTTACATTAGTGTTATATTTACATTCTATGTAAATGCGATTACTGTACAACATGACAATTGTTGGAAACAACGTAATGTATGGGAAAACTAACCCGCTCTAGCAGACATGTTTTCAAGTATATGTCATGTTGACAACAGTAGAGCCACTTGTCGCTTAAATCCATATGCTAATTTTGTGCATTCACCAGTTTGTAGTTTATGCGAACGGCTTGCATTGTTTTGTGTTATTTTGACTTGAAGTGTTCCGTATGACATGCAAGTTTGGCTTCAGCCACAAAATGTGGACGGTATTGAAAAGAGAAAAACTCAATTTGCATATGTTTCGATGTTTACTGGATAATACGTAACTAACGATTTCCATAAGGGTGAATAAGCTTTGAAAACGTAGCTTGCAACTAATAATACCTTTAAGGAAATAATCATGTATGCAAATAATCACTTTAAGGAGTTGCATGTAACATGAACCTTTATCGGTAACGCGTATTAAAGAACGTTTGACTGTGATTTTTGTAGCAGCTGTGTCATTACGAAACATGCTAGCAACACATAATAAATTTTAGGACTACCAAATCTGTCCGTGCTACATTGAGTGTTCCGTAGTCTATTTGTTAATATGATTTTAGCCCGTTAGATCCCCTATTGCTACATGGATTTTATGTCCGGAGATTATACTCCTAATTTTGTTCCCGCTCGTAAGCTTCATCTCACTCCTGTTTTCATATAAAATCACAGTTACTACAAACTTTAAATAATAGTTTACATAAATTCTGTCTGAGGCTTTCACGGCCGGCTTCAGTGTTATGAGAACTTCGGTTTTCCGGGCTGTGAGGTCGTAGTCCAAGGTTGTTTGGTGCAAACGTTTCGGCCGTCCCTTCGACGGCCATATTCAGTGCAGAAGGCTGCAAAACCTATGGAGTCTATCCATCGCTCTGGGCTTTGCGGTTGTGCGTCGCACAGACGAACCGCTCGGTATCTGAGTTCCGAGTTGCCTTCTGGAGCTCCTGCCTCGTGGCCCTGCCCAAGTAGGGCGTGTGCTCTATAGCAGGCCGATTCTCAGCTGTTGTGCTAGCCTACACTAGCGCAGTATACACCGAGGGCGTTTCCACGAATCACCTGGACGTATACGGTACCTTCCCAGCCCAGTCACTAGAGGATTGCCTGGGAACCTCGCCGCACGTGCATAAAATTTGCGTGCAAGCCGCCTGAATGTGTCGTCTAAGGAGCGGACGCCAAGTCCTCTCCTTAGAAGGCGAGATGAAAAGCGACGGGGGACTTTGGCCGCTAGCCGAAGACCCCTGTCGAGGACGCTCTGCAACTTCTTTTTATGCATTGCGGCGAGGTAACCCCAGACCGGGCAGGCGTAGGTAATGACCGGCAGCAGATACGCGCCGACGATCATCCTACCCAATTTCCTGGTCATGGCTGAGCTGATCAGGAATGGAAACAGTGCGCACAGGCGAGTGGATGCTCGCTTAAGAACTGTCTGTGCGTGGGTACGCCAGGTGAGCCGACGGTCAAGGTGTAAGCCCAGGTACTTGACCTCGTTGGACCAGCGCAAGTACGTTCTGCCGATACGTAGCTGCCTAACGGGGTTCTTCCGTCGCTTAGAGAATTCGACGGCTACACTCTTGGTGGCGTTGAGTTGCAGTCTCCAATTCTCAGTCCAGTCCACGAGCGTGTCGAGCTGGCGCTGCAGTCGTAGGACGGCCCTTTCCTCATGACGATCGGCCGTACGTACGGCCGTGTCGTCAGCGAAGAGGGCCATCTGGACTCCAGGCTGCCTCGGCACGTCGTTGACGTAGATCGAGAACAGAAGGGGGCCTAGAACACTACCTTGAGGGACGCCGGCTGTGATTCGTCTCTCGGAAGAAACTGAATCGCCAACTCTCACGCAGAAGGTCCTCTCCGTCAGAAAGCTAGCAACCAGATGGAGGTAGCAGTCCGGGAGCTGGACTTCCCTAAGCTTGAATAACAGGCCATCATGCCATACGCTGTTGAAGGCTTTCTCAACATCTAAGAAACAGCCAACGGTCCGTTCTCTCCGACACCCGGCTTCCGTGATGCTTTCCACCAGTCTCATCAGTTGATGAGTGGTCGAATGCCCCACACGAAAGCCGAACTGTTTGGGGACCAGCACGTCAAAGTTGGTTAGATGTTCTCGTACACGACGCTGTACGAGGCGCTCAAAAACCTTGGACGTAGCGGAGAGTAGGCTGATAGGCCGGAGATTTTCCGAGCGGGTGGTATCCTTTCCCTGCTTCGGGATCACGATAACCGTCGCCTTTCGCCATTTCTTGGGAAAGTAGTCCAGTCTAAGACACGCGGTGAACAGATCAGTCAAGAATTGAACTCCAGGCTCGGGAAGAAGTCGTAGAGCGGTGTTCGTAACACCGTCCGGGCCTGGAGCTTTTCTCGGTTGAAGTTCAGCGAGCCGATCTGAGACCTCTTCCAAAGAGATGGGTTCGGGCTCCGCCGTGATCGGAAGAGACAGAAAGTCTTCCACAGCCATCTCGACTTGTTCGTCGAAGTCCCAGTCCATGGGCGGGTTGGGATCGAACTGTCGCTCGAAACACAAGCCCAAGTACTCGGCCTTCTCCTCCGGGCGATCAAGGAGTCGACCGAACGGTCCAACAATGGCGGGGAGTGAAGGTCGGCGCCTCCGTCCCGTCAGTGTGGTAGGTATTCTGTACGGGTAACTTTGCGGGTCCGCATCCCCCGTTCAGGCCACATCGAGTTCCCAACAGCTACGTCGGAACGCCTTCAGACTGCCACGCATTCGCCCGGTGAGCCGATTGTATGCTGCCTTATCGGCCGGATCACGGGTCCTCTGCCAACGTTTCCGGAATTAGTTCCTCTCGCGAGCGAGAAGAGAGACTTCCTCAGGGATGCGTTGGTAGTCAGGCGTGAACGTGAAGACACGCCTATAGCCGAGATGATTGCCTCTTCGATTCCCGCAACTGCTACGTCTAGGAGGCGAACGGAATCGAGTGGGGCCGCTGGCGGCAATCTACGGCACAAGGCCGGGCCGTAGCGATCCCAATCGATGACCTTCTTCTTGTCAGAACGTGCATAGGCGTGCTGGGTAGCGACGTGGATCAAGATAGGGTTGTGGTCGGATGTCAGCTCCGTAAGTGAGAATGCCTCGACCGGACGGACAACTCCTTGGGTCACCGCGATATCCAGAACATCGGGAGCCGCGTTAGGCCTTGACGGAAAGAACGTGGGTTGCGCTGGACCAAACACCATCGCCCGGCGCCATTCAACAAAACTGAGCAAGCGCCTCCCGTTCGGAGTAGTCAGGCGACTATTCCAAACGCGATGCTTGCAATTCAGATCGCCAGCCAAAATTACCCTTCGATGGGAATCGAAGATGACGTCCAGGTCGCCGACAAGGAGTTCAGCTTGTGGGGGATTGTATGCTGAAACCACGAGGACACCGCCAAGAGCTCCGTGGACCTCAATGGCGGTGGCCTCTAGGTTGGTAAGCTGCGGCAAAGCGACACGATGATGACCTATGGAGGTCCTCACCGCGATCGCCGTGCCGCCTCCTCGTCGGCTAACTCGGTCATCCCGATAGACCACGTAATTCGGTAATCGAAACCGGTTCGCCGGGGTCAGGTGGGTTTCAGAGAGGAGAAGTACGTCGGGTTTGAACCGAGCCAGGAATTCTAGAAGGTCGGAATGCTTGGAACCGATGTTGTTAGCATTCCAGGCTATGAGAGAGAGATCTCGTCTAAGGGCTCGGTTCATAGAAGACCTATGACTTCGCAGGCTTCCACCAAGAGCATGAATCTCTCAGTTGGGTCAGCAGTTTCCAGGCGGTCTCGGATGGACCTGAAGGTGGATGCGACTTTCTTGAGGTCGTAGCCAGACAGAAAGTCGCGGACGAACTGTGCGTCATCGGATATGACGGACTGGGCGGTTTGCCTGGAAACTGAAGCCGCGTAAGAGCGACCAGGTTTAACGGCAGATCGGGTCGTGGTGGAAGCCACAGGACCAGGGGCAGACGGTTTTGAATCAGCGGCAGGAAAAGTACGCTGTTGCGCTTCGTCGGACTTATACCGGGAAGCAGGACTTTTCTTGGGCTGTGGGCAGGCAGGAGCTCGGGGCCGAGCATCCGGTGTGGTTATCCCTTTGTTTTTGGGTTTTGTGATGCCTGCTCGCGGAAATCGCGGAGGTGGCAGTGGTGGCGAGGCTACCTCTGGTTCAGAGGCGGGAGTTGGAGGTTCCGCGGAGGTGGAGGGTTGATTCTCCGGCTCCATAACCGAGATGGCGGCTACAGGGCTTGAGTCTATCCAGATTCAGAGGGGTGAGTCCCTCTCATTAAATGCTATTTGGACGCGGTTAGTGGCGAACCAGTAAGAATTTGCCTTTCTTCTGATTGGCTGGTGGTGTCAGACAACAACTTCGTGCGGACCCCAAAAGTTTATAAATATGGGTGTCCTACTCACAGGCCACACTTCATACGAAACAATATTTAAGTGGTCAGTTTCAAGGTTCAATGGTCACTGACTACGAAACCTTGATCAGTGTTTTGCAGCCTTCTGCACTGAAGATGGTCGTCGAAGGTGAGACCGAAATGTTTGTACTAAACAACCTTGGACCACGGTCTTACAGCCCGGCAACCCGAAGTTCTCATAACAGTAGTTTACATAGTTTTAAAACTTAATGGATTTCCATTAAAAGCGATTATTGTGCTCAAACCGCTCCCGATGACTGCTGAAGTGTCTCGCATGTGTACGAAACAACAGGGCCAGACAATATCGATAATGAATGGAATGATCAATCTCATTTAGAATGACTCAATAATATTTTGTTTATTGTACGTCAGTGACAGCTGGAGTCTGTTTGCAGTCACCACATAATATGAGTAGTGGTATCATAACATACAGAACGCATCATTGCTGTAGCCCTATCTGGTAACATGGGTCATGATTAAATGCGTCTTGATATCATACATATTATACAACGTATACATTGCAACGTTAATTAAATCACACTGATTAGCCCACAGGACTTACTCCAATCTGTAGTAATTAAACGTAATATTTGATGGCGTATTACTAATAAATTGTGTTCAAGAATTTGTTTCGTAATGATGTTTATGCGCCTCAACGTGACGCAACACATATACACTTCGATGTTACAGGGAACGTTTACCACTACACTATTCAAGGCGTTTTCTTACTAATATTTTAGTAACGTTCAAATACAAATTGCAGTTTGTACAACTTGCGGATTGCCTAATATTTTATAGAGCTAACTCAAAATTAAATTACAAAGTGTTTTGTGCTGCTTAAAAGTGTTGAATTCAAATTGACTATACGCTGGAAACTTTTTTTGGCAATTTTTCATCTAAACACCTAGGTTCAAAATTAGTATCAGTCTATCGTATACGAAACAGCAGCAGAAGTAAAGATTTTACAAAATACATGAATATTTTTAAAACATTTTGATATAATATTACTTCACATACTTGTAAAATCAGAAGATCTGCCGTTTCTTTTTCGGTATTATAGGCACATGTTTAAAGCCACCTTCTTCTTCTTTTACTTTTTGTTGTCTTTCTTTTCTTCTGATGCTCTTGACATCTTTATCTACCATTTTACCATTCTCCGTTCTCATGACATATTTTCTTAGTGTCCACGAATGTTTCCGAGCTAATTTCTTACACTCTTTCTTCGAACAGTTACTTTGGATTATGATGATCGCACGAGTGGAGCATATGTCTATTCGTTTCTCCGAGATAAGTTACAGTTTACTACTTTGAAAAACCAAGCTGACTGTCGTTTAAATAACTAAGCTTAGAGAGTAACGTAAAACAGAATAATTATATAGAAAAGTGTTCAAAAATAATTCCATTATGTCGTTTATATTAGTTTGCTTACGTACGTTCATCAGACTTTATAAACGTCATTCAGTGTTTTACATAGGACATCAAAATTCCTCAGAGTAGTTTAAACTATACAGAAAACGGAATACAGGAAGTCAACAGGGGTTCTGGTTGGGGAATCGGAGACATTGTTAGAAACTGTTTCGAGCAGCAACAAATAAGATTAGTATTGCTAGGATGAAATCCAACGGCCTCTTAGCGGATATAGCACTATGAAGAAGAAGAAATGGCATTACGAATATGATCGAATTTTAAGTATTTAACCGTGAGTAGAGTTCTTTAAATATGCCTCAAAATATCCAGAATTGTAATTATTGTTTACTCGGTTTCGCAAAACGTTGCGTTTACTTTATTACATCCTGTCTACTGATTTTCTCAAACACTCGTTAATTTTACTTGATGATGTAAAAGTCAAATCAGTTGTCACAAAGTTGATATGGAAAATCAACAGGTTAAATAAAATTTTAAATAATCAGGAGCAAATCTCACACATAGGCTGTTGTAATGGTAATTGAATAAACGATTAATAAGCAACACATTAATGAATAATATCTAACATTGGGCAGATAATAAAATAGATAGTATAGTAAACAGATTGGGCAGATAGTAGATTCAGGTGGTCTGATGCAGTTTTACCGCTTAAGTGTAAAAGTGCCAGTATAATAAGAAGTTGACTGCCACTAGTTACGAGTTGCTAGACATTCGTTCAAATTAAAAACGGTTCAGGTTATAAACGATTTATAATTTAAAATAGATAGATGTAAAATTGTTTATTTAGGAAAAACGTAATTTACGATTTTTAATAAACTTTACTCACTGTGGTTATAATTTCCAGACTTGTTAATATCATTTTTAATACTAAATGATTTACACTTTGATTGTTTTATTAAATTATTTTAAATGAATATTTCTGTTCTATTGTCAGTATTTTTATATTTTAGATTACTCTCTCTCTCTCCTATGGCGCTACAGCCCAAGTCGGGCCCTGGCCTCCACCAATCTCCTCCTCCAATCCACTCTATCCACTGCAACCCTCCTCCAGTTTCTTATCCCCATGTCTCTCGCGTCCTCTGGAACGCCATCTTCCCACCTCTTCCTCGGTCTACCTCTAGGTCTCGTTCCCTCCCATGTACCCAGCAAAGCCCTCTTAGGGTTCCTGCCACCCTCCATTCTCATAACATGTCCGGCCTAACGCAATCTTTAAATTCTTATAAATTTTGAGACTGGTATCTCTTTATATATTTGATACAGTTCGTTGTTGTATCTCAGTCTCCATGAGCCATTTTCTTGTATTGGGCCTATAATGCGTCTGAGGATTTTCCTTTCAAAGGTGTCTACTATGTCGACTGTTTTCTGTGTGATTGCCCATGCCTCACACCCGTAGCATAGCACCGGTCTGATGACAATCCTATATATTTTCATTTTTGTTTCCCTGTGCACATCCCCAGACCTAAATGATGGCAGCAATGCGAAGTACGCTTTGTTAGCCATGGTGGTCCGTCTTTGGATCTCCGGCTCCTCTGATCCAGTCTTTGCTAGATTCACTCCGAGATACGTGAAATTGTCCACCACCTCAATTGTGTCCTCTTTTAGATTACTAGTCAAAGTAATTTTAAATATTACGTAATTCACTCAATATTATTAAATATGTTTTTAATATCAATAGTTATAAAATTAAATTGAAAATATTTTAGTATTAAGTAATTAGGTTAAAATTGTTTAATAATAATTTAATAAAACGCCTGCAAAGTGAGCAATTCATTTTACTAAAATTACTTTGTTTTCCTACAACTGAACCATAGGAAAGGAGTCTTTAGTGTCACTAGACAATGCTTGTGTACAGAATTACATGTAAATTTACAATTTATAACATGTATACGTATGTGTATATATAGGGCTCTTAAAAATACTCGGATTGTTCGGATCGGTGTTGCTTTTTTAGCACAAATTGTTTCGTTTGAGTTTATACAATACGTCAACCTCTCGCCCTAAGGCAAATTTTCCAGTATTTTTTACTATCTGTTTTCTGTTTTGTCTGCTGAACATTTCAATATATTTAATAAAATGATTATACTCGTGTCTTCTGTATGATCTTCTTCTCCCTTTCCGACTGAACATAACTTCTGCCTACTTCTCTATCGCCATGAATTAAGTGCTAGAATTTGTCACATAACTTACTAGAATCCTCAGACATCATAATACGTAGTTTTGCCTTAAGATGTTCAGACGTTTAATTATTCTGAGACTAAGGAAATAATCACTACGTACGAATCGTATTGAAGTAGGTCTGTATACTGTATAGTGAAGTATTGTTGCACTTGCTGATTCCGAATATTGGTTGATAGTGCAGGTACCGGCAGACTTGAAAAGGTTGCAAGATTTGTGAATGTAATCTATAATTCGTATAATACATAAACCACAAGTGTCAGAAGGGCTTGTTCATTTATTCCGTGACGTGTGGTCGTGTAATGAGTATAATCATTAGTAGCAAGAGGCTTGATTTTTGAACAAACTTTTAACTCAAATTTTCAGATTTAGACATCATAATGTAGTGCAATTTAGATGATAAAATTTTCAGCAGAAAATGGGCAAGAGATGTAACACAAAAATTGAGCAATCGCAAATTTTACGAAATCCAACTATGCTGAACGCAAAGAAATGTGTATGTTTTAGAAAGCGGGGAGATAGTGAAACGCCTGTACCGTTAGGCGGCGTTACATGAAAGAAATTAACTTGTAAAAAGCTGTAGAGTATAGCGGTAGGTTAGCAACGCCGGCCTTGGGCCTGACGTCTATAAGGAAGGTAATATTAGGCTAAGTCACGTTTTGGGACATAACTATCATAAAGTGTATTATTCACTAGGATATTAGGGATGTTTGCCAATGTTATAAACTTTAAGTGCATGTAACAATAGATACCGTTATGTTCGAGAGAGCGATGTAAGGGTGAGATAGATAGCGACGCTAGTTGTTTAAGCACGTGAGACGCGAAAAACGTTCGGCAAATCAGAGGAAGCGTCATGTGTTGCTCGGGAGGTTTTCGCTAAGGAGATTGGGCGATTTTGTATTTAGCGCTAGTCTAAACCTATGGGATTGTTTTCTATCGAGACTTGGTAAAGGAAATTCAAAGCCTAGTATAAAAATATGAATTTGGAGAGAAATCAGGCAGTCTTCTTTATATCGTCGAAACGACACTGAAGAGACTCGCGTGCGCTGTTTTGCGTTAATTATATAGATATAAATTTTATTAGTAATTTAAAGAATAAAGTAAATTCGGAGCAGTAAACAGAAGTACGGGAACACGATAATTTATAACGCTAAATTTATAAAGTTTAATATACAGTAATAAGTTAATGAGTGAATGTTCGGAGTAGTAACGAACAACGAGAAGTAAATACTACATGTAAATGTTCATCAATACGATATGTTGTGGTGAAATCACTGAAGAAAGCGAATTAGTTCGGGTTAAATTCACGACGGTATGAGATAATCGAGACGCACGCGACGCGAACTGTGTTAGATGCACGTAATGTAAATTCAAGAATACGTTATAAACCAGAGTGTATAATTATACGACATAATTGTATATATTACCAATATGTCAAGTGGAGTGTACATCTGTGGTAAAGTGAATTAGTGCATTCATAAGCAGGATTAACGCGCAACAAACAGCTGCTGACGACTCACCGGCATGCAACACCTTAAGGACTACGCACATCGGAAGGATTCTCCACGCAAGTAACAAATAAATGAACATTTGATTCAATATTGTTTTATAAATATATATATTTGTAATCAAATATAGTGACTCAATTTGTCTAAAAAAAACTCATTGCCACGAAATAATATTCAAATTGTAAGGCAAAACTATCAAGTCATGTTAAAGAAATTTGTAGTATATAAATGCAAATGAATCATTAAAAGTTGATTGATATATTTTAATTTGTGTTTATTATTACTGACGCCCTGAGCTACAATCAAGAGTCGGTACACTGGAGTAAGTGTTATAGTCTATTGAGTAGAAATATTAATATTACCAGTGATTAAAATAGTTTGTAAACCTTACTTCTTACATGCTCGTAGGCCAACATAATATGCAAATCAACAATTTAACTCTTTCGTAAAGGCCTATCAAGTAGTGTATTACAGAGAGTTGTCTACACGTTCAATCTGAAAGCGAATTCTTACTAACTCTTTCTTACTTAGATGTTTTACAATAAAGTAAAAAGAAAAAATTATTTTAAGTACTTAATAACCAACTGGTTGATAAGTCGGTTTTTATTTCATAATGATAATGAAGAAAGTGTCTTCAGTTTTAATGAGTCCACTGTTTCTCCAAGTTAGTAGACAATGTAATTGAAATGAAAATCTATTAAGTCTGAAACCTTCCAACGACTGGAACCGACAGCTACGGAAATTTATTTAGTAATTTGAGGAATTCTATTGGTATTATATTGTATAGCTGCAAATTTTTTTCTCCCATCAAACTGATTGTTTTTTACTTCATCACTTCCAACGACGACTAAGTAAAAAATCGGTATGGAGAACCATACATGACTTCCATGTTCTAAGATTTATATTTAAAATCATATTCGAAATGAAATATTTCCATAGAAACTACGTCTTTTTACTTATTGCTTCAGCATTAACCACAGTACTGTGGTCACTAACGTATACTACCTCACGTTTTCGCACTCGATTTTCACTGACGATGGCAGTCGATGGCACTGCCGAAAAGTCTGGTTTTACAGAAAACATTGGACTACGGCTAAACAGCCCGGGAAGCAATTTTAACAAAAAACTACTTCTTTGTAGCCGATAACGTAGTACACGTATAAAAAATTCTCCCCTCCCCGTTCAACTATAATTTTTAGTAATAGAAAATTACCCCCACCCCGTTCACCTAATCTCTTCATTTACAGATATTTCATCTATGTTTCTACAGTGGATTATTATGAGCTTCTTATCAGGATACTTTATTTATAAAAATTAAGTACTTTACTCTTGTTAAATCATAAAATGTTTCTGGTAAACTACCCCTTTCTCTTAACCGATCTTCTCCAAAATCAATAGACCTTCAGTCCTCTAAAATTCAGGGATGCATGCAAAAAAATATTTGATTCTGTTTGAATGTGCGGCAGTTATCGTTCGTCATGGAAACATTTCTCTTGTTACAACTTAAAATGTTGCAGGTAAACTACCCCTTTCCCTTAACTGATCTTCACCAAAATCAACAAACCTTGAGTTCTCTAGAAATCAGGCAAGTGTGCAAAAACTTATTTGATTCTCTTTGAATTTTCGGCAGTTATCGTTCGTCATAAAAAATTACCATTTTTAAAACAAAACTTAGGTGATAAACTACCCCTTTCCCTTAACCGATCTTCACCAAAACAATAGGTCGTGAGTGCTCTACAAATCAGGGCAGTATGCAAAACATCATTTGATTCTGTTTGAATTTGCGGCTGTTAACGTTTACTATAGAAAATAATTACCTTGATAAAAATCCGTTGCAGGTAAACTACCCCTTTGCCTTAACCGATCTTCACCAAAAACGACAGGTCTTGGGTACTCTACAATTAAGGTCTATATACAAACAATTATTTGATTCTGTTTGAATTTGCGGCTGTTATCGTTTGCCATAGAAAACACCCTTGATAAAACATAAAACGTTGCTGGTAAACTACCCTATTCCATTAACCGATCTTCACCAAAAACAATAGGTCTTGAGAACTCTACAATTTAGGGCTGTATGCAAAACATTAGTTGATTCTCTTTGAATTTACGGCAGTTATCGTTCGTCATAGAAAAAATACCCTTGTTAAAACATAAAACGTTGCAGGTAAACTACCCCTTTCCCTTAACCAATCTTCAACAAAATCAACAGACCTTGAGTTCTGTATAATTCAAAAACGTATACAGAAGAGTAGTTGATTCTGTTTTAATGTACGGCAGTTATCGTTCGTCATAAAAAAATTACCCTTTATAAAACATAAAATGTTGCTGGTAAACAACCCTATTCTCTTAACCGATCTTTAACAACACCAACAAGTCTTGAGAACTCTACATTTCAGGGCTGTATGCAAAATATTATATGATTCTGTTTGACTTTGCGGCTGTTATCTTTTGCCATATAAAATACCCTTGATAAAACAATAAACGTGTCTGGTAAACTACCCCTTTCCCTTAACCGATCTTCACCAAAAACAATAGATTTTTAGTACTCAACAAAAAAGGGCTGTATGAAAAAACGTAGTTCATTCTGTTTGAATTTGCGGCTCTTATCGTTTGCCATAGAAAACACCCTTTTAAAACATAAAACGTGGCCGGTAAACTACCCCTTCCCCTTAACCGATCTTCACCAACACCAATAGGTATTGAGAACTCTACAATACAGGGCTGTATGCAAAACATCATTTGATTCTGTTTGAATTTGCGGCTGTTATCGTTTACCATAGAAAAAAATTACCCTTGATAAAAAACCGTTGCTGGTAAACTACCCCTTTCCCTAACCGATATTCACCAAAAACGATAGGTCTTGAGAACTCTACAATTCAGGGCTGTATGCAAAATATTATATGATTTTGTTTGAATTTGCGGCTGTTATCGTTTGCCATACAAAATACCCATGATAAAACAAAAAACGTGGCCGGTAAACTACCCCTTTACCTTAAACGATCTTCACCAAAAACAATAAGTCTTTAGTACTCAAGAAGTGAGGACTGTATGCAAAAAAGTATTTGATTCTGTTTGAATTTGCGGCTCTTATCGTTTGCCATAGAAAATACCCTTTTAAAACATAAAACTTTGCTGGTAAACTACCCCTTTCCCTTAACCGATATTTACCAAAATCAACAGATCTTGAGAACTCTACAATTCAGGGCTGTATGCGAAACATTATTTGATTCTGTTTGAATTTGCGGCTGTTATCGTTTGCCAAACAAACAAAATTACCCTTGATAAAAAAAAACCGTTGCTGGTAAACTACCCCTTTGCCTCAACTGATCTTCACCAAAAACAATAGGTCGCGAGTACTCTACAAATCAGGGCTGTATGCAAACAATTATTTGATTCTGTTTGAATTTGCGGCTGTTATCGTTTGCCATAGAAAAAAATCTACAGACGCACACATAGACACACAGACACTTTTCGAAAAATGACTTTTTTTCATGTTTTGAGTGTAGTACAATCAGAATCTGTAATAATCTCAAACACGATTTTTTTTGCCATCACCATACTTCCATTTCCTTAAGGAACATGGAAGTAAAATGTGTGTATCAAAGTCCGTTAACTGTATTTAAGCTTATTCTAAATCTAGTGGTTTACAAAACATCCCACTTTTACTGGTAGTTCAAAAGTCTTGAGATTAAAGTGTACTCGGTCACTTCTGCGGAATTATATTTGAATATATACTATTACTGATAATAGTAATGATGGTAATACAATATTTTTGAAATATATTATAAATAACAATATTGTCTAATTATATTTCAGAACAAATAAATTTCATACGTCTTGTCTTATAAAACTCCTAATGAACCAGAAGATTTGAGATTCGCTTTGTGGCTAATATCAGTATCATTAACATCAACTACAAGAATTACACCAAAATTGTTTGTTCCGATAGGAGGGGGAAAGCTGGTCACTCTAGCGCTTCTTCGGGCATCCATTCGGTTAAGATATTTCAGACATTTTAAGCTATATTTTGCAATCCTATCGTGTACACTTAGAATACTGACTTCGTGCCATATTATCTGTAAATCTTCCTTACATACTTGGACCGGGAAGTCGTGTAGTTTGAACTAGTACTTACAAATAAATGGCATGAACTTTTAAGCTATTTACTGAAGTACTTTGGCGTTTTGCATTTGGTGACTGGAATGCGGTAGTAGCAAACACCATGCTTAAATGACAGAAAGAGAACTATCAGAGACAAATTTAAGATTTTACTTCCACGTTCCTTAAGGAAATGGAAGTATGGTGATGGCAAAAAAAAATCGTGTTCGAGATTATTGCAGATTCTGATTGTACTACACTCAAAACATGAAAAAAAGTCGTTTTTCGAAAAGTGTGTGTGTGTGTGTGTCTGTCTGTCTGTCTATCTGTGTGTCTGTAGATTTTTTTTTATGGCAAACGATAACAGCCGCAAATTCAAACAGAATCAAATAATGTTTAGCATACAGCGCTGATTTTTAGAGTACTCGCGACCTATTGTTTTTGGTGAAGATCAGTTAAGGGAAAGGGTAGTTTACCTGCAACGGTTTTTTTTATCGAGGGTAATTTTGTTTGTTTGGCAAACGATAACAGCCACAAATTCAAACAGAATCAAATAAAATTTCGCATACAGTCCTGAATTGCCGAGTTCTCAAGATCTGTTGATTTTGGTAAAGATCGGTTAAGGGGAAGGGGTAGTTTACCAGCTACGTTTTATGTTTTAACAAGGATATTTTCTATGGCAAACGATAACAGCCGCAAATTCAAACATAATCAAATAATGTTTTGCATACTGCCCTGTATTGCAGAGTTCTCAAGACCTTTTGGTTTTGGGGAAGATCGGTTAAGGGAAAGGGGTAGTTTACCGGCAACGTTTTATGTTTTAAAAGGGTATTTTCTATGGCAAACGATAAGAGCCGCAAATTCAAACAGAATCAAATACGTTTTTGCATACAGTCCTCATTTCTTGAGTACTCAAGACTTATTGTTTTTGGTGAACATCGTCTAAGGGAAAGGGGTAGTTTACCTACCACGTTTTTTGTTTTATCAAGGGTATTTTATATGGCAAACGATAACAGCCGCAAATTCAAACAAAATCATATAATATTTTGCATACAACCCTGAATTGTAGAGTTCTCAAGACGTATCGTTTTTGGTGAAGATCGGTTAGGGAAAGGGGTAATTTTCCAGTAACGGTTTTTTATCAAGGGTAATTTTTTTCTATGGTAAACGATAACAGCCGCAAATTCAAACAGAATCAAATGATGTTTTGCATACAGCCCTGTATCGTAGATTTCTCAATACCTATTGGTGTTGGTGAAGATCGGTTAAGGGAAAGGGGTAGTTTACCTGCAACGTTTTATGTTTTAAAATTGTATTTTCTATGGCAAACGATAAGAGCCGCAAATTCAAACAGAATCAAATAAATTTTTGCATGCAGCCCTGTTTTGTTAAGTACTAAAGACCTATTGTTTTTGGTGAAGATCGGTTAAGGGAAAGGGGTAGTTTTATATGGCAAAAGATAACAGCCGCAAATTCAAACAGAATCATATAATATTCTGCATACAGCCCTGAAATGCTGAGTTCTCAAGACCTGTTGGTTTTGATGAAGATCGGTTAAGGGAATAGGGTTGTTTACCAGCAACATTTTATGTTTTATCAAGGGTAATATTTCTTTTGACGAACGATAACTGCCGTACATTAAAACAGAATCAACTACTCTTCTGCATACCATTTTGAATTATACAGAACTCAAGGTCTGTTGATTTTGTTGAAGATCGGTTAAGAGAAAGGGGTAGTTTACCAGCAACATTTTATGTTTTAACAAGGGTATTTTTTCTATGGCGAACGATAACTGCCGTAAATTCAAAGAAAATCAACTAATGTTTTGCATACAGCCTTGAATTGTAGGGTTCCCAAGACCTATTGTGTTTGGTGAAGATCAATTTTTAATAGAATAGGGTAGTTTACCAGCAACGTTTTATGTTTTATCAAGGACGTTTACAATGGCAAACGATAACAGCCGCAAATTCAAACAGAATCAAATAATTGTTTGCAAACAGGCCTGAATTGGAGAGTACCCAAGACCTGTCGTTTTTGGTGAAGATCGGTTAAGGGAAAGGGGTAGTTTACCAGAAACGGTTTTTTATCAAGGGTAATTTTTTCCTATAGTAAACGATTACAGCCGCAAATTCAAACAGAATCAAATGATTTTTTTTTCATACAGCCCTGTATTGTAGAGTTCTCAATACCTATTGGTGTTGGTGGAGATCGGTTAAGGGAAAGGGGTAGTTTACCAGCAACATTTTATGTTTCAACAAGGGTAATTTTTTATATGACGAACGATAACTGCCGTAAATTCAAACAGAATCAACTAGGTTTTTGCATACCTTTTTGATCTAAACAGAATCAAGGTCTGTTGATTTTGATGAAGATCGGTTAAGGGAAGGGGTAGTTTATCAGCAACGTTTTATGTTTTAAAAAGGGTAATTTTATATGACGAACGATAACTGCCAAAATCTCAAAGAGAATCAAATAATTTTTTGCACCCTTTCCTGAGTTGCAGAGAGCTCAAGGTCTTTTGATTTTGGTGAAGATCAGTTAAGGGGAAAGGGGTAGTTTACCTGCAACATTTTATGTTGTAACAAGAGAAATGTTTCCATGACGAACGATAACTGCCGCACATTCAAACAGAATCAAATATTTTTTGTGCATGCATCCCTGAATTGTAGAGGACGGAAGGTCTATTGATTTTGGAGAAGATCGGTTAAGAGAAAGGGGTAGTTTACCGGAAACATTTTACGATTTAACAAGAATAAAATACTTAATTTTTATAAATAAAGTGTCCTGATAAGAAGCTCATAGTAATCCACTGTAGAAACGTAGATGAAATATCTATAAATGAAGAGGTTTGGTGAACGGGTTGGGGTAATTTTCTATTATTAAAAATTATAGTTGAAAGTGGAGGGGAGAATTTTTTATATGTGTACTACGTTATCGGCAGGAAAGAAGTAGTTTTTTGTTAAAATTGCTTCCCGTGCTCTTTAGCTGTAGTCCAATGTTTTTTGCAAAACCAGACATTTCGGCAGTGCCATCGACTGCCATCATCGGTGAAAATCGAGTGCGAAAACGTGAGGTGGTATACGTTAGTGACCACAGTACTGTGGTTAATGCTGAAGCAATAAGTAGAAAGACGTAGTTTCTATGGAAATATTTCATTTCGAAGATGATTTTAAACATAAATCTTAGAACATGGAAGTCATGTATGGTTCTCCATACCGATATTTTAATACTCTATACAACATGATGCATGAGCGTACAGTGAAATGAGATAATACTACGACAAGAAGATTTACGTCACTTAAATACTGCAAACCAGCATTCAACTACGCCTTTAGAAACACGATTAAAGTCACGTAGATTTGCAACATAGAGTACGAGTAACCTACCAGCTCAGCGAACCAAATTACACACGTACTGGCGGTCCAAATTTCACATTGTGTATAGACTAAGTTTGTAAGTAAATATTTTAACAACTACTTTAAGCAGATTTGTGAAACTTCAACTGAGCTTAGCTTAATATTTTCTCAGTACGAGAACATGCCAAACACTCTGTAAACTCCAACTGTACCTTCACACCACTCTATGTCACAATGGGACCCTTTTTAAGGCATATGAGCAATATACTTCCCTTAGTCTCGCCCCATCAACCTTGAATCCCATAGCAAACAATTTTGCAAAGAAAAAGTTACCCTCAGCCATGCAGACCACCTACACTCAGCCAAGGGGTGACCAACCTTGGACATACGAAAATTTTAAGTGGTCCGAATAACATACCTATTTACACAAAGTATTCAAGGAAAGTACGAATTTAGGAAGGAAGCTCCTAGAAAGAACTTCCTGTAGATTTACTAGAATAACGTTAATAGCTCCGTGTAATAAACAAACCTTTAACGAGAATGGTGTGCTAATTTAGATTAACGTAGTTTAAAATGTTTGTTAAAAAGGAATTACTATTAACAGTCTTTTAATTAATTTTTAATATTTGGTAACACTAATTTGTTGTTTCATATGCACAGAAGTAAAAATATCATATATAAAATATATGTTCACCATTCTTTACGTAATAACATATACAGAATTTTCTACATATTCAGTATTTTAGAACACGTTACGTTTTTCTCATACATTTGATGTCACAAGATCCACTCTTGCGTTTTGATTTTTGAAGACGATTTGTATTTGCTTCCTTTTGAAATCGCTTTTACTGTGACGGGGCTATGGAACTAAACAGATTTTACTAAGCGTTATCTGACTGTGACATATTCACAACGGTCTGTTCTTTATTCAGTGAACTGTAAGATGAAATGCTAGCTGCCATATGTCACCGAATTACAACTATGTGAAAGGTATTGTTATACGGAAAACGTCTTTTCTTGTTTTATATCTACTTTTTCCACTCCTTCGAGCACCTTAGATTGTGCAAAGAAACTGAATGCGTGACAGCTGGAAAGGAGTTTAGCTTACACAACTGAAAAATATAATCTATTTAACAGTTCTTTCTTCTGCGGAAGTCACAAAGTAGCTTTGTATTAGTCGTATCTTTTACAAAAGTAATTGTTTACACCGATAATATATTAAATTAGCAAATAGTTAGAGTACGTTGTGGTGACAGCTCGTCTTGTTTTAACTACGAATTTTTTTTCTTATGATACACAAATGATAACTTACGTAATTAAAATACATAAGGCATAGGAAAAGAATATTGTAATATTTACTGTTATTTGTTTCTTTTTACGTACAGTACGAAATATACATAAAATTTTAGTCTAATCTGAAGGGTACATAAAACCCGTTTGAAATACTACGCTGAACGCGTGTGAGCACACGTGTACTTGCGTCATTGTACTCAAATAATTGACAAATTCCGATACCAAATTTGATAATTTTGTTTATGCGGCACAGTTGTTGGGAAACATGCTATATTTGGTTAAAATGTGGCCGAATGTTGACAGTTTTGTTGCAAATTCACATCGAAATTAGTGTGCTATTTTGTGTAGTTAGTTGGCTTTCTTCCGTATATCTGGTACTATTGTTACGACGGTCTCCTTGATCGTCGGATGGTACAGTGGGAAACAAAATACAAGACACCAGTTAAGTCAGTAATCAGTAGTTTTAATTATCACAATTAAACAGTTTGTACTCAACAAGATAGTCTCTTACAACAAATCAAATAAAAATTGTTCACACCGAATAAAAATGTCAACTAATATAAAACACAATTATACTACAATTATCCCCAACAATTATAAAACACATAACATTTCGCCACAATACTTCGAACCGCAATGTGTAAATTGCCCGACAATAACTGACTTTACCGTCGCTGAATGGCTGTATTTACACCCCGCTGATTTCCAGAATAATCTATCACTTTAGATGAGTTGTTAAACAAACAGGCTCTGTCAAGTATCTACTAGAAACAGTGTCCTTGAACACATTGCGCTCACCGGTACGGTCTGGTATACACTCGATAGATATACATAAAGTAGCAGCATTATGTACGTACACACACATTACAGCTGGAATATTCGAGATACTTGTAGAACGCTCCGTATTACATAACACTTTATCCGCATTACGTAACACTATATAACACTGACATATAGGCTATGAGAATGACATATGTGAATTAAGGAGGTTAATGGTGTGTGTGTGTGTGTGTGTGTGTGTCTGCGCGCGTGCGCGTGCGCGGTGGATGTATGTGCCTGTGCAACAGGACAATATTAGTTCTGTTGTCATTTACGTTTCATAGGACGCGTGCGTTTGTGTGTGGTTGTATGAGTGCGTTCGCCCTGCGTTTTTCAGGTAGGTGATGAGAGTTTCAATTCGTCTGCATTGTAGGCTATATTTATATTAAAAATGAATTCCGCATATATGTGCATTCTGTTCATGCGTACGTAGGTTGTGTAGGAAAATAAATTTTTGCTGATATCGTTTTTCTCGTTTGTTAGATTGAGTGTGTGTGTGTGTGTGTGTGTGTGTGTGTGTGTGTGTGTGTGTGTGTGTGTGTGTGTGTGTGTGTGTGTGTGTGTGTGTGTGTGTGTACCGCACGCGTGCTTATTAGCCGTGAATTGTAAAATATTTGTTGTAACAGTTCTTCAATACTAGAACTACGAGAATTGTTCAATAGATAAAAGTTTAGAGGCTGTAAAGCATTTTGTATTCAACGACTTTAAAAGAAGTCTACATTAACATTAAGGCATGAGTCTCACTGTTGCACTGATCTTTAGATTGTTTGCGGAACCATTCGCTAACAGCAAACTCAACCACAGAGTCCGATTTGAACCGCCGTCCTTTTAGTGATTTCTTTAATGGGCCGAAAACGTGATAATCGCATGGGGACATGTCGGGACTGTAGGCTGTTGTAAGACTTCCCACTTCATACGACCAAGCAGATCTTGAATCTTCTAGGCTACCTGGAGTCCAACATTATCATGCAAAAGAATGACACCATTTGTGAGCTTCCCTGGACGTTTATTCTTGATGCTGACTGCATATCGCTTAGGGTTTTAAGCTGTCTGCATACCGCTCAGCATTGATGTTGACACCAGGTTCTTTAAAATCTAAGAGGAGCACACCCTGATAATAAAAAATTACGGTTACCATTAATTTTCCTGCCGAAGCTTGGTCCCGACAATTTTTCGCCTTCGGGAATTGTTCCCAATGCATACTCTGACGTTTGGATAACACCAAGACTTATAACCAGCAACAGTTTAGTGTAGAAAGGCATTACCTTGTTGTTTATAGCTTATCAAATGGTGTAATGATAAGACCGCACAAAAAATTTTCTGCTCATCCATAACCAGTCGTGAAATCCACTGAGCAGCAACTCTGTGATAGCCAAAACGATGAATGATGGCATGAAAATTTCCTACGCTGATGCTCAACATTTGAGAAAGTTCTCTAGCTTTGATGCGCCTGTCTGCGCGTAAAGCAGTTTCCAGCTGTCTCCCATTTTCATCTGATGGTGCAAACGTCCAGATCCGGGACGGGGTAACTCTTTAGTGGATTCTCTTCCTTGAAAACATTTATTGCACCATTCAACCAGTGCCGTATGAGAATAACTACAGTTATCACATACAGCTTTCATTCTCGTATAAATTTCCATCGGCTGACGCCCCATAACGGCGGCCGAAAACTGAATAAAGGGAATTCAGATTACCTTTGGACGGATTTCCTATCATACGTGTCATTTTTCAACCGAGTCACAACGCTTAGCAAATATTTATGACAGACGCGTCACTAGTACTTAAACAGGCAATACAAACAAATGAATTCCGTTGCCATGGGGACGAAGTCACGGCTGCGCAACTCAAATGTGTTTATATTGAACAATTCTCGTATGTCTTACAACGATGACTACTGGGCAGATGTGTCAGGTATACAGGAGGTTGTATCTTTCTTGGGTTTATTTGTACTGGACCCTAACTACTCAGGCACTCAATTGCATTTCCTCACTGGCCCCACGCGTATCAATTTCCCCCCCAAAACATTTATAAATCACAGTATAAGATGCGCAAACACGTGATTGGCCGGAAATTTTTTGAAGTAAGCATACGGGTTAGTTTACCGGTAGAGGCTATGAACCATTTGTAAATGTCGTTTGGAACGTCTCGTTCAGTCTTATGTTTATGTATGTACAGAATAACGGACTCTATTTAGCATTTAATTTTTGATTTGTTTTCAAAACTGTAATCAAGCAATAAATTAAAAAATAATTAAAACTTTATTAATACTGACCAAAAACCGTTTTCAACAACAGGCCCATCTGTATTATATACGAAGAACAAAGAAAAGCTTGTTTACGAAATGTAAAAATGTTTACAGTTGTGTAATAAATTATCACACTATAGGTATCTTATGCCGAGTTGGACATACTGGGGCTGAATAAATGTTCGAAGTCTACCTCTTTCTTACTCGCTAAGAGCATGTAACCTCAAAACTCGGGATACAAATTTGAGCCATCCCTCAGCCATCAAACAACTTACAACATTAACACGAACCGATTTCGTATTCGTGAGATGGCTATAATAAATAGCAATAATGAAATGTTTGTACTTAAATAACTTGTTACCCCAAGTAATTACCCCAATTACTACACTTTTACCGGAACGTTATTTCAGATTTTGAGATTTCCGTTAATTCTTAATCACTCCTGGCGTCGCCTTAACCCCACCTAAAACCCCATTGGAGCGCCACTATCATAAATACATTAGGAGTATATTTTGTAAACACAATATGAAAATTGGATATCATTATAATAATATTGTTTCAGTCAGTGTATGAACATATTAAATTTCAAGTATCCTACATTTTATTCATTGCCACGCGTTTGTTACACAGCGGCAAATATTAGTAGAACTTTTCCTTATAAGAAATAAAATTTACGACGTACCTGACACGAACATATTGCTTTATTAATTTCTCAAAATTATAAGATTTACACTGTAATGGTACATATAACACTACCAACACCAACGTACCACAAATGAGTTGAAAGCCACTACAACTAGGAATACCTACAAGGTCGAACATACAATCATGGATAAAGGAAGTATCATAAGCTAAACCAATCGAATAAAATGATAGATATTTACCATATATCCGTCGTGCGACTTCGTTTTTCTCGTCTTATTTTGACGCGTTTCGGCAACGAATTGCCATCTTCAGAATCTTAATCACTCATATGAGATCGTTAAAAAATTAAAAACATTAAAATCATTACGGTAAAAGTGCACTTTTACGATATTGGAAACTCACAGACGCGAACATGAAAGTTTATGTTTCTCGAGTGGACTATATCGATCGACTGCTTTCGCGTGGACAATATCGATCAACTGATTCACTGTTTATATAGCCACTGATAAACCTGTTTTGCTTATTATAGCCCATATGTACTGTGACATTTCATTTACTGGCGCCCGTGTGCAAGTATTGCCGTGTCGTACAACATGTTATGTGAAAATGTAAGTTTATCATTCAAGACATAATCACTGTTGATTTTGACGGCTTTATATATTTCGTATTCCTCAAGCGCGTCCATGTATTTTCCTTTCCTGCAGCAATGCAAAGGCTGGAAATTTGTCTCAAAATCACTGTAGTTATGATTACATAGTATCAGGTGCCTGGCAAAATTAGATGTTGTTTTATGTAATTCCCTTCTGGGAAGATGTTCGTTATATCTTTCTTCAAATGGTCTGCCTGTTTGGCCTATGTAGAACATGTCGCATGAGCTGCAATTCATCTTGTATACGCCGGTTCTTTTTCTTTCTGGTATACTGTTTTTTCGGCTAAGAAGTCTCTGAATGTTGTTATTTGTACGAAAGGTTACAATTACATGGTGTTTCTTGAGTTCGTTAACTAGAATATTTGGTAAAATGTTTGTGTAATCTGCAGATATGTATTTATTAACCGGAAGTGTGTTATCATTGTTCGACTTTTTTAATTTCTTCTCTTTGTGTTTACTTATTAATTTATCCACTAATGAACTTTTATATCCGTTAGCCGCTGCTATGTGCTTGATGGTATTAACCTCTTCAATGTAGTCTTTTTCACTTAACGGTATAGTTAGCAATCTATGCACAAAACTATTGTAAGCTGCCATTTTATGCGAGGTGGGATGATATGAATCGGCATGAATTGTGACGTCCGTTGTTGTGGCCTTTCTATAGATTTTAAATTGAAGTTTTCCTTCGTTTTTTAAAATGGTTAAATCTAAGAAATTTAATTGATTTTCTTCTTCTATTTCAGATGTGAATTTAATCTTATGGTGTATGCTGTTTATGTGACTATTTAAGTTTTGTATTTGCCTTTTTGTTCCATTAAATATCATAAACGTATCGTCGACGTATCTACAATAAAAAATGATTTTATTCTTGTATAATTTATTCGATATTATGTTCATATTCTCATAATAATTTAAATATATATCAGCTAATAGTCCTGACAATGGCGAACCCATAGCCAGACCGTCATCTTGTGTAAAAAACCCGTTGTCAAATGTAAAGTAATTTTGTTCCAAGACGACTGTAAGTAGTTTTATAAGTTCATTGATTTTTTGCATGCTAAGTTGAGCTACTTCCTTTAAATTGTTATTTACAATTTCTATAGTTTCCCTCACGGGGATATTAGTGTACAAATTAGTTACGTCTAACGATACTAATTTATATTGTGGTAGTATTTCTATCTTTTTAAGTTTTTCAACAAACTCATAACTGTTCTTTATACTGTAATTATTTGCTATCCTGATATTATTCTTAATTAAAGTCACTAACAATTTAGCAGCTTTGTATCCGGGAGCTGTGGTGTAGTTTATTACTGGTCTGATTGGTGTACTTTCCTTGTGGATTTTAGGTAGTCCTGTGAATTTTGGTGCCGTGGCATTAATTGGTTTTAAATATCTGCGTGTTTTCTCATCTAACAAAAAATTACATTGATTAATGGTGTTATTCAAAGTTTTTACATAAGCCTTTGTGGGATCCCGGTCTATTTTCTTAATATTATTATTATTTATGAAATCAAATACCTTTTGAGTATACTCTCTTTTCTGCATGACCACCAATGTGTCACCCTTATCTGCCTTACTTATAATTGCATCATTTTTCTCAAGTTTACTTTTTATGGTTTTAAGATTCATGATATCCTGCTTATATTTACTTTTTAAAAAATTGTTTTGACTTTTACATTTATTACTATTAATTGCGTTATTGAGTTTGTTGTTGATAAAAACCCTTGCTTCATTCTGTGCAACGGAACCATTTAATCTTTTAATAGCAGCTTCAGCATTAACTACCTCATGGACAATTTCGTTTGTCGTATTAAATCTTGGTACATTATATTTCAGACCTTTATTAAGCACGTTTATTTCTTGGTTAGTGAACTCTATGTTGGTTGTATTCGTTACACGTTCATAGAACACATGTTTACAATCTATTGGTCTATTTTCTTTTTTATGCTGAGTAAGATATAGATTTCGTATTTTCTTATTATGGGTTAATACTTTATGATAAAAATAATTGGATATTAAAGCATTAATTTTGGTCATGATAACATCTATAACTGCAGGGTGAATTTCCTTTAACATTTCTAAATGCGCTTTATAAAGATCCGTATTTAACCTGTTTTTCTTTTTGTATAATTGTCTAATTTCTTGCGTTAACCACATTTTTTCTGCTATTTGTTTCGTCTTGAGTGCCGCCGGTGTTCTTGAATTAATATTTATGCGTGCAAATTTTGGTATGATATTCATTTTTATACACATTTTATTAAATTTAATGTTTTGTGCAACTTTTAGCATTTTGATTTTAACATTTTTGTATTTGTAGACAACACTTGCCTGACGGGCTTCAATATAATACATTTTAGGTTAGTTGTCTCCAAGTCGCTTATATTAATATAATAGATATTTACCATATATCCGTCGTGCGACTTCGTTTTTCTCGTCTTATTTTGACGCGTTTCGGCAACGAATTGCCATCTTCAGAATCTTAATCACTCATATGAGATCGTTAAAAAATTAAAAACATTAAAATCATTACGGTAAAAGTATTAGTGTACGCCATTGTCAGGACTATTAGCTGATATATATTTAAATTATTATGAGAATATGAACATAATATCGAATAAATTATACAAGAATAAAATCATTTTTTATTGTAGATACGTCGACGATACGTTTATGATATTTAATGGAACAAAAAGGCAAATACAAAACTTAAATAGTCACATAAACAGCATACACCATAAGATTAAATTCACATCTGAAATAGAAGAAGAAAATCAATTAAATTTCTTAGATTTAACCATTTTAAAAAACGAAGGAAAACTTCAATTTAAAATCTATAGAAAGGCCACAACAACGGACGTCACAATTCATGCCGATTCATATCATCCCACCTCGCATAAAATGGCAGCTTACAATAGTTTTGTGCATAGATTGCTAACTATACCGTTAAGTGAAAAAGACTACATTGAAGAGGTTAATACCATCAAGCACATAGCAGCGGCTAACGGATATAAAAGTTCATTAGTGGATAAATTAATAAGTAAACACAAAGAGAAGAAATTAAAAAAGTCGAACAATGATAACACACTTCCGGTTAATAAATACATATCTGCAGATTACACAAACATTTTACCAAATATTCTAGTTAACGAACTCAAGAAACACCATGTAATTGTAACCTTTCGTACAAATAACAACATTCAGAGACTTCTTAGCCGAAAAAACAGTATACCAGAAAGAAAAAGAACCGGCGTATACAAGATGAATTGCAGCTCATGCGACATGTTCTACATAGGCCAAACAGGCAGACCATTTGAAGAAAGATATAACGAACATCTTCCCAGAAGGGAATTACATAAAACAACATCTAATTTTGCCAGGCACCTGATACTATGTAATCATAACTACAGTGATTTTGAGACAAATTTCCAGCCTTTGCATTGCTGCAGGAAAGGAAAATACATGGACGCGCTTGAGGAATACGAAATATATAAAGCCGTCAAAATCAACAGTGATTATGTCTTGAATGATAAACTTACATTTTCACATAACATGTTGTACGACACGGCAATACTTGCACACGGGCGCCAGTAAATGAAATGTCACAGTACATATGGGCTATAATAAGCAAAACAGGTTTATCAGTGGCTATGTAAACAGTGAATCAGTTGATCGATATTGTCCACGCGAAAGCAGTCGATCGATATAGTCCACTCGAGAAACATAAACTTTCATGTTCGCGTCTGTGAGTTTCCAATATCGTAAAAGTGCACTTTTACCGTAATGATTTTAATGTTTTTAATTTTTTAACGATCTCATATGAGTGATTAAGATTCTGAAGATGGCAATTCGTTGCCGAAACGCGTCAAAATAAGACGAGAAAAACGAAGTCGCACGACGGATATATGGTAAATATCTATTATATTAATATAAGCGACTTGGAGACAACTAACCTAAAATGTATTATATTGAAGCCCGTCAGGCAAGTGTTGTCTACAAATACAAAAATGTTAAAATCAAAATGCTAAAAGTTGCACAAAACATTAAATTTAATAAAATGTGTATAAAAATGAATATCATACCAAAATTTGCACGCATAAATATTAATTCAAGAACACCGGCGGCACTCAAGACGAAACAAATAGCAGAAAAAATGTGGTTAACGCAAGAAATTAGACAATTATACAAAAAGAAAAACAGGTTAAATACGGATCTTTATAAAGCGCATTTAGAAATGTTAAAGGAAATTCACCCTGCAGTTATAGATGTTATCATGACCAAAATTAATGCTTTAATATCCAATTATTTTTATCATAAAGTATTAACCCATAATAAGAAAATACGAAATCTATATCTTACTCAGCATAAAAAAGAAAATAGACCAATAGATTGTAAACATGTGTTCTATGAACGTGTAACGAATACAACCAACATAGAGTTCACTAACCAAGAAATAAACGTGCTTAATAAAGGTCTGAAATATAATGTACCAAGATTTAATACGACAAACGAAATTGTCCATGAGGTAGTTAATGCTGAAGCTGCTATTAAAAGATTAAATGGTTCCGTTGCACAGAATGAAGCAAGGGTTTTTATCAACAACAAACTCAATAACGCAATTAATAGTAATAAATGTAAAAGTCAAAACAATTTTTTAAAAAGTAAATATAAGCAGGATATCATGAATCTTAAAACCATAAAAAGTAAACTTGAGAAAAATGATGCAATTATAAGTAAGGCAGATAAGGGTGACACATTGGTGGTCATGCAGAAAAGAGAGTATACTCAAAAGGTATTTGATTTCATAAATAATAATAATATTAAGAAAATAGACCGGGATCCCACAAAGGCTTATGTAAAAACTTTGAATAACACCATTAATCAATGTAATTTTTTGTTAGATGAGAAAACACGCAGATATTTAAAACCAATTAATGCCACGGCACCAAAATTCACAGGACTACCTAAAATCCACAAGGAAAGTACACCAATCAGACCAGTAATAAACTACACCACAGCTCCCGGATACAAAGCTGCTAAATTGTTAGTGACTTTAATTAAGAATAATATCAGGATAGCAAATAATTACAGTATAAAGAACAGTTATGAGTTTGTTGAAAAACTTAAAAAGATAGAAATACTACCACAATATAAATTAGTATCGTTAGACGTAACTAATTTGTACACTAATATCCCCGTGAGGGAAACTATAGAAATTGTAAATAACAATTTAAAGGAAGTAGCTCAACTTAGCATGCAAAAAATCAATGAACTTATAAAACTACTTACAGTCGTCTTGGAACAAAATTACTTTACATTTGACAACGGGTTTTTTACACAAGATGACGGTCTGGCTATGGGTTCGCCATTGTCAGGACTATTAGCTGATATATATTTAAATTATTATGAGAATATGAACATAATATCGAATAAATTATACAAGAATAAAATCATTTTTTATTGTAGATACGTCGACGATACGTTTATGATATTTAATGGAACAAAAAGGCAAATACAAAACTTAAATAGTCACATAAACAGCATACACCATAAGATTAAATTCACATCTGAAATAGAAGAAGAAAATCAATTAAATTTCTTAGATTTAACCATTTTAAAAAACGAAGGAAAACTTCAATTTAAAATCTATAGAAAGGCCACAACAACGGACGTCACAATTCATGCCGATTCATATCATCCCACCTCGCATAAAATGGCAGCTTACAATAGTTTTGTGCATAGATTGCTAACTATACCGTTAAGTGAAAAAGACTACATTGAAGAGGTTAATACCATCAAGCACATAGCAGCGGCTAACGGATATAAAAGTTCATTAGTGGATAAATTAATAAGTAAACACAAAGAGAAGAAATTAAAAAAGTCGAACAATGATAACACACTTCCGGTTAATAAATACATATCTGCAGATTACACAAACATTTTACCAAATATTCTAGTTAACGAACTCAAGAAACACCATGTAATTGTAACCTTTCGTACAAATAACAACATTCAGAGACTTCTTAGCCGAAAAAACAGTATACCAGAAAGAAAAAGAACCGGCGTATACAAGATGAATTGCAGCTCATGCGACATGTTCTACATAGGCCAAACAGGCAGACCATTTGAAGAAAGATATAACGAACATCTTCCCAGAAGGGAATTACATAAAACAACATCTAATTTTGCCAGGCACCTGATACTATGTAATCATAACTACAGTGATTTTGAGACAAATTTCCAGCCTTTGCATTGCTGCAGGAAAGGAAAATACATGGACGCGCTTGAGGAATACGAAATATATAAAGCCGTCAAAATCAACAGTGATTATGTCTTGAATGATAAACTTACATTTTCACATAACATGTTGTACGACACGGCAATACTTGCACACGGGCGCCAGTAAATGAAATGTCACAGTACATATGGGCTATAATAAGCAAAACAGGTTTATCAGTGGCTATATAAACAGTGAATCAGTTGATCGATATTGTCCACGCGAAAGCAGTCGATCGATATAGTCCACTCGAGAAACATAAACTTTCATGTTCGCGTCTGTGAGTTTCCAATATCGTAAAAGTGCACTTTTACCGTAATGATTTTAATGTTTTTAATTTTTTAACGATCTCATATGAGTGATTAAGATTCTGAAGATGGCAATTCGTTGCCGAAACGCGTCAAAATAAGACGAGAAAAACGAAGTCGCACGACGGATATATGGTAAATATCTATTATATTAATATAAGCGACTTGGAGACAACTAACCTAAAATGTATTAGAATAAAATGAAGAAGGAATTACCAGTAAATGTGCAACTTAAGAAAATAAAGCAAGACTAACGACGAGACGACATACATAATTACCCAATAGATCAAACAGTGAGAAGGAAACCAGTGAAAACAAAACAATGAAGAAACTTATTAAGAGTGAGTAAGGAATCAGTGAAGAGAAGAAGAAAATATCCAGGTCGAACACAAAAAGGGAGATACCATGAATTATAATGTACTAATATATGCCAATAAAAGAATTATTATAAAAGAAGAAAGTATAGGTGAAATAAGCAACATGATTTAAATCCCTAAGCTGTAAAATTGACACTGACCTAAAACTTATTAAGTGAATACCTTCCTTGACAATGTAATACAAACAGTACTCAATAAGAGTTAATTATTGAACACAAAAAGCGATAAAGAGAATGAATAACAGTATGAGTTATTCATAGCTAAATGATGTGTAAACTTGAAAAAAGGACTATGTCCAAAACAATAATGACCAATTGTAAAGTGGAATTGACATTGTAAATAACCACTAATTACCAATAATAAAGACTGTAAAAGATAAACAAAATGTAATCTAATAATAAACAATAATTATATCAGTGCTACATAAAGGCAAATAAATCAGATGTAATGTAGAAAAACAAAACTGGCAGTAATCCATTGTTGCATATCTAGAATATATATCACAATAATATAATTGATAATTTAATATAACTATAATGTAATTGATAATTTAATATAATATAATATAATTATAATAACCATAATAATAATGTAATATAACTATATGCCTGACATAGAATGGGTGCATGAGGCAACAAAATTATCTTGTAAACTTATCATGAAAGAGTATGAACTCAACTAATAATATTGAATGAGGCAGAATACCGTTCAAATAATTAAATTCAAGGATTATAGCCACCTAAATACTAAGAATAACAATAATATTAAAATAAACCAAGTTGACAGCTAGATGCAAGTAATCTTGGTAAATTTAAACCAAAGCAATTATCAGTGTAAATGCAGAATGAACTACTGCACAATAATAACAGTGTTATCAAAACACTGATAAGAGATATTTCAACAATAATGAGAATAATTTGAAAGGATTACAACTCATGTAAAAATGTAACTTTCTAGAGTATAGTAAACTCACCTAACAAACTATAGTTAAGGTAATAAACCCAAATGATAAAGAAAAAGGACACTATCAAAGTGATAATGACCAATGCATTATGCATAGGCCATAATAAAATGTTATTAACAACTACTGTTAGTATAATATTATTGATAAACAAAATATGTAACAGTAAGCCTAGGATTTGAACCTATGAAAATAGATATTTTATAATTATTTGTACATGACTAGAAGGGAAAAGTGAATAATACTGTAAGAATATGTTATCATCACGAAAATATGGGATAAAAACACTGTATTTAAAGTATTAAATAACTTAAAAAGTATTGTGAATTTATACCAAGTGCGGTTTTATCAACCCCAAATCAGACCTATATGATGAGGGTATGCAAATTACTCGTAATCAAAAAATAGAAACGATGGGAATGATAAAAATATTGTCAGTGTAATTATAGATAAGATATTTGACTTATAAGAAATAATTAAAAAGTGACAAGCCCTTGCGCTTGAGTATGTGACCAATAAATCATAATCTTGAACCCAGCTACTGACGCTATGTTAAGCGTCTATTTTGACGAACCTCACCGAGAGTACACGACATAAAGACAATTAGCCAATCAGAGCTCATTAAAAAATACGAAGTGTAGAATCCCGACCGGGTAACCATAGCCAGTCTATCATCAACAACGAGAGATACTCCACGTTAGCGGAACGTCCATCACAACGTAGGTTTGACAGCCGACAGCTGTTAATACACAATCTAACCTCGAAACTTCGAGTTGAGGTTAGGTCAACCCGAGAAGACAGTGCAGTCTATTTTTAAGTGTTCTACGGAGTTCATGCGTATAGGCAGTGTGTGAAGTGCATTTATGAAAATTAATTAAAATATTAATTAATTATAAAAAGTTAAAAAAAGTGTTAATTCTTCGAATCAACAGATTACGCAAGTATCAGTGCAAATGACCATTATATTATAAATAGCAAATCATTAATTATTTAAAGAACGCTAATACCGGATCTACTTTGTCTGAATTAATTGCTAAATAACCCAAATTCCATAAGGAAGGGGACTTAGAAAAAATCAAATAAACACTAATCAAAATGAAAGAGTTAATAATGACAATTTTAATTCTTTGATTGAATCAACTATATTAGTTTAAGAAAAGACATTGAATGATCAATGAGGGGAACATGAACCCTGACAATTAGTAATTTTAAGATGCTATTGTATTTAATTGTAGTACTTGAACTCAGAGTCACACATGAGTGTAACCTAGTCGTAGCGAATTAATTTGAATTGCCTGTTTTATTTATATCCAATCTTGGAAATTATTCAGGAACATAACACTGAATTTAACAAATTATAATGATATACTAAATAAGTAATGCCTCAAAGAAGCATCAATTAATCAATTTTAAATAAGCAAGGTTACATGAACCGCTGCTAACCTCAATTGTAAACAATGAACAATCGTTCATATTTTATGTTATGTTAAACCAACAATTAATATTTTTATTCTCCGCCCACTCATTATCACAGTAGTGCATTTTATTGTAGAAGTTTATCTTGCAAACTCAAAGAACCTACTAATGTTATAAAGCATCATATCATAATTATTTACAAACAGAAAATAATCGACTTGCCAAATGCAGTCATACCACCCTGAGCATTTAATTATTTTAAGAGTGCATGTTCAATTTTAATAATTTTAAAAAAGGAAGATAAACAATAACATTGTAACAATAATTTTTCTACTTGAGTTAAATAAACAACTACTGTTTTATGAACAATTTAAAGTGTTGACCTTTATTGGAAAAAAATAGAATTACAGCATAGGTAAGCAACAAGAGACGGTTGGTACCAGGAGCCAGAGCGAACATTCAAATTTAATGAGTCTCACCAACAATATTATATAACATCTTCAACATATTACGACTGATAGTCAGTATCATGTACATTTTGTGTTTATGTTAATGTCTATACAGGAAAGTACCGATCGACTCACCGCAGCCAAAGGCAGAAAAGTCAACGCAACTTCTTCAGATACGAACTCAAGGTACTGAACAAAAAACATTATAAACAATCTAAAAAGAATTAATAAACGACGGCAAAGAGTAAGTGAACCGATTTATTCATATCGGATTCAATAATAGATTGAATTAGGTATAATAAATCAATAAAACAAAAATTAATAATAAAAAACAATACTTTAATAATAATAATGAAACAAACAACAAGATTTTACGAGACGACGATCTCGTAATCCTATAAATTGACGCCAACAACGTGTGGCTAAACGAATTCGTCTTTCTATAACACCCATATGAGTACTGTACCGGCCGAAATCTGTTGGCAGACAAGCAGGTATTCTGCGGTGTTATAACAATTTATTGTTTGGCACGAAGAACTTTTTAATTTCTTACGGCCTTCACCTTTTGTTTTACGACTCGTGTTGTAACCCCTCTTTCTGTTTTTTATGCTTTATAAAAATTCTCAAAATTTATTTATTTTTTTTTTTGAAGAGGGGCCACTAGTTATTTAAGACTAGGCGGAAGGTCTAGAGAAGCAAAAAATGCGCTGGGTCCAGTGAGACGGGACTTGCAATGAAACTCTGCTGTAAGACAACAATAACAATTTTTATTATATGCATACTTCGTTTTCTACACCTCTGCATAGGAATTTCAATTTAACCTTTACCCATACAATTCATCCTCTGATACTTCTTCATACAATTGTAGTGCCTTTCCCAAGTCGTTTCATATTCATATTAATTCAAGGAAAATTGTTAATATAATTCAACAGTACATATGCATCTTCATATAATTAAGTTAATTTTGCAAGTGTTTTCATATTCATAATAATTTAAATTTTGTTAATATAATTCAACAGTATATGTATGCATCTTCATATAATTGAAGTTAGTTTTGCAAGTATGTTCATATTCATAATAATTTAAAATTTGTTAATATAATTCAACAGTATATATGCATCTTCATATAATAAGTTAATTTTGCAAGTATTTTCATATTCATAATAATTTAAAATTTGTTAATATAATTCAACCGTATATATACATCTATATAGTCTAAGAAAGGCACATAGCATCAATCATCATAGTAATCATATAAACAGGACATATAAATAATCTAATATTCTTCTAAAACCCATGACATGCAACATATAAACTGACATAGATACACGAATACATATACATTACAAACAAAATAACAAGTTGAACCCGGCAGACAGCCTTATATGCCTTCTCATAATTAAAACCCATGAACCCCATAAGAACATGATCTAAGTAAAAGAACTGGATTAATTAGAAAGACTAGAATTCGGCAATTTTGACTGGCACAGCAGCCTGTACACTCTCTCCTATTACAAATTCATAATTGGAAATTTGGCCTTATCCGCTGATAGCAACTACCCTCACCAGATTAACGTGACTGCATGGTCTATAAAATAGTAGACTTTCACTCCCCATTATGCTTCCATGAGAATACAGAATCTTCAGGAAAATAAGTGTGGTATAATTACCAGAAAATAAACTATAAAATGAAACGGATATTATAAATTTTACAACTATTAATTGGAACAGTGAGAAACCAGAATAATAAATCTATACAAAAAACTGAGAAATCCTGAACTGAGCTTGGCATTTAAAAAAACCAATCATGAATTTAATTATTAGAGAGCCGGAATAATGTTAAAAAAATGTAGAATAAATAATTTAAGCTTCATGACAATATTTAAATGAATTCACAGACGGCTGAATCTACCCGGGCGCAAACATGTGCCCACACCAGTTCCAGCACATAATGACATGTCCCATGGATGCAGACAACTGCATCAACAGGTGTCGGCCTCAGGTTACAGAACAACAGAACCCTTAAAACCCCCAAAAAAACCCAACCCCCTTTTATATTATAATACATATATATCAAAAAAACCCACATAAATCTGTTAAAATTCTTACTCCCCCCCAGTATCACAACTGCAAACTAATAAAATTAGTAATACAAATAATGATGGCCGGACACATTGCCTGCCCCCGGGTTCACAATTCTTTTGAGGCGTAATTACATAGTGATTTAAATAGAGAAGGTTCGTAATCACTAATGTCCCGACGGACGTGAGCACAATAGTTATCTGAATGAGTGAATTTGCTTTTACTGGTGAATTGCACAGCATATGGAGTCTACTTCCACGGCCTAGAGTGAATTATAAAAGGCTTAAATGTCACCCGCTTTCGTCCATAAGATGTTTTTGGGGCTACTGCGACATGAGGAACGGCAGCTTCTCCCTGGCGGCCAGAATCACGAGAGCTCAGTCAATCACATTTTCTTTAAGTCATGGTGGCAGGTTTACAGCCTCCAAACGGAGCGGATCAAGTCTCCAAGATCGGGAACCCTATACATGCATAATACTAATTAATTAACTGGCCTTTAATTCGTAATCAAAGCATGCCACAGCATATCAAACTCCAACCGTTCACCGATTCGTTCTAACATTTTTCACCCTTAGTTTGTCAATTAAAACACTCTGACCCACTCAAGGCCTCAACACTACATAATTATAGAATTATCTTCGTGACAAGCATAAATGTACATGTAGTAAATCACAAAATAACGAGTGGATATGCCCACTTTAACAAACTCAAACAGGCGTGTGCAATACAGTCGCACATGGTCACAGACAGTTTGTAAAGTTCGCCATAAAATTACAGAATAACTTTTCTTTTTTTTTACGCCCCTTTTATAGAATAGAAATGATTGTATGTAGCTTATAATTACAGCATTTTAATCGGTATTACTATTTGGAACAACTCAAATAATCAGCCTTTAACCTGTCCGCCACATGGCGATGTCTAAAACATTATCAACAAGCATCCACTATAATTTTGGGTTAAATATAAATCTTTTATACTGAAATGAACAAAATATATTCAACAGACTTACCGGAAGGTCACTTAGAGCCTACGTACGCATGGCAGATAGTAGATTTGTAACAATCAAAACGACTCTCTCTCCGCCAGGCAGATAGCTGTTTATACGCCGCCGGTTATATCTGGACTGGCGAGTCCTTACGCTGAGAAAACTAAATACGCTAATTAGTCACTAGAGTGCGTTGTCATCCGGTAGGACACGCACTCTTACATGTTACCGACGCCTAGTTACGCCTTATCAAGAACGAAAACAGCTGACAAATATTTTAATATAAGGCCCCTTAAGAAATATAAACGGTGTTTTTACGAAGCGCCGTGTAGGCACGGCACAGTGTATTGCCTTTTGTGTGGCTCATGTACAGAAAGTGACAACGTGACTGCCAATTAATTGTCAGTTATAAACCTCAATTCTAATTAAACCCATTAGTACATTACACACTGTGCATACAGAGAGTCATATGAGAACGGAGGAATTCTCTAGATTAGATTACAGTGTATATTATATGTTCTCATCATATTGTAAGGTGAGATATTGTTAGTGACATCTACATATTCATAAGTATTGTCAAAATCGTAGTTATATAAAAATAAGAGAAAGTTACAATAACAAATATAAAAAAATAATGCAATAGCAGAAACACATTTTAGGAGAGAAGGGTAAAAGCTCAGGGGCCTGAATAATGACACAACATTTTTTAGAGAAATTTGCAGTTGTCACTTAACACAAACTCAGTTTATCTCGGTACACTCTCCCCAACAATGATTTAAAGCAGTTATGCCATATGACTTGCTTGATTTGTCAAGGTCTTCAATATAACAATGTACATCATCGTTGAACTGATTCTCCTGCAAAAATCGTTTCTTTGCTGGCCCACGTTTAATGTTATGAAGGAGATAAAAGTGGTTCGCAGCTAAATCAGGAGAGCATGGTGGTGAAGAAGCAATTTTCTTATTACTTGTCCTCTTCTACCGGTCGGGTGTCAAGGTTTTCGAGAAAGCCCTCCATCTCGTCCTGTGCAGTGCTAAAACCCTGGCACGGGCTCAAACTGCTCCCGGGACCTTCTGCACTCTTCTTGATGTTATCCTCCCATTTCATGCTGGGCCGTAGTCTTCCTCTTCTGCCTTCTGGTTTCGCTTCCCATGCTCGTCTCGGCACCTTTCCTCATTCATACAACAGACGTAGCCAAACCAACGCAGTTGCGAGCTTTAAATTTTATCATTTACAAAGAACAATATCTTCAAATTCTTCCGGATGTCAACGTTTTGAACCCTATCTCTATGAGCTTTCTTCTCAATTCTCCTCAGGGATCTCATCTCCATTGTTTGTATTCTCTTTTTATGTGTGTCATTCAAATTCAATGACTCGCAACTGTATGTCAGTGTTGGACCGTATACAGACTTGAATACTGCCAGATTAGTTTTCTCTGACAGTTTGCTTTTTTCCCAGGAACTTCCTGTTGACAGCACCGTAAATTTCGTTTGCAGCTGAGATCCTCATGTCTAACGGTGACTTAATTCCGCCGTCCTCACTGAAAATGGCATCTAAATTGTAACGTCACAGAACGTTCCATAAAAAGAAATCATTTATATAGTAAGTTAGCATAGGAGGAAAGTGAAGTGAACAGTATCGAACCCAAGTAGTCCCAAAAAATTGTGTAATTTTGTATAATAATTATTTCTATCAACTTGAAAAAACGACCAAACTATGACTAAGACAAAACCCCATATATATTATTAAAGTGAATAAGAGTGAAAAAACCATAAGACACTATAAGAGAGAGAAATAATGTCAGAATCCACCAGAATAAAGTCAATAATTATTAAGTTTTATAACTATGAATATAGTATTAAAAACTATTTTTTGTGAATAAATGGACATGATCCATTATTATATTATGTGATGTAAATAAAATAAATGTATTAAACGACTTAAATACATTATTAGAAAGAGTTTAAGTTAAAATAAAAATTGTATATGTGTTATGACAAAAAAATATTAATGTGTTGGATTTGAGACCATACACCAAGATTTTATGGAAAAATTAATTATTATCAGATCTAAATACAAACTATATGTAATTGTCAAGCAGACAATAGTGAACAATTTATCTTAAATAAAGGAAGCTGTCAAATGAATAAAAAGCAGCCAAAATAGCCAAAAACAGTGTTAACTAAAAACATGTAATAGGCATCTAATATTGTATAATTTATGAATTTAATGTTGCCAAAATGCAACCAAACTGTATTAGAAAGCTGTAATATGATATAAAGCAACTATACTAATATACCTGACCAAATTTAACATTGTAATAGTCAAGTCAGCAAAATATTTACTTATACCATGTATGGCTGAAGCCAATTATCCAGTACAAAAATAATCATATCCGGCTAAAATACTTACATAATACTAACAAAAATAAGGTAGAAAGGTACAATACATCAGAATACCTTAATAAGAAACAAACTCAGTTGAAAGTAAAATCAATTCTAAAAGAATTTAACTATTTAGAGTGAGATTTGTCACACCATAAAAAATGACATCTCAAGACCAATCAATGATGCTATGTCATCTTGTGATAAATATAATATATGTACAAAGTAACCAGGTATCACAAAAGATAGACAAAATAATAAACTCTGTGTGTATAGTGGTGAAATAATACATATATTAAGGAAAAAGACTAATCATTGTATTAGAAAACTGACAAGGACCTAGGCCATGAGCAGAGGCCATATAAAATTGTATTTATTTGTGTTTTATTGATGTTAAAATTTGTTTATTTTGTTGTAGGAAAGTAGTAGTAGTAGATGTCCAGCTTGTGAAGGGAACTTTATAACTCCACAACAATTTTTGTTATAAATATTGAGTTTTTAATGACTACAACTCAAGGTGAGGGTTGTAAATTGTAATGTTTATTAGACTTAAGTTAATTAGATACCAATCATATTTAGTATCGCTAGATTCAGTAAAAAACAAGGAATCTAAATACATTAATGGCATACAAATTGTAAGTACTAATGTGAAACTGTTTGATAAATACCAGTGTAAATGTTGAAATATCCATTGTATGAAGAATAAGAAATTCGTTCTAAAAGCTTCTACGGAAGTGAAAATTGTTCTATGACATTCCATTTCGTTTATTCTCGAACAATCTAGAAAGAATTTTTACACAAATATACCGGAAGTCGACGAAAACAGTCATCACGATTTAGTATAAAAGCGAGACCAAATTCGACCAAAAAACACTTGAAGATTGAACTCCAGAACTGATGCATCTCACACAACACTGATCAACGGAGCTAAGGCGAAACCGAGAGGCGAGAAATCGACAAGACACGGCAGGAAGGCTTTTCCCATACATAGACATACCCGACTGACTTAACCTCAACGAGAGTCGCCAAAAAGTATCGCTGAAATAGAGCAGCGATACGGCAAATTTTAATAGAAAGCACGCAGCCAGAACGTCGACGGCCCAGGAGGGACCATACATTTGAATAGAGAACGAATTCTGCTGTGTTCGCATTGACTGACTAACGTGACAAATAATTTCCCCGAACGTAAACAAAACAAAACCCCAAGCCTTCCTCAAAACTGCATGGGAATCAGCGCTGCGGTGGCAGATTTCTGAATCAACGCTAAACAGATGATTCGTAGTGGCTGCGTTTGAACGAGATTTTACTGCCAAACGTTTTGACAAAAAGTGCGGAAAAAGTAACGATCGCAAAAATTGACTTTAAATAGATTCAGTGTACACCCGAAGAGGCGAGATCGAGAAACTACCCGAAGGAAGTGTCCAGTGAGAGAATAAACGACCATTGGAACGTGAGTTACCAAAATTAAAATCATTGGTTACCTGGTTACATTTATCACACAGTTGTACTTTACACGCCACACATACACCTTCAAATCACTTAGTTTTTTTCTTGTAAGGCATCTAATTGTTATGTCTTGGTAGTTCAAAGGAGTCACGTCCTGAGAGTAAAGTTTTTTCACATATTAAACTCATGCTTTTCAACTGAGTCAGAATCTGAATTATACTAGCCGATACTTGATTGGATATAAAAAAAAAAATTGTCAATAATAATAACTTGTAAAATTTTTTTTCTCTGCAATTTTATAATTTTTATGAATGATAGTCCTTCAGACGATTTGTTTGTTTTTAAAGAACCATTAAACTTAACTGATTTTTCAAAGCTAAACTGACTTGTTTAAATTTTTTCGTAGATTTAAAAATTTTATCAATCACATTTAATTTTTTCTTGGAACAAACGTTTCCAAGTGGCGCCCACAAAAAGCATAGTTTTAAGTTGTGTTACAGGACTACATCACTGCAGAGGATCCAGTCAACAGAGTAAGTAACAAAAGTGCGCGGAGGTAACGCCCGACACAGTTTACAACACATACACATTACTTACACCCAATACTTGTTTTTCTATAAATTGGCAGCCCAACTTGTGAGGCTTGAAAAAGACGTAACAAGCCCGGCAACGACCAACATATTAAAATGCCGCAACCAAAGGGAAAAAAGCTGAAGAAGACTGTGGAACCAGAGTTAAGTGTGGAAGACGGAGAGGCAGTACAAATGGAGGAAACGGAGTTAGAACCGCCCACACTAGAAATGGAAAGACCGGTACAAACAGCAGACGAATTAGAGGAGCAAACGGGAGAAGAACCCATACAAATGGTAGAACAGACAGAGAAACCCGAACCAGAAAAAATAATAGCAAGCGTTGATATGAATGCAATAATGGTGATGCTCCAAGAAATGAATAAAAATAGACAGGAAGACAAGGCGGAAATAATAAAATCCCTGAAAGAGGATATAAATAAAAATAGACAGGAAGATAAGGAGGAGAATAATAAAAATATGGGGAAATTAGACAAAAACATAGAATCCTTAAGGGAGGATATAACCAAGAAAATAAATGATAATGGGAAAAAACTGGAGATATTTCAGGAGGAGAACAAAAAAAGCATAGAGTCCCTGAAAAAGGAAATTAGCATAAAGTACGAAACAGTAAACAAAACGATCAATGATAATAAAATCGATAGTGACAGGAAGGTCGAGAATATGGAGAAACAGTTGGAAAGGTTACAGGAGGGGAACAATACACGTTTCGAAAATATAGAGGAACAAACAGTAGAGACCAAACAAGATGTTAGAAATCTCGAAAACAAGGTAAGGCAGGACCAAGACGCCATCATGCAGGAGGTAGGAGAAGTCCAGCACATCGCTAACAGGCTGGACGAACAAATAAAATCTAACAAAAATAGTTTACTGGAAATAGACCAGAGAGAGAAAAACCTGCAGGAAAGATTAGAGGCGCTGAGAGGCACACCAATACCAAACACTCATACGTGTCATGGTGAAAACAGGGAAGTAATCAACTTCCAGGACTATCGACGAAACCCAATGGAATTTTTGGAAAGAATGGAGGAGGTTATTGGGAGAAGTAGAGAAACAAGGTGGGACAGGATAAGAGAGATGCTTGACGAGACGTTTAAAAATACTAAGGATAACTGGTGGATAGCGGTACGACCAGAAATAACGAATTTAGCAGAGTTTAAACGCCAGTTTAAGGAAAAGTATTGGTCAGAGACCGCACAAAACAGGGTAAGAATGGACATTTTCTATGGCAAATACGACGCGTCCTATGGGCAGTCCCCGACGTCTTATTTCCTAGGAAAGGTATGTTTAGCACGGAAGTTGATACCGCCGATCCCAGAAGAATGTTTGGTAAGGCAGTTAGCTGGACATTACAGCTATGGGATCAAGGATGCCCAATTATACCAACAGATTAGCAAAATAGCCGATCTGGCCAAATTATTGGAAAATTGCGAATCTACAGGAAGGTTCCAGGATTACCAACCCCCCAATCGTAAGGTAGAGTACAACAACAATAATAACGGACCAAACCGGAATGGAGGTGGGAACGGTAATAATCTAAACACCAATAATCAGAATAATAATATCCCACCAAATGGCCGAAATGATAACACTCAGGGCCCGATTAACCGCAACTATCCGGGACCAAACAGAGGTAATTACACCGGGAATAACTACGGTAGGAACTTCAACCAGGGAAATGGTTATCGCGGGAATAATTATAGAGGAAGTAATTATGGCCAACGTAATGGTTATCGCAACGGGGGAAACCAAGGAGGAAGCGATAGGAGAAACCAAAATGAGTACAGGCCCCAGGTAAATTATACAATAGCCAATAACCGACGGCCATATCCACCTAATGTACCCACTTACATGTTTTACCCACAACAGGCGCCAAGTAGCCAGGGTAACGCGGCGAATAGCCAACCTATTAACAGTAATCCCGAGGTCAGGCAGGAAACACAGACGGGTCAGCAACCCAATGTTCCGGGAGACCGGGCCAATGAGACAGTGACTCATTTAAACTAAACGCGGCAGTGAAAAAGGAAAACCGCCCTTCACTGAACCAATATTATGGGGTGACGAACGACGAACATAAACAGGACAAAGACGGGACTATATTAAGAATAAATAATTACCTTAAGGATATTAGAGAGGAGTTATTAGAAGAAGGTGACGATACCATTAAAAATAGCAACCAAGGGAACAATAGTATCGTGCAGATTAAAGCATATATCAATGGCATAGAAGCGATACTACTCATTGACACGGGGTCAAATGTGTCACTTATCGATAGCATTGAGTTAGAGCGGATTAAACAAAATAGTAATTTACCAATACCAACTCTACCGATAAATAATATTGTTTTAGTCGGAGCAACGGGGAGGCAAAATAAATCAATAAAGAAACAGGTGTCATTAGAGATGACTAGTAATGGGGTAACAATACCAATAGGGTTATTAGTGGCGAGTAATTTACCCATGAGTATACTAATAGGCTGCGATATACTTAGGCCATACAATGCTGTGATATATTTGGAAAGTAAGGTGATAACTTTTAAGACTAACAAGGGGATTTAGACCAATAATTTAATCGATGTCCAAGGAAGTGGTACAGACAATACACCTTATCAAGCGATAGTGAACCATTATTATTGTACCGATCGTCCAATCAATATGCCATTATATCAGGAGGAAAACCCAGAGTTGTGGTTAGAAAAGTTAGAAGAAATACGGGATTTCCAAAGGACGAAAGCAAGGGGTCTGATCAGCGAAAAATAGGCGGAACAATTAATCGAGGTATACAACCATTATAAACACATATTCTCGAACGCTCCAGGTAAAGCCAGAGATTATCAGTGCACCATAAAATTCAAAACTCCGGTGGAATTTAACAGGAAATCGTACCCGATCGCATACTCGCTAAAGAACGAAGTCAGGGAAGAATTGAACAGGATGATAGAGGACGACATAATCGAGTATAGTCATTCGCCCTTTACCAGCCCAATCATAGCGGTGCCAAAAAAGAACGGAAAGGTACGTATATGTCTCGATGCTAGGGAGATTAACAAAATGATTGTTAACGACCGCACATCACCTGGGGAGATAGAGGAGATATTAAAAAAGTTCCACGGAATCAGATATATAAGCTCATGGGATACGGTATGCGGATACTGGCAGATAGAACTCCACCCTGATAGTAGGAAATATATGGCATTCATATTCGAGGGCAGAAACTATCAGTTTAAGCGGTTACCTTTTGGTTTAATAAATTCTGTGGCGGTGTTTGTAAAGATAATGGACAGAATATTGGGGCAGGAAGTACTGAAGTTTACGACAGTGTACGTCGACGACCTACTGGTGACTTCAGCGAATTGGGACGACCATTGTAATAGGGTTGAACAGGTGCTACAGAAATTATCGGAGAATAATATCACCCTCAAATTAGACAAGTCCCAATTCATTGCAAATGAGGTGAAATTTTTAGGATTTAATTTAACAGAACAAGGGATTACTCCATCCAAAGAAAAGGTGGAGGCCATACAGAAGTTCCCCACCCCAAAGAATAGGAAACAGCTGCAGTCATTTTTAGGAATCTGCAACTATTACAGAAAGTTTCGGTCCAATTATTCAGAACTAACTGCCAGGTTCCAAAAGCAGTTATCAGCTAAAGACAAATGGACTTGGGGACCAGAGCAAGACGGAGTGCTCAATATCATAAAGGAAAAGTTTTTAGATACAGTAATGTTGCATCATCCCGACTTTACAAAACCATTTTTTCTAAACTGCGATGCCAGTAACGTGAGTTTAGGTGCAGCCCTCTATCAGGAAGATCAGGACGGTAACCATTTAGTAATTAGCTTTGCTAGCCGCGTGCTGAACAGTTGCGAACGAAACTACAATACTACCGAAAAAGAACTGTTGAGCGTAGTTTTCGCATGCGGTAAATTTAGGACATATATATTAGGGTACCCCATAACAGTTAGAAGCGACCACAAATCTATATCATTTTTAAAGCATTGTAAACTGAACCACGGAAGGCTGACTAGATGGGTTTTGGCCTTGAAAGAGTACAATATCACATGGGAATATATACCCGGCAAACAGAACGTAGCCGCCGACGTCTTATCTCGCGTCAATATACCAGACCAAACCTTTGACGGCGAAAAGGAACAATTAGCCAAGGTTTATCACATTATTAAGAGCAGGGAGGATTTAAAAAATATTTTGCACGAAATAAAGTCACAACAAGAGGCCGATCCGAAATTAGGAGATATTAGAAAAAGGGTACAGGAAGGCGATGAGGTCATAAACAGATTTTATTGTATACACGACGACACTTTGTTTATTAGGAATACCCCGCACCAGGAGAGTTGGAAATTAGTGATTCCACCAGCGATAGAGAGACCGCTAATAATCGACTATCACGAGAGGTACGGACATATGGGTGCCCTTAAAGTAAGGAAGGCATTGGAAGAGCAAACATACATCAAGGGGACGAATAAGAAGGTGCAACTGGCGATACGGTCGTGCGATATTTGTCAAAAAGTAAAGTGTGATAACGAGAGGAAGGAAGGGGTCATGATACCCATATTATCTACCGAAAAATTGGAAAAGGTATTTCTCGATATCTGCGGACCCTTTCCACGCAGCGGTGGGAGACACCGATATAAATTTATCGTAATCATTTTCGACCACTTTAGCAAATATACAAAGCTATACCCAATAACTAGGGCAACGACCAGGAAAATAATAGACATAATAATCAAGCGTTATATAATGGAAGTGGGCCGACCGTATTCTATAATTACGGACCACGGCACTCAGTTTAGGGGAAAACTTTGGAAGGAAAGCTTGGGAGAACACGGAATAAAAACGTACAAGACGTCCGTATATCACCCGAATAGTAACCCAGCCGAGAGAGTGTTAAGGGAGGTAGGACGGTTACTGAGAACATACTGCCATAACGAGCAGAAAAGATGGCATGTATATGTAGCCTCTACCGAGGATTTTCTCAATTTCTCGCATCACAGTACCATCGAGATGTCGCCATATACGGTTATGTTCGAAAGACCCCCACCACGAGAGATAAAAGAAATTATTAATTTTCCCGACGAACCCACATACCAATTTGAAGGGGCAAAATTTTATAATAAGGTGTTAGAAAAAACGGAACAGCAGCGGAAAAAATATATCAAATCACAGCCTAAGGCAATTAAATATGAGGTAGGTGAAAAGGTGTTAGTTAAAAATAGAGAATTGCCCAGTGCTATACAAGGCATAACGAGGAAATTGCTACTCTTATATACAGGGCCTTTCACGATAACCAGAGACAATAAAAACAATACCTACGAGGTAACTGACACAATTAGGAACAAGGTAAAAGGTACGTATAACCAGACTTCATGAAAAAAGTACCATGATTAAAAAATCACAAGTCGAATACGCAATCAGTGACCAAGTACCGTGACCAAAGACTCAAGTCAAATACAGCATCATAGAGAAGGTACCTTGACTAAACATGTCAACGTGAATTTATTAACTTAGCCATAATTAGAAAGGAGGTAGAGATTTTTAAATAAATATAAATATTATTGTATTATTATAAATAAATATTGCGAGATGGACACATTTCACCAAAGGCATAAAGATATATATAAAATATAGATTTATTTCCAATAGCCATGTCAACGTATATTTACCAGCTTACCCGTACTTAGAGAAGGAGAGAGATTATTATTAATAAATACTACAAGATGGACACTTAGTAAAGGAGAAAGAAGGAGAAATACTGTCATATATTTGATACTAAATGGAAATGATAAATGATAAATGGAAAAAAAAAGAAAAAAAAAGGAAAGGAAAACAGTGTGTTACATAAGGAGGTAATGATGAATATGAATATAGCTATTAACATTGAATGATTTTAAACGATAATTTTAACCTGCGGAGAACGATATATTAATATAATTGTGAATTAATCAGAAGAGTTTAAGAAAGGGAATTTATGTGTAGGAGCCTATGATCTTTGAATATTGTATTTTTTTTATTATTATTATTATTATTTGTTGCAAAGGTGCAATTATTATTTTCTGAACAGGGATGTGTTGCCTCTGATTTCAGTAGTTATAGACAGGAAGGGACAGAGAATGTATGCCATAGCGAGCCACTCTGACTCCCAACCCTCTATGTAAGTTAGGGAATTGATAGGGAATTATATCAAAGATTAATTATAAAACATCAAGGTAAAAAGGAAAGGAATAGGTGATACGACAAAGAACAAACTAGGAATATTGAGTTGGATTAATGTATTAAAGGAGTAGTACAGGAATTTAATTATAAGATAAAAGAATGAGATATAAAGAAGCTAATAATAAAGGGTTATTATAGAGATGATAATTTCATCAAAACCAAAGATATGTTTTTCCAAAATTATCAACTTTAACTGTGAGGCATATGTAACGTCACAGAACGTTCCATAAAAAGAAATCATTTATATAGTAAGTTAGCATAGGAGGAAAGTGAAGTGAACAGTATCGAACCCAAGTAGTCCCAAAAAATTGTGTAATTTTGTATAATAATTATTTCTATCAACTTGAAAAAACGACCAAACTATGACTAAGACAAAACCCCATATATATTATTAAAGTGAATAAGAGTGAAAAAACCATAAGACACTATAAGAGAGAGAAATAATGTCAGAATCCACCAGAATAAAGTCAATAATTATTAAGTTTTATAACTATGAATATAGTATTAAAAACTATTTTTTGTGAATAAATGGACATGATCCATTATTATATTATGTGATGTAAATAAAATAAATGTATTAAACGACTTAAATACATTATTAGAAAGAGTTTAAGTTAAAATAAAAATTGTATATGTGTTATGACAAAAAAATATTAATGTGTTGGATTTGAGACCATACACCAAGATTTTATGGAAAAATTAATTATTATCAGATCTAAATACAAACTATATGTAATTGTCAAGCAGACAATAGTGAACAATTTATCTTAAATAAAGGAAGCTGTCAAATGAATAAAAAGCAGCCAAAATAGCCAAAAACAGTGTTAACTAAAAACATGTAATAGGCATCTAATATTGTATAATTTATGAATTTAATGTTGCCAAAATGCAACCAAACTGTATTAGAAAGCTGTAATATGATATAAAGCAACTATACTAATATACCTGACCAAATTTAACATTGTAATAGTCAAGTCAGCAAAATATTTACTTATACCATGTATGGCTGAAGCCAATTATCCAGTACAAAAATAATCATATCCGGCTAAAATACTTACATAATACTAACAAAAATAAGGTAGAAAGGTACAATACATCAGAATACCTTAATAAGAAACAAACTCAGTTGAAAGTAAAATCAATTCTAAAAGAATTTAACTATTTAGAGTGAGATTTGTCACACCATAAAAAATGACATCTCAAGACCAATCAATGATGCTATGTCATCTTGTGATAAATATAATATATGTACAAAGTAACCAGGTATCACAAAAGATAGACAAAATAATAAACTCTGTGTGTATAGTGGTGAAATAATACATATATTAAGGAAAAAGACTAATCATTGTATTAGAAAACTGACAAGGACCTAGGCCATGAGCAGAGGCCATATAAAATTGTATTTATTTGTGTTTTATTGATGTTAAAATTTGTTTATTTTGTTGTAGGAAAGTAGTAGTAGTAGATGTCCAGCTTGTGAAGGGAACTTTATAACTCCACAACAATTTTTGTTATAAATATTGAGTTTTTAATGACTACAACTCAAGGTGAGGGTTGTAAATTGTAATGTTTATTAGACTTAAGTTAATTAGATACCAATCATATTTAGTATCGCTAGATTCAGTAAAAAACAAGGAATCTAAATACATTAATGGCATACAAATTGTAAGTACTAATGTGAAACTGTTTGATAAATACCAGTGTAAATGTTGAAATATCCATTGTATGAAGAATAAGAAATTCGTTCTAAAAGCTTCTACGGAAGTGAAAATTGTTCTATGACATTCCATTTCGTTTATTCTCGAACAATCTAGAAAGAATTTTTACACAAATATACCGGAAGTCGACGAAAACAGTCATCCCGATTTAGTATAAAAGCGAGACCAAATTCGACCAAAAAACACTTGAAGATTGAACTCCAGAACTGATGCATCTCACACAACACTGATCAACGGAGCTAAGGCGAAACCGAGAGGCGAGAAATCGACAAGACACGGCAGGAAGGCTTTTCCCGTACATAGACATACCCGACTGACTTAACCTCAACGAGAGTCGCCAAAAAGTATCGCTGAAATAGAGCAGCGATACGGCAAATTTTAATAGAAAGCACGCAGCCAGAACGTCGACGGCCCAGGAGGGACCATACATTTAAATAGAGAACGAATTCTGCTGTGTTCGCATTGACTGACTAACGTGACAAATAATTTCCCCGAACGTAAACAAAACAATACATCAAGCCTTCCTCAAAACTGCATGGGAATCAGCGCTGCGGTGGCAGATTTCTGAATCAACGCTAAACAGATGATTCGTAGTGGCGGCGTTTGAACGAGATTTTACTGCCAAACGTTTTGACAAAAAGTGCGGAAAAAGTAACGATCGCAAAAATTGACTTTAAATAGATTCAGTGTACACCCGAAGAGGCGAGATCGAGAAACTACCCGAAGGAAGTGTCCAGTGAGAGAATAAACGACCATTGGAACGTGAGTTACCAAAATTAAAATCATTTGTTACCTGGTTACATTTATCACACAGTTGTACTTTACACGCCACACATACACCTTAAAATCACTTAGTTTTTTTCTTGTAAGGCATCTAATTGATATGTCTTGGTAGTTCAAAGGAGTCACGTCCTGAGAGTAAAGTTTTTTCACATATTAAACTCATGCTTTTCAACTGAGTCAGAATCTGAATTATACTAGCCGATACTTGATTGGATATAAAAAAAAAATTGCCAATAATAATAATTTGTAAAATTTTTTTTCTCTGTAATTTTATAATTTTTATGAATGATAGTCCTTCAGACGATTTGTTTGTTTTTAAAGAACCATTAAACTTAACTGATTTTTCAAAGCTAAACTGACTTGTTTAAATTTTTTCGTAGATTTAAAAATTGTATCAGTCACATTTAATTTTTTCTTGGAACAAACGTTTCCAAGTGGCGCCCACAAAAAGCATAGTTTTAAGTTGTGTTACAGGACTACATCACTGCAGAGGATCCAGTCAACAGAGTAAGTAACAAAAGTGCGCGGAGGTAACGCCCGACACAGTTTACAACACATACACATTACTTACACCCAATACTTGTTTTTCTATAAAATATGTGAATGTCGCCACTTGTTCAAATTCCTTATTGTTGATTACCATTCTGTATTGTCTTGCTCTCCTACTTATTATCATTGTCTTTGTCTTGGTAGGGGTAATAATCATATTCTTCCTCCTCATCCTTTATTCCCACACATTTATGTTACACTGCAGATTCTGTTCTGTGCTAATATCAGAACGATGTCTTCGGGAAAAGCAAGATCTGTAAAATACATTTGTTGCAGCCTCCAGTTGTCTACCTTAAACTTCCTACTTCTTTGTTGATTCTCTTTGATAGTAGCATCAGAACTTCAAACGAAACATCAAACTAGTTTAGCACCTCAGCTGGAGTGAGGCAAGGAGATATTCTTTCACCATCCCTTTTTGTTGTATTGATGGATGACGTAGTAGTAGCAGTATCAGTAGTAGTAGTAGTAGTAGTAGTAGTAGTAGTAGTAGTAGTAGTAGTAGTTGTCGTAATGCTTGGAGCAGAAGAAATACCAGCAGTAAATAGTACTGACAGCAAAATCAGGAGTGGTTAGGTTAGGTTAGGTTAGGTTAGGTTAAGGTTAGGTTAGGTTAGTCAGGCTTTCACGACTCGTGTCCATCCTATTTGTCGACATTGTGTAGATACTCATGCACCATATGCATCAGTGGCAAGACTCCGCTGTACGTTTCTCCTAACATGTATATGTTTGGAGGAAAATTTTTTGATTTCGCTACAGTGTAAACTTTGCTCATGCACCATTTCTTCAACAACAACAACAACAACAACAACAACAACAACAACAACAACAACAACAACAACTACTACTACTACTACTACTACTACTACTACTACTACTACTACTACTACTACTACTACGTCTACTACGTCTACTACTACTACTACTACTACTACTACTACTGCTACTAATGGTTGTTATTACTGGCACCAGCTTCAAAGTTATTAGTATTTAAAAATTGAACATTATATACAATTTTTAAAAGTTTCCCAGCGTTTTATCCTGAGTTTTTCAACAGTATTTAAGTAAGAATTAATTATCTTTATTTTGAAATGTATCATCCTTGATAGTGACCAGTAAGGAACACTAGTAAAACACTCAAACACAAGTTCTGCGTTTGTTTAGTAAAACTGTTTTAAATTAATTTTTGATACTCAATATACAATTAGTATATTGTTTAAGCATATTTTAATATATTTCTTAATATAGTAAAGGGAATACATAAATAAATATATATTTTTTTGAAAACGTAGAAGACATTTTTATTGTATATTGCACATTACACACGTACACACAAGGCGCACAGGGCGTTGGTGTGCGTACGCACATACATGCATACACACACATTTGATTATCTTAGAGAATAGTATAATCAATCAAAGTAATATTTACCTTGTACGTAAAATTATGAATAATTAAATTAGTAACCGGTATTTTATTGTTAACGATAAACCTTTGTACGTTAATTTTCGATTTTATTTTATCGGAAAACAAAACGTCACTTGACGTTACAAACAAGAAAAGAAATAATAAAAGTAAATAGGTCTTACTGACGCAGCGTTTGAATAAGAAATGTTCGTTGTGGTCTATCAGATAAGAGAAACGCGAATAAAGGGACATGTCTATTGTGCGTTTGCACAGAAGAATGTGATAAGACTGTACAATCCTCACAGTCTGTGGGATCGTATTTTCAACGAAAACGAAAACATAAAATGTCAGATAATTCTTCAAGCGTTAGCCATTGTAAATGTTCGGTCGGGTTAATCCTGTGCATGTTAGAGGCATAATGTTTCCATGGCATATGCAAATAAATATCTATAAGCTCTGTTATATATCCTGTTTATTATTGCTAATATTTAAAAAAAGATTCTGCTCTTTACAGAAGTTACAAATTTGAAATTTATTTTCGTTTGAATCCTGCAATCATTTAACTTTTCAGTTCACGTTTACTGGCGTAAGTTTAATGTCTCAGTTTTAAGTACTCAGTTTAAGATTTTTTCATATAACTTCCGTATATGGTATTGCAATTCAGTATTAAATAAATCAATTTATACATAAAAATAAATAATAAACCTTTTTAAAAATTTTTAATGAAATAAAGTATATAATTTAAACACTGGAAACAAAAAAATACAGAAAATGAACCCGAAGTAAATCTTCTTAGTATAAAATCCATCCGAGATTTAAGACCAGTAGGATCTAATAATAAAAACGAGAGTGCTCGTAATCAAGAAATGTAGTAAACAAATATTTCCAAGAAGCTACACGTTCTCTGACAAGTGTATTACCTTTCATATTTGCACTTAAAACCTCCAAATCCGACTTCATCGTACGTTTCCATATGTTGAAATGGTGGTTATTGCGCATTCATATTCAAACAGTGACAACGTATAAAACAATAGACCTAATCGTTAAAATCTTGTATCTTTTAAAAGCACTCTGTTTGAAAATAATCCAACGGAATAATTTTAATTTGTCTGGATTGTTCATTTATTCCATTTTCTCCGTATGGCAAGAGAAAAATATCATCCAAATTCTTCTGCTTCCACTTCAAGTTCTACATTTGCAGTATTACCTGTTATTTTACAAGCGACTTCATTGACATGATTTCATATTTTTAAGTCTTTTTCAACTTCTGTTTTCTACAGCCATTACATATGTTTGGATAGGCCTAAGCATATTCTGAAGCATATAACAGTTCCTCAGAGTGTACTTGAATTGTGACACTACGTATAACATCGTCATAATTTTCATCATCATCAACATCATCCTCTTGTTGTTGTTCTTGTAGTAGTTGTTGTTGTTCTTCTTCTTCTTTTTCTTCGTCGTCGTCGTTCTCCTCCTCATTCGCATGTCTGTTCCATTCACGAATTCTGTTCTGTTCCTCCTCCTCGTTCTTCTTCACGGATCTGTTCAATAACTGCGTTATTCTTTATAAGCTTTTATATAATTTATGCTAAACAGTTTATTTCTGAATCTTGTTCACCATTTACATATGAGATGAATTTCTGTAATCGTATCGCATTCAACGGCATGTAAACTTGGACCGCACGAGCGTGAATCAATAAAATAGTATTTTCCACGTTAATGAAGAACTCCAAAAGTCGTCGATTCAGCAATTAGCTCGCAGAATGACTGTTTTCAGTAATTTGTTTTGGGATTCATCAATGCGTTAATTAATTAATTAATTTTGTTAATATTAATGCATTGCATGTATCTTCGTATACACACTACTAGGATTGTTCTAATATTCTCTACCTGTATACTACACATTTGTTTAATTTTATGTCAAATATACATATTTTACTATTTTTATATTCTTACAGCATAAATGTACATAGGCCTAACATAAGTTATACATTATTAAATATAACTGTAAATTACGTTCTGCTGATCATATATTTTTGATATTTACCACTACGTCATAACTGCGTACACCAAATGAATCTTAGTAATCAACGCCACGCATAGATGAAGAACATACAATTTAGAGAAATATGGACGCTCTATTACAATACGGTTGCAATATGCAACGTACTTTTGAACTCACTTCCGACGTGTTTCAGTTCGCCCTCCAAATGGCCATAATGAATACGGTGTTCAGTATGTATTCTAATTGTACGTATTTATTTACGAACTCAGTCTACCTGACTAAGCAATAAACTTTCCGTTTACGAAATACCGGAATAATTTGTTCACTTTCGCTTGTGGGTGTGTAGAAGGATGTCTATGTATGGATATGTTCGGATCTACGTTTACTAATTCGTGAAGTAATTAGTGAAGACTGATTCTCTGTTATCGCAATTAATCTTTTAGTTTCACTAAAGCAAACAGCCACCATACATGTGGCTCTGTTGCTAAGTGATAAGGATGAATGTATCGCCTCGTCACATGTTTTCTATATCATTAGAGTCCAATATCATGCTGTACATTATGACGTTTTCGAACAATATTCTCCTAAATCATTTTATGAGTATATTGGCATCTGCTATGAGCGTATATGAAAAATTTCACCTCATCTTGTTAGGAAGTAGGTGAAATATCGATTTCAAAATTTGAATTATAGTGAACGACAGACAAATGAAGCTGAACAAAAAATACAGTAAGTAGAAATAAGTAAGTAAATAAATAAGTGTGTGTGTGTGTGTTTGTGTGTGTTAAACAATAAATACACATCTGTCATATAATAAATAGACATATTATTTATTAGCAAAAAGACAATTGTTTTACAATAGTTATATTGCAACTGCAAGAGACTCAGTGCGTCTACTATGATAAGTATGATAAGTACCCAAACAGCAATCTAGTTAATAATGTAATTTACTTCACCGTATTTCTTAAACAGAAATGTACCCTGGAAAATGTCGCTCTTATACAAATTTAGACACGGTTCTACGATTACGGTTCTGCTTACACATGGTTTTACATAAATGACTGCATTTTTGTGTGCTAGTGCGTACGCGCACGCGCGCGCAAGCTTGTGTGTATGTATGTGTGGGCGTCTGTGTGAGAGAGAGGGAGATAGGGTTTGTGTGTTTAAATATTATACAAGTTGGATTTTTTTTAGTGTTGAAATACAAAATTCTATTTCGACTATAAGCTCGTACACAAAGAGTATGACAGTTTATTAGATAAACGATTCCCTTGAGAAGAATACTTGACGGTATATCATCCCTATGGAAAATTCGTTTTTGCTTCAATGAACCGTAACTAACAGTTCCTTGCGCCACGAAGTTTCGAAACGGATAGGAGATATTTCCAAGTTCTATAACTAGTTGTTAACAATTGTCATGATTTTTTGACAAGAACCATTACATTTGCCAAATATATGTTAGGTAGAAGCCTGTAATTTAATAAACGTATATTACACAATTGACTAAAATACATTTTGGTCAAACTACTAATTTTTAACGTATAAATAGAACATAAAAGTTAATGGCGGTGAATTGTATAATTCACTGTGTAATTATGAAGTCACGCTGAAATGTACATGAAAAGTATGACAGCTATAGATCAAGTCGAATGCTTAGATTGAAATTGTATTTGAAATCTTTGTCAAATTTTATCACGAGCAAGATCTTGTGACGATTTAATAAGCCTAAATCCCACAAAAAACCCCATGCCCCAAACCGGTAGTAACCTGCCGATTTGCCAATGTAGCAGTTAGTAAAATTAGATTTGAGAAACTAAATAAATCCGTAACTAACCCTAGTCACATAAAAGAGTAATCAAAGTAAAGAGCGATGTTATTAAGTAGTAAGCGAATTAAAGGAAAATAATTAATAATAAGTGAGAACTACTTTTACGCTAAGTGAGAACTGAACTGGCTAACTATAGGGGTGAAGAGGCTCTTCACCCCTATAGTTAGCCAGTTCAATTGTATCTCAGACTCCGCTGCTGATACAGCGTACAAAAGTATGTAGTCAATATAAAAACCTATAAACGAGGAGAAGCTTGTGTGAGATAGCCGGATGATGTAAAAAAATAGAAAATGACGCGAGTGTATGTCAATGGCATCTCTGTAACAAACTAACATCACCTAAATGTGATGTTAAACTTTTAACATGTAACTGTTAACCGTAAGTAATATGTGCGGTACAACAATATGAATACCAGTGAAAGTTACAACCCAAAACCTACCACAAGAATCTACAGACACAACAGACGACTCATCTTTAGGAATGACAGCAGATTTTACCAAAACACGATAGCCAGAAGATCTCCAAGACACCCTGCACAACCGATAGAAGCGACGATTCGCCGACAATGTTACACACAGGTGACACGGAAGTTCAACTTCCGTGGTTCAGAACTTAACGTAAAATAATACATGATAGACACTTAATTAACCAATGAAAGTAAAGTAAAACACGAAAGACTGACTTAATTACCATAAAATTGTAATTTCATGCTTAGTAATAATATGTGTTAAATTTAAGGCTTTTATGAATATAACACGTTAAAGTTAAATAAGCCCATTCTTCAGATGACACGAAATAAAGATTATAATTTTCATATCATATACTGAAACAAACTACTCGGCTCCGAGGGCAGTACAAGCTATGTTAACTCATTAATTACTCTAATTCTATTTGTACAAGAGGTGCAAATGGTTTTAATTTTAATATACTCATTACTAAATTTCTTCGCAGATGTTAAAACATTATGTAATAAAGAGATGTCACGGTCCAAAAAGGTGAGTGAATAAATCTACAAACCCCTGTCAATATTCCTCAATTCACGGGATCCTATTTAACATTTATTTACTTTTCAGTTATTTATAAGTTTGTTAAGATTATGGCAGCCTGTTTAATTGACCTGAGTCAATTAACCAGGTTCCCGATATTATAACGACGAGACGTTATAAAATGCGCCACTCTGCTTGTTTTTGGTTTTAATGAGCCAGTGACAGTAGCAAAATAAAATACGTTACTCTGCTGTTGTCATTTAATATTTTGTAGAATTATTCACTCTGTTAGTTTAACTACCGTGTTAATTTAAAATACGCAACTCTCCCTTTTGCGTGTAGTGAAATAATTAGTCTTTATTATTAACCCTTAATATTTAATAGTAAGTAAAAAAAAATTAAAATTAATCAAAATAAGAACTCGTATTACAATAAGTAAAATCATAAATTAGGATAGAGAGAAAATTATAATATTTATTACGCAACATAATATAGGTAAGTATATTTAAATATTTAAATGTAGTAAGCCCAGGTTTTTCCTGTTCAAAAATTCATTCCCCAACTTGTCGGTTTGACGACAATCTCGGACAGGAAAATAACCTGTTACCGCCTGTACGAAACAACCACATTGTTACAAGCTGCAAAGTCGAGCTAGACAATACACCACCTCCCTCTATTGTCTAATACAAAGTGTTTGACCCCCTTTGCCCAGTAACAACAGATTTTAACCATATGTTGAAAAGTAAAATATGGCTGTGTGAGATTTCTCTTCTCCCTCTCTCTGAGGCGAGATTCGATCCTCTCGTATCACCAATTTGTAAATATCTCTCATGTATATAAATTTTTACAAAAAACTAAAGATAGTAAAATAGAGTGTTTAGTATTAGTAGAATAAGGAGTGTATAAGACTTAGCATCTTAAGAACATGGCTCAATTCAATCCAGATTTGTTGTTAAAAGACGAATTATGCTATGAAGCACTGTTGTGCCGACTCCCTTACGAGACCGTAACGGTCGCGGAACTACGCAAAACGTTACGTGAAAGTAGGCCAGATACACCCGCACAGTTAGGTCGATTAAGCGAAATAGATCTTGATAGCGAAAGAGAAACATGTTATGCGAAGTATAGGGAATTGACGTCAATATCGCAAAACCCTCCACGACGAAAAATCACCCGCTACAATCTTACGTACCACACAGAGAATAGAGTATTTAACCCGTCGGATAAATAATTTATTAAACTGGCCCAAAGTTACTGTAATTCCCCCAGATGTGCAAAAATTTGCTGATGAAGCATTACAGCAATTACCCACAATAATAAGAGAATTACATAGAAAGTCCGACTCATTTAAAATGGAGGAAATTGAAGAAGCTCTGACGAAATTATATATCTCCCCATTTCAATCACCTACCCTAGAACAGAGACCCACTACCGTGAATTTCGAATCCCCCCCGGTATCAAGGATAGAACCGAGTAATGATCAGTTACTGAATAGGAACGTGAATACCCTACCGATAGCTGAAGCATCACTTCCCAATGCCCTCCACAATCTCACCAATAAATATGCGTTACGACCCTCAGCGATGACAAATCAAGCATCGGGACCTCCTAGAATAACACCTCACGTAAACTTTAGTGCGGACCTCTACGGAAAGGTAACTCACCCCGTAGAAAATATTCTATCAGAAATCCCATACACCGATGGATTGAGTATCACCAAACTATTAGCTTTCATAAAATATCAGCTACAAATAAAAGACTTACAGCAACTAAGCGATTGCCAAATATTACAAGTCCTTCTGCCCAAAAGTAGACCACCATTAAAAGATCGTGTACTGGAGTCATTAAGCTCTCAACATCCAGTAGAAGAACTCCATACTACTCTGATAAGACATTTTATTCCAACGGGAATTTACGAAGAGCTGAAATGAAACACAGTATTTCGAGTACAAGGAGCTCACGAGAGACTCGCCCACTATATCGCTGACATAAGAGAAGCTTCACGATTACTGCAAGTAAACTGGAGCGAAAAGCAGTTAGTAGAAACAATCTTGGTAGGATTATCCCCGGAAGAAAGATCTCGCTTAGCACTTATAAATAAGCCCAACACGTTCGCAGAATTAGAACAATGCAGTATCCACTCATCCAACGATGGTATTCGGATCAGAACCGACGTGCGTTACTCCCACAGGTACAACGTAGAAATGAAACACAACCACTGGTAACAGAGACAAGAACACACCGTGATAGAGGACCATGTCGAATTCCTGCAACCTCTCACTACCAAACTAAATCGAGTAATCAACAACCCCAACAGAATACAAGTGAGACTGTGAGTAGAGAAAAAAGATGTTATAACTGCGGGAAATTAGGACACATCAGTAGATACTGTAAACAGAAACAGCACTACCAAAAACCCTCTTATTCAAAAAACATGTAAGGCAGTGAGATCCGAAATCCTGTGTCTTCCGCAGCATCGTGAAAATAGGAAAAAACCCGGGAGTACCAAAAAGGAAAAAAAATTTAAAAAATAAAATTATTAGACCCCTACGTAGAGAGATTTATCGATAAATGCAAATCAATTACTACATGCAAGTCCAGTATGTGTCAATTACCATACATACAAGTTGACCTTGGCGTTACTACCACACTTGGATTAATTGATTCTGGATCGACACGGAGCTTAATCAGCCAACAGCTAGCCGATATTTTAGCTAAACACAATCTTGTTAAACGTAGTCAACCGGTGAACATTAAATGCGCTACCGCTAACAAACAAAACTTAATCATATAACTCAGCGTTACGATTAAACTAAAAATTAAAAATTGAACGTGGTATTTTCCAGTGTTAGTATATGACGAATTAGGACCAGACTTAATATTGGGAGCGGACTTTATCAGTAAAACAGGTATAATTCTTGACATGTACGATAAGAAGTATTATTTTAGATTCGACCGTACTCAAAAATATAATTTTGATTATGAAGTAAATAACAGTAAAAAAAAAAAATGGAAACTTCTGCAACACACTTAGAACACCGCGAGTCTGAATTAGATCACTTAGAAAGTAAAGATAGACTGAAAATACAGAAACTAATAAAAGACTTTCCACCGTCCTCACCCCAAAGTTAGGATTAACGAATCTCATAGAGTACAAGACCTGAGTGACAAAAAAGTAATACGACTGCACCCATACAAATTATCACCACCAAAAATGGAAATAATGAGAAATGAAATCAATAAATTGTTAGAACAACAAGTCATAGAACCTTCTACTTCACCGTATTCATCACCTGCGTTTTTAGTACCTATAGGCACCGATAAACATAGATTAGTTGTGGACCATCGACAATTAAATAAAAGGATAGAATTCGAGCCCATACAATTCCCCGACATTCACAGCGCCTTCCATTACTTTACAAAAGCTAAAGTTTTCACCATAATGGATCTCAATCAGGCATTTCATCAAATACCACTATCGGAAGAATCCAAACGCCTAACCGCCTTCGCCGTCCCATTCAACCTGTACCAATTTACTAGAGTATCCTTTGGAATATCCCAAGGAAGTTCTGTATGTATCCGATTGTTAGAGAAAATATTCCACGACATAAAATTTATATTTGTATATCACTACCTAGATGACATAGTAATCTACAGCGAATCTATGGATCAACATCTTCATCATTTACGTGAAGTATTATCACGATTAAAGAAAGCCGGATTAACAGTAAACCCAAGTAAAGTAAATTTTGCAGTTGAACAATTTTCATTTTTAGGTCACATAGTAAAGGCCGACGGAAAAGTAAGTATAGACCCAGAACGCACCCGTGCTATCATAGAATTTTTACCACCACGGGATACGAAAGGAATAGCCCGATTTTTGGGAATGATAAATTACTTCCACAAGTATATCCCTCACCTAGGCTGAACCTAGCTCCGTTGAACGCATTAAAAAAAAAAGGAGCGAAATTTGAATGGACTCCACAACACCAAACTGCATTTGAAAAACTGAAAGATAGCATAATATCACCCCCGGTATTAAAATTAGCTGATTTTACTAAACCATTTGTAGTACAGGCAGACAGTTCAAGTGTAGCATTAGGAGCAGTAATATATCAGGAAGTAGATAATTCTAGATTACCGATCAGTTATGCCTCACGAACTCTAACCGACCAGGAAAAGAAATTTTCCGCATACGAAATAGAATGTTTAGCTGTAGTATTCGCATTTGAGAAATTCAAACCCTTTTTAGAACATAAAGAATTTCTGTTAGAAACTGATAATCAAGCCTTATCTTGGTTATTAAATCACCCTAAACAGTTAGGTCGTATCGGACGATGGGTATTGAGACTAAATTGTTACAAGTTTAAGGTACAACACATTCGTGGCACCCAAAATGTAGTTGTCGATACACTGTCCCGTATGTTCCAGCCGCCTAACAAAATATTCGAAAATAAGGAAAGTGGTGAAACATCGATTATCAATACGCTAATCACTGAATTCCCCCTTGCATTTACTGATATAGCTCAGTATCAACAACAAGACCCGTATTTAAATACAATAATAGAACAGCTAGATAAAGGAAATAATTCAGAAAAATATATATTGAGTAAGAGAGTATTATGTTATAGAGTAGCTAATGGAAATTCCTTGAGAATAATTGCCCCGGATATTATTAAACATATGCTTATGGAATACTACCACTCATCCACCATTGGAGCACATATGTGAATAAATAAAACGATACATCGCATTCGAAAAGAATATCATTGGGCAAATATGAACAGCGAGATAGCTAAATTCGTGAAACAGTGTAAGTTGAGTGCACTGAACAAGCCAGCGAGAAACAGCCACATAGGAAAATTAATCTCGGAGACTCCCACGACACCCTTTTCTAAAATTTACTTGGACTTTTCTGGCCCCTATTCACGTTCAAAATCAGGTAATACCATGCTACTCATTTGTGTAGACTGATTTACCAAATTCGTTTGTATGTATCCCATGCGACGAGCGTTAGCATCTACCACTGTGAAGATTTTGCTAGATAGATTATTTAAAGATTTCGGTACACCAGTACATCTAGTGTCAGATAACGGACCCCAGTTTAAGTCCAAAGAATTCAAGGACATGTGTTTCAGACTAGGCATAGACCACATTACCGTTACAGAGTATCGTCCACAAGGTAATATTGCTGAAAGGTATTTGCGAAACCTAAAATCTGCTTTAATAGCCTACCATGCAAACGACCATACCTCTTGGGACCAGAACCTATCCTGGATACAATTTGCCTTCAACTCAGCATATCATGAAGGACATAAATCGACACCTATTGATTTGATGTATAAATATAAACCGAATCACCCATTATCCACAAAGTGGAAAATACATGAATTACAACCCCACGAAATTAGTGGTAAAAATATAAAAAAGATATGGAACGAAGCTCGCGCTAACTTAAGAGTGAACTTGAGAAAATCGCGAAAATATACTTACTTACTTACTAGCCAACGCCCACCCTTGGCTGTTGGGCCATTAGGAGGCGCGCTGCCCAGTAGAGACGTGAGAGCCTTGCCGTACCATCTTCGTCTTGGACTTCCGTGTCTGAGATCAAGGCTGGACATGCAAATGTAGCGAGCGGGATAGTAAAGAAGTAAAGTATCAAGTCTGAGACTTAGTGATGTACAAAACACACCCTACGAGTAGTGCAGTTGATAAGACCACCTCCAAACTATCTTATCGATGGTGTGGCCCTTACAGATACTTAACTCCCGTAACTTTAGCATTGTATGAACCCATTACGAATAAATATGTACGCAGAAGTCATGTTTCCCAGATATAATATGTAGCATAACAAAATTATCCCGTTAAACATTTAACTTAATGCAACATAATAAAGAAGAAAAGGTCCATAGTGAGTGAGAAGAATGAATTGTTTAAAGGTTAAGCAAAAGAAACTGTATATTAAGTCAATAAAATATTAATAAGAATAAAAAATAACAAAGAAAACTATTGGTCAAAATAACATACTATGTAAAAACTCAATAAACCCAGTAGATTGGGGAAGCAGTAAAAGGGAAAGACAAGAAAAAGGAGATAAAAGGGTGAAAACAATATTAATAATGGAAATTTATAAGGTCAAGAAGCAGAGAAACCACAAGACAAGAAATTTACTAATATAATAATGAAGAAGGGAAAAAATATGTCAAGATTCCTACAAAGAGCCTAGAAACAAGAAGAGCTATTCCAAAAAATGTTAATAATGGAATACATACCATTGAACTAAAATAAAACCAATATATTTGGACCCAGTAACTCAAGTTACAAGATACAATCCAAAGAAAACCGAATTGTAAACTAGATATAAGTATAATATGTAAAAAAGTATTTAAAAAGACTACCATTAGTGTAGACAATAATAAGTGACACTATAATAAAGTATAGTGTAAGAAATAGAAATCCATTAAAAAGACTACCATCAGTGTAGGGAAATACTATATAAAAAATAAAAGACAGTCTAATGACTAAGGTTAATTTTAATAATAAAAGTGTTTTAAAAAAATTAAGTAATATAAGATTGTAATAGGTATAAGACGTTTTTATTTTATTGTGTTACCAAAATAGTTATAGTGAACACAAGAGACAGTTAATAACTGAAGGTGTCATTAGTTATAAGATGTTTTTATTTCATTGTGTTATCAAAATAGTTATAGTGAACACAAGAGACAGTTAATAACTGAAGGTGTCATTAGTTATAAGATGTTTTTATTTCATTGTGTTATCAAAATAGTTATAGTGAACACAAGAGACAGTTAATAACTGAAGGTGTCATTAATTATAAGATGTTTTTATTTCATTGTGTTATCAAAATAGTTATAGTGAACACAAGAGACAGTTAATAACTGAAAGTGTTATTAGGAATAAGATGTTTTAATAGGATTAGGTTTGTGATAAAAGGAAACATAAAATCAAAGGACAGCCAATGACTGATAATATTGCTGGTAATAAGATGTTTTCATTATAATTCTATATGTATAAAAAAATAGTAGGCATAAGATGTTTTTGTTATGTTTCAGTGATATAAAAAAAAAAAGTTAGTAGATATAAGATATTCTGTTGTATTTAAAATCATGTTATCTAATTTTCAAGTTTGTAAGGCAGAGAGGCAAGTAGGAAATAGGAATGTAATAATTTTATTCGAAACTGTAAACCAGATGAAAGGTACAAAGCAGATTAGCTAAGACACCACTCTAGCAAAAACAGACCAGTAATGTAAACCAAAACTATCTATCAGATAATCAAACTACATAATAGGGGATAGAATTCAGTCCATACAACACGGAAATTGAAATGTAATTAGCACAGATACAATTAATAACGAATGGAATGACAAAGGAATGAAAATTAACTTCTTTTGGAAATAAATAACACTAGGCCTATAATGGTAATCAAATCAGACTAAACAGTAAATTAATCAATATTGAAGTGTTTTAACAACAAAATTATTAACAACAAAGATAATCACGGAGTTATTAAGATTATTCCATGGAAATATTATCAGAAAAAACACTTAAAAACCATTTAAACACTAAATTTGTACAAAATATGAGGCCTACAATAATTATAAAATATTGTAATTTTTGGGCTTAAATGAACTTGAAACAAACCCAGCTATATATCCAAATATGTAAAATTAATTAATCAATATTGCTGAGTAGTTAGATTTTTGTAAAATTAAGAAATATTTGAAATACAGTAAAAAATAAGAAAACTTATTATATATATTTAGATGATGAACCAAATCTGAGACATGTACTTTTATAAATAAACAATAGAAAGAGGAAAAAGACATATCACAAATTACCCTAAAACGACGACGTTCAGAGTTAGTCTATTGTTAATCGTGAAGACGACTAGTTGAAAATGTACTAACAGAAGACCGAAAAAGTATAATTTTGTGCAAAACCGTGAGTGTGGGTATGAAGAGTGTAACAGAGGTTAACTAAAATGAAAATAACATTAACAGTTAATAATCAACACCTCACTAATTCCGAACAACAGTAATAACACCATCTAACACAAGCACAAGAAATCAACGGCCATTTTGAGAAGATTTTGAATCATATTAGCAGAACACAAATACACATAAAAACACCGGACACTTCACCAATAACCCATCCCGAAACGACATCGCAGGAGAAGAGAGAACACTCTACACTATATTCCTGGACTAACACTACTTCGCAGAGAAGGGAATATTCATTTATTTCTGCGGGAGAAGCTCAACCAGTTCCAGCAGTGCATAGCAGAGAAAATCGAGGTGACGGCGGCCATACTGGATTTCCGAACGAGCCAAGTACACTGCCAGCTTGAAGCGAGTGACGTCATTTGGACGAAAGGTTCGATATTACTTTTCATAATTGACAATTTAAATAATAATATTGTTTTATTTCAGCCATAATAATTTAGTTTAAAAATATCTGTAAGACTGTATCTTGTTCCTTGTCCTCTGACCATTTCGACTCGCTAAAAGAATCCTAATTAGTTAATCTTGTAAAAAATATATTTTGTCAATCTTGTTCGCTACCGACTGGAGCAGATATCAGCCAATGGCTTGGCCATGCGCAGCCTGAATAGCGCATAATTTCAAATGTCAATAAATGAACATCATTATTCAGTTACAAGAGTTGTATTTATTTGTATAATGAATGTTAACTATTTTTTTCTTCTAAACAAAAATAATTTACAGTGATAAAATAAACATCTGAGAGGAAGAAGAAGAGTAAAGTCAGCAGAGAGAGAACCAACAGATCTGACTACACAATTAAATTATTAATAGAAACAAATAGATTCGAACGACAAATTCATACTTATTAAATTGGAAGTAATTAAAGTACACATTCAATTAATTAATTAATTATTAATTAATTGAATTAACCATTTAAACCAAAAATATATATATATATAAGTAAACTTTTATACTTACAAAATTTTTCTTCAATTCTCAACCAATCACACTTTATTATAATACCTTATTTATATTTAATTTATTGTTTGTAATTGGTGAATCCAAAGTGGTGCTGTATCATCGGCGAGTTCAACACCGAGATTCAGACAACATTTATTAGTATCGCAATTCTATCTTTATATCAGTATTCTATTTATTTATATTTGTAAATTATATTACAAATTGGCTAGCCCAACAGTGGGGCTTTAAGGAGAATAATCTTGTGTGATCAGAACAACATCAACATATATATTATATTTATTTAAATTTGTAATAAATTTATATTACAAATTGGCGTCCAACTAAAGGGCCTAAAATAGGAGCTAACAGAGTTATAAAATAAGGACGATTGTCCAGTTTCCTATTTTTAGCTCGGCAGCGGTCAATAGGTCGGAAGAAGGAGCGAGATGCACAGGAGAGCTACATCAAGGAAAAGGGCTGTGGAGGCCGAGCAGGAGGTAGACATGGAAGATAAAGAGGCGACACCCGTGGAAGATGTGGAGTCGATGTTATCGCCAGCAGAACCAAACAAGCCTGCACCACAGGAGGAACAGCCGGAGAAATCCACTACAAAGGAAGATACAAAATTGGATACAATGATGGAGATGTTACTCAGAGAATTTAAAACGACAAAGGAAGAGTTGGGTAATAAAATTGGAGATACCAACAAGAAAATCGAAGAAAATAATAAGGAAATGAAGAATGATAACCAACGATTGAAGGAAGAATTGGGTAAGAAAATTGGAGATACCAGTAAGAAGATGAGGAGGAGAAAGTGGACGAAATAAAAAACGAAAATAAATTATTAATGGAGGAAAATATTAAGGAGGTCGAGGAGAAAATGGAGGAAAATATTCAGAAGATTGGGGAGAAAATGGTGGAAATAAAAACTGACAATAAACAATCGAAGGAGGAATTGACCCAGATAAGCCAGAAACTGGAAGAAACCAATAAAAAGATGGAAAATAATAGTCAACAATTAAGAGAAGAATTAAGAGAGACGAACCAAGAGAATATGAACCGATTAGATGGAAAGATGGAAGCATTGAAGGAAGAACTGGGGCAAAAGATAGCTGAAAACAATGAAACAATCAGTAAGAAGTTAGAAGAGGAAATCACGGTCATAGAACAAAAGGTTACAAGAGCTGACGAAAGATGGAGTCAGACCGAACGAGAAGTACAGAGTATCAGGACAGAAATAAACATTAAGGTTAACAACATTGAAGAAACGAATAGGAAGACGTTAGAGGAAAAACTAAAAGAAACACGTGAAGACTGGGAGCGAGTGCAGGACCGATTCACAGAAAAATGTGACGGCATTGAAGCTACTGTGACCAGTATCAACAGTCAGGTGCGACAGAACCAAACAGATATAGACCTATTCCATAATCGACCGACAAGCATTACCAGTTGTCCTAACAACGAGAATCGTGAAGGAATTAACTTCAGATTTTATAAAAACAAACCGATTGAGTTCCTAGCCAGAATCGAAGAGTACTTCACCAAACACAGAGGGAATCGCTGGAGGGAGAATAAAGAAGTACTTGACGAATCGTTCAAGGAGATAGCAGATAATTGGTGTATGGCGATAAGAGACGAAGTGACCGACTACCAACAATTCAAAAGGCTATTCAAAGCCAAATATTGGTCTGAATCGACACAAAATATCGCTAGAGACGGGATCTGTCATGAAAAATACAACCCGTATGGAAACCAGACTCTAACGGCGTACTTCTTGGAAAAGGTGTGCGTGTCCAAACATCTAGAGCCCAGAATGCCGGAAGAATGCCTGGTCAGCAAGCTCTCATACCATTATGAGGAAGGTATAATAAGAGCTAGAAAAAACAGTCAAATAAAGACTGTACAAGCAATGACCGAGCTCTTAGAAATGTATGAGCATGAAGACTACTGCCGCCAAAGTCGCAGGAGATATGAAAGGCCGGAACCAAGAAGTAACACCAATAATTTGAATAATAATAATCGGCAGAATGTGGGCAACAACAATAATTATAATTCCGCAAATCGGAATAATGCCGACTACAATCATAACACCCGTAATAACAATAATGTACCTAGATTTAATAACAATAATAATAATAATCATGTTCCTCGAATTAATAATAATGAGGGCAACAACAATAATAATAATAATAATAATAATAATAATAATAATAATAATAACAACCGTCCACCAAACAACAACGGTTATTATAATAATAACCGTAATTATGTTCCAAATGGTCAGAGGAACCCCAACCCCTCTAATAACAATTATCATAGTAATTATAACAGGAATTACCCGAATGGAGGTAATAACAATAATTACAGGACATATCGACCCCATATTAACTACATCAGAGCGGAAGGCAGTGGACAGAGGAGGTACCAGCCTCAAAGAAGGAGCCGATATTATGAGTACGAGACCTTTCAAGGAAGTCAGGGAAATAATCGTTACAGAGAGTACGAGCCCAGACGCAGTTCCAGCCTGGACAATCAACGAAGACTACCTGTAACGGACGCTCAACAGGACGATCGTGCTGAACCAAACGAAGCAGTTTCAGGACTCCAAGCTGATGCTTCCAACGGCCTAATCCGTAATGATGCGGCACATTTAAACGAACGGAGGCAGTAATAAACTCCAATAACCCTTTACTGCTCCAATCTGCTGGGTTTGACCAAGGAATAAATTTGAAGAAAGAAAGAAAAATTTTACAATAATATACAGTAATTATTTGAAAGATATCCGTAAGGACTTGCTAGAAGAAAACGAAATTAACATTAATAATAATGACAATGAAATAATATATATCATTGCAGAAATTGAGGGTATTTCTGTTCCCATAATGATAGACACTGGAGCCAATGTCTCTATAATAAATCGTAATGAATTGGACCGGATACAGCAGGAATGCCACAAAAACTTACCGGTACTACCTATTAATAATATTGTACTTGTAGGAGCTACCGGCCGACAGAACAAGACCATAAGAAAACAGGTATCCCTAAGTGTCAACAGTCAGGGCATTAGTGTGGATATGATATTTCTTGTTGCAGCCGGATTACCTTTCAACATCATGATAGGATGTGACATATTGCGCAGAAACTCAGCAGTTATCGACTTGTGCCGAGGAAAGGTATCACTCTTTTCTGAAGGTTCGACCTGGGTAGCCAATTTAACTAACAACAAGATGTTAGACTCCAGACAACTTCTCGACCACAAAAATAAGGTGAATTACTTGTCAAACTACTCAACAAACAACAAGCCAGTACATCAGGATTCGGAGGATGACCTATGGCAACAAAAGATTCAGGAGATACGTAACTTTCAGTGCCACAATACTAACGAGCAATTAGAGGAAAACCAGCTGAAACAATTAGTCAACATATATGAAAAATATCGAGCTGTATTTTCGGACGAACCTGGAAAGATCCGGAACTACCAATGTTCCATACGATTCAGAGAACCGGTAGAATTTAATCGAAAGTCGTATCCCATATCACAATCTTTGAAGGAAGCCGTACGCACAGAGATCCAGAATATGATCAGTAAAGATATTATCGAAAGCAGTCAATCGCCATACACTAGCCCAATTGTGGCTATACAAAAGAAGAGTGGAAAGGTAAGTCTTTGCCTTGACGCACGTGAGATAAATAAAATGATTATTAACGATCGTGCCTCACCTGGCGAAATTGATGAGATATTGAAGAGATTTCACGGAACGAAGTTCATTACCACGTGGGATATCGTTTGCGGCTATTGGCAGGTGGAGTTGCACCCAGCAAGCCGGCAATACATGGCGTTCATCTTCGAAGGGCGCAACTATCAGTTTAAGAGGTTGCCCTTCGGGTTGGTGAACTCTGTAGCTGTTTTTGTCGCCTGTATGGATCATATACTCGGACCAGAAGCGCTCCAATTCACGACTGTCTATGTTGATGATCTCCTAATAACATCAACCAATTGGGAAGAACACTGTTATCGTGTGGAGCATGTCTTGAAGAAGCTGGCTGAAAATAATGTTACCCTTAAACTAGACAAGTCCAAGCTTATAGCTAAAGAAGTACAATTCTTGGGTTTCCAGTTAAACAGTCAAGGAATAACACCATCCACAGAAAAAGTAGACGCCATACAACGATTCCCTGTACCAAAAAACGGAAGGCAACTACAATCATTTTTAGGCCTGTGTAACTACTATAAGAAGTTCCAAACTAATTATTCCGAACTGACGGCCCGGTTTCAGTACCAGTTATCGTCCAAGAATAAATGGCGATGGGGTCAAGAACAAGACGAAACCTTCAAATCAATTAAGGAGAAGTTCTTAGAAGCAGTAATGCTCAACCATCAGGATTTTAACCGACCCTTCTTTCTAAACTGTGACGCTAGTAACATTAGCTTGGGATCAACACTGTACCAAGAAGACGAAAGTGGAAACCATCTAGTAGTGAGCTTTGCTAGCAGAACCCTTAACCAGTGTGAAAAGAACTATAACGTGACGGAAAAAGAACTGCTAAGTGTAGTCTTTGCCTGTGGGAAGTTTCGGACGTATATCCTCGGATATCCAGTGACCGTTCGAACAGATCACAAATCAATATCATTTCTGAGAAGATGCAAGTTAAGCCATGGTAGATTGACCAGATGGGTACTTACCCTGCAGGAATACGATATACAGTGGGAGTATGTTCCTGGAAGTAAAAATGTAGTAGCCGACGTGTTGTCGAGAATAAATCTGGAAGAACAAACCTTCGAATGCGAAAAGGAGAGCATCTTGAAAATCTATAATATTATTAAGGACAGATCCGATTTAGAAAAGATAGTGCAGGACATCAGCAAACACCAGCAGTCCGACCCGAAGTTAAACCACATTAAACTTCGTCTCTCCAACCAAGATGACACAATAACCAAATTTTATTGTGTACGTAACGAAATATTATTCATCAAAACATCCCTTGATGAAGAGATATGGAAGATCATGATCCCTACTACAATCGAAAAGGATATCATCCTGGACTATCATCTACGATACGGTCACATGGGAGCCATGAAGGTGATCAAGGCGATAGAAGAGAATTGTCATATAAAAAGTATAAATAGAAAGACGAGAAACTACCTCAAAACCTGTTTGATATGTGAATTGGTGAAAACCAACAATGAGAGAAAAGAGGGTATGATGATACCAATTACCTCACAAGCCAAACTGGAAAAGGTCTTTCTGGACATCTGTGGTCCATTTCCCCGCAGTGGCGGACGCCATCGATACAAATACATTATTATCATGATGGATCATTTCACAAAATTCACAAAACTGTACCCTGTGAACAGAGCCACCACTTTGAAGACTCTAGGAATAATAACAAATCATTACATTCCAGAGATAGGGAGCCCGGCATCCATAATCACAGACCATGGAACGCAATTTAAGGGTTGGAGGTGGAGAAACACTCTAAATACGTTGGGCATTAAGACATACAAGACATCTGTCTACCACCCCAGCAGCAATCCAGCAGAGAGGGTACTGCGAGAAGTCGGAAGAATATTACGGACTTATTGCCATAATCAACAAAGGAAGTGGCAAGAATATTTATTAGCTACTGAAGAATTCCTTAATTTGTCATATCACCCCGCTATAGGTACCACGCCGTACACGGCAATGTATGAAAAACCGCCTCCAAGAGAAATACAAGACATAATAGAGTTCCCCATGAGTCAAGAATACAAGTTCAATCAAATCAGATTCTACAATAAATTGGCAGAAGGCCAGGAAAGGCGCAAGAACAAGTATCAAAAGGCGATTAAGAAAATAATAAGCTATGAAGTCGGAGAAAAGGTACTACTAAAAAACAGGGAATTACCCACTACTTTGGAAGGCATTACCAAAAAGTTGTTACTGCTGTATACCGGCCCATACCTGATTATTAAAAACAATAATAACAATACGTATGTACTAAAGGATATCATTTCAAATAAAGTAAAAGGAACTTATAATCAATTATCAATTAAAAAATATTTAGAGGAAAAATACAAGATTTCAAAATTCAAAAAATTAGTAAGTACAACTTACACTGATCATTTGAAAGACTATTATGAATGATGAAAAAAGAATTTCGATGAACGAAAATTTCAAAATTCAAAAAATCAGTAAGTACAACTTACACCAAACATTCGAAGAATTATGAATAAACGAAAAGAATTTTGATGAATAAAAATTTTCAAAATTCAAAAAATTAGTAAGTAAAACTTACACTGATCATTTGAAGGACTATTATGAATGAAAAAAGAATTTTGAAGAACGAAAATTTTAAAATTCAAAACAATAATAAGTACAACTTACACCAAAATATTTGAAAAACAACTATGAATAAGAACGAATTTAGTTGAATAAAAATATCTAAAGTTAAAAAATAGTAAGCTCATATCATTACTCATACGAATGATGAAAAATAACTCTTAAATATGAAAAAAGATTTTGTAAGAAAGAGATACAAAATTCTAAAGAGAAAGGAAACCAGAATATCATATGACTTAATCGAAACAACTTAACCAAACTCACAAAGAAAATAATTGAATAAAAATGGAACAATGAAGGAGGACCAATTCAGTAAAGACCAAATAGTGAGACCAGAAACCAAAAACCCTGATACTATTAACGATAATGTTGTTTCAATAACCACTGTTATAGTGAAAGTGATAAAGAATTAATTAATGTTATGCCATGAGCAATAAAAATAACTCATTGGATACCAGATGGTAGACAAAATAAATATAAATGCTAATTACTATGTAAACGTGATGAAATGATGAAATGTATATTATACCACATACCTAAACCACATAATATGGAATAAGCTAAAATAGAGAAGAAGAGTCAAGTGTATAAAAGTATTAATTAATATAAAGTATTATGAAGTGAAGAATCTAAAGATGTTTATTTTAATCAAAAGAGACTACTTTTACTGATTATTTATTTTTATGACTGGATGTAGAAAATGCCATCCGTCTTATATTTTGAGCAGAGATGATAATGCCTCTGGACTCAATTAATTGAAGTATTGGACAGCAGGGATTGAAGCCAAAAGTGCCACTCTGAGCTGTTCCAATTAATTTGTTAGGGAATGATAGGGAGTAAACATACTGGTGAGGAAGCACCAAATAAGAAAGGATATAAAATGATAATGTTATACACATGATTGAGGATCACTTATTAATGAAGAAAGAAACTAATGAAGGAGATACACATCATCTGAGAGGAAGCAACGGTGGAAAAAGAAGTTATATAAAGTGAAAACATGTAATCACGAAGAAAATATGGTAAATACAAAAGAATTAGTAGTAATTATTTCATCCATACTAAGAGTATGATCTGAACTAATCACTTTTACAGGAGAGCATATGTAGCATAACAAAATTATCACGTTAAACATTTAACTTAATGCAACATAATAAAGAAGAAAAGGTCCATAGTGAGTGAGAAGAATGAATTGTTTAAAGGTTAAGCAAAAGAAACTGTATATTAAGTCAATAAAATGTTAATAAGAATAAAAAATAACAAAGAAAACTATTTGTCAAAATAACTTACTATGTAAAAACCCAATAAACCAGCAGTATACCCAGTAGATTGGGGAAGCAGTAAAAGGGAAAGACAAGAAAAAGGAGATAAAAGGGTGAAAACAATATTAATAATGGAAATTTATAAGGTCACGAAGCAGAGAAACCACAAGACAAGAAATTTACTAATATAATAATGAAGAAGGGACAAAATATGTCAAGATTCCTACAAAGAGCCTAGAAACAAGAAGAGCTATTCCTAAAAATGTTAATAATGGAATACATACCATTGAACTAAATTAAAACCAATATATTTAGACCCAGTAACTCAAGTTACAAGATACAATCCAAAGAAAACCGAATTGTAAACTAGATATAAGTATAATATGTAAAAAAGTATTTAAAAAGACTACCATTAGTGTAGACAATAATAAGTGACACTATAATAAAGTATAGTGTAAGAAATAGAAATCCATTAAAAAGACTACCATCAGTGTAGGGAAATACTATATAAAAAATAAAAGACAGTCTAATGACTAAGGTTAATTTTAATAATAAAAGTGTTTAAAAAAAATTAAGTAATATAAGATTGCAATAGGTATAAGACGTTTTTATTTTATTGTGTTACCAAAATAGTTATAGTGAACACAAGAGACAGTTAATAACTGAAGGTGTCATTAGTTATAAGATGTTTTTATTTCATTGTGTTATCAAAATAGTTATAGTGAACACAAGAGACAGTTAATAACTGAAGGTGTCATTACTTATAAGATGTTTTTATTTCATTGTGTTATCAAAATAGTTATAGTGAACACAAGAGACAGTTAATAACTGAAAGTGTTATTAGGAATAAGATGTTTTAATAGGATTAGGTTTGTGATAAAAGGAAACATAAAATCAAAGGACAGCCAATGACTGATAATATTGCTGGTAATAAGATGTTTTCATTATAATTCTATATGTATAAAAAAATAATAGGCATAAGATGTTTTTGTTATGTTTCAGTGATATAAAAAAAAAAAAGTTAGTAGATATAAGATATTCTGTTGTATTTAAAATCATGTTATCTAATTTTCAAGTTTGTAAGGCAGAGAGGCAAGTAGGAAATAGGAATGTAATAATTTTATTCAAAACTGTAAACCAGATGAAAGGTACAAAGCAGATTAGCTAAGACACCACTCTAGCAAAAACAGACCAGTAATGTAAACCAAAACTATCTATCAGATAATCAAACTACATAATAGGGGATAGAATTCAGTCCATACAACACAGAAATTGAAATGTAATTAGTACAGATACAATTAATAACGAATGGAATGACAAAGGAATGAAAATTAACTTCTTTTGGAAATAAATAACACTAGGCCTATAATGGTAATCAAATCAGACTAAACAGTAAATTAATCAATATTGAAGTGTTTTAACAACAAAATTATTAACAACAAAGATAATCACGGAGTTATTAAGATTATTCCATGGAAATATTATCAGAAAAAACACTTAAAAACCATTTAAACACTAAATTTGTACAAAATATGAGGCCTACAATAATTATAAAATATTGTAATTTTTGGGCTTAAATGAACTTGAAACAAACCCAGCTATATATCCAAATATGTAAAATTAATTAATCAATATTGCTGAGTAGTTAGATTTTTGTAAAATTAAGAAATATTTGAAATACAGTAAAAAATAAGAAAACTTATTATGTATATTTAGATGATGAACCAAATCTGAGACATGTACTTTTATAAATAAACAATAGAAAGAGGAAAAAGACATATCACAAATTACCCTAAAACGACGACGTTCAGAGTTAGTCTATTGTTAATCGTGAAGACGACTAGTTGAAAATGTACTAACAGAAGACCGAAAAAGTATAATTTTGTGCAAAACCGTGAGTGTGGGTATGAAGAGTGTAACAGAGGTTAACTAAAATGAAAATAACATTAACAGTTAATAATCAACACCTCACTAATTCCGAACAACAGTAATAACACCATCTAACACAAGCACAAGAAATCAACGGCCATTTTGAGAAGATTTTGAATCATATTAGCAGAACACAAATACACATAAAAACACCGGACACTTCACCAATAACCCATCCCGAAACGACATCGCAGGAGAAGAGAGAACACTCTACACTATATTCCTGGACTAACACTACTTCGCAGAGAAGGGAATATTCATTTATTTCTGCGGGAGAAGCTCAACCAGTTCCAGCAGTGCATAGCAGAGAAAATCGAGGTGACGGCGGCCATACTGGATTTCCGAACGAGCCAAGTACACTGCCAGCTTGAAGCGAGTGACGTCATTTCGACGAAAGGTTCGATATTACTTTTCATAGTTGACAATTTAAATAATAATATTGTTTTATTTCAGCCATAATAATTTAGTTTAAAAATATCTGTAAGACTGTATCTTGTTCCTTGTCCTCTGACCATTTCGACTCGCTAAAAGAATCTTAATTAATTAATCTTGTAAAAAATATATTTTGTCAATCTTGTTCGCTACCGACTGGAGCAGATATCAGCCAATGGCTTGGCCATGCGCAGCCTGAATGGCGCATAATTTCAAATGTCAATAAATGAACATCTTTATTCAGTTACAAGAGTTGTATTTATTTGTATAATGAATGTTAACTATTTTTTTCTTCTAAACAAAAATAATTTACAGTGATAAAATAAACATCTGAGAGGAAGAAGAAGAGTAAAGTCAGCAGAGAGAGAACCAACAGATCTGACTACACAATTAAATTATTAATAGAAACAAATAGATTCGAACGACAAATTCATACTTATTAAATTGGAAGTAATTAAAGTACTCATTCAATTAATTAATTAATTATTAATTAATTGAATTAACCATTTAAACCAAAAAAAAAATATATATATATATAAGTAAACTTTTATACTTACAAAATTTTTCTTCATTTCTCAACCAATCACACTTTATTATAATACCTTATTTATATTTAATTTATTGTTTGTAATTGGTGAATCCAAAGTGGAGCTGTATCATCGGCGAGTTCAACACCGAGATTCAGACAACATTTATTAGTATCGCAATTCTATCTTTATATCAGTATTCTATTTATTTATATTTGTAAATTATATTACAAATTGGCTAGCCCAACAGTGGGGCTTTAAGGAGAATAATCTTGTATGATCAGAACAACATCAACATATATATTATATTTATTTAAATTTGTAATAAAATTATATTACAAATATTATCACGGAAAGAAAAATGCTAGTGAGCAAGAAAATAAATGAAGTAGAAAAGGATAGATGTATTAAGACGTATATATGCTATATTGTAATTGAGTCACTACTTAATTACCAAATCGTATAAATAGGAATGAGGCCTGATCAACCTTAGATCCTGTTCATCGAGAATAATAAAAGTGAGAAGTCAGCTGACACAGAATATAAGTAACGTTACTTTACAATTACTTTACAGTTACTTTACATTTACTTTACAATTACTTTAATAAAATGATTCGTCAACCGCGATTCTACGAAATCTTTGAAAGAGAAAAGGAAACACAGTAAGGATGTGAAACCTACTCTGTGAAGAGTAACTCCATAACAAGAGTAAGAAAAAGCTAAAGAAAAAACCGGTAGTAGTCTTAAGTAGTAGAATTAAGATGTATTTTTTGTGTATTTTATATATTTTATGACCTTTGAATTTTATGTATTTTAAGTATTAGTTAATAAGGCATTGTATTTCTTGCTAATAGTAAATAGTGAATTGAGAGTGATTCATGTACCTCATGAGGAAGTTGTTAAAAGAGAGAAAGGAATTTCACACAGAAATTCCGAGCATACTCCCAGTGCAATTCTAATCTATTTCCCCGTTGAAAACACATCGGTCCCTGACCCTATGTCTTCTTTAAGTGGAGGAGTATGTGACGATTTAATAAGCCTGAATCCCACAAAAAATTAAAAAAAATTTATAATACTAATATTAGCTTTAATAAGGTAATAAAAGAACCCTTCTCCATGCCCCAAACCGGTAGTAACCTGCCGATTTGCCAATGTTGCAGTTAGAAAAATTAGATTTGAGAAACTAAATAAATCCGTAACTACCCCTAGTCACATAAAAGAGTGATCAAAGTAAAGAGCGATGTCATTAAGTTGTAAGCGAATTAAAGGAAAATAATTAATAATAAGTGAGAACTACTTTTACGTTAAGAAGCTACCCGCGCGCGGACAGCCTCTTCACCCCTATAGTTAGCCAGTTCAGTTGTATCTCAGACTCCGCTGCTGATACAGCGTACAAAAGTATGTAGTCGATATAAAAGCCTCTAAACGAGGAGAAGCTTGTGTGAGGTAGCCAGATGATGTAAAAATGTCGAAAATGACGCGAGTGTATGTCAATGACATCTCTGTAACAAACTAACATCACCTAAATGTGACGTTAAACTTTTATCATGTAATTGTTAACCGTAAGTAATATGTGCGGTACAACAATATGAATAACAGTGAAAGTTACAACCCAAAACCTACCACAAGAATCTACAGACACAACAGACGACTCATCTTTAGGAATGACAGCAGATTTTGCCAAAACACGATAGCCAGAAGATCTCCAAGACACCCTGCACAACCGATAGAAGCGCCGATTCGCCGACGATGCCGACTCAACTTCCGTGGTTCAGAACGTAACTTAAAATAATACATGATAGACATTTAATTAACCAATGAAAGTAAAGTGAAACACGAAAGACTGACTTCTATATATATAAAATTCTCGTGTCACAGTGTTTGTAACCAAACTCCTCCGAAACGGCTTGATCGATTATATGAAATTTTTTGTGTATATTCGGTAGGTCTGAGAATAGGTCGTAAACTATTTTTTATACCCCTAAGTGATAAGAGTGGCCCACCCCAAAAATGTTTGGACAAATTTTTTATTTTTATTTTTTTATGATTTGGCATTAAAAAATACATATAACCCTTAATTCTCACCCTTCTACCACCAACCCCCATTTTTTAATAGCGATATTAGTACTGTAATAATCTTTAACTCTCAGTGGTCGATAACTGATCAATTATCAATCGATCAGTTATCCCCGCCAGGCGTCTACTGGTGTCACTTCTCACCCAGCAAACAGCACGGAGTAGGGATGAGAACGAAGCCGGTCTCCTGTCTTTCTCACACAATAAGCTTTCTCTCACTCCCTACACAGTTTTCGGCCATTATTATTGTTTGTGCATCGATCGTAGCAGTGACGCTTATACTTATCATTTTACTTTCTCAGTGCAACTCTCATGTTAATTATATTCTCATAGTAAATTTATCAACAATTTGCAGTGCTATAATTATTTATTCCCATTTTATTAATAATTGCTGAAGATAGTTCTCACGTTCAGTTAATTAAGTGATCTCATATAAATCAATAGTACTCAACGCGTGTCACGAACTCCCGCCAACAACGGCCATTGTGTTACCTGTATAAATCATTCCAGAACATTCTCATACATTTATTAGTTTTTATTTATTATTTATTAGTTTGTTTATTATTAAACGACAATTAATAATACTATTATACTCAGTGCGTGCAAAATTTTGTGGGAATCATTTTAAATTAAAAGAGAAATATGTACGTGTTTTATGATTGTGAAAGGTAGGTAAAATAATAAAAGAACAAATACATTATCAGTTTACTGTTTTCCATCATTAAGTACTTCAATTTGATCTATTTATGTGTGTTTTGTACAGTGAACAATGCCAGCAAGACGCAAAGCGGCCAATTTGGGCCGTCGAACGAATAGAACTACAGACATGCGAAATAGAAGAGCCCAAAGAACAGACGAACAAATCCAACAAGATAATGCAGATGTGCGTGTAAGCATGGCGCAATTGCGTGAATCACAATCACAAGAGGCACGAGCTGAACGAAATCAACAAAGACGATTGGAACAAAGACAAGCGCGCCGGTTCGTAGTTAACACACGCAGAGCAAATGACCAACAACGCCAACAAGTACATCGAGTATTTACATCCGATTCATTCCTTCGTCTAGCATTCGAGTATGAGCCCGATATTGAATATTACGCTCATTCGAAAGTGGGGATTGGTGCTATGGACAAGGAATGTCCGCATTGTAATGCGCTTAAATTCAAAAATGAGCCAGCCGGGATATGTTGCGCGTCAGGAAAAGTGCAACTACCGGAAATTGAAACACCACCTGAACCATTGAACGGCTTACTTATCGGTACGGATCCAGATTCTAACCTGTTCCTGAAGTCAATTCGAACATTCAATTCATGTTTCCAAATGACATTGTTCGGAGCAACAGAAATAGTTAAAAATAATGCTGCAAATGGTCAACAATTCAATTCAACATTCAAAATCAAAGGCCAAGTTTATCACAAAGTGGGCTCATTGCTGCCAATGCCAAACGAACCACATAAATTTTTACAAATTTACTTTATGGGTGGTGAGGACTCCGAACGCGCACTCGCCAATCGCGTGGATGCACGTTGCGGCTACAATAACCTCAATTCACCTTATGCCAGACGCATCGTCGGCGAGCTGGACGCTCTATTGAATGAGCACAGTGAATTGTTGAAATTATTCAAATCACACATGCACAAATTACAAAGTGACAATCACGCTATTGTCATCAATCCTGATAAAACACCAGCTGGAGAGCACATGCGTAGATTCAATGCACCTGTTGTTGACGACGTTGCTGGAATCATGGTTGGCGACCGTACAGCTACGCGAGAAATCGTGATTCGAAGAAGAAATAATAATCTTGAGTTCATTGCTGATACACACCGTTCATACGACGCTCTCCAATATCCGCTAATGTTCTGGAAGGGACAAGACGGATATTGCATAAACATTAAACAACGAGATCCCGTAACAGGTACTTCATTCATTATGAACAACATCATTACTCATTTTGAATTAATATTTATGAATATGTTGTTAAAGAAGTCGAAACCAGTGCAGCCAGATCGTGAACAAAAATTTCAAACTCTTGAGAACTAAAATGTACGTGGCACAATACGTTTTACTAATCAACAGGGAGAACTTTTCGTTCGCGATCTGGCTGCACTGGCCGAAACAAAAAACTTAATTCATTATGAACATCATTACTTAATTTTAATTAATATTTATGAATATATTATTACAGGAGCCGAAGCAAACAAGAACGTTAGCTCGAAGGATTATTATGCGTATCGTATGATGATTAGACGCGGTCAGGACAACGTCATTCTACGATGTCGTGAGCTTTGCCAACAATTCATGGTCGACATGTACGTGAAGATAGAGAGCGAACGACTACGATACTTACGATATAATCAACAGAAGCTGCGTGCGGAAGAATACATTCACTTGCGAGACGCTATTCTGAGCAACGCCGACACCGCCGAATTGGTAACTCTATCATTCTACCATCATCGTACATAGGCAGTCCACGTCACATGCAAGAATACATACAGGATGCTCTGACTTTCGTGCGCGAATACGGACGACCGTGTTTATTTATCACGTTTACATATAATCCAAAATGGCAAGAGGTTACATCTTTGCTATTGCCAGGACAAAATGCAATACATCGTCATGACATTACAGCACGTGTGTTAAAACAAAAATTAAAGTCTTTAATGAGTTTCAATACAAAATTACATGTATTCGGTCCCACACGTTGCTGGATGTATTCGGTTGAATGGCAAAAGCGAGGATTACCTCATGCACACATTTTGATTTGGTTAATCGACAAAATACGTCCTGAAGAAATCGATAGTATAATTTCTGCGGAAATTCCAGATCCGTCTACTGATCAATTACTGTTTGATATTGTTACAACAAACATGATTCATGGCCCATGCAGTAATCTGAATCGTTTATCGCCTTGCATGGCAGATGGAAAATGTACAAAGCGTTTTCCTAAAAATTTCACTAACGATACGATCACAAATGTCGACGGATATCCAATATATCGTCGAAGAAATACCGATAATGGCGGACAATCATTTACGAAAAATATCAACAACGCAGACATTGACATTGACAATCGTTGGGTGGTACCATATTCGCCTCTGCTGAGCAAAACATTCAATGCTCATATTAATGTTGAGTTCTGCAGTTCGGTGAAGAGCATCAAATACATTTGCAAGTATGTGAATAAAGGAAGTGATATGGCTGTATTTCGAATTGAAAATACCAATGTGAATGCTCCTCCGTTGAATAACAACGATGCAATAACGCTCTACCAAATTGGTCGGTACATCAGCTCCAATGAAGCTGTCTGGCGTATCTTTGATTTCCCAATTCATGAACGGGATCCAGCAGTTATCCATTTAGCCGTCCATCTTGAAAACGGTCAGCGCGTATTTTTCACGAACGAGACAGCGATTGATCGTGCTATAAATCCACCAAAAACTACACTCACCGAATTTTTTGAATTGTGTAATCGTGCGGATGCTTTTGGTGCCTTTGCACGAACACTACTCTATTCAGAAGTACCACGCTATTTCACATGGGCTCAAGCAAAAAAATGGATGCCCCGCAAGCAAGGCACACCAATTGATGCATGCCCCGGTTTATTCAAATCAAACACCTTGGGGCGAGTATATAGAGTCAATCCAAGGCAGAATGAGTGCTTTTATCTGCGACTGTTGTTGGTTAATGTCACCGGCCCATTGTCATTTCAAGATATACGTAAAGTGAATGGACAACAGTATCCAACGTATAAAGATGCATGCCTTGCACTCGGCTTGCTAGAAGACGACAACCAGTGGGACAGTATGCTTGCTGAAGCAGCATTGAACTGTACAGCAACACAAATTCGTCTACTATTCGCTATAGTGTTGACTACTTGTTTCCGGGCCCGAGCAGAGACGTTGTGGGATAATCACAAAGATTCAATGACTGATGATATATTGCATCGACATCGTACACGGTGCAACGATCTAACGATAACATTCAGCGACGCTATGTACAATGAAGCATTGATTGCTATCGAGGATCTTTGCATTGTCATTGCCAATTTACCAATCAGTCATTTCGGTATGCGTTCGCCAAATCGAAGTGCATCTGATCTAATGAACACTGAAATGAATCGTGAACTGCAGTACAATACTGTAGAAATGGCAGCGATTGTTACTCGCAGTGTCCCACTACTGACTGATGAACAAAGAACCATTTACGACCGCATTATGCTGGCAGTTTCGGCAGGACAAAGTGGATTCTTTTTTTTGGATGCACCAGGTGGAACTGGCAAAACATTTCTCATTTCGCTAATACTCGCCGAAATACGATCAAATAATGGCATCGCATTGGCCGTTGCATCATCTGGCATTGCAGCAACTTTATTGGATGGAGGCAGAACAGCTCATTCAGCATTTAAGCTGCCACTGAATATTCAAAATAACCCAGACGCAGTGTGCAACATAAAAAAATAATCGTCCATGGCCACAGTGCTGAAACAGTGTAAAGTTATCGTCTGGGATGAATGCACTATGGCACACAAACATTCGCTTGAGGCGTTGAACAGGACATTGAAAGACATAAAAAACAACGACAAAGTATTTGGTGGCACTCTGTTACTCCTTTCAGGTGATTTCAGACAAACACTTCCCGTCATTCCACGTTCAACGTACGCTGATGAGATCAACGCTTGCTTAAAATCATCGCCACTTTGGCGTAATGTTGAAAAAGTACAGCTGAAAGTAAACATGCGCGTTCAAATGCTTCAAGATCCATCCGCTGAAACATTCTCAAAACAACTGTTAGATATCGGCGATGGAAAAGTTGCTGTACATGAAAATACTGGATGCATAAAATTGCCGACCGATTTCTGCACAATCATTAATTCGCAGAATGCTCTCATTGACCACATATTTCCCGATGTACACACACAATACATGAATCATGAGTGGCTGGCAGAAAGAGCAATTTTGGCAGCAAAAAATGTGGACGTCAACGATTTAAATTTCAAGATACAACAGTTGTTGCCAGGGGACTTGGTGTCATACAAATCTATCGATACAGTTTGCGATGCCAACGAAGCTGTAAATTATCCAACAGAGTTTTTGAACTCATTGGATTTGCCAGGCATGCCACCGCACCATTTACAGCTGAAGGTTGGATCTCCGGTTATTTTGCTTCGTAATTTGAACCCACCACGGTTGTGCAATGGCACGCGGTTAGTCATTAAAAAATTAATGAAAAACATTGTCGAAGCCAGCATTTTGAATGGCAAGTTCCGAGGCGAAAATGTATTGCTACCACGAATCCCTATGATTCCCACAGATATGCCAATTGAATTCAAACGCGTTCAATTTCCAATAAGATTGGCATTCGCAATGACAATCAATAAGTCGCAAGGCCAAACGATGTCTGTTTGTGGCTTAGATTTGGGCACACCGTGTTTTTCACACGGACAATTATACGTGGCATGTTCTCGCGTGGGTAAACCATCCAGTTTGTTTGTGTTGGCTAAAGACGGACTAACCAAAAACATCGTACACTCCATTGCATTTAGAGATTGATATTGTTTTTTTGTTAATTCTCATAATTAGTGATAGCAAATATGGATAACATTTTTTAATGTATATATAACTTTTAAGAGATATAATTTTAAATATATTAGTTAAGTTAATAAAGTACAATGAATTAAAAAAATGAATGGTTGGTGTTTTGTTATTTTTATAGGCCGTCATCGTCCACAGCGCACCATTCCTCTTTCAGTCATATACCACATCCCCACACACTTACAATAAGTTAGTTATTTTTTATTTAACTACCAAAATATTCACTAGGAATAATTTATATGGCAAAACAACGTTTGCCGGGTCACCTGGTAATTACCATAAAATTGTAATTTTATGCTTAGTAATAATATGTGTTAAGTTTAAGGCTTTTATGAATATAACACGTTAAAGTTAAATAAGCCCATTCTTCAGATGGCACGAAATAAAGACTATAATTTTCATATCATATACTGAAACAAACTACTCGGGTCCGACGGCAGTACAAGCTATGTTAACTCATTAATTACTCTAATTCTATTTGTACAAGAGGTGCAAATGGTTTAATTTTTATTACAATCATTACTAAATTTCTTCGCAGATGTTAAAACATTATGTATTAAAGAGATGTCATGGTCCAAAAACGTGAGTGAATAAATCTACAAACCCCTGTCAATATTCCTCAATTCCCGGGATCCTATTTAACATTTATTTACTTTTCAGTTATTTATGAGTTTGTTAAGATTATGGCTGCCTGTTTAATTGACCTGAGCCAATTAACCAGGTTCCCGATATTATGACGACGAGACGTTATAATCTATGTCACTTAGACAGAACCGAATGTGACGAAACAATTACAATTTTTATACACAAAGTATGTAAAATATAGATTACATAATTAAGTATTACTGAAAATTAAATAAACATAACGGCACTGAAAACAATAGAGTAGAAGAAATGTATTGGGAAGAGTACAACATAAATTATTCTGAAAACTATATTAAGAGTTTCATTAAATATTTTCTACAGTCCTGGATTATATACTGTCTACGGATTTAATACTTTCTCTTACATTAAAGTAAAATTGAAAAAAGCATTTTTGCTCTGTGTGTTGTGGTGAAGGGTGAAGTTAGATCAAATTTAAACAAATTATTAATTTTTGGCACTGTTCGATAACTTCTTAATGTGAAGCTTGCAAGGCAACGCTTGTCCTCTGCAAATTGTAGAACAACAAATCTTGTAACGTCTTTTCGCCGCGTTACAAATCCAGGGAACCCCTCGTAATTAAACTCCGTTAATTAGAAGGGCTGCCTACGTTGTAACAGAATTGATCACAAATAATTAATGTAACAAATTACTTACTAACTGTGTAAGGAAACAATGGCAAGGTATACAATTGATTTAAGCACTCCTCATATGTGTGTAACAAGAAGACTTCTCTTTATTTAACATTTAAAAAACATATACTGACAGATCCCATGACATTACTAATTCAAATTATTAAGTTATTTGAAAGGTTTCTTTAAACTTTGAGATCAAACTTGATTTTATATAGTTATACCTCGGATCCGGGTCAACTTTCTGTATTTCAGTAATTAAAACTTTTAATTATACTCATTTCATGATATTAGCTTGCAAGACTTTCTTTTATTCAACCATTGGAAGAATGGTATTATTGCTTGAATTATATTACTCTACATTAGCATATAAACTGTTACAACGTATGAAGTTAGAATAGTTACATGAAATTCTTAAATTTAATTTATAAGTCTTTACAAAGTTAATAGTTTCTGAAAAGTCTCTTTCAAGATGTGTTGTGTAACAAATATTAGTAACCCTCGATAGACAGGCTATCGAGTCACCTTTTAATTGGTATGCAGAAGACTCGTCCTGGGGTATCCGTCTTGGGAAACAGGAACCGCTACGTCGTCATCTCGGTCTGGCCTTCCTCTGTAAAGGGCTCCAAAAGTTCGCAGGTTGAACAATATGTCGTGTAGATATCTACGATGATCTTGTAGATTCTCTGATGTCCTGATCTGCATATTCTGTCACGTGCAGTAGAGTTTGTGGCTCCTGATAATTCACATCTCCGGGAATGACTTTGGAATTGTTGTTATTTGTTGAAGCACGAAGTCATCTTGTGTTACACTCCTTTTTTACGTTTCGATTTTTTTTTACTTTAAATTTCTTGTCTATTTATATGACTATATTAATTAACACATCCAGATGCTTTAAACAGCTACATCTGGTACACCATCTTAAGGTGAGACAAAATGTAGTTAACATATTTTAAGCGCACAGCTCCTACGTCTATACTGTACGAAGTCACCATTGCAAGAGAGAGAAATTCCGCTCCCTTCGCCTGGTACTGGGCATAAGTTAGTGGGACAATTTCCGCGCGAGAATATAGTTCCTAACTATATTTAAGTTAACATTTTTTATTTATACAAACTATCCCTAAACAAATATACATAATTTAAATCAGTTGTTTTAGCGACTATTTATGTCTTCAGATTTTTTTATTATTAACATTAATTTTTTTATCTTATTCTAACTCACACAAGACTCGGAAAGCATGTCGAGTCTGGAATCAACAGGACAGCGCCTGCTTACAAGCAAAGGTTTAAATACGATATTAATAACTCTTTACAATTTATCTTTTTATTAGAGTATTTTATAACTAATTAATTACTGCTTCCTCTCATACTGAGTCCATACAGGTATTTTATGTTAATACAGTGAGATTTAAATGGCTTAAGAGCTCGCAACCTTAATTTTTTTTAAATTTTTATTTTCTTGATTATTTCTTTTATTTAAATCGTCACATACTCCACCGCTTAAATTGCACGCTACGGTTAAGCTTTTTTGAGTCTAACTCACTATTGGGCACTGGGATATTGAATGGGGTTAGTGTGTGTAATTTCTTTCACATTGTTGTCGTACACTTTACAACGTTGTCCACATAGTTATTACCTATAGTTACAACACAGTACACTTTATATTCTTATGAACTACCTTTTTTTTTTACATACTATTTACACTAAATATTTACACAATTAAAACACAAAACTCTTTCTTCTCTCTATCACTTAATTTTACTACCGGTTTTTTGTTTGTCTTACTCTCTCTTCTATAGAGTAACTTTCTAAATCTTTACTATTTAGAATTCTATCTTTTCTTCTGTGAGTCCTATATAACTCATGTAGTTAATGAGTGTTAGTACCCATCTAGTTAATGATTATTCATTAATGCATGCTTCGCAGAACTGGAACTCAGGTTGATCAGGCCTCGTTTCCAAACTCTACGTTTTACATTTCTTACGTGGATTCAGAAATATAATTTTCTTTACTGCCTAGTATTCCTTTTTCTTTTTGGGTTATACTCTACCGTCACTTCTTCTTATACAACTTTAGTTGCGAAATATGCGTTCTCCGCACATATTTCTGAGTTGCAGGTTCGCACAGGGCTACTGTAACTGGAGTTAGGTACTTTTGGATTTGGTAAGGGCCACACCATCTGAATGATAGTTTCGAGGTGGTCTTATCAATCGCACTACTAATGGGGTGAGTCTTGTACATTACTAAGTCATCTACTTGGTACCTGACTGAGTTGCTATGATTACCTTTCTCGTGGTATCTTCTGGATTTTTCCAAGCTTGCTCTCAAGTTAGAGCGGGCTTTGTTCCATATTCGCTTTATCTGCTTATCCGTTATTTGCGGAGGCAGCAGATCGTGTATATTCCATCTTGTGGACAAAGGGTGGTTTGGTCGATACTTGTATAGTAACTCGAACGGGGTCGACTTGTGACCTTCGTGGTAAGCTGAATTAAAAGCGTATTGCATCCAGGATAGATTTTGGTCCCACGACGTGTGATCGTTCGCATGATAGGCTATTAGCGCAGATTTGAGGTTTCGTAGATACCTTTCAGCAATATTGCCTTGCGGTCGATACTCTGTAGTGGTTATATGGTCTATCCCTAACTTGAAACACATATTCCTAAATTCTTTTGCTTTAAACTGCGGGCCGTTATCAGATACTATACGTACTGGAGTACCGTAATCTTTAAATAATCTTTCCTGTAGTATTTTAACTGTTGTCGACGCTAATGCTCGTCGCATGGGATACATCCAAACAAATTTGGTGAACGAATCTACACATATCAGTAACATGGTATTTCCTGATTTGGATCGTGGATACGGACCTGAGAAATCTAGATAAAGTTTCGAAAAAGGGGTCTTTGGGATTTCTGATATCAATTGGCTTACTTGAGTATTTCTGGCGGGTTTGCTAAGGGCGCATAATGAACATTTCTTTACGAAGGTAGCTATTTCGCAGTTCATATTGTTCCAATGATATTGCTTTCGAATACGATGTATCGTCTTATTGATTCCCATATGGGCTCCTATGGTAGATGAATGGAAGTATTCCATTAGCATGGGCTTAATTACATCCGGGGCTATTATTCTTAATTCCTTTCCGTCTCTTATTTTGAGACACAGTACATTCTTACTCAATACGTACTTCTCGGATTTAATACCTTGGGTAAGTTGTTCTATAATAGGCTTCAGTAAGGGGTCTTGTTGTTGATATAGGGCAATGTTTGTAAAGGCAAGGGGGAATTCAGTAATTACGGCGTTCGCACTTGCTATTTCCGGCTTCACTACGTTTTCGGAAGTTTTAGTGGGTGACTGGAATATACGGGACAGGGTATCGGCGACTACATTTTGAGTACCTTTAATATGCTGCACTCTGAATTTGTAGCAGTTTAATTTCAATATCCATCTGCCAATTCGTCCTAATTGTGTAGGATGATTCAATAACCATGATAACGCCTGATTGTCGGTTTCTAAAAGAAATTCTTTATGTTCTAGGAAGGGTTTAAACTTTTCGAATGCAAAAACAATTGCTAAACATTCCAATTCATATGCAGAATACTTTCTTTCTTGATCGCTCAGTGTTCGTGATGCATAACTAATTGGTAGTCTACAGTTATCTATCTCTTGGTATATCACTGCACCTAACGCTACACTGGAACTGTCGGTTTGCACGACGAATGGTTTTGTGAAATCAGCTAATTGCAAAACTGGGGGAGATATAATGCTTTCTTTAAGTTGCTCAAACGCGTTTTGATGTATTGAGCTCCATTCGAACTTTGTTCCCTTCTTTCGTAAGGAGTTTAGGGGTGCTGCTATTTCGGCAAGATGGGGAATGTATTGGTGGAAATAATTCACCATACCTAATGTAATATAATTAAAATATTACAAATAAAAATAAAATTTATATTAAATAATGGAATTGTGTAGAAAGATATTGTGTGTATATCTTTGGTGCTAACAAAGGTATTGTGCTCTTCTTTTAGCCCCACTAGTTGGGCAAGCCAATTTGTAATATAAATTATTACAAATAAAAATAAAAATAATAATTGAAATGATATTTGATGAACGTTTTAATAAGCTCCACGTTGGAAACGCCAATTTGTAATATAAATTATTACAAATAAAAATAAAAATTGAAATTAAAAATAATTGAATTGATATGTGTTGATACTTATTGATATTTTGTTTATCACTGGGTCAGTCTGACTCCTTAAAGTCCCACTGTTAGGCTAGTCAAATTGTAATATAATTTCAAGTGTAATAATAAACAAAATATAAAGATATTGATGATAAGAATATGTTATAATTAGGTGTGTTTGATTGATAAATAATAAATACATCAAACTTTAAAAATTTTGCAAATATTTGTTCTTGTGCTTGTATCGAATTTGACTGAATGATTGAATTTAATTAATTAATAATTAATTAATTATTTGAGTTTGTAATTTCCTCCTATATCTATTCTCTCAATGTGAATTATGGTTTTGCTTAATAAAAAATAATAATAACATTAATGGTAGAAATAAAAACAATGCTGGTAACTGAATACTGATTTGCGTTTATTCATTCAAAATTGTGCGCCAGTCAAACTGCGCATGTCCCAGGCACTGGCTAATATTCGCCACAGTCGGCAGTGAGAAAGATTAACAAATATATTTTTTACAAGTTTAGATTTATGGTTCTTTGAACGAGTCGAAATGGTCAGAGGGCAAGGAACAAGATACATTTAACAGGTATTCTTAAACTAAATGTTAACATCTGAAATAGAACAGAATTATTATTACAATTGTCAATTAGAAAGAAATTATTTAAAATTCGAACCAAGTCGAAGAAATGACGTCACTCTGCTCCAGGCAGCACTGGTCCGTCGTCTTTATAGAAATTCAGCAATGGCCGCCGTCTGCTCGATTTTATTTGCTATGACGCCGTTGGAATTGAAGATCTTCTCCCACAGAAATAAAACGATGTTCCCTTTTCCTGCGAAGTGGTGTTGTTCCAAAATATAGTGTTGAATGTCCCCTCGTCGTCTGCGATGTCGAATTCTGGATGGATCTCTTGTGTAGTGTGATGTTCAAATATGTGTGTTGGTTCTTTGTGAATTCGTTCCCAAAAATTGTTTCAAAATGGCTGTCGATTTGGTGTTGCGTTTTATGGTGTTATTCTGTGTTTTTGGAAACTTGTGAAGTGTTAGACATAGATAGATAATATTATTTCACTTGTTAGTTCATCTCCGTTACACGCCACATAACCACACTTGGTTTTAATATAAATTATTTGGTTTTCAAAACTCCACTAATACATTTTTCAACTGTTCAGCTTTGCGATTAACAATAGACAAAACGACGCAACGTCGTCGTTTTAGGGCAATTTGTGGTATGTCTTTTTCCTCTTCATATTGTTTAATTATAAAATATCTGTCTAAGACTTGTTTCACTATCTAACTATACATAACAAGTTTTCTTATTTTTTACTGTATTTCCAATATTTCTTAATTTTACATGAATATAACTATTCAGTAATATTGATTATTTAATTTTACATCTTTTGATATATAGCTGGGTTTGTTTCAAACTCATTTAAGCCCAAAAATTACAATTTTACATAATAATTGTATTCCCCATATTTTGTACAAATTCAGTGTTTTAAAGGTTTTTATTTGTTTTTTCGGTATAATATTTCCATGGAATACACCTAATAAATCCGTAATTACTTTGTTGTTAATAATTTGGTTATTAAAACATTTCAATATTGATTAATTTGCTGTTTAGTCTGATTTGATTACTATCATAAGCCTATTTTTGACTGTTTCCAAAAGAAGTTAGTTTTCTTTCTTTTGTCATTCTATTTGCTATTAACTGTATCTGTATTAATTATATTTTCAATTTCTGTATTGTATGTATTGAATTCTATTCCTATTACATAGATTAATTCTTTGATAGATAGTTTTTTTGGTTTATAGGCCATTCTGTGTTTACAAACATGGTGTCTTGGCTGGTCTGTTTGTACATTATTCTTGGTTTACTGATTTGAATAAAACTATTACATTTTTATGCCCTACTTGCCTCTCTGACTTACACAATGGAAAATTAAATGACATGATTTTAATTACAATAGAATATCTTGTATCTACTAAACTTTCTTTATACTAATAACATTATTGAACCATAACATGAACATCTTATGCCTAATTTTAACAAAAACATCTTATTCCTATTATTTTTTCCTGTATCATCAAATGATAACAACATAGCTTATCCTAGACATAATTTAATTAGAAAACATAAAAAACTCCTATTACTAGTAACACTGTCAGTCACTAACTGTCTTGTGTATGTATTATTCTTATGAAAACACTTTAACTGTGATAAAAAACCTCGTGTATCTATTTACACCTTACATCTAAAATATTATTTAATTAATAATAAATAATAAACATCTTAATATTAGGCATACCTTCAGTTATGAACTGTCCTTTGGTATTTTTGTCCTCACCATTTATTTAGTTATAATTAAAGAAAACATTTTATATGTAATAGTCCTTCTTATATCTAATTTAAAACTCTTATTACTAGTAATGTTGTCAGTCCTTAGACCGTCTTTCATTTCAATGGTTTTATTATTATTATTCTACACTCATGGTAGTCTTTTTATAATACTTAAACCTCATTGAAGATTTTTTCATAGATTTTTTAACTATGTTTCTCACTGTACACTCTGTAGTTCCTTAATTTTGTTATCTCACTTCACTTTATTGTATTCTACACTCTGGTAGTCTTTTTAGTGAGTTCTACTCTATGGTAGTCTCTTTTGACATATTTTTTGACATGTTACACTTACAACTAATATACAATTTGTTTTTATAGTATTGTATCTTGTAACTTGTTTGGGGTTTACCTATATCGGTTTCAATTTTGTCTCATGGTATTTATTATATGATTAACATTTTGTTTTGGCATATCTCTTACTGTTTCTGGTCTCTTTGTTGGAATCTTGATATGTTTCGTCCCTTCTTCAAATATCACATTAGTAGTTTCCTTATTAAAATGGTTTCATGACAGATTATTTCCTTTTTTATGGTCCTTCCCTTTTTGTACTGCTTCCCCAATCTACTGGGTATACTGCTGGTTTAACTGGTTTTTTCATAGTAGGTTATTTTAATTAATGGTTTTCTTTATTATCTTCCATTTTTATTAACATTTTATAGACTTAATTATACAGTTTCTAGTGTAATCCTTAAACAATTTATTCTTCTCACTCACTATGAAACTTTCTCTTTTATTTATGAAACATTAATTCAAATGTTTAGTGTGATAATTTTGTTATGTTACATATGCTCTCCTGTAAAAGTGATTAGTTCAGATCATACTCTGTATGGATGAAATAATTACTACTAATTCTTTTGTATTTACATTTTCTCCGTGATTACATGTTTTCACTTTATATACCTTCTTTTTCCACCATTGCTTCCTCTCAGCTGATGTGTATCTCCTTCATTAGTTTCTTTTTTCATTGATAAGTGATCTTCAATCTTGTGTATAACATTATCATTTTATATTCCTTCTTATTTGGTGCTTCCTCACCAGTATGTTTACTCCCTAACATTCCCTAACAAATTAATTGGAACAGTTCAGAGTGGCACTTTTGGCTTAAATCCCTGCTGTCCAATACTTCAATTGAGTCCAGAGGTATTATCATCTCTGCTCAACACATAAGACTGATGGCATTTTCTACATCCAGTCATAAAAATAAATAAACAGTAAAAGTAGTCATTTTTGACTAAAATAAACATCTTTAGATTCTTCACTTCATAATACGTTATATTAATTAATACTTTTATACACTTGACTCTTCTTCTCTCTTAAAGCTTATTCCATATTAGGTGGTTTAGGTATGTGGTATCATATACATTTCATCATGTTTACATAGTAAGTAGTATTTATATTTACTCTTTCTACCATCTGGTATCCATTGAGTTACTTTTATTGCTCATGGTATAACATGAATTAATTCTTTATCACTTTCACTATAACAGTGGTTGTTGTAACAGCATTATCATTATTAATATCAGGTTTTTTTGTTTTTTGGTCTCACTATTTGGTCTTTAGTGAGCTGGTCCTTCTTCATTGTTCCATTTTTATTAAATTATTTTCTTTGTGAGTTTGGTTAATTTGTTCGATTAAGTCATATGACATTCTGGTTTCCTTTCTCCCTTAGAATTTTGTATCTCTTTCTTACAAAATCTTTTTTTATATTTCAGAGTTATTTCTCATCATTTGTATGAGTAATGATGTGAGTTTAATGTTTTTTAATTTTAGACATTTTTATTCAACTACATTCTTTCTTATTCATAGTTGTTTTTCAAATATTTTGGTATAAGTTGTACTTATTATTGTTTTGAATTTTGAAATTATTATTCCTCAAAATTCTTTTTTCATTCATAATAGTCTTTGAATGTTTGAGTAAGTGGTACTTACTAATTATTTTGAATTTGGACAATTATTATCTGCATCCAAATTCTTTTTACTTGCATAATAGTCCTTGAATATTTGTGTAGCTTGTACTTACTATTGCTTTTGAATTTTGAAGCTTATTATGTTCAAAATTCCTTTTATTTATTCACAATAATCTTTTAAATGTTTTGTGTAAGTTGTCCTTACTCATTTTTGAATTTTGTAGTTATATTCTTATCAAAATTCTTGTTTCATCATTCACAATTGTTCGAATATTTGGTGTAAGTTGTGCTTACTGATTTTTGGAACTTGGTAATTATTATCTTTATCAAAATTCCTTTTGTATCATTCACAATTGTTCGAATATTTGGTGTAAGTTGTGCTTACTGATTTTTGAATTTGGTAAATTATTATTTCTCAAAATTCTTTTTTTGTTCACAATATTCCTTCAGATACTTGGTGTAAGTTGTTCTTACGGATTTTTGAATTTGGTAATTTTCATTTTATCAAAATTCCTTTTGCATCATTCACAATTGTTCGAATATTTGGTGTAAGTTGTGCTTACTGATTTTTGGAATTTGGTAATTTTTATTCCATCAAAATTCTTATTATTTTCGTTCATGATAGTTTTAACTTATAATTATGAGTCCTCCAAATATTTTTTAATGGATAACTGATTATAAGTTCCTTTTACTTTATTCGAAATGATATCCTTTAGTACATACGTATTGTTATTATTGTTTTTAATTATCAGGTATGGGCCGGTATACAGCAGTAATAACTTTCTGGTAATGCCTTCCAAAGTACTGGGTAATTCCCTGTTTTTTAGCAGTACCTTTTCTCCGACTTCATATCTTATTATTTTCTTAACAGCCTTTTGATATTTGTTCTTGCGCCTTTCCTGGTCTTCTGCCAATTTATTGTAGAATCTGATTCGATTGAACTTGTATTCTTGACTCCTGGGGAACTCTATTATGTCTTGTATTTCTCTCGGAGGTGGTCTTTCATACATTGCCGTGTATGGAGTGGTACCAATAGCGGTGTGATATGACAAATTAAGGAATTCTTCAGTCGCTAATAAATATTCTTGCCACTTCTTTTGTTGATTATAGCAATAAGTTCGTAATATTCTTCCGACCTCTCGCAGTACCCTCTCCGCTGGATTGCTGCTGGGGTGGTAGACAGACGTCTTGTATGTCTTAATGCCCAATGTATTCAGAGTGTTTCTCCACCGCCAACCCTTAAATTGCGTTCCATGGTCGGTGATTATGGATATCGGGCTTCCTACCTCTGGAATGTAATGATTTGTTATTATTTCTAGAGTCTTCAGAGTGGTGGCTCTGTTCACAGGGTATAGTTTTGTAAATTTTGTAAAATGATCCATCATAATAACAATATACTTGTATCGATGGCGTCCGCCACTGCGGGGAAATGGACCACATATGTCCAGAAAGACCTTTTCCAGTTTGGCTTGTGAGGTAATTGGTATCATCATACCTTCCTTTCTTTCATTGTTGGTTTTCACCAATTGACATATCATACAGGTTTTAAGGTAGTTTCTAGTTTTCCTATTGATACTTTTTATGTGACAATTTTCTTCTATTGCCTTGATCACCTTCATGGCTCCCATGTGACCGTATCGTAGGTGATAGTCCAGGATGATATCCTTTTCGATTGTAGTAGGGATCATGATCTTCCAAACGTCTTCGTCAAGGGATGTCTTGATGAATAAAATCCCATTATGTATACAATAAAAATTGTTTATTGTGTCATCTTGGTTGGAGAGACGAAGTTTAATAGAGTTTAACTTCGGATCGGACTGCTGGTGTTTGGTGATGTCCTGCACTATCTTCTCTAAATCAGATCTGTCCTTAATGATGTTATAGATTTTCAAAATGCTCTCCTTTTCGCCTTCGAATGTTTGTTCTTCTAGATTCACTCTTGACAATACGTCGGCTACTACATTTTTACTTCCAGGAACATACTCCCACTGTATATCGTATTCCTGCAGGGCAAGTACCCATCTGGTCAATCTACCATGGCTTAACTTGCATCTTCTCAGAAATGATATTGATTTGTGATCTGTTCGAACGGTCACTGGATATCCGAGGATATACGTCCGAAACTTCCCACAGGCAAAGACTACACTTAGCAGTTCTTTTTCCGTCACGTTATAGTTCTTTTCACACTGGTTAAGGGTTCTGCTAGCAAAGCTCACTACTAGATGGTTTCCACTTTCGTCTTCTTGGTACAGTGTTGATCCCAAGCTAATGTTACTAGCGTCACAGTTTAGAAAGAAGGGTCGGTTAAAATCTGGATGGTTGAGCATTACTGCATCTAAAAATTTCTCTTTAATTGATTTGAAGGTCTCGTCTTGTTCTTGACCCCATCGCCATTTATTCTTGGACGATAATTGGTACTGAAACTGGGCTGTTAGTTCGGAATAATTATTCTGGAACTTCCTATAATAGTTACATAGGCCCAAAAATGATTGTAGTTGCCTTCTGTTTTTTGGTGTAGGGAATCGTTGTATGGCGTCTACCTTTTCTGTTGATGGTGTTATCCCTTGACTGTTTAGCTGGAAACCCAGGAATTGAACTTCTTTAGCTATAAGCTTGGACTTGTCCAGTTTAAGGGTGACATTATTTTCAGCAAGCTTCTTCAAAACATACTCCACACGATAACAGTGTTCCTCCCAGCTGGTTGATGTTATTAGGAGATCATCAACATAGACAGTTGTGAATTGGAGCGCTTCTGGTCCTAGTATATGATCCATACAGGCGACAAAAACAGCTACTGAATTAACCAACCCGAAGGGCAATCTCTTAAACTGATAATTGCGCCCTTCGAAGATGAACGCCATGTATTGCCGGCTTGCTGGGTGCAACTCCACTTGCCAATAGCCGCATACCGTATCCCAAGTGGTAATGAATCGTGTTCCGTGGAACCTCTTCAAAATTTCATCAATTTCGCCAGGTGAGGTACGATCGTTTATTATCATCTTATTTATCTCCCGAGCGTCAAGGCAAAGTCTTACCTTCCCATTTTTCTTTTGTATGGCCACAATTGGGCTAGTGTATGGCGATTGACTGCTCTCGATGATATCTCTACGGATCATATTCTGGATCTCTGATCGTACGGCTTCTTTCAACGATTGTGCTATTGGGTATGACTTTCGGTTGAATTCTACCGGTTCTCTGAATCGTATGGAACATTGGTAGTTCCGGATCTTTCCAGGTTCGTCAGAAAATACAGCCCGATATTTCTCATATATTTCTACCAATTGATTCAGCTGGTTTTCCGTTAGTTGCTCGTTAGTATTGTGGCACTGGAAGTTACGTATCTCTTGGATCTTTTGTTGCCATAGGTCTTCCTCCGAATCCTGATGTACTGGCTTGTTGTTTGTTGAGTGGTTAGATAAGTAATTCACCTTATTTTGGTGGTCGAGAAGTTGTCTGGAGTCTAAAGTCTTGTTATCAGTTAAATTGGCTATCCAGGTTGAACCTTCAGCAAAGAGTGATACCTTTCCTCGGCACAAGTCGATAATTGCTGAGTTTCGGCGCAATATGTCGCATCCTATCATTATGTTGAAAGGTAATCCGGCTGCAACAAGAAATATCATATCCACACTAATGCCCTGACTTTTGACATTGAGGGATACCTGCTTTCTTATGGTCTTGTTCTGTCGGCCGGTAGCTCCTACAAGTACAATGTTATTAATAGGTAGTACCGGTAAGTTTTTGTGGCATTCCTGCTGTATCCGGTCCAATTCATTTCGATTTATTATGGAGACATTGGCTCCAGTGTCTATCATTATAGGAACAGAAATACCTTCAATTTCTGCGATTATGTATATTATTTCATTATCATTATTTTTAATATTAAGCTCACTTTCTTCTAATAGGTCCTTACGGATATCCTTTAAATAATTGCTGTATATTATGGTAAACTTTTTTCTGTTTTTCTTCGCATTCATACCTACTTGATTAAACCCAGCAGATTGGAGCAGTAAAGGGTTATTGGGTTTTATTACTGCCTCCGTTCGTTTAAATGTTCCGCTTCATTACGGGTCAGGCCGTTGGAAGCGTCAGCTTGAATTCCTGAGGCTGTTTCGTTTTGTTCTGCTCGATCGTCTGGTTGGGCTTCTGTTACAGGTAGTCTTCGCTGATTATCCAGGCTGGAACTACGTCTGGGCTCGTACTCTCTGTACCTATTACTTCCCTGGTTCCCTTGGAAAGTCTCGTACTCGTAGTATCGGCTCCTTCTTTGAGGCTGGTACCTCCTGTGTCCACTGCCTTCTGCTCGGATGTAGTTGACATTAGGTCGGTATGCCCTGTAATTGTGGTTACCTCCACTTGGGTAATTTCGGTTATAATTACCATGATAATTATTATTATTAGAAAAGTTGGGGTTCCTCTGACCATTTGGAACATAGTTACTATTATGATTATAATAACCGTTGTTATTTTGGGGACGGCTATTATTATTATTATTATTGTTGTTGTGGTTGTTGTTATTATTATTATTCATACGAGGAATATTACTATTATTATTATTATGGTTAAGCCTCGGCAAATTATTGTTATTTCTAGGGTTATAATTGTACTCGGCATTATTCCGATTTGCGGAATTATAATTGTTATTATTACCCACATTCTGCCGATTATTATTATTATTCAAATTATTGTTGTTATTCCTTGGTTCCAGCTTTTCATACCTCCTGCGACTTTGACGGTAATAGTCTTCGTGCTCGTACATCTCTAACAGCTCGGTCATGGCTTGCACCGTCTTTATTTGACTGTTTCGTCTGGCTCTGATAATATCCTCTTCGTAGTGGTATGAGAGTTTGCTGACCAGGCATTCTTCCGGTATTCGGGGCTCTAGATGTTTGGCCACGCACACCTTTCCCAAAAAGTACGCCGTTAAAGTTTGGTTTCCATATGGGTTGTACTTCCCATGACATATCCCGTCTCTGGCGATATTTTGCGTTGATTCCGACCAATATTTGGCTTTGAATAGCCTTCTGAATTGTTGATAGTCGGTCACCTCGTCTCTTATTGCCATCCACCAATTGTCTGCTATTTCCTTGAACGATTCGTCCAGCACCTTTTGTTCTCCCTCCAGCGATTACCTCTGTGTTTGGCAAAGTATTCCTCGATTCTTGCTAGGAATTCCATGGGTTTATTTTTATAAAACCTGAAGTTAATCCCTTCACGATTTTCACTGTTGGGACAACTGGTAATGGTTGTCGGTCGACTATGGAATAGGTCTATATCGGTCTGGTTCTGTCGTACCTGACTGTTGATACTGGTCACAGTAGCTTCTATGCCGTCACATTTTTCTGTGAATCGGTCCTGCACTCGCTCCCAGTCTTCCCGTGTTTCCTTTAGTTTTTCCTCCAACGTCTTCCTAGTCGTTTCTTCAATGGTGTTAACCTTCGTGTTTATTTCTGTTCTGATACTCCGTACTTCTTGTTCGGTTTGACTCCATTTTTCGTCAGCTCTGGTAACCCTTTGTTCGATTACCGTTATTTCCTCTTCCACCTTCTTGCTGATTGTCTCATTGTTTTCAGCTATCTTCTGGCTCAATTCTTCCTTCAATATTTCCATTCTTCCGTCTAACCGGTTCATGTTTTCTTGGTTCGTCTCCTTCAATTCTTCTCTCAATTGCTGACTATTGCTTTCCATTTTCTGATTTGTTTCTTCCATCCTCTTGTTAGTTTCTTCCAGTTTTTGGCTTATTTGGGTTTCGACTGTTTATTGTCAGTCTTTATTTCCTCCATTTTCTCCTCAATTTTCTGAATATTTTCTTCCATCTTCTCTTCTATCTTCTTACTGTTTGCTTCCATCTTCTCCTCCATCTTCTTACTAGTATCTCCAATTTTATTGCCCAACTCTTCCTTCAATCGTTGATTATCATTCTTCATTTCCTCCTCCATCTTCTTACTGTTTTCTTCCATTTTCTCCTCCATCTTCTTACTGCTTTCTCTTAATTCCTCCTTCAATCGTTGGTTATCATTCTTCTTTTCCTCCTCCATCTTCTTACTGTTTTCTTCCATTTTCTCCTCCATCTTCTTACTATTTTCCTCCATCTTATTACCCAACTCTTCCTTTGTCGTTTTAAACTCTTTGAGTAACATCTCCATCATTTGATCAAATTTTGTATCTTCCTTTGCGGTGGATTTCTCCGGTTGTTCCTTCTGTGGTGCAGGCTTATTTGGTTCTGCTGGCGGTAACATTAACTCCACATCTTCCACTGGTGTCGCTTCTTTATCCTCCATGTTTATCTCCTGCTCGGCCTCCATAGCCCTTTTCCTTGATGTAGCTCTCCTGTGCATCTCGCTCCCTCTTCCGACCTGTTGACCGTTGCCAAGCTAAAAATAGGAAATTTGACACTCGTCCTTATTTTACAACACTATTACCTCCTATTTAAAGCCCTTAAGTTGGACGCCAATTTGTAATATAATTAAAATATTACAAATAAAAATAAAATTTATATTAAATAATGGAATTGTGTAGAAAGTTATTGTGTGTATATCTTTGGTGCTAACAAAGGTATTGTGCTCTTCTTTTAGCCCCACTAGTTGGGCAAGCCAATTTGTAATATAAATTATTACAAATAAAAATAAAAATAATAATTGAAATGATATTTGATGAACGTTTTAATAAGCTCCACGTTGGAAACGCCAATTTGTAATATAAATTATTACAAATAAAAATAAAAATTGAAATTAAAAATAATTGAATTGATATGTGTTGATACTTATTGGTATTTTGTTTATCACTGGGTCAGTCTGACTCCTTAAAGTCCCACTGTTAGGCTAGTCAAATTGTAATATAATTTCAAGTGTAATAATAAACAAAATATAAAGATATTGATGATAAGAATATGTTATAATTAGGTGTGTTTGATTGATAAATAATAAATACATCAAACTTTAAAAATTTTGCAAATATTTGTTCTTGTGCTTGTATCGAATTTGACTGAATGATTGAATTTAATTAATTAATAATTAATTAATTATTTGAGTTTGTAATTTCCTCCTATATCTATTCTCTCAATGTGAATTATGGTTTTGCTTAATAAAAAATAATAATAACATTAATGGTAGAAATAAAAACAATGCTGGTAACTGAATACTGATTTGCGTTTATTCATTCAAAATTGTGCGCCAGTCAAACTGCGCATGTCCCAGGCACTGGCTAATATTCGCCACAGTCGGCAGTGAGAAATATTAACAAATATATTTTTTACAAGTTTAGATTTATGGTTCTTTGAACGAGTCGAAATGGTCAGAGGGCAAGGAACAAGATACATTTAACAGGTATTCTTAAACTAAATGTTAACATCTGAAATAGAACAGAATTATTATTACAATTGTCAATTAGAAAGAAATTATTTAAAATTCGAACCAAGTCGAAGAAATGACGTCACTCTGCTCCAGGCAGCACTGGTCCGTCGTCTTTATAGAAATTCAGCAATGGCCGCCGTCTGCTCGATTTTATTTGCTATGACGCCGTTGGAATTGAAGATCTTCTCCCACAGAAATAAAACGATGTTCCCTTTTCCTGCGAAGTGGTGGTGTTCCAAAATATAGTGTTGAATGTCCCCTCGTCGTCTGCGATGTCGAATTCTGGATGGATCTCTTGTGTAGTGTGATGTTCAAATATGTGTGTTGGTTCTTTGTGAATTTGTTCCCAAAAATTGTTTCAAAATGGCTGTCGATTTGGTGTTGCGTTTTATGGTATTATTCTGTGTTTTTGGAAACTTGTGAAGTGTTAGACATAGATAGATAATATTATTTCACTTGTTAGTTCATCTCCGTTACACGCCACATAACCACACTTGGTTTTAATATAAATTATTTGGTTTTCAAAACTCCACTAATACATTTTTCAACTGTTCAGCTTTGCGATTAACAATAGACTAAACGACGCAACGTCGTCGTTTTAGGGCAATTTGTGGTATGTCTTTTTCCTCTTCATATTGTTTAATTATAAAATATCTGTCTAAGACTTGTTTCACTATCTAACTATACATAACAAGTTTTCTTATTTTTTACTGTATTTCCAATATTTCTTAATTTTACATGAATATAACTATTCAGTAATATTGATTATTTAATTTTACATCTTTTGATATATAGCTGGGTTTGTTTCAAACTCATTTAAGCCCAAAAATTACAATTTTACATAATAATTGTATTCCCCATATTTTGTACAAATTCAGTGTTTTAAAGGTTTTTATTTGTTTTTTCGGTATAATATTTCCATGGAATACACCTAATAACTCCGTAATTACTTTGTTGTTAATAATTTGGTTATTAAAACATTTCAATATTGATTAATTTGCTGTTTAGTCTGATTTGATTACTATCATAAGCCTATTTTTGACTGTTTCCAAAAGAAGTTAGTTTTCTTTCTTTTGTCATTCTATTTGCTATTAACTGTATCTGTATTAATTATATTTTCAATTTCTGTATTGTATGTATTGAATTCTATTCCTATTACATAGATTAATTCTTTGATAGATAGTTTTTTTGGTTTATAGGCCATTCTGTGTTTACAAACATGGTGTCTTGGCTGGTCTGTTTGTACATTATTCTTGGTTTACTGATTTGAATAAAACTATTACATTTTTATGCCCTACTTGCCTCTCTGACTTACACAATGGAAAATTAAATGACATGATTTTAATTACAATAGAATATCTTGTATCTACTAAACTTTCTTTATACTAATAACATTATTGAACCATAACATGAACATCTTATGCCTAATTTTAACAAAAACATCTTATTATCAACTATTTTCCATATATCACCTAATTTTAACAAAAACATCTTATTCCTATTATTTTTTCCTGTATCATCAAATGATAACAACATAGCTTATCCTAGACATAATTTAATTAGAAAACATAAAAAACTCCTATTACTAGTAACACTGTCAGTCACTAACTGTCTTGTGTATGTATTATTCTTATGAAAACACTTTAACTGTGATAAAAAACCTCGTGTATCTATTTACACCTTACATCTAAAATATTATTTAATTAATAATAAATAATAAACATCTTAATATTAGGCATACCTTCAGTTATGAACTGTCCTTTGGTATTTTTGTCCTCACCATTTATTTAGTTGTAATTAAAGAAAACATTTTATATGTAATAGTCCTTCTTATATCTAATTTAAAACTCTTATTACTAGTAATGTTGTCAGTCCTTAGACCGTCTTTCATTTCAATGGTTTTATTATTATTATTCTACACTCATGGTAGTCTTTTTATAATACTTAAACCTCATTGAAGATTTTTTCATAGATTTTTTAACTATGTTTCTCACTGTACACTCTGTAGTTCCTTAATTTTGTTATCTCACTTCACTTTATTGTATTCTACACTCTGGTAGTCTTTTTAGTGAGTTCTACTCTATGGTAGTCTCTTTTGACATATTTTTTGACATGTTACACTTACAACTAATATACAATTTGTTTTTATAGTATTGTATCTTGTAACTTGTTTGGGGTTTACCTATATCGGTTTCAATTTTGTCTCATGGTATTTATTATATGATTAACATTTTGTTTTGGCATATCTCTTCCTGTTTCTGGTCTCTTTGTTGGAATCTTGATATGTTTCGTCCCTTCTTCAAATATCACATTAGTAGTTTCCTTATTAAAATGGTTTCATGACAGATTATTTCCTTTTTTATGGTCCTTCCCTTTTTGTACTGCTTCCCCAATCTACTGGGTATACTGCTGGTTTAACTGGTTTTTTCATAGTAGGTTATTTTAATTAATGGTTTTCTTTATTATCTTCCATTTTTATTAACATTTTATAGACTTAATTATACAGTTTCTAGTGTAATCCTTAAACAATTTATTCTTCTCACTCACTGTGGAACTTTCTCTTTTATTTATGTAACATTAATTCAAATGTTTAGTGTGATAATTTTGTTATGTTACACTAAAAATCGGGCTATACCTTTTGCATCTCGTGGGGGTGCAAATTCTCTAATAGCACGGGTACGTTCGGGGTCAATGCTTACCTTTCCATTCGCTTTCACTATGTGTCCTAAGAAAGAAAACTGAGGGACAGCAAAACTTACTTTATTTGGGTTCACCGTTAATCATGCTCTTAGTAAACGAGATAACACTTCACGCAAATGTCTGAGATGTTGTTCCATTGATTCACTGTATATTACGATGTCGTCCAAATAGTGGTACACATATTTAAATTTAATGTCGTGAAATATCTTCTCCAATAGTCTACTACATACGGAACTTCCTTGAGATATTCCAAAGGGTACCCTAGTAAATTGGTACAAGTTAAAAGGAACTGCAAACGCGGTTAGACGTTTGGATTCTTCTGAAATGTATATTTGGTGAAAAGCTTGATTTAGATCCATTACCGTAAAAACCATTGCTTTAGTAAAATAATGAAACGCACTATGGATGTCTGGAAGAGGGATTGATTCAAATTCTATTCTTTTATTTAATTGCCTGTAGTCTACAACTAGTCGGTGTTTATCTGGTCCTTTCGGTACTAAAAAGGAGGGTGAAGAATATGGGGACGTAGAGGGTTCTATGACTCCTTGATCCAATAACTTATTGATATGGTTTCGCATGACTTCCATCTTGGGGGGCGACAACTTGTACGGGGGTAGTCGTATTACTTTCTGATCACTCAGATTAATTTTATACTCTATTAGGTCCGTCAGTCCTAGTTTTGGGGTAAGAACCGAGGGAAATTCTTTAATTAGTTTTACTATTTTGACTCTATCTCTTCGTTCTAGGTGAGATAAATCTGAATCTTGGTGTATTACATGTGCAGTAGATGAACAACGTTTATCTTCATTACTATCAAATTTATGTTTTCTTGCACGGTCAAATCTGAAATAAAATTCTCGCTCGTAGATGTCAAGAATCATTCCTGTCTTACTAATAAAATCTGCACCTAATATTAAATCAGGTCCTAATTCTTTACATACTAACATTGTAAATATCCAACTTAGGTTTTTTATTTTAACCTTAACGGTAATGCTCAGGTTTATATTTATTTTACGTTTATCAGCGGTAGCACACTTTATATTCACAGGTTGGTTCCGTTTTACTAGATGATGTTTAGCTAACATGTCCGCTAATTCTTGGCTGATTAAGCTTCTACTAGATCCCGAATCCATTAAGGCGATGGGGGATGTAACGCCTAAGTCGACTCGTATTAATGGTAGTAGATTTTTTTTTCATTTACATCTATTAATCGCATTACAATTTTCACGAAATTCTCGCACATAGGGGTCGATATCTTTCGCACCTTTTTTGTTTTTCACTTGGTTACAGAATAATTCATTTTTATTATTATTACTGGTTTCTTTTAGTTTACCCAATTTTGAGTAGCTGCGGAAGACACAGGTTTTCGGGTCTCCCTGCCTTACATGTTTTTTGAATTGGGGTTATTCCGTTCCAATGGCTTACTTTTGCACTCTCTTCTTATGTGCCCATATTTGCCACAATTATAACAGGTGGGTTTCCTGCGAGGGGGGTACTTGGTTTCCGCTTTATCTGGGTTTACAGTTAACTTACCAGCTTTGCGCACATGGTGAGGTCTACTAGAAACTTGTCTTTCATACGAGGTTGTTACATCAGGCAGTAGTGCTCGCAATTGATGTCTATTAGTTCCAGAGGTTTTCATAGCTTCTCTATTTTGATCTGAGTACCATACATTTGAAGAATGGATACTGCACTGTTCTAGATCAGCAATTGTATTGGGTCTATTCATCAATGATAGTCGAGATCTTTCTTCGGGTGACACTCCTATTAAAATGGTGTCCACCAGTTGTGTTTCATTCCAGCTTACACGCAGTAGTCGAGAGGACTCCCTAATATCGGAGATGTAGTGAGCTAATCTCTCCTGATGTCCTTGTACTCGGAGTACTGTCTTCCTTTTTATTTCTTCATAGATGCCGGTGGGAATAAAGTATTTTATTAAAGAGCTATGTAGCTCTTCTACTGGGAAAGTAGAGGTTAGGGCTTCTAGCACACGATTTTTTAACGGGGGTTTACACTTTGGTAACAGAACTTGTAAAATTTGCTAGTCATTCAGCTGCTGTAGATCCTTTATCTGAAGAAGATAACTAATAAATGTTAGTAACTTGGAAACATTTAAACCATCTGTATAAGGGATTTCGGATAAAATCTTCTCCACAGGGTGAGTCATTTTTCCGTATAGATCTGCGTTATAGTTCATAGGGGTAATTCCTCTATGAGGGTGATTAGATTCATTGGGGGTGTTGGTCAATTCATTATTTCCGGGACGAAACTGAAAATGCTCGGGAGGAGGGACATTTACATCTGTATCAGTATTTTGTTCTGGGTTCGCTTGCACTTGCGATACGATAGGTGAGTTCCGATCCGAGTTAGGCGGAGGTAAACCAGTGGTTGGGGATTGTACTGGGGAGATGTGTAATTTCATTAATGATTTCTCTATTTCGTCCATCCTGAATGAGTCGGATTTTCGTCTTAAATCGTTGATAATTGAAGGTAAGCGGCGTAGAGCTTCGTCTGCTAGCTTTTGTACATCAACGGGTATTTCTGTGAGATTCGGCCAGATCGACAAATTTTTTATTCGCCTGGTTAAATGCTCTATTCTTTGGGTAGTCCGCAAAATTTTTGCCGGAGATTTCTCGTCTTGGAGTGTTTGAGACAATAAGTACAGTTAACCATACTTGGCATTACAAATTTCTTTCTCGCTTTCATAATCGAGTTGGCTTAGATTGTTTAATTGCACGGGCGCATCAAATCCACATTCGCGAATTGAACTTCGTAATTCCGCGACTGTTACATCAACATGGGGTAGTCCACGCAAAAGGGCTTCGTAAGACAGCTCGTCTTTTAATAACAAATCCGGGTTAAATTGGGCCATTTTGTTCTAACTCATTAGCACGCACTTAAAATTAATACTAGTATATTACACATATATTACATATACATATAATAAATTCATAAGTAATAAATTTACACAAATTAGAAAAGAACAATTTCTCTTCTAAGGGAGAGACAGAAATCACACACACATATCTTTCAAGGTTAAATAGCCGATCAGCTGTTTACTGGAATGTAGGTCAGAGGGTGGCCTACATATTTAGATACCAAAGGAGGGTTGAGCGTGTCAGTGAGAGAGGGGGTTTTACTCTTATTGTTCTCCACAATGCGACTGAATAACACAACTACTGTATACCGGTTTAAACAAGAGAAGGGGAGCGCAGACGCTTGATTCTATTATTATTATTCCGCTTAGACAACACTTTGGCTCCGTTCATTCATAAACTTTTCTCAATTAAATAATTACTTATTTTGTTCACAAGTTTTAAATCACGAACTTCTACTTAATTACTTTATTATTATTAACAAAGTTATTTTTAATCAATTTTTTTTTTTTTTTATAACACATACTAGTGTATGTAAGCTAGATAGTTGGACATACACTGTGCAGAATGATTCAGGAAACAACAGGTCATAGATTGTCGTAAACACACCTGTTACAGATTGTTCGGTTGACCAAAATTGTTATGCTTGGTCACAATTCATGTATGAAAGTACTTACATCGAATTATGCAGGTTCCTACTGGCCTATAGAATGCAAAAGCTACATGCATTGTATGACGCTAAGGATATTTTACTTATACATACTACCATCTACGTAACATAATACACTATCAATTATGTTTTGAACATTACATTTATTAAAGTAACTTTCTGAGTGCATATATCAATATTATATATTTAGTTATTGATCTTACAATTTATCCACGCATAGTGAATGCAATTTTGTTTGTGACACTATATACACAATTAAAACTCTTTCCTTTGTTTCCTTTATTTTTTTGAATGACGCAATTTTGTTTGCTTAAAACACCTTTATAGAATTTAGCATAGTGGCGCACTTTTGTGACACTCTGTAAACAATTACCCTTTTATTTTTTTACAAGCAAGCAGAGTGGCGCAGTTTTGTAACGTCTTTTCGCCGCGTTACAAATCCAGGGAACCCCTCGTAATTAAACTCCGTTAATTAGAAGGGCTGCCTACGTTGTAACAGAATTGATCACAAATAATTAATGTAACAAATTACTTACTAACTGTGTAAGGAAACAATGGCAAGGTATACAATTGATTTAAGCACTCCTCATATGTGTGTAACAAGAAGACTTCTCTTTATTTAACATTTAAAAAACATATACTGACAGATCCCATGACATTACTAATTCAAATTATTAAGTTATTTGAAAGGTTTCTTTAAACTTTGAGATCAAACTTGATTTTATATAGCTATACCTCGGATCCGGGTCAACTTTCTGTATTTCAGTAATTAAAACTTTTAATTATACTCATTTCATGATATTAGCTTGCAAGACTTTCTTTTATTCAACCATTGGAAGAATGGTATTATTGCTTGAATTATATTACTCTACATTAGCATATAAACTGTTACAACGTATGAAGTTAGAATAGTTACATGAAATTCTTAAATTTAATTTATAAGTCTTTACAAAGTTAATAGTTTCTGAAAAGTCTCTTTCAAGATGTGTTGTGTAACAAATATTAGTAACCCTCGATAGACAGGCTATCGAGTCACCTTTTAATTGGTATGCAGAAGACTCGTCCTGGGGTATCCGTCTTGGGAAACAGGAACCGCTACGTCGTCATCTCGGTCTGGCCTTCCTCTGTAAAGGGCTCCAAAAGTTCGCAGGTTGAACAATATGTCGTGTAGATATCTACGATGATCTTGTAGATTCTCTGATGTCCTGATCTGCATATTCTGTCACGTGCAGTAGAGTTTGTGGCTCCTGATAGTTCACATCTCCGGGAATGACTTTGGAATTGTTGTTATTTGTTGAAGCACGAAGTCATCTTGTGTTACACTCCTTTTTTACGTTTCGATTTTTTTTTACTTTAAATTTCTTGTCTATTTATATGACTATATTAATTAACACATCCAGATGCTTTAAACAGCTACATCTGGTACACCATCTTAAGGTGAGACAAAATGTAGTTAACATATTTTAAGCGCACAGCTCCTACGTCTATACTGTACGAAGTCACCATTGCAAGAGAGAGAAATTCCGCTCCCTTCGCCTGGTACTGGGCATAAGTTAGTGGGACAATTTCCGCGCGAGAATATAGTTCCTAACTATATTTAAGTTAACATTTTTTATTTATACAAACTATCCCTAAACAAATATACATAATTTAAATCAGTTGTTTTAGCGACTATTTATGTCTTCAGATTTTTTTATTATTAACATTAATTTTTTTATCTTATTCTAACTCACACAAGACTCGGAAAGCATGTCGAGTCTGGAATCAACAGGACAGCGCATGCTTACAAGCGAAGGGTTAAATACGATATTAATAACTCTTTACAATTTATCTTTTTATTAGAGTATCTTATAACTAATTAATTACTGCTTCCTCTCATACTGAGTCCATACAGGTATTTTATATTAATACAGTGAGATTTAAATGGCTTAAGAGCTCGCAACCTTAATTTTTTTTCAATTTTTATTTTCTTTATTATTTCTTTTATTTAAATCGTCACAATCTTTATGAATCGGAAAATTTCAAATGTGTTAAAAAAATCGGGCGGGGCTGTGTCGGGGCGCACGGCCGTTGGTTTAACGTGAAACGTCTATGTCAGCGAGTCGCTTTTAACGTATTGGATTGAAATGGTATCGAGACATTGACTGTGTACCAAATTTTATCTTAACATAAAACAGACACTGAATGGTACATTATATTTATTTCGACTAATATTCGACGACGATTTTGTTTAACATTGGCCTGTGATATGAGAAGTAAGAGACATAAGGCATAATATCAACATCAATGTGTCTGGTGAACGTACAATCGATAGTGGTATTGCCCAGTGTTGTTGGTTCTGTGGGCATGTAGTTGAGGCCGAATTCATTCTTCATGAAGTCAACGAGGTAGCTGTTGTATCGTGGATCGCTATTGAAGTCTGGTCGAGAGCTCGGTAATACTTTTGTCAAGTTCGCTGAATATGGCAGGAGCAATCGCTAAAGACATGGCTTAACATCTTCGGCCGACGCTTTGTGATGTATATATACGGCACCGAGGACAAACAGCGTACGATCTCCGACTTTCACGTCCACCAGGCATATGTCGCCGACGTCATGTTTTCTCAAGGCGGAATTGCCGCAGAGACTGATGGCATCTACGATGATCTCTCTGCAGCTCGTGAAGCTTTGTAGGTTTCTGTAGATTGCAGAACCTCCGGCTGCAGAAACTGGTGCCAGCGGCGGTTCGGACAAGGTAGACGGACGATGTCTACGGTATACAAGGGTGGCGTTATTGTTTGCTTTTAGTTCGAAGCCGTTGAGCTGCGCAGTGTTCGCGCAATCCATCCAAGTCTCGCTAACTGCCATGTAGTCGGAATGTTTGAGTATGCTGTCGTTTTCAATACCTCCCGCGTGAGCCACCAAAATTTGAGCATTGAAAGCAGAGACGATCAAAACTAGTTGCCGTCGTCGAGGTAGGTCGTCCCCGTCTTCATCGACTTCGGCTACGACGTCTCGCTTGCAGAAGTCTCTTGATCGCATCGTCAGCGTAGGCAGCCGATGTTTGGCCACCCGCTCGTACTCGTCGCGTATTTCTTTCACCGTTGGCGCCGCTCTGCCTTGCCCGTGATAAAACTTAAAATCGTCTCTATCGTTGGTGAGATACAGACCGTTGATCAATGTGACTCTACTGAGCGCAACGTACACAAGCTGGGTCTGTCGTGACTTGTCGTAGTTGCAGACGACTTCGTTGAATGTGCCACCTTGCGATTTGTGAATGGTGATCGCGCTTGCTGACACAACCGGGAACTGGTTACGTCTACACTGTACAGTCCCGCCGAGCGGGATGTTGGCGGCTCTGGTCACGATGGGCGTCCACTTTAAATCTAACACATTACGCTTGCACATAACGTGCGGCTTCGCTTTCACTCTGCATAGTTGGCCCCTGCTTGGATTTGGAAACTCCAGCCAAAGACAGACTCTCTTCCGAGTTCCGGTTTAGGTTGACGGCTTAGGTTCATCATCTACCTCTACCGTTTTTTAGTTTGCCGCCTGCTCGTCCTCGGTAAGGTGTTCTATGTACTTAAGCGGGCCGATCGCACCATTCACGAGACGGTCTTCAACATCTAGGTTCATGGTAATCATATATGGATAGCCGACAGCTAGTTTCAAACTGTACGGCAAACCGCCCGACTCGACAACGCTCATCTTGTGCAAGTTGCGCCGAGCGGTCGCGACCTCCGTTAGCGTATTGTAGCCAATTATCTTGTCGTCGGCGATGCTCTCGAACTTAGGCACGAAAGCGTTGTTGTTGTACGCGTCGACGTCATGGTTGGGATGAAAGAGCCGAACAGCAGTAGGTAAGTTCTCTTTGCACCATTCTTTGTTTCTGAAGCTTGTTTCGATTAGAGCGATTTGCTCGAGATTGAGTCTTTCACCGTTGCCGATCTTCGTGAGTATGGCCGAGAAGGTAGAATCACTTTGTCTCATCACCTGCTCGAATGGATAGTAATTGAACGATTGCCACAGCGCCGCTCCAACAATCGCATTGCGCGGCGCTTTGTAGACCGATGTGGCATTTGCGGGTGGTAATTGTCGAAAATCTCCGCAGAAGATGATGTTGAGATGGCCGAACGGTTGGTCGTGTGCGCCGGTGATCTCTTGCAGGCGTAGATTGATCTTATGTAGCACGTCGCAGCCGTTCATGCTCACCTCGTCGACTACGATGCATTTGACACCGATGAATATGCTTCTGTAATTCTGAAGCACCTCTCTGGCCATCGAGCCGAATCGTCTCGATTGGGTAATCTTGAACGCAGAGTGTACGGTCACGCCGCCCAAGTTTACGGCTGCCTTGCCAGTGGACGCGCAGGCTACATACGCGTTGCGAAACGAATTGTGCTGTTGGGTGTATCGATTGTACGTCTCCATTAGCAACTTCAGCACGTGGGTCTTGCCGCTGCCAACCGCTGCTTGGTGAAGAAGATCTGAATGGGATCCGAATCGGGCATGTGCAGCCGATGTATTGCCTGGAGAGCAATTCGCGTTGGCCGTCATTAGCGCTGCGCATCATGCGGCAGTACTCTTGCTTAGACATCACGTTGCTGCGTTGACGAACAGCCGATATACCGATTGTATTAGCGGCATTTTCCAAGTCGCCGTTGTTCTCCGTACGCAGCAAAACGTTTCGCACGAACTCATCTCGCTTGTTGCTTGCGTCTAATAGATCGGCGTTGTCGAAGTCTTCGCAGATCTTCTTCAGTTCCTCAAGTACCTTTGCGATGTCGATGTGAGACTCGAACTCCTTACGCTTGGCCATGATCTCTGCTTCCCTTTCGTCGTACATCGCGAGGAACGCGTTGCGGTCCAGAATTTCGACCGCTTCGTTCTTGAACGGCAGGTAGAGCGTTACCATTTCTCGCTTATAGTTCACGACATCTTCCAATTCGTAGCATGTGTAGCGAATGATTCGCGGTGCGGACCGTTTGCGGTACGCCCTGCCGATTGTCGAAGCTGACTCGTAAGGCACGTTGTCCGGCGCTGGCTCGTAATCGCTCGGCGCATTGTCGTCTATTTCATTTCCGGCATTGGGCGGTCTGCCTCGCTTGGCGACTGGTGTGTACTACGCCACGAATTCGGCGAGACACTTGTCTTCGAGCTCGAATGGCCTCTCTTCGTAACGCTGTATCATAGTCTTGGTCCAAACGTCGGTGCTGTTTTCGTCTAAGTTCTGCTGGTCCATCACCGCCTTACGCTTTCGTGACTTCTGACGCTCGTGAGGCCACACACTCAGGATACAGCTCACTTCGCGACTGCTGCGACTCATCGGTTGACGAAGCAAGTACCAACCGGCCTCCTGCGATGACATTTCCACGGTTTTGAGAAGCTTAAGACCGAATTGTTTCATAAGCTGCACGTACTCCTTCTCGGGATTCTGTTCTTCCAGTTTGATAAGTTCGCGATGCAGGTTGCTAATGCCGCGGTTAGACTTATTGACGTATTCCACAACATAAGCCGCGCAGCTGTACAATTCATTGTAGTATGAATTGCAAATCATTATTGGAGCAGAGCGTGCGCGCGATCCACGGTTTGAACGTGTTAGTGTAGATTTCGCTGAAGTCACGCTTGAACATCACGGTAGGACGACGCAGCGTCGCTCTGATGGTATCTAAGTAAGACGCCATCGTGAGCTTGTTGTCAACTGGAAACTCGCCGAGCGTCTCGTAGTTCTTTTCCTCTAGCAGCTTGCGCAGTTTGGTGGCTCTCGATTGGAGCACGTTTTTGCGTCCATCGTCCTTAGTTAACGGCAGCAGCACTGTAGTCTCGGTCATCCGCCAGTATGGTATGTTGAAGTGGCAAGCGGTCTCTCCGCGCTTCGTGCCCGTGAACGTGTACACGTTATGGACATGGTTCGCATACATCTCGCCGGGTAGATCGTTGCGACTGACACAACAGAGATCTGTCAAGAGTTGGACAGTCTTCGGCATATTTTCGGAGATGTTTTCGCGCGGATCGTTCTCTAGCCACAGCAGGACGTGCGCATGGGGACTTCCGCGATGCTGGAACTCAATGCGAATAAAGTAATCGAGAACGCGGTAAGGGCCGAACGGGTTGTATCTGGTCTTCGTTTGAAGCATAGCCATAATGGCATTGCATTGCATTATGGATGCGGGGTGTCTTTGCACCCGTGTCTTATTTTACAGCATCTGGAGCGTGTCCAATGGCTGCCAGAAGTGAACTTACTGCTGGTACATTGTCGACTGATGACCTAAAACTGGAAAAGGAAACCGCCAACCAGTTAACTGTGATGGCGGGGGAGTATAAATTTACTTTGATTTGTTTGGTGCACTGCCGCTGGTACCGATTCGAGCAACAGATGGCCATAATGGTGTCGACCAGCTTGTTGAAGTACACGCAGCACGTTACCGGATCTTCATTAACAAGATGGCTACGCTGAGATCGAGTCAAGTCGATTAACGCATCTTCGACGTGCACGTCTTTGAATGCAGTATTTTGAGCAGCTTCGGCCAGTGGATCTCGTTGGCGCTGAAAGTAAAAAAGACGGTGGGCTTGCCAAGCTGGCGCATCATCGCAAAGAGATCTTTCTTGCGATCTATCCAACATTGAACGGAGTTCGGTATCGACTTCAAGAAGGCGAGGTTCTTGTCGATGCAATCGTCCATAAAGTTTCGGTCCTCGAGCATCTTGCGCGTGATCGACTCGGTCTGCTTTACACCACGAAACATGTTGTAGATACCTTCGACAACGCGGATGCGAAGCATCTTCATGGCCATGTAGAGAACGTGGTCAGGAGTTGCACCACGCCGATCGGTGCGTCAAATCTCGCTGGTTGACATCATGTATGGAGTGACTCGCACGTTGAGGTCGAACTGGCGGAGCGCACCGTAGAATATTTGAGGGAAGGATAGTTCCTCACCGTTAACATCGTAGATTATGTTAATCGGAGACGAGTTCTGCCTCGGGGCAATGTCCAAACATTGCTCCTCATTCCATAGCATCGTATGTTGTCTCCGATTCGGGGGCAGAGTCGGGGTCGACGGACTCAATCTGATACTCTGGCCCGATATTGTCATCCTCGCCGTTGTCGAACGAACTCCAGTCAATCTCTATGTTGTAGTGCTTGTACAGCGGCTGGTTTACCAAGCAGCGCAGCCAAGCCTTGATCACCGACTTGCGTACGAAACCGCTCACATAATTGGATTTGTGGATGAGGTTTTCCTTTATCTTGACGTTGAAGGCAAAGTCGTCGTCTATCCTCCTCGGTAGTTGCTGCACCATGTTGTTCACATCGACGGGTACGTTGATCACCTGGGCGACTATACCATAATTACCTTCGTAGCGTAGAAAGGGTAAGCCCGGCGAAATCAACCGAACACTGATCGGGTCAAGCGCCGGCAGGCCGTCCGGCTTCGGGGGATATCGAAATCCGTTCGAGCGCGACAGCGTCGGGATTTTATTTGCATCTATCGACTTGCTACAGGTACTGCATAAACGAAATTCCACTACATTTTCGCCGGGGAATTTAGTCTGAAGAAGAGGAGTGTTACGAGCTTTCGCCTTCTTTAAATCTCTGTCGAACCTAAGTCGATCACAAACGCTGCAAGGTAGACCAAACGGATTGGTTTCGAATACCGGTTTGAAGCGTTCGTCCGCTGGACGCCAATGGTCCTGCATAGCATCAATTCGAGTGATGTTGATATCGATCAGCTCGGAGACGTCTTCGACAGATGTATGGGTGTTATCTTCACTCGTTATGTCCATTGGTTCGGGGACAGCAGCGGTATAGGTGCTCGCGCCGTCGGCGTCGTTCACTGAGCGCGCCATGCCAGCTTTGCGACGCTCCCGAAACCGGACATTGGGGTACATGTGCGTGGCCCATAGCCTCCTCTTTCCAACGATATGCGTAATTTATATTTTCGGCTGGCTTTTGCGCGGGCTGATGCTGACATATTGAATTTATATAGTTTTTTACATCCTTACTTTAAGTTTTTACATAGAAATATTGTCCAAAATACACTTATTATTACTTAACCCGATAGATCTCAACAAACTCTATACAAAAACACACGAATCACCGCGCTACCACGTCTGAGTCCTGAGTTACACTGAATGGAAAGGAGCCAGAGCGCCGGTTTTGGCCAATCAGCGCTGTGCCCCCTCCCCGCCAACCCGCTCGCCCGAGACGCGAACTCAAGGTCGTATCAGCGAGCTGACCATATATGTTAAAAAATGACACCGCACTTACGTCTCTGAGACATTAGTTAGGGAATATTAATTTAGGGAGTTTTTAAGGCAAGACGATATAGACCTTTTCGTTGCGGTACAAATTTCTGTTCTGGTACCCGTATGTTTCGGTGTGATTTTAAACACGTTTCACGTCATAAACATAAGCCGTTCCCTTATAACCTTTTCTGTTACCTCCTATTCAATATCCGTGTTCATGCATGATAAATTCTTGTAGAGAGTAATTTTCAGTTTGCGGGATTTCAGTTTACCGCATCGCCTGTTTTGTCCAAAAGTTTAGAGATGACTATAGGCTGTGGTTGCCAGTAAAGTTATTAAATTCCTCTTCTTTCTTTGTTACACTTTGGCAGGCAGAAACTGCCGATAACGTGTGGCTTTTACATCAACAATTTTGATCACGTGCATGGAAGGAAAAACAAACAGTCAGTTTATGTTAGTATCCATATACTGCAAAGATTTTGCCATTAATTATATTTTCTTTACAATGGACGAACTCTCGAACAATGAAATATTCCTTTTACCAAGTAACCAAACGGTCAGGAGTCCAGTTGTTCACTCATTCGTATTTTAATTAAAAAGGTGCATTGGGTACTCTTTAGCACGAAGAACTCTATAATCCCGTAACCTTTCACCTTTTGCCTTACTCCCTTCACACATTCAAAAACAATAAAGAATAATCTTAACAATGAACTGTAAATAAGAATTTTCTAGTCGAGTTAATAGTATTTAATCTGTTCACCTTTATATAAACTAACGAATTTGAAGGATCTAAAAGTAACTTTAGAAAATGTGGGAGCGTGTATTGATATTTTATCAACACGTAATAAGGTATATTCATCATCACAATCATGTTCAAGGATTAAACCAAGGATGATTTGTTCCGGTCTCAAACAGGCAAAGATTAGAGCTGGTCACTCCAGGGCTTCCTTGGACGTCCCGTACCTCCTCATCATATCGGCTTTTAGTTCTATAGTTGTTTAGGAATGCGGAAATCATCCGTTCGGAAAAGCTGTTCCCACCAATTAAGCCGATATTGGGCAATCCTGTCGAGTATACTCATAATATTCAATTCCTGCTGTGTTTCTTCTGTGACCATGGAGAGTATACCCTGCCATGTGCTTGAGAAATCTCATTTCAGCCGCTTGGATGCGACTGGCCTGGCCTTTTGTTAAAGTACAATTCTCAGACCCATAAAGAAGTGTGGGAAGGGCCATCACCTTGTTGAATTTTAGACGTGTTCCTTTACTTGATGACTTAAGGGTTCCTTTAATTGTCCCGCACATAAGGTTAAACTTATGAAACTTATTCACAACGTCGTTGCTTGCATTATAAGACAATAAGGTGTATATTGTCACATAATATATTATGCATAACCGTCGTATACTTGGTACAGATATGTTAAAATTGAAATAGTAAATAGCAAAGATTAGACTACACAGGCTTATAAAGGCAGTCTCATATCAGAAATATACGAATTTATGTAGTTTTTTTACTCATAGTGATTTATTTTATCCTTTTTATTTTATTTTATCATTTTATCTTTTGATCAATCTAAATTTGGTTAGTGAAGTATTTTAATATTTCATTGATTGATTTCAGTAAATGTTTATAGTTAATTGCAGGCAGTAGATAGATAGATAGATAGATTTACAGACATATATATATAATACAAGAATATGCTGTAATGTGCATGTATTAAATGAAATAAATAATTAAATTAATTTTAGTAATATGTAATAGATAAGCAGGTGTGAAATTGGAAGCTGAATTATAAACAGGAATCAAGACGAACATCACGCGATTGCCGCTGAGAGCGTGTACACAAGTAAATAGTGTGTGTGCGTGAAGCCTGTTCAAGCCTGAAAGTTTGCAATCTCACCCCAAATAGATGCTAAATTAAAGTTTTATTTAATTATAAGCAAACCGTAAATATTAGAAAGAGTGTAAATACTTCTAAAAATGCATACAAATCAGACACGTGTGCAGTGAGAATTCTATGTTATTATGACGTTCAGTGCGAATTCTATGCGAATTTTAGAGCATAGTAATTACACTAATGATGCGATCATTATGATAATTACGTATAACATGTGTAATTAAATTACACAATGTTAGATCACCTTGAAATCCGCATTAGACATTGCAATTGGAAAAAATGTGCGAATATGTGAAATTGGACGATAGTGGGGAACTGACGCCGTGGACAGCTTCTGACCTGCAGAATTCTGTGACGACAGGTGTGCTTTTTTTTTGGTGAATATAAATACGAGCCCAGGAGAGCCAAATTTACTCTTCAATCAGTTTTCAATTGCTGCGGTACGCTATGTCCGTCAGAGACGCGAATTTTTAATTACTTCAGACATAGCTAGACGCTATGTCCAATATCGATAAGATCTTTTGTTTATAAACTGTAAAGTATAACGGACAATATGTTAGTTCAAGTAATAAAATAAAAAAGGAACAGTAACTACAATTATCGGACGTCCACAAACAGTCTACAACTACAAACATCAACACTCTAGACAAATGGCGAGAGAACATCAAGCAGAGAAACGATACGCAGAGCAATAGAGGCGGTTTATATAACAACTGCAGTCGATCCAGAGCAACACGTCATTCCATTCTACAGCCATCCGATGGCAACATGAAGGACGAGTGACTAGAGGGCGACCAGAGGAACCGAAAAACGCAAGAGGACATCCAGTAGGAAAGGACCGACAGATCACTAGAGGACATGGGACAATCTGCAAAATTGAGGTGACGAAAACCCAATTTATAATTATAAAAAATAAAGACATTGAAAGACATTAATAAAAAATTTTAAATTAAAGAAAAATTATGTAGATATTGTAATGCGACACAATAGTAGCCCCATCCCAAAACCTAAAACCGCTCAATTCAGTAGGTAAAGTTGCCTATGTTATCCAAATAAACCAAATATAAAGAAACAACCTGTAGTTACAGAAAAAAAGACTGTCCAATATAAATAATAAGAGAAAAAAATACAATGCAAATAATAAAATAAATAATTGAAATGTATTATAGTAAGTGTATAATATACATGCAAACATTTGTGTAGTTATGTAAATGTGAAAGAGTGGGGAATAAAGGTAGTGATCCCTGATATTATATAGTGATGCTCCCAAACTAAAAGTGTCAGTGAGGGGGGAATGGAAAAGGTGCGGGTTAAGTACTTTTATGTAAAAGGAAAACCCAAGAACCATATTAATAGAGAGTTGTGATGGGAGTTTAGAATAAAGTTAAGTTATAAACTATGTTATTAAAAATGTTTAGAGCCTATGAATAGAATCAGAAGGTGATAAATTAGGGACAGAAAACCCATGAACAATAAAATAATCATTGATTAGTTAAAGTTAGCAATGATTAAGATTAATGGGATGGCTGAATAGTATGCCAGTCAACTAATATTTGTGACTAATTGTAAAATAAAATATTACACCATGTAGGCCATACCCAAAAACATAGCATGCCGGATGATTCTGTTCCAATCAAGTTATTGTTCCTATTAAGTCATTATTCTTATTAAATTATTGTTTTAACATTAAGTATATTATTTATCTAGAAGCAATATATTAAATAATATGTTATAGGATTTTATTGTAACCATTGTTCCAATAATGTTAAGGGTCCAGACTCGTTTAGTGAATAGTTTGAATCAGAAAAAGGGTTCATAATCAGAGATTCAGTAATGACAAATGTAAATTGTAAAATATAACAAATTAGTAAATGTTGTCAGTAAACTAAAAGTGTAGGCCCAGAGTTAGAAGTTTTGTAAGGTGGGAAACCACCCTTTATAATATACAATTTGTATATAACAAAGTATCAAAATGTTCACAATTACATAAAGAGAAACATGATGTACTTTAAATTTTGGGAGACTTAAAGCTAAAAAAGGAGTATTTTTCTTATAGGCAAATGAACGTTTCAATCTTGTAAACTGAACATGTGACCTTATGAAATCTCTGTTTTGACCAATCACAGGCCAGTATTGTGAAGGCACGAAACCGTTGATGGAAAGGCAGGAATATAGAATTGTAGTATTGTATTGTTAACTATTGCAGAGAGCAGATGAGCTCTAATGAAGAAGTTTTTAATTAAATAATAATTTTTTGGACCGTTGGCGATGAAAAATTAAAACTAATAGAAGCTATAAATACTGTGGAAGATTAGAAGACGAAAATATTTAAATTAAAACAACAAATAAATGCAGAACCTTTGAAAATCCTGATTGCCTACCATGAACACACTTTCATAAAGCCTGTGAGTGACGCCAACTTTAACTATTAACCACACTACAGGTACGATTACACAACACTACCGTAGACACTATCTACACTTACAGAAAAACACCAGTGATCATTTATTGAAAGAAAACCTTGAAAACTAAAACATTGAACACTAAATCATTTATTTTAAAATAATTTGTAACAGCACGTGGTTAGTTCGTTCAGCGGCCATTTTGCCAATATAGCGTCGTCGCCTAGCGACGGAAAATAATAAGATATAGTATTAAGATTTTGAAATTTTACTTACATTGTAATGTATTGTATTTTTGTATGTATGCTCTGAATTCAATGACAGTGTAAAAGAACCCTTAAACCCTGAGATTTGATATATTATTATAAATAATTTGTTTATTGAAACTTGTTAGTGTAAAAGTCGAATTGAGCGCTAGAGTCGACCCGACCAATATTTGTTTAGACACAAGTCGAATGTTCATTTCTCTAAATAACTTAAACAAAAATAAATATAGTTATTTGGAATAAAAGGAGTTATCATTGTAGAAAATTTGAAAGTTTACAGGACAATTACAGATAATTCAACAAGAGAGTGAGAAGCGATCGGCCAAAGTATTTGAGAGAAGAACTCGAGGACATAATCGATTGCGGCAGCCGATCCGTATTTGACATAAGTGGAGTCAATTTACACTAAACTAAACTCACTTCAAAATAAATAAATAAACCAAAAAACGAATACACGTAAATAAACTGTTCGGTAACAGATGACGTCAACAACGTGGGGCTAAATAAGGATAAACCCGCAACCGTAACGCACACTGTTATATTACAGATGGCTCCCATCGCGGGGCTTAAGAGAGAGTAACTCACGACATCATAAGCCCCATAACAAAATAAAACCCACACTGTTATATTACAGATTGGCGCCTACAACAGTGGGGCGTAATTAAATAGACGAGTACACAATTTTTCTCATCTTATCAACATTCGTACCGTAACAAAAACTGTTACATTATAGATCGCATCCAACGTGTGGCAAAATATCACTGCAGCCACGAATGTTATATTACAATATACATAAGAGAATGTAATTTAACATAAGAATTTTCTTTAATGTTATTTTCTTTAATGATGAACAGTTAATTTAAAGATAATTTAAATCCTTGCTTGGAGAATTAACAATTGATTTAATAATTTAAATTTTTCATTGAAAGCGTATAAAGTAAAGTAATTGGAAATATAGAAGAAGATTAACGATTTAATTAGTTTCTTTAAAATGATTATAAAGCCGTAAGGTATATGCCAAGTATAGAATAGTAATCTAAATAAGAACAAATTTATAAAGCACACATTCAGACTGAGTAGTCGAGAATTTATAGTATAACGAAGAAATGTTTAACATAGAATTACTAATAAAAGACATAAGATATAAAATCTATTTTATGATGAGTGTACGGCAACAAAGAAACATTGAAACAATAGATAATGAATACTTTATGGCGGAGTAAACATTATTATTATATAATTATTTTCTTTTATTTTTTTTGTTTGAATAAAGAAATGAAAATATATTACGATTACTAAAAGGGCTACTCTTATTATGATTACACCTGAACTCCAATTTATACATACACGGTATCAGTATGAATGCCCACGGTTTTGTATGAATGTAAACACAGCACAAAATGTACCGTTGTATAAATTTTGGCGCTCCAAGATCGTGGGGCACCACAAATTTAAATTACATTATATAATTTGTTATGTTGTAATACATATTCAAACACTTTTTGTTACAGTCCGTATCTTGATATATATAATATATTTAATATTTATAAAGAAATTACCTCAAGATATTTTTTTCCTTATTAGGAACATGTTTCGAAAAACATTGTGTTCTCATCCTCAGCCTTCGTGATTTTGCGTCTGGTGAAGTACTTGTGTGTTGGCTTGTCGTTATTGTGGTTTCTTGGTGGTCTCTGGTACTTTAAAGTAGTATTATTGTGTGTGATTATGGTGTATGTATTAGTAATTTGTGTATTTTCGATTTTGAGTGCTTCGAAAATTCTGTCATGTTTTGTATTGATTTGTATTTGTTCAGGTATTAGTTTGTTTTGTGTTTTATGTTTGTATATTTGTAAATTTTCCCAAATGTTCATTATGGTTCATTTGTGGGGTATGTGTTTTATTAGTGTCATGTTCGTTATGTCTGGGAATTCATGTCCAGTATTTATTGCATGTGTGGCCAAATTAGAGTTTTATATTTCTGTTTTTTGTATAAGTATAGGTGTTCGAAATAACGTTTTTTCATTTTTTTTTTGCCTATGTAACATTTATTGCAATCTTGGCATTCAATTTTGTACATACAATTGGTTATTGTATTATCTTTGTTGTGTGGGTTGTTCAATTTTTGTAGATTATTTTTGTTAATTTTGTATGCTATTTAAATATCTGTGATTTTAAGCAGTTTTGTTAGCTTTATCATTTTATTATTTAGGTATGTGAATGTGGCCCATTTTTTATTGATTTTATTATTTTTGTTTTCTTCTTTTGATTAACGCTTAATTGTTCAGTTTTTATCTTATATTTTATTTTATTTTCTATTTTGTTTACAGTATTTTTATTATATCCGTTTTCATAAGCAATTTGTTAAATTATATTTCTTTCTTTGTCTGTTTCTTGTTTGTTTAGGGGTATTTTGTACATTCTGTTAAATAGAGAATAGAATGCTGCCATTTTATGTTATGGTGGGTGGTCAGAATGGTTAGGTATAATGATGTTAGTGGAAGTTGGTTTTCTGTATATTGCATATTGTAGGTGGTTATTGTATCTTGTGATGGTTAGGTCTAAATAGTTGATTTGGTTATGATTTCCTTTTTCTTCTGTGAATTGTATTTTTGGATGTATATTATTTATTTGTTTTAATATGTTATCTGCATTTGTGTTTTTGTTACTTGGTACATATAGCCCTCATCTACATATCTTTTCCAAATGCTATTAGGATCAAAGGAATTTATGATATTTTGTATTTTTGAGTCTATATGTTGTAAGAATATTTGTGCTATTTTGCTAGATAATGGAGATCCCATTGCCAGTCCTTCTTGTTGTTGATAAATTTTGATATTGAATTCAAAGTAATTTTGTTTTAGTATTAGTTGGAGACTATTTTTTATTTCAGTTATATATTGTGTGTCTTCATTTTGTTCTTTAAGTTTGTTTATTATTACGTCTATTGTTTCATCAATTTGAATGTTGGTGTATATATTTGTGATGTCATATGATGTGAAAAATGTGTTTTCATCTATATTTATTACCTTTAGTTTGTCTGTTAATTCGTATGTATTTTTTATGTTATGATAATTATTTGTTAGATTGTTACTTTTCAGTTTTTGTGCTATTATTTTTGCTATTTTGTATGTAGGTGCTTTTCTGAAATTGATTAGTGGTTGTATTGGGTTGTTTAATTTGTGTATTTTTATTATGCTATTCATTTGAGGTGGTTTTGGATTATTATTTATATATATGTCTTTATCTTTATTGCTGAATAGCAAAAATAATAGCACAAAAGCTAAAAAGTAACAATCTAACAAATAATTATCATAACATAAAAAATACGTACGAATTAATAGACAAACTAAAGGTAATAAATATAGATGAAAACACAAAGACAATAGATTTGAACTCCCTGCTTTTGCAGCCGAGCAAGTACCGTCAAGTCAAGGACGGGACCTGGGTCGTTCCAAAGATGGTATTATTGTCTTCATTAAACAGCGCAATATTTGTCTAAACAATCATGTTTTATAATATTTTTACCCCATAAATAAAATAAATTCATTAACATGTAGAATACGCCCATCAAGTTTGTACAACACTAATATTTGTTTACTTGAAACTGTAAATAAATAGAACAAGATGAAGCTCTCTTCCTTAACTTGTCATCAACATTCGAATCTCCTAACTTAGGCAGAGAGTCACAATGAGAACTACTTGCAATTACCACAGTGGTAGGTACGTTAAGTACCATTACTAACACTAAAGATTCCGTATGTTCTAATTTTATATAAAACGGAGATGCGGAAATGCAATACTTGGTAAACACTTGAGACATTCCAAGCTATAACCCTTTTAATTTGTAAGCTGTGAAGATGGCTCAGTATCTGTATAACTGCAGTTTACCTTGTTTCATCACGTCGAGTTTAATTAAGTTTTCGTGAAACAGCTCCTGTAAACGTCTAAGAGTATATAATAATATTAGCAATTCCAAGGAAGCAAAGCAACTACAACTGCACTCTCCCTACGCGTGAGAATGTATTTTAAGTATTGCAGGAAATGTCCACAGTTATTTAAAACATTTACTTTCTCTATTATTCAACTCACGTTGAACACAAATTGAGTACACTTGTGGTGAATACCTCTTTGTGTGTATAAGTGTTTAGAGCTTATAAACTATTATGTGTAGGTTATTGGTTGAAAACATACTGGAACAGGAAATATAATTAAAAATTTTTGTTTATAAATTACGCCAAGTCAGAGAACCGTACAGAGTAAAACCAAGATAAAGTGAAAAGCGTCTTATTTATGAAGTACATCAAAAACCAACAGAGTGAAACGACTGTTTACTCTTAACGCTTATATTATAGTTAGGTTAAACACGTTCTTTTCACGTGGCACTCTAGTAATGTTTATGGATTATGGTTATTTGACCTTTCATGATATAAGATAAATAAGTAGTTTGAGTGGAAACAATATTGAGGCTCGTATTAATCTAAAATAAAATAAATACTGTAATTAAAGTAATTCATAAGCTAAAAAAATAAGGTAAAATATTTGAAAAATATTCGATAATTTTGTTCGGTCTAGGAAGATGTATTAAATTGTATTCACATCTGGAGATATCAGGTATGAGTAAAAACCAGCACTAAATCTAACAAATCATGACAGAAGTAAGTAAACATTAATGGTAAAATAAATAAGTAACAGCAAGTGCAGTTTGTTCCTTGGCAGTGCGAAAGCAGAGAATGGTATTCACTTTCTTGTGGACTACTAGAGATTGTTTCATTATTGTGAGTTCAGTGAATTTTGCACTCTAATCTAATCTAACAGATTATTATTTCATTTGAAATTATGATTTCATAAATATTTGGTAAAAAAGAACTATATATTTTATGAATAGTTAGCAAAATATGCTACCAGTAATTTAATAAAATCGAAGTATGTTAAAAACATTCATTTTAAAACACATTAAAACGTGTGTATGTCAGTTTCCCTAAGCATTCAGTAAGCTATGGGTCTGACGAATTTTGGCTACAGTAATTTCCTGTACCACTTTATACACATAAACGGTTATGTGTGATCATTTTAAACAGTTACATTAAATTTTTAATGTATATCGTTTGTGTACACTTATGTAAGACTTCTGTGTGTTTATAACTGTCTATAATAATGTTCAGTAATTTATGAGTTAGCAAATACTTTCAAATTTCATTGTTAGAGACCGATAACGAGTATTTACAGAACAGTATGCAACGTTCAGAGACAGACAAGCTAGGATATTCCCCCTTCTGTGATGTAGTACAGTCAAGTAATACTGCAAAACTAAATGTACAGAGGTGTAGAACTAACAGCTGTAGCTGTAAATGTAAATCTGCAGAACTAGCGGGAAAAGCAGCCAGATACGCTAGTTCTTGCAGAGTTGACAGTTTTCGCATTTGTGTGCGTACCTATAGACGTATATACATGTGCATACATAGGAAATTTAGCTTCGGATTATGAGTGCGGTGGTTGGTATCTTCACGTCAGCGTAAGAATGATAGAAGAATAACGTACACAAGACTTTATGTGTTAAAAGTTGATGTAACGTCAGTAGCATTCAGATTAATGAAACTCTGAGTGTTTTGATGGTAGTAAAATAAAGTTATGAAAACAATTTTTTGAATAATAAAATGACAAACACATTTTATTATTTGTAGCCACTATTATTATTAATGGCGGTCCCAACAATGAAAAACGGATTTATAATTTCAAATATATTTTTATTTTCCAATATAATATCATTTTCAGAAATTTATTCAAACGATATTCCAATGCCACTATCCCCACCCTGAAGTGGTTTTCTGTAAGGTCTGGAAAATGCCCCCTGTAGCTGAAATCGCCTCTTGAAACGCTAACCAGCAAGAAAGAGTTTGAGTTTCGGGAAAATATGGAAGCCTGAGAAAGCGAAATCTGGGAAACTGGGAAAGCCTTCCAACAATAAATAGCCAAAACACTTTTGTAGGGACGTGCATTGTCTTGGTGAAAAATGATATTTTTCTTCTGCAAACCAGGTCGTTTTTGTCTTGTTTTTATAAACGTTTTCGTCTAGTGTGGTAAAAAGTTCGAACAATATTCCCTGATTATTGTTACATCCGTTTCCAAAATAATCGATGCACAAAACACCTTCAACGTCCCAAAAGACTGACGCCATGACTTTTCCTACTGATCGAATTGACTTTGCCTTCTTTACCGCTGAACAACTAAGCTTCTGTCCATTGCTTTGACTGTTGTTTGAACTCTGGTGTGTAGTCGTGAATCCAAGTTTCATCCATCGTAATAAACCGCCCCACAAAATCTGCTTTGTTCTTAAATAAAACGCTCTAAGCATTGTTCAGATATTTCTATGAGCATCCATTTTTGATCTGCTGTAAGCAAGCGCGGCACCCAGCTAGCACATTGCTTTTTCATTTGAAATTCCTCATGTAAAATATGTCCGAACCGTTCTTACAAAATAGTACTGCCATTCTGCGATCGCCCAAAACCGTATTGTCAACTTTTTTTACAGTTTCAGGAGTTACCGTTTTTTAACGTCCTTCGCGTGGATCACTTGGACTGGTACGACCACGTTTAAACTCGGCAGCCCATTTTCTAACTGTTTACAATGAATGAACACAAATTGAGTACACTTGTGGTGAATACCTCTTTGTGTGTATAAGTGTTTAGAGCTTATAAACTATTATGTGTAGGTTATTGGTTGAAAACGTACTGGAACAGGAAATATAATTAAAAATTTTTGATTATAAATTACGCCAAGTCAGAGAACCGTACAGAGTAAAACCAAGATAAAGTGAAAAGCGTCATATTTATGAAGTACATCAAAAAGAAAGTCAACAGAACTGAAACAGTTAAGCTTAAGCACCGAAACCTAACTGAAACCGATAAGAGTCGTGCAAAAGCTTATCTTCTGTAACATATTAGTTTGAAAAATAAATAAAATTTTCTGATTCCGTTTTGTCACAGAAAGCACACCGGAACTTGTAAGCATTTTCATTGGAGTTTTCAGAAAGAAACGGTATCACTGCGCAGTATTTATTTCTCAAGAAAATTCCTCAAATTACTCACAAATGTCACTGTTGAGTAATGCAGTTCTTCAAACTTTTTCAACATATTAAATTATTTAAAATACCACTAGTAGTATTTTGTCAATGTGAGTACCAGTCTGTAATAATTAAACTATTACTAATGTTAATCATTAACAGATAATTTTGCTAGGTTAAGAAAATAATACCTATAAACAACAAGCTAATAAGATATATATCTAATATGTAGGTGAACCAAAAAAAAAGAAAAAATACCAACTTTACCTAGAAAATTGTATGATGTATTATTTGTGGTAACTTATATAGCTGTCAATTTGTAATAACAAAGTAGTTTTTTCCTTCCCTTATAAAAGTTATTAAAACAATTTGTTGACTAATTGCATTGGTGATTAATTTATTATACATTTTAGTAGTCTAAGAGTTTTTGAATAACATTTTTTGAGCGAAAAAATATTATTACCTGAAAATCGCCATTGCTTTATTCAAATTAGAAGGCAAATTAATGCATAAAACAAAAAATTTAAATAAAACAAAAAGTGTGTGTTATGTAGGCTTATAGTAGGCCTATATAGCAAATATGTTACTGTATTAAAAGTAATATGAGAAAAAAGTAAAAAATACATTATGTTTAATGCAATAGTATACAGTTATACTACTCAGACGTGATATAATTGTATTCGAGACAGAGACCCAAAAAACAATATTTGCTAATTCTTTATATAACTTCTAGTTACGATTTAATTTAGCGATGTGAAGCAGAAGGTTGCCTCAGTTGACTTCACTTGTTTTCATAATGGTTACAATTCTTGGAAAACATTTCTCCTTTCGTTTACATTGAGTGTAATTAAAATTACCGAAGCTAAGATTCTTCTTATTTGTAGCTACAACTCAAATATTCTATTACCTTTCCTAATTAAAACTTGAATACTTCGTGTGATAATTCAATAGAATTGAGACAATATTTTTCTCACACGAGCAAGAAGAATTTTAATAAACATGGCAGCTGCAGAAACGTTATAACGGGTTTTGGGAAGTTGTAGAAATTCTAGTTTTCCAAACCAATTTTAAGTATAAATTTACTAATTACAATTTTGACGTAAGGTCTTTGTCGTAAGGTCATTACCATTAACGGGTTACTTTTGTTGTTCCAGTAAAGCAACGCAAAACTTGAAAAAATGAGTACACAAATCAATTTGAGTATATTGCAGTAATTATCAATATATAAAATGCTTGAATTTTATCCAATAATATTTCAGGAATTTTATCAGATTAACAACATGTAATTTTTTTTTTAAATGATGGCCGATTTAGTTTTACTGTACCAAAACATCAAACTATTTTTTACATAATCGGTTGAATGTAGATAAATTTGTAACACAGTTGAATTAAAGTGTAAATTAAATGTGGTATGCACGCATCTTAGACGTTATTTAAATCAACACAGTTTTACCTTCTTTGCATTCCACAGAGACCCTATAGTAAATTACTTCGCCATATGGAAATTACACTAAATTGTCTAGTGCAAATATTATTTTGCATATGAATTACAAAAACGTTTAACCTTAGTAAGGTAACAACAGTAAAATCTTAACAATATAGAAAGCGTGACTTCAAGTAAATGATGCAGACATGAAGGAGCAATTTAGTTTAATCTGCGAACTCAGTTTGTGTCGTCGTATTCATTGACATATGACATTATAATTATCTATATATATATAACTCAAAGTCTGAGGATTTATGTGTACTGAATACAAATCGACACTGTTACACAGATTGCCACCACATTTTGCTCAGGTAACCTTTGACACAAGGCGGAAACACTGTCTAAATTTGAATTCGATATTTTGCCCCGTTCGCACAATTTAGACCCCTTTAATTATACCTTTTCATTGACGCGTATAAAGATGTCAACAACACCATGGAGACCAGCATTAATTACCATAGTAACAAATAAATAAACAAATGATATTTAGCGGCATTGGAACTGTACCTTTATCCGTTCCTACAGTTTTTAATATGCGATTGTATCGATATATTTTTAATTTTTGATGCAGACACGTATATATATTTTGTAATTGTTTTAAACGATTATAAAATGTATGTTTATACGTATGTATGACAATTCAATGAATAAGTAAATATATATATTATATATATATATATTAAATACTACTACTAAGATGTCAACAACACCATGCAGACCAAAATTAATTACCATAATAACAAATAAATAAACAAAGCTATTTAGCGCCAACGGAACTGTACATTTATCCATTCATGCAGTATATTTTCGATGTTTTATATAATATGCGATTGTATCGATATATTACCATGTGGAAAAGAAGAAGTGTATTAATTATAAATTGCCCTATTACTTACTCCAAAGCAAAAATACGTGTTGTTTTCATTTGTGAGGCTAGGTGACAACGGTTTCTGTTTTTTAGTTTACTGCTGAAATAAATAAAAGCCATTGTTGAGGAAAACATAACGTTTAATGTGTTATACAATGATTCTAACACAGTAACACTTAAAATAAAGGATTTAGCGTTTTTGATTTAACAGGTACTTTATAAATCTCTCCAAACCCTGTTGCACAAACATAATAATTTCGTACAAGTGTTGAAAACAGCTTTGGGGAGAATTTTACTAATGAGTACAAAATTGTTATACGAGCTGACAGAACGCCATATAGACATGGACAATAAAAGTTTTATTAAAATACTTATTAAAATTCAAATATTCCTGTGCGAAACCGCTGGTAACAGCTAGTATGTAATACAGTAGAGTTATGAAAACTTTACAAATTGTCGTCAGATCTAGTTACTAATAGAATGTAAGCGATTTTGTTACATGTGTATTCTTTATTTAAACCGAATGGGTGTAGGAGTCTGACACACCGCATATTTTACTTTCCTCCATACTAATATACCCAAGTTAGCCATCTCGACGTAGGTTACCTCATTGTTGTGCTGTTTCAGAATGCTACAGGTATTTTCTTTTAGTTTTTATTTGTGTGTTGCTAGAGCGATGACTTCAACTCTGGTATTTAAATTATAATATAAGTTAAATGTTACGATAATAACACCTACATCTGAAGTCACAATGTTGAAAAGGAAATGTTTACGTATGCATACCAACATGTAATAGAGTATAAACTACTTCTATTAATGTTTTGTACACATCTTACCATTTTATTTGTATAATACAGAGTGAAACGACTGTTTACTCTTAACGCTTATATTATAGTTAGGTTAAACACGTTCTTTTCACGTGGCACTCTAGTAATGTTTATGGATTATGGTTATTTGACCTTTCATGATATAAGATAAATAAGTAGTTTGAGTGGAAACAATATTGAGGCTCGTATTAATCTAAAATAAAATAAATACTGTAATTAAAGTAATTCATAAGCTAAAAAAATAAGGTAAAATATTTGAAAAATATTCGATAATTTTGTTCGGTCTAGGAAGATGTATTAAATTGTATTCACATCTGGAGATATCAGGTATGAGTAAAAACCAGCACTAAATCTAACAAATCATGACAGAAGTAAGTAAACATTAATGGTAAAATAAATAAGTAACAGCAAGTGCAGTTTGTTCCTTGGCAGTGCGAAAGCAGAGAATGGTATTCACTTTCTTGTGGACTACTAGAGATTGTTTCATTATTGTGAGTTCAGTAAATTTTGCACTCTAATCTAATCTAACAGATTATTATTTCATTTGAAATTATGATTTCATAAATATTTGGTAAAAAAGAACTATATATTTTATGAATAGTTAGCAAAATATGCTACCAGTAATTTAATAAAATCGAAGTATGTTAAAAACATTCATTTTAAAACACATTAAAACGTGTGTATGTCAGTTTCCCTAAGCATTCAGTAAGCTATGGGTCTGACGAATTTTGGCTACAGTAATTTCCTGTACCACTTTATACACATAAACGGTTATGTGTGATCATTTTAAACAGTTACATTAAATTTTTAATGTATATCGTTTGTGTACACTTATGTAAGACTTCTGTGTGTTTATAACTGTCTATAATAATGTTCAGTAATTTATGAGTTAGCAAATACTTTCAAATTTCATTGTTAGAGACCGATAACGAGTATTTACAGAACAGTATGCAACGTTCAGAGACAGACAAGCTAGGATATTCCCCCTTCTGTGATGTAGTACAGTCAAGTAATACTGCAAAACTAAATGTACAGAGGTGTAGAACTAACAGCTGTAGCTGTAAATGTAAATCTGCAGAACTAGCGGGAAAAGCAGCCAGATACGCTAGTTCTTGCAGAGTTGACAGTTTTCGCATTTGTGTGCGTACCTATAGACGTATATACATGTGCATACATAGGAAATTTAGCTTCGGATTATGAGTGCGGTGGTTGGTATCTTCACGTCAGCGTAAGAATGATAGAAGAATAACGTACACAAGACTTTATGTGTTAAAAGTTGATGTAACGTCAGTAGCATTCAGATTAATGAAACTCTGAGTGTTTTGATGGTAGTAAAATAAAGTTATGAAAACAATTTTTTGAATAATAAAATGACAAACACATTTTATTATTTGTAGCCACTATTATTATTAATGGCGGTCCCAACAATGAAAAACGGATTTATAATTTCAAATATATTTTTATTTTCCAATATAATATCATTTTCAGAAATTTATTCAAACGATATTCCAATGCCACTATCCCCACCCTGAAGTGGTTTTCTGTAAGGTCTGGAAAATGCCCCCTGTAGCTGAAATCGCCTCTTGAAACGCTAACCAGCAAGAAAGAGTTTGAGTTTCGGGAAAATATGGAAGCCTGAGAAAGCGAAATCTGGGAAACTGGGAAAGCCTTCCAACAATAAATAGCCAAAACACTTTTGTAGGGACGTGCATTGTCTTGGTGAAAAATGATATTTTTCTTCTGCAAACCAGGTCGTTTTTGTCTTGTTTTTATAAACGTTTTCGTCTAGTGTGGTAAAAAGTTCGAACAATATTCCCTGATTATTGTTACATCCGTTTCCAAAATAATCGATGCACAAAACACCTTCAACGTCCCAAAAGACTGACGCCATGACTTTTCCTACTGATCGAATTGACTTTGCCTTCTTTACCGCTGAACAACTAAGCTTCTGTCCATTGCTTTGACTGTTGTTTGAACTCTGGTGTGTAGTCGTGAATCCAAGTTTCATCCATCGTAATAAACCGCCCCACAAAATCTGCTTTGTTCTTAAATAAAACGCTCTAAGCATTGTTCAGATATTTCTATGAGCATCCATTTTTGATCTGCTGTAAGCAAGCGCGGCACCCAGCTAGCACATTGCTTTTTCATTTGAAATTCCTCATGTAAAATATGTCCGAACCGTTCTTACAAAATAGTACTGCCATTCTGCGATCGCCCAAAACCGTATTGTCAACTTTTTTTACAGTTTCAGGAGTTACCGTTTTTTAACGTCCTTCGCGTGGATCACTTGGACTGGTACGACCACGTTTAAACTCGGCAGCCCATTTTCTAACTGTTTACAATGAATGAGAAGGACCCTCATACACTTTAACGAACCTTGAATAAATTTTTCTTGGTGTTAAACCTTTTTTCACAAAGAACATTATGACCACACGATACCCAGTTTTCTCCATTTTAAGGAATACAGACAGCACTTCTGTTCCAAACGGCTGGAGAATCTTATTTGGTAGACTTACCAAAAATTGCACACACATGATAACAATAGATATAGTACCAACATAAGGAAAAAATCGCTATAGTGCTGCCGCCTATGGTCGAGGCTGAGAACTTTTCAAACTGCCCTCGTAAAGTAAGCAAAACGTAGTAAAGTACTCAGTTAAAGGTTCGTATTATCCTACGAGAACAAGGGATATAATTTTACATTTGTGGAGCAAAATTATCATTGCATATAGTGTGTTACTAAAAAATATCCACAATAATTAGTATAAACTATACAACAAGGCAAAAATCATATTGATACAAGCAATTTGACAATACAAGAAAAAATCATAGGTTAACAAGCAATTTATAAAACAGTTTTTTGGAACCCAAATTAGGATTATTTATTCAAAAAATAAAGAGACCCTTGTTGAAGAATATAAACAACTTTCGTTAAATTCAAACATATATTTTCTCTTTACCTCCTCATTAGTAGATTTCTTAGTTAGTAGACATTTTGCTACATCACCTACATTGATAAGATGAACAGTCTTGTACAGGTGAACGGACTATTTAGTTAACAGCGGTTGTCAAATCCTCAATGTGAGGTATCTTACTACACTCGAGTAGGCGTAATGCTTTCCATCTCAGAACAACTACTGAATTATACTAGATGACTACACTTTCCTTCTAATGTAATGGTCACTAGAATAATGTTTATATTAAATCGTTCTTCGAATCACAATCCGTATCAGTATACACAACCACACAACTGACGCGTTAGGTAAAAATGGTTTATAACCGTTTCAGTTTAATTTCAGTCTCTTCTTCTTCCTCACTATCACTTGATAATGATTTTTTCTTGGTGTTTGTTTCGTTTTTTTCTTCCTGTTGTTTCTTATCCTCCATATCACACGTTGACTTTTACTTATCCAATTCTTTCACAAAATATAAAAAGTGACGAAGTTTGTCTTTAAAGTAGTTTGCGCCTATATCAGACTACATTCAATTAATTTCTAAATATCGGTAGATGCTGGGTCAGTATCATTGTATTTGCCAGGTAAGATACATTAAAATAAATCAAGTTTGCTTCTTAAAGGTTCTGATTCCCGCTGATTTTGGACAACAAGCTGGTCGCATATGGTGTCATTAGTTTCAACAATAAACCACACAAACGAAGCATTAGGTAAAGACGGTTTATAACCATTTTGGTTTATGCGGCACCAACTGTGTTGCCTTTAGTCTTTGACAACGAGATTTTGTCCATAATCGAGTCGGTTTTCATTGGGTAGCCTGCAAAGGTATTTTTTTACTTACTAGAATTGTACTTTCCCACTTTTTCGTGAGAGAATATTAAAATCTGTGCGTAGAGTTTGGTTTGAAAGCGTTAACCGTTGTTTTTAGAATTTCCGACTGTCGTCTCAGGATTAATTGTTGAGATGTTTAAAAATTCCCATATAGCCAGTTAGGACGGTTAATGGTATTTGCAGATCGCGACCTTATTTGCCAGTTAAAGTAACTACTTGCACAAACTGTCATACTAAAGGTACCAGGAGAGAAAGCTACACGAGGAACAGAGATAAAATTCCAGAAAGTGTTGTACAGGTTTGTGTACTGGGTACCGAGAACAAAGGATACAAGTCAGATTGAAACAACGGAGTCGGGGGGTTGTGCTCGGGAAAATACGCAACATAGGGAATTAGAAATATAAGTATAAGAGAAGAATTTTACGATAAGATATTGAGAAAGGAAACAAGGAAACATGCAAAGATAATGTTAAAAATAATGGCCCCAGTCAAAATGCCGAAGCTGGCTGTGAACCACTGGACAGAAAGGGGAAGATGTATTGGTAGGTCGAGAACTGATGGTGAAGCCGGAACACGTAAAAAGGACCTAAGCCTGGATAGGCCGCAGGAAAATATCTCCATCATATCCGTCTTATCTATTAAAAGTGATTTAATTTTATTTTATTTTGAATAAGCTATGAATTACAGGTTATGTATGTCAATAATATGTAAACAAATAAATAAATACGATAACCTAATGAGACAAAAGTATTAAACATTTGCTGACACATGTAACGTATTTGTTATGGTATGAGTTATTTAAATATGTTGTATATTAAAAGTATAAATATTTTTAGCAAGAGACAGCATATAGGACAATTACAGATATTTCTTACAGCGTTAATGTGTGTTTTATTTTTCCGATAATAATATAGGAAATTTTTTCCGATAAAGTGTATTTTTCCAGCAAAACAATCACCTTTTTTAATTTCAGTTTATGAGACATTACATAACGTTTATTTATAAATAAATATTTATCTATTATGGAGGCAAGCGGACTTACTTTTTAGTAATGATTGTTTATTGGAACAACAGTAATATCTGACAACAGGGAGCATGTGAAAAAACAATTTTGCCAATACAGACGTGGATACGCCGTAACTCTATGCTTGGATAATGAGAGGCAGTTGATGCAAATAAAGAACCGAAGAAAAATTGACGTTCGTGCTAAGTTAAAATGTTTCTGTTTGTAGTTAAATGCTCGATATGTAAATTTAAATCTCGTGAGCTTTCGTTTTATCATTTTTATATTATATGAATACCTTTATATGAAAGTATCCACGTACAATAAAGATTAGATGAATAAGCTTGAATCTAGTTAACTTATTAGTATATCACTAAGCTTTTCGAAGACAGATATATTTATTAACTATATGTTGTAAATATTATTAGGCTAAATAATATTATCAAGAACCAACTGAATATTACTGTATTGCAAACATACTATCTTTATACATAATTATTATTTTTTAGCAAAACAAATAAGTAGACCTATAAACAACCCCGACTTGATCATAAAAGTTTGAAGTTTAAAACATAAAATAGTAATGGTGCTACCTACACACACGCGCGCGCATAGAAATAAGTGTATGACGATATATAATACATGTGTGTGTGTGTGTGTGTGTGTGTAAAAAACTTTTATTTTTCGATTGTGCGAATGGCGTATCATGTATCGATTTTAGTCCCTAGTTGTACGGTGCTGATTTTCCGCAAGGGTTTCTTGGGACGTTTAGGCAGATGCGTCTACGCCTTCTTCAAAATAATTCCCCAAAAGGTCATGGATTGTGTAATTTTTGCCAAAACCGGTGCAGTACTACATTTATACTGCCGTTTGAGTTGAGAGGTGTTTCTCATAGTTGATGAGCTATATCATATCTGATAAGCGATCGACTTCTTATCTGATATATGCAGCTGTCAGATAGTCGATGTAAGAGTGGCTTCAGTCATCGCAAGCTTCTCTTCTTATAGTTATTCTCCTAGGGTCGTGAAGAAAGATTGTATATTTTGGTGTCTCATTAACGACCTTGTTGTGGTCTTCAGGCTGTACTGATGTACTTCAGTCCTCTCTACTAATGTCTAAGATATAGAAGACTATGACTATTTGTTGGATGTTCTTGTAATTGCTATCTCCACTAGTTCTTGTCAGATAGAGGTCCCGTTTTTTTATTATTAAAAGTGTAAAACGTCGCATAGAAATACAAGTATATTGATTGATTCGGTCGTCGATTCAATTCGACTGATCAATTTATCAATTGTTCAATTTTTGCTTCCAAACATTTTTGGGAATAAAAGCAGAAAGTAAAATAATCATCATCTTTAGCTTGGTAAGACTTATGCTCTATTGGTAAGAATTGCTAATTATTACAAAAAAAGCATCCTGAATTATAAAGGCGGCTGGATAAAAAGTAGAAGTATTGGTAGTTCGAGGTGGTTTAAACAAAAGATATTGAACTTCAAGGTGGAGAATAATTGTGAGATATTGGAATAGCTGCTTATTAAAGTTTTAGTAGCTTGAAGACCCACTGATGAAGTCTAAGGTCCGAAGACCTTACCACAAAGTCGCACACCACAGACCACAGACCTTACCAATGGAAAGCTGCAATACCACAAAAAGTATTTAAATTGCTAAATCTGGGATGCTGAACTCAAAAAACGTAAAAAAAGACAAAGTCTGTATAAAAATTGTTCATGTTAACAATTCAAGTTTATGTATAACTCCCAATCATAGACCACTTGGAAGTAACAAAAAAAATAAACGCAGTCATTATGGTTTAAGGCGTAACCGCAGTAGTTTTGTAGTTTGTCTTTCCTTATTGAGTAAACGATCTTTTCATATAAAAAAATATGTTTCGTACTTATATTATCAAGAAAACCTTAACTATAAGATAAATATTCCTATCTTTACTAGCATCACTTCTAATATTTAAAAACTACATATATAACTAAGTAAACTGTTCTAGAAAAATCTGAAAGCAAAAGCAGGTAAATCTTCAAAAAAGCTTCCCTTTCCATTGCGACAAAAATTATCATGGCGCTAACTTTAAAGTTACTTGCCAAAAACAGTGTTCCATCAGTACACATAGGGTGTAATTAAGGAAGATGTCTTTGTCATGTTATGAATACTTTCTAGAACTTCTCCTCAGATTTTTAAAAGTTTTGATTTCAGGTTACTGTTCGTACATTTTGGCAACGTGTATAAACCCAGATTGTAATGGGATTTTAACTTCTGCAGGAATATCTCGTAAACATTAAAGTTCAGCTTTTTTGGGCTCTTTTTTGTAGTTTTCTAGTTTCTCCAGAAGTGTTAATGCCCGATTTGGAGCACAACTATACTCTAGCGATAAGACGATTTTATCCCTTATTTTAGTGCAGCCTCGATATGCTGGTATTTTTTCTTAATACATAATTATAATGAGATATTCTTGGTTGAACATTTAACACTGTAGGGAAGCAAAGGACTGATAGTTTGAACCATCAAGTTGTACAGAAGCAAAGTATTTCGTTTTGTAAAATTAATGACGTCTGTTAAGATTACAGGTAGTTTCTGTGAGCGATCGTCTGGCCGCACGAAAACTTTCTTCACAAATAACTGCCCCTATCCGTTATACATTGGAACAAAATTGTATAGTTTATGCCAGCCAGGTACAGTGGCATACATATGCTTTGGACGTCGCTTGATCCTAAAGACTAATGCGTCGAATGAGTTGTTTCAAAGTGAGACTGCAAATTTGTTTTAAAGCGTTTTAATTTGCATTAACATATTCAGGCATTTTCCACGAAACGTAAAGGTTTTGCTGTTATACTACACGTAAATATAAATTAAATTAATTCTGGAATCCACGGGTGTTAAACCAATCCCGATCGATAAATTACCGAACAGGACATTATAGCGGAAAAACACATTTTGTGTGTTTGAATTTAATCCCTGTAAAGCGAATTCTGTAACATACCACACTGATCACATGTCACCCAGATATTTAGCTCTTTTTTAAACTGCACACAAAATAATCGGTATCCGGTATCCAACTTATTGAATAGTATTTACGATTAGTCTACCATTATTTTCGACGGTGATTAGAAACCATTTTTTAACTAGAAATGTAACAGCATTATTGCTTGTTATTTTTTCTTTTTAGCAATGTACGTACATAGTCGTACTATGTTATCACATTGCTTATAGTACGTGTCTGAAGATAACCTTCGTAGTGCGAGGAACTACGTACAATACGATCAAAAAGAGAGGAAGAGCAGAACATTTCTACCGGTAATAAGATTCTTGTGCAAAAGTTTGCGACGCAGTGTTTATTTACATAAACTTAGTAACTGCTGTTAATCCTATATAAGTGTTATATAATAATGGCATCCAAGAAGAGAGAACAACTGTAACGGCATTCTACCGACATCATAATGTAGGTCTGGATGCTATATGAACTACAATATCAGTCCGATAACAAATAAAACAGATAATAATTATGTTCTTTTGGTGGGGATGGTGCAATTCGTAGGCCTATTGCGAGGAATATTATGCACATCATATTACAGTATATTAGGAGGACAAAACAAGTCAAAACAATTCAAAAAGTACCTCGTGGATAATCCTTCAGGACTGTTAGTAAAATGTGGTTGTAGTATATTTACTGTGGTGTAATCGGACTGAATTTAAATTTTACTGGACATTTTTTCATTTCGGAAATATATTTACTCAATAGTATTTGACAACAAAAAGAAAAAAAACTTCAATTGGTACAAGAATTTGTAAAACATATATGTACACACACGTATAAGTATTTAATTTTTTCATGGAAGTATTTTCTGTTGCGCAAATGCTTAAACCATAAACAAACTTTAACTTAATTTACTGGATTTTAGCCTCTGAAAAGTCCTTTTAAACGTTTGTAGACTTTATTTGTGATAAAATATGAAAATCCCTCCTCTTATTATTAGGCCTAAGTTCAATACTCGGAATTTTCAGAGCATACATGCAATCATCATACTCCCAAGATCTGAGCCATAATTCTTAAGCTGAAGTTTCAGAATGTCATTCTTAATTTGTTACTGTTTCACAGAGCACAAATCCTGCAACTATTCTGATTAAAAGTTGAATAAAGGAAACACGTTCATTTGGATGCAATATGTGATCATCTTCTGTTTTTATTACAAGGTTCAAAGTAAGAAAAGTTTCGTAGCAAAGTTTTCTGTTGCAACAGTACACCCGACTCTTTGAAGTACTATTACCAGAAGTAACATTACAAAATATATTCAGTTACCCTTCAAATATCTTCTCGATAATTCAAAGTTTGAAATTACTGTAAAGTTACTAAGCAAGAGATATGAATTTTTTTAAATTTATTTCATTGCAATTTCCGTAATGTAATATAGTTTTAGCCTCGGTTCTCACAGTTGGAAGACGCAATTTCTTGATACCCATAAAAGTTTACATTTGCAATCCTCGTAGGAGAGAAGCAACATCTGCGAGATTGCAAAATAGAACAAACCTTTGCATACAAATTAGGTGGTTTTATTGTTGCTCTTTAAGCACAAACAAACCCTGCTAATGTAAAAATGACACCATTCGTATCAGCGATCTACGTTTTGTATATAAATTAGTGTTTTAGGCGTAGTGGTTGCTTAAAGTAATTCATAGCTCATCTAAAGTTAACTAACGCTTAAATGTCAGTGAAACGTGATGCGTTTAAGAAACCTACTTTGTACAATCTTTATAAAAATTTGATTAAAGGAATTCTAATTTTCAAAATTCTGTACACGTACAATCTAAGGACTGAGTGAATGGGTCAGGTACTGAGCACTAACAGTGTTACTTCAAAAATTTGAAATTTACCTCATTCAACTTTTTCTTTTTTTTGCGGTATTGATGTTAAAAATTTAATTTTCTTTACATGGTAAATAACAGGTTTACTTATTGTAAATTTTAATCAGGATATATTGAGTCACATTTTCTATTTCTGTTACTGTTAAATTTGTTAATAAATCCAGACATTTGCCATTAAATTCATAATGACCAATTTTATTGCCTACTAATCCTGTAAACTTTGATGTGACTCTTTACAGCCTATAATGCACTGTGTGCGTAGAATATTTAATGCACAGTTTAATAACTATCCGTTAAGTCTACAAGAGAGAATATTAACTTCCTCGTTCACAGTAAAGTTAAGTTAATGTAATCTGATATATAGACTTTTTAAAATTTAGAAGGTTGAGAAAACGCCATTTAAATTTACAGTCAATAAAAGGGATAATGTAGAAACCAGTTCTAGGTTATTAACCTAGAATATCAATTTCTGTATGTTATTTCACGTAATAAAATCACTTATTTCTTTACTTAGTGTGCTTTTAAAGCAAAAAAGTTACTAAAATAAAATATTATTTAAATACTTTATAAGAAAGAGTTAATACATACCGAAAACCGAGTTAGTAAAATACAGAAAATCTACAGAAAGTGCAAATATGGTATTAATTAAAATTAACAGAAAAAATTATGATTATTCTAACATGAAACTGTTTTTTCCTTTGACATCTGTCTTGACTTTATTTTCAATTTGTTCGTATTTTTTGTTACGTTGTGTGATCTGGTACATCTAACTAACTGATATGGCCCAATATCAACATTTGTAAATCAGATGAAAGACCCTACTAACAAACGTTACAACAAAGACTCTAATAGCGATTTGTTGAAACAATATAATGACTTTTTAAAATAAATACAATTTTGTAAACTTATAGATGCTTCTAAAATTAGGTTCAAAAGAACCATGTTACTCACACTGTAGTGAACACAATGTAAAAGGTTTGTGTTTGCAGAACTCCGTATTACGAGTGCCATGTAGGAAACATAAGGGAATAAAAGAAATTATAAAATAACATAGGGGGTGTCTGCATTAGGCTGAAAATATTTTTAAGTTGACTTTCAATAAAAAATAATTTTTGAAATATCAAAGTTCTTCATATAAAATAATAATTAATAAAGTTTTCAGTATACAGACCGAAGCTAGATACATTTATTAATGTTCCTTGCTGATCAATCTTAAGATTGGCTGGCAGCGAATCGCCACTCTTCATGTGTTCCGCCTTTTTTTTCATTTCTTCGTAGTTTTTGCATCTAGCATCGTTCATAATCTAGTTCTTTTCTTATATATTTGCCGTTTCAAATACCCTGTATTTTTGTTATTTGGAATACCTCATGTCTTAATAAATTACCACTAAGCTGCATTCGTGTGTTTTCAAGAGATTTTCACAGGCTTCCTTTCTCATCCATTCTTCCAAGATTTTTCCTCATTTGTAATCTTGTCGGTCCATTTAATTTTTAACATGCGCCTTTAACACCATATCTCAAATTACTTAAAGAAAAAAACAAACAAAAAACATTCTATTATGAACGGCTGATACTTGTGACACCCCATCGGGTCTTTAAAAGAGTGGTGGTTTCTCGTCGGCTTTACCATCACATGTTGTTGTCAGTATTCCGCCTTTAGGAGTAATTTCCTACAATCAAGTACAAGAGGGTACTTCATCTTCTAGCCGCTCATCTGTTTTCCAAGAGGACGTTCGTACTTAATATGAGGGGAACTCCTTATTCTGGCAGGTACTCGGCCTTTAAAAGTTGCCCCGTCTCTCTACCGTGGAAAGATCAATATCAGAATGTTCCCTTTACTGAATCTATGACCGGTAGATGTTTACTACACTCTCCAGTACTTTTAGAGAAGTAAAATCTTTATAACAAATATAAATATGTAAATTGTTTCTTAGATGTAGGCAAATAGGATATAAAAATAATTTCGTATATTGGCAGACATTGTTTACTAACTACCTGTTTGCGACCAAGCAAAGTAAGTGTGCTACTCAATGTCTGTGTACTCATGAAAAGAATTATTACAAAATGGCATGTGTGTTCACGGCTACAACATGTTTTACTTTTTAAAAATTGTAAAACCACATTATTTTTTTTATAAATGTTACACCGTTTTTTTCGAAAATTATATTTACCTGAGATAATTAATTCTTTAGATAACGTTAGTTAAATTTTGAAAAATTTACGGAACACTAATAAACATTTCTGCTCCTATAAATTATCTTATTTTCATTCGAAAGAGACGGTGTCAGATGTAAAGTTGTAAACGAAAATACATTTGTGCACTACTACAAATACAGAGAATATCGTGATATATATTTTTGCGTTTTTTTAAATATTGTTGTCTTTCGTAACATCAGAACGTTAAGTCCACAGTAACAATGATGTAACATTTCACAGCGTGTTTCGCGAAGCCACAGAAAACGAACATACACAAGCTGAGCAGTACACAGTAAACAAGATACATTCATATACAAAACACACACGTGAGCATAAACAATAGTTTTCCCAATCGGTTTTCTGTGTTTGCTGTTTGTGCTTTATGTGTTCTTTGCTGCAGAGGTCATAGTTTGCGCATTTATTAAATTGCTTGCACTAAACCAACCTCTGTTTTGCTGCGTATTACGTGTCTCTATGACAGGAAGCATATAATTGACAAGGTAGACGGATGGAGACTAAAATGGATGAGGTGTCAGAACTAAGCTTGTTTGATATAACATCATAAAAAAACTCAGAGCTAATTTATATTGAAAGCTAAAGGCATTCGTATCCGCGATTAGCGTACACACAGAGGGAAAAGCTGAGTGGAAGGAGTCGGTGAGAAATGTGAACCTATGGAAGGTTCAGTGCAGGTAACCGATGAGTAAGATGTTTAATATTAAACAAAATTCGCCTATTGTTCGGTTTCTTGTAAAATCTCTCAGCCATCATTCACGCAGCATCTCTCTCTCTCTCTCTCTCTCTCTCTCTCTCTCTACACGTAGTCGCATCTTAGCTGAACGAATGCTATGTTTATTGTATCAGACAAAATAAATAATACCAAGTAGGCCTATTATTGGAATTAAAATAATATTAATTTAAAGCATAAAATTAAATACAAAGTTTGGGGTCATAAAAAAAAAGTAATTTCTTTTAAAAGCATAAAGATCTACAAAGGTAATATTATTATTTATAAGGTCTACTATTTACTATTTAATTATAAGCGGGCACCTTATATGTTTACATTTATGAAAAATCGATAGATATATAAATCAGTCAATGTAATTAAAATAATACACTCATCCGAATTTGCTGTTGTTACATATCAGAATGTCATATAAAAACGGCACTCCCTTCCCATCACTGGCTTACCTATCCAGATTTTTTACAATAATTCGATGGGAACCAACTCGGCTGTTAAAGTTTGTTTTCTATAATTACGAATAACAGTGAGTTTAGCGTTGAATCCCTCTTTTGAGTAACGTAAAACTGATTACAACAGTTCGTCGAGTAACATGGATTTTAAAATCGTCTGCCGTTGTCTATGGACTAACTAAGGACTAGGTCTTATTTGGGATCATAAAAGTTCTTGATATTTCTTCCTCTTATGCGATAGGCGATAACGTGCTAGTTTATAACTTAATTGCCTTCAGTAACGTTCGAAACACCTTTAATTTGAAATTTTATTCCTTCTACTGCTTCTTCTCTCATAAATTGTAAAATGTTAAACATTATTTCTTGTGCTTGGTTGTAAATAATTAGTGAGTAATTTTGTTGTTCAAAAACAGTAGGAATATGCACTTTAACAGCAGAAGACGTGTTAGTGCATGATAATGTAATAATTATGAAAACTGTTAATGATAGGATTAAAGTAGAAGTAATATAAATAAACTAACTACTTCAAAATTAAATAACGATAAAAACGAATTGCTCTAGTATAACGGTTTAACGAATAAAAAATTGAACTAATAATATCAAAATCAACACGGGAATATCACTACCACTTTAAAATAACAACGATATTAAAATGTGACGCATACTTCACTTGACGACATTTGTATAACAGTTGATTCTTCATTCAGAATTTCAAAATTCGGAATTTCAAAATGGACTCGTCCGTGTGGAAAGTAGTTTCTGCGCATATGCTCTTAGCTTTCGTTTTTAGTATACGTCCTTTAAATAAAAGTCTTTTCATATCAGACAACACAGTTTATCAGTTATAAAATATAGTTCCACGAACCAATATTTTATAAACTTTAGGCTGTAAAATGGTATTTGCTTGCAGAATAAAAGAAAATGTTACGAAACACTTTACTGCTTCTTTTGAAGGATACATTTTCTCAAAACAATTTTTCATAATTAGTTAATAAAGACATCTGTATTAAGTCGTAAATAAATTGAAATAAATAGTCCGCTTGAGAAGTGTAGTAGTTTGGGCAGCGTCAGGGAATGTGAAGTATTCCTTTGAGAACTGCTTACGTTTACAATTCAAATTTCAACATATAATAGGCCTATTATACTTACTTTGACACATTTTGTTTCTGAAATGCTACATGCTACGTCATATTGAACAAGACCTTTCGGTGTCACCACCGTTATCAACTCCCAACAATCTACGACAAAGTTGGAGTCATTAAATCTGTCAACACAAAACCCCTGACTGAGGATAACATCATGCTAAGTGTAAAATGTTTGTGGATTTAAGTATACTGCAGTTTTCTTGACGTCATTGGTTCTTAAACGAGAACTAACTTATTAGACAAAGTCGAGGAATCGTAACTGTTGGTACTGAGCATCTCTTTGACTCATATTTGTAGAATATTTTGAAGATATATATGGCATTACTAGAGGTTTTTCGAAAATGATATATTAGAAAAATCGTAGATATATTAGAAGAAACTAAGAATTTATGAAGTTTTTAAGAAAATGTGAGAGGACACATATTATAAAAGTTTAAAGAGAACGATATGGCAATGGTTGACAATGGAATTACAGGAAAAGAATGATAGGAGGGATGCTCGAAGAGATTTTGTTTTTTTTTTGCATAAAAAATTTGTCTTGAAAGAGTTGGGACATTTTATTCAAAAGGTAATCAACAGAACTATCTAACAGGCAAACCAATTTCCATATTACACTAAGATATAAGCTATCTCTATATCGAATTCATTTGTCTGAACATAAAAAGAATGTAAAAGAAGACAGATAAAAATATCAAAATATGTTGTGCATTGGGAGGTATAGCAAAATTTCTTATGACTCCGATAAAATGGTAATCATCTTTTATCGCCAGGGGTGTTAACAGTCTTAGCCAAGCCCGTAGGGGTAAGTTAAACCGACCAGGCAGTCAGTGTTTAAGTAATTCTTTATAAAACGCTACGTATTCAAATTTACCAAATAAAAATTTATCAGATAGAACTATAATTTTACTTAGTTAAAATATTGGGACTTACTAATTATCAAATACTGTATCTACTATAGATTGTTAGATAGACACCTTATATTTTATAAAATGAGATTTCTTTTAATTCTGATGGGTAGCTATGAATTATAAGCATTACTATAAACGACGTAGTTCAGCTAAGTCTTCAAAGTTTCATGTATACGAAATGTAAGCATTATTTACAAGAAGAAGCAAAGTAACCTGTATACGTTTTCTGAAACCCCTCTTAAAAATTAATTTTATTTTACTTCTCAAATCAATTCGACATTATTTGTTTATTTAAATTTATCCAAATATCTAAAGGAACTTTAAGCATTTGTGCTGAGCGTATGTTACAAAGATTGGATTAAAAATCCAGTTGATTAAATTTTCTCAGTATCTACCGATTATTATATAAAATGTTACTGGTATGTATGACGTTTCAAATAAAAATTAATTAGATTAATTAATTTTATGTTAACATGTAGATTAATGGATATAAAATTTAAAAAAATTTAGAATTCAAAATTTCACTATACTTTAATGTTGCAGAAAAATGATTGAAATAATTTCGAAATTATTAGTATTTTTTTTAATAAGTTGGCCAGTTTCTGCCGTTATTCCTATTTTTGGTAGAGACAACGGAAGTCTCAACTATACAAATTTAATTTAAGAATAGTTTATACTTTACAGTAGTGTGTAGTTTAGTTTATACTGTAGCTTGAAGCGTGTGCAGCAGTCAGATAAGGCTAGACCTAAGTTCAAGGTTTTCAAGTACATCCTAAACACATGTAACACGTTTTGTGACAAAGGAGTCAAAAGACACTTTTTAAAACAAATTTGGTTAACCTGAAGATCGCAATAATGAAGTAAACAAAAAAATTAGGCCTGCACCTTTACAATAAACTGGCTGTTTTCTAGCAAATTTTAGAACTTAATAAATCATGATTTGCTGTAAAATCTACCCATATAAACATTAACCAAGAAACATCGAACTGCCTCTGCAAGTTTGCTAAAGGGATTTTGTAAGTGACACGAATGTTTAAAAATGTAAGCTTCTTTTAAGCAACCGTCGCGTCGCTTGGTTTTTTTTTAAATAAAAGCTTACATTTATAAGTTCTGTTGTAAACTTTGCTAAACTGAAGCCAAATATGGTCATAAATAAAACAACTATGTCCAATGGAACGCATAAATTTCTTTGTGGAACACACTACGTAGGCCAAAATATGCAAGCGTCGTATAGATGATAGGGAAGTTAGATGCATAAAATGTAATTACATAAGGACTGATTCTACAATATTACGTGATGATTGTTAGCCCGAAGAATATCGAATCTTACGAAAACGATTAACAGAAACTACAATATGACGATTACTAAAAACAAAGTAATAACTTTCTTGTAATTATGAATTTGTTCTAAACATAAGTGACAGTCGTGCTCCTGAAAGAATGTAGTAACTTTAGATTCTCTATCTTCACTTAGTTGCAATTTGCAAGTTGAGTGTGAGAGGAAAATTGTTTAGTTCTAAGCTAAATGTTTATTTTAAAAAAACAGTTTGATTTAGTCAATACGACTGAAATAAATTGGTTTTTGGACCTGTTCGTTTGATTGGTAATTGGTTCGTTGATTTGCCTGTGCAAATATTGTAATTTAAAATATAGATTTTTGAATGAAAATAAAAAGGGTAAACCGATTGACTGCGCGTGGATGATGTTGATATACTAAAAACGTAATTTTTAAAAGGAGTTAGCACATTTTTATATTCAAGAGCAGTCTGAATCTTCTGTAATCTGGCGTAAGCTGTTAGAATATGTAATATGAAATACTGGTGTTGTTTCTCTTTCAGGATATTAAGCAAAGTAAATGTGTAAAAATTTAATAAGCCCTTCATGTTGGTTTCTGATTTTAAGCTTTACTCTTTTCCCGCATTTCTCTCTCACCCCCTTTCTCTCTCCCTCTGAACACACGAACACGCACGACCTTACGCGCATACACCCTCCATGCAATTACTGTATGCGTTCAGAGATTAAAAATTTACGTAATGAACTTTGTCATACGAAATTAATTGAGGATTACTGTTAATCTTATTATTTGTATTCAGTATACTATATAATTATAGGCCTTGAGTTTTATTAAAAAATGGGCAATCCAGCATCGAATTAGAAATCATATTTTATTTTACTTATATTTATTACGATTTCTTCCCGCTTACAAATTAGTTTTCATTAAACTGTTGGTTGGTACTCGTAGCTTTCTAGGGAACAATTATGTAGATATACATGTACGCGCGTGCGTGTGCGTGTGTGTTTTACCTAAGTCGACGTCGCTTTATTTCCGAGTGTAAAACTTGTAATTTTACATCCACCCATCCACCTTTACACACAAACAAGTCAACGCTGATGGATAGACTTTATGCATAACAGTCTATGTGACACAGAACACATACTGCCTAATCAGTAGGGTGACACAATTTTCTAGTGCCACTCTTCATATTAGACTGAAATTTTCTCGTAAACCTTATACGTAACCAGTGACGTTGCCTGTTTATTTGAAAGACAACGCAGGAAGCAGCCATATTCAATCGAGTTTAGGAATTTCAGGCTGATAAGGAAAATAGCGTTAATTCAGTCTATTATAAACAACTGTAAGTTAGGTATCTTATGTTTGGCGCCACTTTTTCTAACACTTCTTGAAAATACTTTCAACGGTCCAAATAAAATATCTTCCCCACATATCTTTATAATGAACTCTACTCTAATCCATTTACTTTAATCAGATATTTTTTGAGCTAGTTTACTAGCGGGTAAAAGATCTTTCTAATCACGTTTACGCTTTGCCCAGTATACGCTTTGCATAAGTACTGTGTGCGAACATTTATTGTTTTTAATGGCAGCGTGTATTGGTTTACTGGAAAAATGAATAAATAAAGTTGTTGAAAATGACCATTTTAGTTTGTTGAAAGTGTAAATAATCCACTATCAGTAACGGTCTCTGTCGTGTATATTATTTTTTTTCACAGTTGAAATATTACTATCTATTCGATCGTTAATAATACGATAGCCACAGAGTAAATAAAATCAAAACAACATACATCAACCATACTCACAAAACACACACGTGACAGTTGAGAGACATTACACCGTCAATTATTTGATCGGTAAAGAAGTAAACAATGATTCTAAATGCTCTAAAACTAAACCTGGTTGCTATAAATACTATTATTATACTTAATTATTATATTGTAATATTAAAGTACTATTCCACTGAGCGTAATCTGTGGACTAGAACTTCTGTATTCATTTAATGCCTGTAAAATTATTAGTTTTATTTTAAAATACAGGTCATTTTGTTCATTTTCTCTGTTCTTTTAATAACGGTTTAATCGTTTACTTAAACAGAAAGCCAGAAATTATGTATATTTTGTAAACTTTTTTGTTCAGCAAAAGAAACTTTTCTTAAAAATTTTGTTAGAAATTATGTAACTTATTTTTAATTCAATACGTTTCATGAACATACGAACCACTGAAGTTTGATTAAATTCCTTCAGATATGAAGCGTAAAGCTTTAGAAGTGAGTGCAAGCTTGATTTGACTGTAACGTACAACGCACACAGAATTCACTCAAGGAAAACAAAACGTTGTTGTTAAGGAAGGCTGACACACTTCAGTAACAGGCTTTGTTAGTTTGCTCAGACACGTTTCACCGATGGCGGAGTAGAAAATTGAGAAACGGAGATGACGTTCCCTGAATCGGTGTGGAAAAGACAACTTCATCAGAAAACTGTTTATTTCTTTTATACGTTTTCTGCACAATAAAAGCTTGAATATGGAGACTGGAATATTTAGCGTTAATATGAAAATTAGAACCTTCCTTATGAAGTAATGAAATTCTTCCTCCTTGAGAGGAAGGAAACTGTATTACCGATTTTGAAATAACTGTTTGCATATTACTAATAACAACCAAATACAAAACTAATGCTTCAGCTTTACAAGGCTGTCGCTTGACTATTTAACAGTTCAATTCTGTTGGATACGTCTTACTGGGAAACGTTGAGTGAAATAATTAAAGAGAAATTCTAGTTAATTTTACAAATGTGGAGAGTAGTGTAGTGTGGGAGCCGCCTACTATTGATTATTTCAGAGGTAAGTATTGAGTACAAAAGTAAATAATGTTCTCATTAATCTGATATTACTTGATTGCTGCCAAATGATGGTGCTGATATATTAACAAGATAATTATTGCTATTCTATTTTCAGTGACGCATTAATGTATGGTAAGAGCAGTTAATATTTGGTCTACCTACACTGACAGTTTACTTACGAATTTGTCTTGTGAGTTTCCAGATTGAAACCGCAAATCTGACCAGTATCTTTAGTGATTTAACAAAGAATATGGCAGTGAATTTTATGTCCAACCACATGATAAGTTTAACAAGATAATCAACTATTATTTCTGTTATTGTATTACTTGTTTACTGTAATTTTGTTTGCAATAACAATGGTTTCTTGTAAATGTTTTAGTTTATATACCCTTTACAGGGTGGATATCTTATTTACAAGGTTCCTAAACGGACAGTTGAAATACGAGTAGTTCGAAATACCTTGTTTATTAAAGTTATCAGGTCGGCCTTATATATTTAAGTAAAGGGACATAGGTATATAAGCAAATATCTGTACCGTTAACGTAGGACACAATACTCGCTTCTTGCCAATCTTTAATATTTCTGTCTTATCCATTCCGGTTACATTAGATTGATATTGATATAATTCCACAATGTCTCTCATTAACACACCAATTGTATCACCACGTTTCAAATATCGTGATAAATAATACGTTCGTTTCCAAATAACTACTTACAAAGGTAAAAGTTTCAATTTTTTCCTAAAGTAAAACAAACTGTTTCCAGCTGCTGCAATTAAACGAAACAGAAGTTATTAGTCAATATTTCGATTCAAATATACAGTTTATGCATTTGTTTCTGCATATTTCAGTATATACCTGGGAACATTGGAATATGTCTCTAAGGTGTTGTAAGGTATCTGCAGTTTGTGTGTAGTCGTAAAATCAGAATTTGTATATTTGTGTAGTTTAATATTTTTCTTAAACTTCCGTAGAAATAATAGACTTTGTATTATACTTATTTTATTTGTAGTGAAAAAATATTTCTTATATAAGTCTTGAGTATTGATATATATTGTGTCTACCGTGTTGGAAATTGTGATGAAATATTTCATGATACACGAACTAATAATGTTTACTTGCTACTGGACTGAAAAACATCCACACATGTTTAACTAGTTTATCAACTTTAAATATATTTACGCAGAGGTACAGCTTATTATTCTAATAGTACAGCAAATGTACCGATATATTACTGATACGTATTACAAATTCATATTAAACACAGTAAAAACCTTCTGCGAATAAATGATTTTAAAGGCTGAATTAACTAAAATAACTCTAGATTACACTGAAATTACATACAGTGTGAATCGTTTATATTAAGAAAATAAATAAGAACAAAATCTTTATTCCCCAGGTAAAGAACATTACAAAATATTAGCACATACAGAAGAAAATACACAGTATGCCTACGTTCGTTTACTGTAAAGGTTAGTAGGCGTATAATGATTAAAAATTTCTCAGAGTTTAAATAAAAGTGTAAATGCACTTTACTTAACAGAAATAAACGGCTTATTGTGAAATACCTGTGCACGAGATTTTGAACACCTTATAACATAACTGCGTAAAAGCCTTTTCATAATCCCTTCTGCAGAAAACTGTCACTTTGCGCTTTGTATTGAACGTTTCTCACCTTACTCGCCTACATGGTGTATGTTGACTTTGACTATATTGAAAATGATTAAAATTTATAGAAAGCGGTATTTTAATCACAAAAAAAAGATTGAAGCTCTAATTACACTGACATTTGGTGTCATTTTATTCTTGTGGAGTCATGTAAAGTTAGAATAGACAGTAATTTCTGTATGTGAAATGTTCTTACGCTACAAAAATGCCTACCTGACAGCTGCAGCTTTATTATGCCTCGGAGATCTTCCATTAACTTCTGTTAATAGCACTTCACAGTGTTTATTTCCAATTTTAAAGGTGATATAAAAAAATCCATTTACACTGTTTAATACCTGACATTAAAAAGCATGTACTCAAAAATTTACACACTGCAATTTCGCAAATTAAATACGAGTACAGTATTGTAAATAACAGTTTTTTAACTAAATATAATTAAATCACTACCGACTCGGAACACAAATGTTGTGTTTCGAGTCGGTAGTGATTTAATTGTAGTTAGTTAAATTAACAGACACGTCATGGACAACGAAATCAAAGGATTTAACCATTTTTTAGTTAAAAATACAGAATCTGATTTTCAAAACATCTGTTTACAATCTGCAACAGATTTGCAAACAATACAATACGAAAATCTCCTCTATAAGAACAAAGGTAATGGCATTTCGAAGTAAGGGGCCAATAAGAACAAAATTAACGATTTGTGATCAAGTTCTAGAACAGGTAATATACTTTAATTATTAGGGAAATGATATTGACTATGCTAGAAATCGTGACATTGGTAAGCTCCGGACAATCTGTGGAAGTATCAACCGTATTTTTAGAAACAAGATAAGTGGAGATAGAAAATGAAAGCTTTACAAAATTATGGCAGTCCCTCTACTGTCCCATGGGTTTGAACTATCTACAACCACCAAAAAACAAGACAGTAAAATATAGGCCACGGAAATGTCATTCTTAAGGAGTTAAAAGGTGTTCTAAACTTGACCGTGTAAGAAATGAAGCCATGACAGAAGAGTTACAAGTTTTTAACATTAATTGAAAATTAAAAGAGTACAAACAACGGTGAAAAGAACACTTAGAAAGAATTAGGTTCCAGAAAGAATTAGGTGGAAAGAACACTTAGGTTCCAGATTGGTCAAACAAGTCAGGAAATACAAACCTATAAGGTCACAGGTGTGTGGGTAGACTTCAAAAGACATGACGGGAGAATTTTTGAAGGCAGAATAGGCAGCACCTTGCCTATGCCGTATTGTGAAGATGGTGATGAAATAGCAGTATTCAAAGTGCAAACAAGAGCAGAGCGTAACAGCAATCACGCATCCATAACATATTGCCACGCCGGACGACAATCGATAATCGAGTTTCAGGCATTGACGGGTGAGGACCCATTTTGTTTGCTTTTTTGTTTTTCTACATGATAAGTCAGTTTTAATGAAGATCAGTATCCGCAATATACGTACATCAACGCAACCATTATCAGATCTGCCAAATAGCACTGATCACTATGTTAAGTATTTACAAGTTTATTTCTACTTTATCGTCAGTTATTGCCTGCGGTAATTATAGTCGTTTTTCAATTTAAGAAAACTAAATATGATCAAGTTGAGTGAGCGGGAGGACTCACTACCCTCTTTGTATAGTACACATTATTTGCTACGTTACACTACTTTACAACAAAGGTAATTTGTACAATTAAAACCCGAACACAATCACAAGCCAGAACCGATAATAGCTTGACACCTACATTAAAGTTTAGATTAAAAAACTAGAAGGAACCTATTTCTGACTCATTTACAGATCATTATAATAGAGTTGCTGAGGACAGATTCTGACCTAAAGTATACGGACCGTGTTGCCTCTATATTTTATCGACTAAAGGGCGGGAGACAGTAGACAAATATAATATATCTAATTTACGAGCTATCGGTGCAAAAAATGAAGGTCGATGTTATTTCCGGCGACGTGGCTGGCTTGCAAGCAAATTCGTTGAATATAAGGGCCTCGTATATTGATGATGTCATACAAACTGGCAGATGTGTTTTCAGGAGCATTTTATGATTGACCGCTCTGTAATTGAAATTTGTTGATTGCGTAAGATCAGTTTATTTTGTCGGAGTCGGAAAACAGGTTGCAGATGGGTATACATTTGATAAAGCGAATCTGTAAAGACTCTTGTGTATTACAAATATTCAGACTTCAGACCAAGGTAATGGCTTCTTGGAATTGGTTTTTGCCAGGTACTGCCCTGGAACAAGTCAGCAATTTTGAATACCTGAGCTACAGTGTGTCTTATAGTACAAGCAACGACGTGGTGAATAAGTTGCATAAGTTCAACCTTATGTGGGGGACCATCAGGCGCACTCTCAAGTCAACAAGTAAAGAAACAAGCCTAAAATTCTACAAGGTGATGGCCCTTCTCACACTTCTTTATGGGTCAAAGGTTTGGACCAGCCCAAACCAGTCGTACCCAAGCGGCTGAAATGAGATTTCTCAAGCACGTGCCAGGGTATACTCTCCACGATCATATAAGGAACACAGGTATACAGCAGGAACTAAATATTATGAGTATACTTGACAGAATTGCCCAGTATCGGCTGAATTTGTGGCATCATCTGTGGTAAATGGATGTCTGCCGCATTAGCAAACAAATATGGAACTATAAGCCGAAGGGATGGAGAGGTGTGGGACGTCCGAGGAAGCGGTGAAGTGACCAGCTAAGACTCTTTGACTGTATGAGACCGGAACAAACCATCCTTGGTTTAATCCTTGCAGATGATGATGATGATAAGAGCCCTGTGGTGTAATGTTGGTCACATTACCTTTATATAGGAAACAGCATACTTGGGCAGAACACAATATATATTTTTATCTCCTGCAACATTTTTTGGTAGTACAAAAAAGAGTCAGGTTATTATTATTATTGCTTTTATAATGTTATTTATTATGTTTTAATTTTATTGTAGACTTATTATTCAATGTTAAGAGGTGAACTGTTATTTTTAATAATTGGTTGCGAGCGCCTAAAATATGGTGCAACTGCAATACAGTGTTGCTGGGCGCATAGTATTTACAGAATTACAGGGGACCAAGTATGTTTTTACTCAACTATGCATTGATGGCCTAATATCACTAAGCTAGTATGCACTGTGTACTCATGGCTTTTGTGATACGTCGACACGTCGTTAATTATTTGCTAATTGCTTTCATCTCTCAGTAATAGCATACGGTAGCTATAATATTATCTACGTCATTCGATTTCAGCGAATGATGATTATATAGATTGACTCTAATTAATGACCAAAATTATTGGTTGTAACAAAACATTGTTCCTATCGAGTAGACATTATGTTATTATAAAGTTGATTTCAGGGCAGACATTCAAAATCTTATTGTATTATCATAAGAAAAATGCCAACGTCAGACAGGAACAAAACGTGTGTGAACAAGAAAGCGATTTTCCGACCTCAGTGACAATGATGTACGAGACATGAATGCAAAGAAATCGGATGTGATAGAATTTGCTTAAAGTGCGACAGGCTTATTTCCTGTCTCCAGTCGTGTTTAATGTACGTATAAGCTACAGACCTATGCATTGCCGATGTAATTAAAAAAAGTCGCATGGGTATCCAGTAAAACAGCTGGATCGACAGCTAATGTTCGTTTCTTTTTGTTGATGACATAATGACTGTAGCTATTATATTTAGAAGAGACAAAACTAGTATTAAAATTTTCCTTATTGAAACCTAACGTTTGGTCTTTTAAGAGCGATGATAATTTATTATAAACAACTAGGGAATCGAGTAAATTGCTAGTTTGTATGTTCTGGTACAGTGCACCTTATCTCGTCTGCAATTGTCTACACCAATGTTCATAGCCTGCGTCAAAACCCGAACATAAGACGGACATGTGCGATTATGCCTCGACGCCAGGGAGATAAGTAAAATGATTGTTATCGACCGGACATCACCAGGGGAGATAGAGGAGATCATGAAAAAATTCCATGGTTGCAAGTTCATGAGCGCCTGGGATACAGTCTGCGGTTATTGGCAGATAGAGTTGCACCCAAATAGTCGCCAGTATGTTGGTTTTATATTCGAAGGAAGGAACTACCAGTTTAAACGGTTACCTTCCGGACTGGCAAATTCAGTAGCCATCTTCGTACAGTGTATGGACCAGATTTTAGGAAAAGAAGCAATAGAGTTTGCCACTGTATACGTAGATGACATACCGATAACTTCAACAACATGGGACGAGCATTGCAGCAGAATCGAATGGTATTAAGGAAACTACATCAGAATAATATAACACTTAAACTCGATAAATCTAAATTTATCACTCAGTAAATACCATTTTTAGGATTTATACTATCTGAAACTGGAATAACACCATCACCTGAGAAGGTAGAGGTAATTCAAATTTTCCCCAAACCAAAAAATGCTAGACAATTGCAATCATTTTTAGTTGTTTGCAACTTTTACAGAAAGTTTCAACAGAATTATTCAGAGCTAACTGCCAAATTTCAGCATTTACTATCATCAAAGAATAAGTGGAAATGGGGCAAGCCAGAAGATGATAATTTTAATTTAATCAAAAGTAAATTTCTGAAGAGTGTTGTACTACACCACCCCGATTTTAATAAGAGGTTTTACTTAAATTGTGATGCCAGCAACGTCAGCCTAGGTGCAGAATTGTACCAGGAAGACGAGGAGGGCAATCATTTAGTGATCAGTTACGCAAGCAGAGTGTTAAGCAGTTTGGAACGGAATTATACAGTCACGGAGAAGGAACTACTTAGTGTAGTCTTCGCATGCTTGAAGTTTCGCACTTACATTTTTGGATATCCGTTAACCATAAGGTCGGAACAGAAATCTATCCCTTTTCTTAAAAAATGTAAATTAAATCACGGCCGATTGACCCGATGGATTCTAATTCTGCAAGAGTACAATATACAATGGTAATACGTACCAGGAAAGCAGAACATAGTCGCTGACGGATTATCCAGAGTGAATATTGAGAAGGGAACCTATGAAATTGAACAGGAAGACGTAGGGAAAGTATTTCATATTATTCAATCAAGAGAAGATTTGGAAAGTATTTTGAACCAGCTGAAGGAACAGCAAACCATAGATCCCAATCTGACATCGATAAAGGAACGATTAGAACAAAATGACCCCACTATAATCCATTATTATTGTATTCATAACAATTTTATATTCACTCGTCCCACATCAAAGGACAGTTATTGGAAATTATATATCCCAAATGCAGCAGAGTCACCAGTAATTTTTGACTACCATATTAGATACGGACATATGGGTCCTCTCAAGGTAGTATGAGCATTAGAAGAACATATGTATATAAAGAGTATAAACAAGAAGGTACGACAGACGGTGAGGAGTTGCAGGATCAGTCAGATGGTCAAGGTGAACAATGATCGAAAAGAAGGCGCCATGATTACCATCACTTCTAACCGGAAACTTGAGAAACTCTTTATAGCCATATGTGGGCCATTCCCCAGGAGCGGAGGAAGAGGCCGATACAGATATATAGTAATTATTTTCCATCACTTTTCTAAATTATATCCAATAAATAAGGCCACAACCCGAAACATTCTTAGTATTATAATAAATAAATACATACCGGAGGTGGGAAAACCAGAAACAATTTTAACGGACCATAGTACACAGTTTAAAGGCAAGAAGTGGAGAACAGAATTACTGACGGAGGAAATTAAGAGAAATAAAACATCAGTCTATCACCCTAGCAGTAACGCAGAGGAAAGGGTCCTCAGAGAAGTAGGGAGGATCTTGAGAACTTATTGCCATGAGGAACACCGTAACTGGAGTAAGTACGTGGAAGCCGCAGAAACATTCTTAAGCCTGGCTTATCACGACACCAGTCAGTCCTTACCAGGTGATGTTTAACCGACCACCATCAAGAGAAATAACACCTATGGTACAATTTCCATCTAAGGAGCAAGAAGAATTTGCTATCACAGCACTGTATAATAGAGTCCTTCATAAGGCGGAATTACGTCGAAGGAGAGAAGAAATGAATGGGATGAAGGTAATAAAATACAATATAGGAGATAAAGTGTTGATAAAAAAATAGGCTACTACCTAATTCATTTTAAGGCATAGCCAAGAAGTTATTACTATTATATAATGGACCATTTAAGATCACACAGGACAAGGGAAATAATACCTATGAACTGACTACACCAGAAACAAATAAGGTCAAAGGTATTTTTAACCAAGCAGAAATGAAAAGGTTTTACGAGAATTGAAGAAAAATGTTTTTGAGCCGTATATTTCAGTAACTTTAAAAAAGAATGCTACTGAAATAACCAGACTTAAAGAGGGGGCATTATGTAACTTGACGTTTCCCTCAACATAAAGATTGTCATTTAAATTTACTGAAGTACAAAACAATGATAAAGTAATAAACCTGTGTCATGAGAGATAGGTAATAACAAGTAAATTTAAGACCATTGTAAGGTAGAATAAGAAAACTAAAATATCAAACATGTCTAAATTGAACTTAATAACAACGATTCCAGTAGACTGCATAAGAAATAATTTACAGAATAGGTAAAAGCCTATAATGCAGAGCCTAGCTATGTAAACAGTAACTGTAAAAATTATAACATAAGCTAAATAAAATTTAAGATAAAACTATAAAACTAGATTAAGTAGTCATATCTGACTGTGACTGATAGGCACATAGACAATTCATATAGAGAATATTATGTTATAAATGGGTGATAAAAGTTTTATTTTTGTATAAAAATGTTATAATGTGTGGTAGAAAAGAAGGACAACTATTGTATGTTAGAAGAATGCTAAAGATGTAAAGAAGAATGTGATGTAAATAATTTAGTAATAGAAAGTGTAACAGATAAGCTGACTAGTAGATTAAGAAATAAGAAATAACTATTGTTTGTTATGGACAAATTAATAATGTAGTTAGTAAGAGATTATTGTTACACAAAACCTGCATCTACTTGGTAGGTAAAAGGAGACAATATTGTGTATACAAATTGTGCTAGACAATGCCATATATAATAAGAAATAGTGTATTTTATTAGATTAAGGTATAAGTAATCATAAGTGTTTGTAATGGACAAGTAATAATGTAAGTAACAAGATGATCTAATGTATAAATGCTATATTAGATCATGATATGTCTAGTAATAGATCATGTAGTTTATAATGAATAAAGAATAAATGTTAACTTGTATTAGAATTAAGCAATTTTACTTTAAGGAACAAATAATAGTCCAAAGTACACAAGACATTATTGTGCCTATTGTACAAGCCAATGTTTTTGGATGCGGCGGCTGGAGCGTAGGGCATAGACGACGGATCGCTGGAGACCGGAAACGAGATATTCGAACAGGACAACCAGGAAGACGTCAATTCAGGAAAGCAACTTAAGAACTAAATTTGTTTTAAAATAATAAAAACTTTCAAAGGAAAATTTTGAACTTTTCAATTAGTATCATTTTAATAGTAAAATGTTGAACTTTTCAATTAATATCATTGTATTAAATTTAAAAAAATTTATGCAATCATCATGTTGGAAAAGGTCAATAAATGTATTAAATCACTAATTGAGCATCATTTCTGCAAGTTTCGTCAGCCAACTACCTCTTACCTTGAAATATATATATATATATATATATATATATATATATTGCAACACATCTTTTTATGATTTCTTTCATTATGGATTATAAGTTTTACATGGACCTGGTTAGGGTATACCATGCCAACACTTACCTGCAGTATATGGTACTTTTCTGCTTTGCCGGCTATTAGGTGTGGGATTTGGGCTTATTAGGTATCAGGTAACGAGTTGGGATGATGTGTTTCCAAAAGAATTATTTTAGGAAGCTGAGTTGTATAAATTGTGAATAAATGAAAACTACCTTTTTAGTCTATCATTCCAATGATTATAATTGTCACCCTCAAGGTGCTTATCTTTAAACAAATCATAATAATAAAAAGAATTTCAAATATTTAACACGATTTACGGCGGGTTCCACTAATTTATATTCTTTCTTGAATATTACTTTACACATATTTTCTCTAGTGATATATTGTTATAATGCTTACGTCTAACAATCACATATTAAAATCATATATCTTAGTACATCATTTATAAGTTCCTGAAAATAAGACATACTATACACAGTATATACACAAAACATATAACATGGAAATATACACACATATATGGGCAGTTTCACACTGTCTGCCTGTAATTATAATTCATTTATAAAAATCATTTTTGTTATATTGAAATAATTATTTAATAAAATGGAAATACTGAATTGATTTCATTCTATGAAATCCGTAACCCTGTTCTTTATACATGAGAAAATAAAATACGAACTTTTTAAATGAATATAACAAGGGTTATAGTTATCGTTATCTCTATGGTAATTATTATTAATATAAACACTTTTATTAAGGGTAACTCCCTTTTAATTATTCTACTCTTCAGCCTGCTTGGCTATCAACAATAATTAATATGAAACAATAAAATTTGTGACATCTAATATCTTGATAACACTCTTAGAGCTTCTCTGCACTCTCCCTTAATTTATCACATTTAATTTATCAAATATAATTCTTTATACAGTGCACAATCTCATGAAAACATTTACTTAGAGTCTTTGCACTCTTATTAACATATTATTATAATAATCACACATTATCTAAATGTTCTGTCTTTTTGAATAAATGTCTCTATATGATATACAGTACAACATTTAAAAGTGTCTTTAGGCTTTAGTCATACCGCCTATATAAAAAAATGTTTATGAATTATTTAAAACTGTTCAATTTCGCTTATAGCGGCTTTTCATTTACTTTTTGTGTTTTACAACATTATTATGAACCCTGAACCATATCAGGTCACCTGTTTTGATGATTTCATGTTACACAGATGTACACGGGTCTCAGGCGTCGGCGTTGAGTACAGCTATTCCTCTCGAAACCTCCGTCAGCGTCGCTTAGCGGTGTATGAACAGCTAGGCTAGGCGTCGTTCCTTTATCGTCATGGACACAGCGTCTCTGGCCTCGGGTATAGTCTGATGTCCGTAGTACGTAGTTGTAGTAACTCAGGTGTCTGCCGGTCTCATTGAAGCGTCTTCTGCAGCGTATCGTTCCGTGTGTACGACTCAACGAATACTTTATGAATGCGAGAGATGCTCGTTTTGGCTCACTGTTTATAGGGCAAAGCCACGTGTGCAAATGAGTTTCTATCGGCGAATATCTCAACAATCCTTTATTTATTTAGGAAACAAAGTTGTTTGTTAGACGTGTCTTGAACACAGTTATTAGCTATGTATACACGCGATCTTTAATTAGCACCGCGAAAGGTGTGAAATAGTAAAACGCTTATAGTTCACGACACTCTCACTATCTCATTATGTGTTTGGTGTCTAAATAAAGCTACATTTCCGCACTATTCACTGGTCAACCTAGTTCTTCTTAATCTTTTGTCATTTTTTTATTATTTAAGTTTTAAAACACTTCTGACATGTGCCGACAAAATTATACATATTTATGCAGGTGGACTGTTATCTGTTTTGTTTGCTATATAAAATCTTATCTGTACCCTTCTAAATGTACAATTGTAGCAGATAACGCTTATTATGCGTACTCCAGTTAGAACGATAAACATTGATAACAATGTTTTGTTATAACACTCCCCCACTTGCTTTAAAAAAATTGTTTTGTGCTTTACAGAACATTTTTTTTTTTTTTTTTTTTTTTTATCTATGTTTAGTACATACACAGTCAGTTATATTACATGTTTATTAGAAAGAATATAAAATCTTATCTTAAAGTAACAATCACATATGGGTATTATTGGATATAATGACGCAGAGATGACGCATGGTACTTTCCGACGTCCTTTTTCTTCACTGGGTCATATACCATGTAGGTGTGTGGTCCTAGACGACTCCTTAGTTCATATGGGCCACAGAATAATCTGAAGAATTTCTTGGAAGTGTTTAATATACTACTTCCCACAGGATTTGTCTTTATCAATACCTTATCACCAATCTGGAATCTTGTCAATCGGTGAGTTCTATTATACCGGTCTCTCCTTTTACCTGCTTGATGATATAACTGTCGTTCAGCTCTGTTTATTTTTATTTGAATTGGCAAATCTACATTATAATTTTCCGGTTTATTAATCATGTTGTGCCAGAATCTTTTAGGTATTTTATTCTCACTTAATTCTAACGGTGTGTATCCTGTAGCTTCACTATAATTGTGATTCATTGCATCTTCGAAAAATTGTAGATAGTCAGGCCATTTACTCTGTTGATTGTAGCAATATAACCTCATGTACTTGCCTAACTCTCTATTTATTCTTTCAGCTAGATTAGTTTGTGGATGCCTTATGGATGTAAGTATAGGTTTTATACCTTGTCTTGTCAATGCGTCCTTCCATAATTTATTACCAAACTGCTTACCTTGATCTGTCAACACTTTATCCATTTTTCCATACTTTGGTATATACTTCTGGGTGATGACGTTCAGAACAGATTTCATGGTGGGTCTTCGTACAGCATATAACTTTACTAGCTTGGTAAACACATCTACCGTCACAATTATATGGCGGTACCCACGACTTGATCGCGGGAGTGGTCCAAGGAAATCAAGTGCAACTATATCCCCCTTCTTCTTAGTTCTGATACTCCCCATTTCAACGCAAGTGTTTAAATTCGGATGTTTGGCTGTTTGACAATCATGACATTTCCTAACAATTATTTTAATTTTTCTGAACATATTATTACAGGTGAAGGCTTCTTTCATAGTTAAATAGCACTTCAATGGAGATGCATGAGCTAGACTACGATGACATGGCATAATTAATTGCTGTAACATGTCATGAGATAGCACAACTTTCCAATCATAATTAATAAGCTTAAATAAAATTCCATCTTTCACACAATAATTTATAGGTAACGGATTATTTTTTATATTCTGTAATCGCTGATCTTTATCTTGCTCTCTAGCGAGATTACGTAGTAATTCTTGTACTTCTCTCTCGGGTTTGTATGTTATGTTGCTAAGTACCCTGACATCTTGTGGTTTAGCTTCATGTGTTTCTTCTTCAATTTTCATGGTCTTCCTGACATTACTCTGCACCAACTCGCTGATGACTTGTATCTTGGTATCTTGTCGATGCGTAATTTTTTCAAGTTTCTGGTCCAGTATGTCGGCCATAGATTTAAAATTTTGTTGTAGTCTTTTTCGCTGCTCTTCGAAATTTTCATTCATCACCACCGCTTGTTGTTTTAGAGACTCTTTAACTTTACCTTCTAAGGTCTCCATTCGTTCCATAATTTCTACCTTACTTTCAGCATTATACGCGTATAGTTTCTGAATTTCTGACGTGCTTGCTTCCAATCTTCTCATAGTTTCAGCACCACTAGTTTTTATTTCTTCAAACCTTTTTACGTTTTCAGCGTTGCTGGCTTCCAATCTTCTCATAGTTTCAGCACCACTAGTTTTTATTTCTTCAAACCTTTTTACGTTTTCAGCGTTGCTGGCTTCTAACTTCTTCATTATGTCGGCTAAACTGACCTCTTGTTTATGTGCCATGTTTAATTTTAATTTGGTGAACCGATTTTAAAATATTTATTATTAATTTGTATATTATTAATTATTTGGATTATTATTAAATACTGTATTGGTAGTCATTTATTCATCAACATACAACCATTATCTTGGGCGCCTGTAGTATCAGTTTCTGATAACCACAATATTTATCTAAGCTCCCCTTTGTTTACTCTACTGATAACGCTAACTGTACGTTCTTATCAGCTACATTCAACATATAAATGCACGTTTTATAATAATTACACATCAACTCTAAATATTTGTTCTATGTGAATTTATATTTATTTAACTTCTTACTAATTTTTAGTTTTTTTTTCGTATTATGTTTTTTTTTTAATTTATTTATTTAATCGTGCCCCACGTTGGAAGCGACATTTTCTTTTGCAACACATCTTTTTATGATTTCTTTCATTATGGATTATAAGTTTTACATGGACCTGGTTAGGGTATACCATGCCAACACTTACCTGCAGTATATGGTACTTTTCTGCTTTGCCGGCTATTAGGTGTGGGATTTGGGCTTATTAGGTATCAGGTAACGAGTTGGGATGATGTGTTTCCAAAAGAATTATTTTAGGAAGCTGAGTTGTATAAATTGTGAATAAATGAAAACTACCTTTTTAGTCTATCATTCCAATGATTATAATTGTCACCCTCAAGGTGCTTATCTTTAAACAAATCATAATAATAAAAAGAATTTCAAATATTTAACACGATTTACGGCGGGTTCCACTAATTTATATTCTTTCTTGAATATTACTTTACACATATTTTCTCTAGTGATATATTGTTATAATGCTTACGTCTAACAATCACATATTAAAATCATATATCTTAGTACATCATTTATAAGTTCCTGAAAATAAGACATACTATACACAGTATATACACAAAACATATAACATGGAAATATACACACATATATGGGCAGTTTCACACTGTCTGCCTGTAATTATAATTCATTTATAAAAATCATTTTTGTTATATTGAAATAATTATTTAATAAAATGGAAATACTGAATTGATTTCATTCTATGAAATCCGTAACCCTGTTCTTTATACATGAGAAAATAAAATACGAACTTTTTAAATGAATATAACAAGGGTTATAGTTATCGTTATCTCTATGGTAATTATTATTAATATAAACACTTTTATTAAGGGTAACTCCCTTTTAATTATTCTACTCTTCAGCCTGCTTGGCTATCAACAATAATTAATATGAAACAATAAAATTTGTGACATCTAATATCTTGATAACACTCTTAGAGCTTCTCTGCACTCTCCCTTAATTTATCACATTTAATTTATCAAATATAATTCTTTATACAGTGCACAATCTCATGAAAACATTTACTTAGAGTCTTTGCACTCTTATTAACATATTATTATAATAATCACACATTATCTAAATGTTCTGTCTTTTTGAATAAATGTCTCTATATGATATACAGTACAACATTTAAAAGTGTCTTTAGGCTTTAGTCATACCGCCTATATAAAAAAATGTTTATGAATTATTTAAAACTGTTCAATTTCGCTTATAGCGGCTTTTCATTTACTTTTTGTGTTTTACAACATTATTATGAACCCTGAACCATATCAGGTCACCTGTTTTGATGATTTCATGTTACACAGATGTACACGGGTCTCAGGCGTCGGCGTTGAGTACAGCTATTCCTCTCGAAACCTCCGTCAGCGTCGCTTAGCGGTGTATGAACAGCTAGGCTAGGCGTCGTTCCTTTATCGTCATGGACACAGCGTCTCTGGCCTCGGGTATAGTCTGATGTCCGTAGTACGTAGTTGTAGTAACTCAGGTGTCTGCCGGTCTCATTGAAGCGTCTTCTGCAGCGTATCGTTCCGTGTGTACGACTCAACGAATACTTTATGAATGCGAGAGATGCTCGTTTTGGCTCACTGTTTATAGGGCAAAGCCACGTGTGCAAATGAGTTTCTATCGGCGAATATCTCAACAATCCTTTATTTATTTAGGAAACAAAGTTGTTTGTTAGACGTGTCTTGAACACAGTTATTAGCTATGTATACACGCGATCTTTAATTAGCACCGCGAAAGGTGTGAAATAGTAAAACGCTTATAGTTCACGACACTCTCACTATCTCATTATGTGTTTGGTGTCTAAATAAAGCTACATTTCCGCACTATTCACTGGTCAACCTAGTTCTTCTTAATCTTTTGTCATTTTTTTATTATTTAAGTTTTAAAACACTTCTGACATGTGCCGACAAAATTATACATATTTATGCAGGTGGACTGTTATCTGTTTTGTTTGCTATATAAAATCTTATCTGTACCCTTCTAAATGTACAATTGTAGCAGATAACGCTTATTATGCGTACTCCAGTTAGAACGATAAACATTGATAACAATGTTTCGTTATAATATATATATACACATATATATTGCGACACATTAGTTTTGCTAAATTTTTATGTAATGCTAAATTGGGATGGCCCACATTTTGTAGCGATAACTTATCTGCAACAACTAATGTGACACAGTTAAAGGGGATATCAGGTGTATCTTTAATAATAAATCTATGTAACTGGTAACGGTATTTCAAATTTATTTAGTAATAATGAAATTGTGCACAAGGCACTTGATTCGACTTAAAAATATTCATTACTGCTTTGTTACTATGCCGTAAGGCTTACGCTGTATACATCCTTACTGACTAAATATTGTATTCTAATAATTACTTTATTAAAAATATCATTTCCTGACTACTCAGTCAATTAGTGTGCTTCTAAATATCAATGCTTAAATATCTTTTTAGATATTGTAACGAAATTCAATATATTAATAGCTACTGAATTTATCTTTCTTTTTCAGTACTGATTTATAAAACTCTAATTTTTACTTAAATGCTTTGCATTCTTTTCATTTCAATACTAATTTGAGCTCTTGTTTACGTTAATCTTACTTCAATAATATCTGCCATTTTAACTCTATATTTACAAGAAACATTGTCTCTTAACTTTAAAGTAAAACAAGAATGTCTTTAATTGTCTTTGAGTTAATTGTTCGACTAAGAGATAAATAAGTTGTTTATAACCTTATTGTTGTCAATCATACTCAATCGCAATCGATCCATCTGTAATCGTCCTCGTCTCGAACTGCAGCATCCATTCCTCTTGTCCAGCGTCACTTCTCTTGTCCAGCGTCGCTTCCAGACTTCAGTAACGTTCCTCTTGTCCAGCTCAGCCGCTCTAGACTCCAGTACCATTTCTCTTGTCCAGCGTAGTCGCCTCTAGACTCCAGCGTCGTCTCGCTCTCTGGAACTAGTCGTCAGCTCTCTCGCTCTCCGGAAATTCATGTTACTTCTTCTCGTGCTGTTTCGGACGTCAGTTGATCATCGTATATGGATTTTCTTCTCGTGTAATTCTGTTACTATTTAAAAGTGATTGTATTTACAACTTAGTTACATAGTTGTATGTAACTGGAAGAATGAAACTATTTACAGAAAAATAAATACGCCGTGCGGACGGACAGAAGCTCCCGCCGCAACTGTGGGTGATCAAAAAAGATACAACTGTATCGTGTGTGTCCTATTTATACCCACACCTTGGTTAACACCTGCAGTTGTACGAAATCGACATGTCTGAAATTGTCTCTGGGCTTTGTTCCCTCACTCCTCGTCAATTTCGCTATTTCTTATTTTTCTGCGAATTGCATAGTCCTGTGAGTATACTCTTATACTCATCTTATAACTATTTTCACTACACATGTTCACTTTACTTTTGGACATTGTAACTTAACCCTTGCAATCTGTACCAGTTTATTTCGCACTACATTCGTAAGGTGTGTCCCTTTCACGTGGTTTTCGTACACAGTATGTAGTTAATTTTATTACATTTTATTGTGTCTTTGGATTTTACTCCTTATTTATAAGTTATGTATAATTACGGGAAAACAGTAATTACGCAATTATTCATACTGGGGTGGCAAACTCGCCTGCATAGACCTGCGTCGCACACACATTCAAAATACTATTATACACACACTAAGTTACATCTGTGTGTGTGTGGACAAGTCGATTCAGGTCGAAAGACCTGTCCATATTTTTGTCTGAGCCAAGCATGTAATCCCTGACATGCTTACTTCTAATACATTATTTACAAATTATTATGTATATTTAAATTTTTATATTCAATGCTCAGTACAGCACTTATCTGTACCTTCGCAATATATATATATATATATATATATATATATATATATAGCAACAATACATATATTTGCATATTTGCCCAGGGCGGTATGTTTGTAAAATTTAGCATAGAAAAATATATGATGAATTTTTTTTAACAATATTACCCAGGATAACCGTACACCTGACCCCGTGAGTGAATACAGCGCTTGTGTGTTTGTGTGTGTGAACGCAAGCTACTAGAGGCAAGAGTGATGCGTACGAATTCTCTGTAATCAGGTTTTAACCGGATAAAAATAAACTAATTAATACGTTTTAAACCTGTGAACAAAGGCTTACCCCAATTATAAAATCACCATTAAATTAAGGAAATTTTAACGTAAATAAGGAATATAGTGATGTAAAAGTATTAAAGAAATTTGCAATAATAAAGACGCCAGGTAATTTAATGTTAATTAGTAGTGTAATTAAATAGTAATTAATAAGTGTGTTATATGTGAGTGACCAGGAAAAAATTACGCAAACGATGATATCGCTCGTGCTACGAGGATATTTACGAAATCGCAAAAATGAAACAAAAAGTGATTTGTAATTAAAAGGACAATATCTAACAGGTTGAAAACAGTCCTGGACTTATCAGAATGCCGTCCAGTATAAATACCACCGGCAATTTTGCGGCGGCCTCAGACTCAAGAAATCTTCACACAACGTCACGCTGCCGGTCAGCTGAGTGATCGACATCTCTACCACACACAACAAGACTTATGGAGGAACACAGGACCGTCACACACAACAAACCGTAGAGACAGAGAACACAGAATCAGCATCATCATCATCAACTTCTCAGGATTCAGGACACACACACGGGCGCGCGAGCAACGGTAACGTCGGCAGCATGCAGGTGATGAATAAGCAATTATATTTTGTTTGTGAAAAGAACTCTCAAAAAGAAACTTATATATGAACAGTAAGGAGTTAAAGTTTTAAATATAACTATTGTATATAAATTTAAAGGGTAGTTAAAGAAAAGAATTTAATTTAGTAAGAAAATTTAAAATACTAATTTTTTGTTGAATATTAAAATTTGGGTGTGTCAATAGAAATAAATAATAGGTTGGAAGTAAATGTTATTTTCTATTTCGTTTATATCAACAATTAGTTTTATTCTTGAGTTTTACTATTATTTTTTGGTTTGTAAATTATTTGCTATTATTTACAATTTGAGTCAAAGTCAGACACACTGAAATAAAAAGGTTTACATAATTTGTTTAACATGTCTGTTTAGCTGGTAAGATCATATGGTTGTTTATTTTATATGTCATGAACAGCATAGAAGGTTACATTGTATTTGTGTAAACTTATAAAAGAAAATATTTTTATTTATCTTAGATTAGAATTTTTTAATATTTGCTTAATTTTTATTAATATTAATAAATCATAGAATGATTATTTTGAAACGGTTTTAATTAATTATTTCATGTCAACAACATCTCACTCTTCTTTGAAAATTATTTAACTATTGTGCAACTACATATACTTGACGCAACGAGAATAAAAAATCCTGCGAACTGGCTGGTGTAATAGACTTCATATTTCCGTTGAGTACATGGTAACGTATTTGTGTATAAATATTACTTGTAACGTTGCAATATATATATATATGTATATATATATATATATATATTGTAACATGACAGAAAATCTACCTTATTATAATTCAAGAATAAGCAAATATAAAATAAAAACAATCTGGCATAAAGAACTCAAAATCTGGCATAAACAAACTGATTACTATAATAATTACTCAAGAACAACAGTAAACTGAAATTCTAGATCCAAGTTCATTAAAACCAAACATACAATCTATAATAAATAATAGGCAGATGATTATAGTCCAATTTATATTGTAGATATACCCAGATAGAATAGGAGCAGGTAAGGAAAAACCATGGATAAACAAACCCACAGAATAGAAAAATAACTATTGAAAAACAATACCACATTAAAAAAATAAAAAACCCAAAAAGATAACATAAGAAAAGTACAATACAATAAAATAAAAACGATGTAAATTAAGTGTAAGTAAAAATGTTTGATATAAGACAACCTCAAGACAAAAGATAAAAGCAATTATGTCACAAGATTATATGACTAAAGGTGGACAAGTGTAATTTATTTTTTATTGTAAAAAGTGACTACTAATAATGCAAATTAAGTGATGTTCCTTATTCCCCAAGACTAGATAAAATTACTAAAGATAAGATTAGGGAATAGAGTGAATAATGAGGGGAACCAGGGTAAATCCCTAAATCAATAAACAAAAACTGAAATAGACTGAATAAAAATTAATTTTAATAACTGTTTAAATAAAAACAGATTTGTTTTGTTGTGTTAGAAGTTCATTGAACCCATAGCATTGAATGCTTGGGATTAAATTTATTTTAAGAGAATACCTTTATTATGTTTTAGTAATGTCAATTAATCATAGACTATGTTGTAGTTAAGAAAGGCAATTTAGTTGTTAGGATTTTATTGGAATTGTATGTCAGAAAGGGTAATATCAATCTGACATAATTATAAACTTAGTGATAGAACTAACATCAATACATAGACCAAATTGTAAATCTCACCAACATTATAAATTAATAGTAAATAAGTTAGTGAAACAAATTAAATGAATGGAAATTGTTGAATTTAACACAATAACAATTTATAATAAATGTAACAACACTTTGTGAAAGTAATTAAGGAACGTATAGGATATTATTAGAAAAAGGCAAGTGTACTAACACTGGGGCCTAGAGAAAAGCCTAAATTGAAGGTAGGGTTTAAATTAGCTAAGTAAATCATCAAATTACTGAGAATTAAAGAAACCAAATCATAATAATTCAATCAATGATCTTGTTTAATGATAATTGGAATCTAACATATACTGTAAACTTTTTAATTTGTAAGGAAGTAAAGTAGGTAAGGCCTACAAGCAAATATTATGTGAATATGATTTTTGAGTTAAAAAATACTATAAAATATATCATGTATGGTACTAAATTATGCAGAATTAAATAAGGAATTTGATTATGTAATTAGAATGTAATAAGAATAGTTAATAATCAAAGTGTAATTTTTAATATAATGTAAAATTCAATTCTTTTGAACAAAATCAAACTTGAGACTTAAGTATCAGCTGACTGAAAACAATGTAAATTTACTAATAAATCAGCCAGGACCTTTCGAATGATGAAGAAAAAACTGGGAGTCGATTGTTAAACGTTAAGGGGAACACATCAGAATGATATAGCTAAAAAAGTTAAAAAAAAATTTTTTGACAAGAACTAAACTAAAACGGTTTACGAACACTGAATCATCACACTACAACGAAGAAAATTAATAGCTACTGCTCTGATGAGGGACACTTAAAGAATAAACATTTATTTGGAGGAAAATCGTTGAGAAGATCTTTGTATAAATCCGAGTGAAGAAATCGGCCATTTTGATGAGAGACGACTTCAATCAGCTGTGATGACGACAGCCCATGCATAGCCTGTGGTTCGAACATTTCCATTTTTACCAACATTTGTATGATAAATATTATTTCTATTTTATTAAGTAAGAAATATAGTTGTAAGTATTGTACTTTTCAGCATTGCCCTTTTCTGACTTTCGATAACAGTAAAAAGAACCCCATTAATGTTAAAATATTATTAAATTAAAAGGAAAAAATTACTCGTTTGAAATCGACCTGAGATAAGGGTTCGAGCTGTGAATAATAATTTCGACTCAAAGTCGATTAATCGCACAAGATCAATAAATCAAACCGCACAAGAAATAAAACCCATGGTTGAGGAAAACATAACGTTTAATGTGTTATGCAATGCTTCTAACACAGTAACACTTAAAATAAAGAGTTTAGCGTTTTTGATTTAACAGGTACTATATAAATATCTCAAAAGGCTTTATACAGGGGTAATTTTAAATCTCCAAAAGCTGTTGCACCAACAAGATAATTTAGTACAATTTAAAATACTACAAGTGTTTAAAACAGCTTTGGAGGGAATTTGACTAATGAATTCAAAATTGTTATACGAGCTGACAGAACGCCAGAAAGACATAGACAATAAAAATTATATTAAAATACTTATTACAAGTCAAATATTCGCGTGCGAAGCCGCAGGTAACAGCTAGTTATATATAATATCTTATTAATAGACTACACACACACACACACAAGACACAAGTGTGTACGTGTATGTGTTGGCAACAATTGGAACATATAAACATGGTTAATGTAGGTTTGTTTAACCTAAAAGAGTAGAATATGAATTACAAAAAACGTAACTATTCTACTAACGTTTCCGGTAAAGTAACAACTATGAAGGAGACAATCATTATTATTTCCTTATTTCTATGAATACAATAAACACAAAATTTCTAAAAAATTTTCCTTACCTTTTAAGTTTATGGAAGTTTCTATATATCTAAAGGTCTGTGTGTAATATTTTTCATTAATATGTATGTTACTTTTAAAACGTGTTTTCCAAATAAGCTTAATTCTTCTTGAAAGCCGTCAAAATTAATTTCCAGTAGTTGTTGACGAATGTTAATTTTGTCAAACTATTACTGATGCAGAATTTGTATTGTGTATAGATTTGTTCATATTATTGTTACCCACATTGACACTTACAAATTTTAAAAACGTTTACATTGTAATCAATACATTCGGAAATGGGATAAAATTCTCTTTAGTGTGTCACCCACCGTGGATCTTTCAAAGCTTGCAAATTTTTACTTTTCTTGTGTCCTAAATATTTTTAAATTTTTAAAACCTAATGGCACCCATGTGTACCACCGAAGCAGCTTAGGAGTCAGGGAGGGTAGGCTGCCAAATGCGAGCCGTACGGCATACAAGGAAGACAGTGTGGCCAGGACTACGCTTCAGTTTAAAACCTAATATATTTACATTTGTGGTAAAATAGTTTTTAATTTGAAACCCGGCATGGATTTCTGCAATTGTTTTCAATATTTTGACCATGGGATAAAAGTAATGGATCCCACATTTTATGAAAATCGGTTGTTGCACACAAAAGTCATTGTGAAATAGACAGACATTTAGATAGACAGACGAACGCGAAACGGTCGAATTATAACTGAGAACTCGCTCATTCAGTTAAGCAACTATATATTTATGTTCACCGAGGCGATGTGTGGCAGACTAGTGAAATATGATAATCCCAGTGGGAACCTACTGTTAAGTAGAGCGAACGATGTGGCTAGAGTTAACTGCATGGAAGTAGTACCGTCAAGGTAACTCACTTTCACTGCTTCCCCCTGTCACCTCCACGCCCCTCGCCCAGCGTTGTTGCCGGCTAGTACAGTGTTTAGCGTTTAGCAGTGTTACGAAAGCAAATTTCATACATCCACCTTATATTGCTCGTTTCAAATTTATTTATGCGTATCGCGTAAATGAATTTTTTTTATCAGGAATAATTAGTTGTGGGTAACATTACTGAGTTAAATTCTGGGCGCCAGTATTTGAGCTATAAAAATTTGTGTGTCGGCAACATATTTTTTGTTGTCGCGTAAATATCTACAGAATTTCTATCTTTGCGTTTCTTCTCTTTCTTTGGCTTCTTTTGTTACGATTTGCAGTTCTCTGAATCTACGATTTATACTGCGCTGGTTTTTCTTATGTTGGAATCTAAAGCTTTTAGCAATACACACCCTAAATTTACAAAGTACCATTAGGTCAGTTATTTTCTGTTTTCCGTACAGTGAACTTACTTATTTAAAGTTTTACTGTTTTCTTCATGGGTGGTTATCCTACAGACTGACAGTTGTCTGAGAACGCTGACCTTGCCTGCTGTTGCCGCTTTAATTTTTTCATACTCACGGTCTTTTCCCTTTTGTAAATGAATCTGTTTTCTCTGCACGGTCGTTCCTAAGCCATATGGTTCGGAAGTTCTGTTAGGTATATGTACACATTTGGTATGCAAATTGCGTATACTCTGACGGCATGTCTTTTCGGTAAATATTGCTGTCTGACACTTTTATGAATGCCTTTGTCATTTTACATTCCCCTCAAAAATGTGTATGTTTACTGGCCACGCTACTACCTTTCTTCCGTTGCACAAAGATAAATAGGACTGAGCAATTTCTGTAAACAAATTTGTCGCTGTTGTGGCAAAAGCCAATCCCATTTCAGTTACAGTACTGACTATTATTTATAATACTCATAAGGAATTCTATAGTTTATAAAATAAGGAAAATTTTAATTATAAAATTTGTAAGGACAATTCATAAAATATAGAATTATAAATTTAATTTCTATATTTAAAGATTTATAACATATTAATATATGAATAAGGAATTTTAAATTTATTTCATGAGACATTTGTATTTGTTGTTTATAAAATTATTCTTATTTTCTTAAGAGATCCAACTCGTTTCACGTTTATACATACGATTATTTTTATGCTACTTGTGCATGTAACGTCTTATAGTATAGTTCTACTTTTTTACTTAATTATTAATAAGCAGTGCAGGAAATAAAAATAGAATATTTTTCAGAGTCACGAATAGTGCGGTGTCTCTTCAGTAATTAAATGGGGCAAGCTTAAGACACAGGATGCGTACGAAAATTCGTTCAAACAAACTATAGCTGACGCATCGCATTGAATGTTATGTATACGTTACGGAAATTCATTGTTAATTAATTATTAACAATGTATTAATTGTGATGTAATTATTATTAAGAATTATTGCAGATGTATTCTTATGTATGTATTAGAAACTTTCTCCCTGTAAAATTTTACTTAAAAAAATACAGTAAAACGCAAGTTAACCTTACATTACACTATCTTACAAAACCAGAACAACTGTGTGATATTCGTAAGATTTTAAAATGTTTTTTACTTTATTTGGCATCAAATTTTATCTATAAAATTTCTGCAGTAGGCATCTATGAACCTTCAAAATGTATTGTTGTCTTTTCAGTCTTCTATTGTCATTGATTTTAGAATGTTCAACAGTTTAAAGCACAAAAAATGATTTTAATGGAAGCCATATTGATAACAACAAAGTAAATATTTAATTTAAAAGTCACTTTGTTATATTCTTTACATTAAGTAGGCATACTTACTAGTGTAGCATTTTTCGGAAGAAAGGGAAACTGTCGCTTAGTGGCAACGCTGTAAGTAAGCGGTGTGACCTTGACGATACTACTTCCATGCAGTTAACTTTAGTCTCTGTTTACTGCAGTTCTCTGAGTAGAAACAGGAAGTCATAAAACACTTTGTAGGCGCTTCTCTTACCGGAACTGTAAAGTGGTTACTTTGTTCCAGTGTACCGTAACCACAAACTGTGCTCGTAGCACATTTATACTGCACTGTTACACATACACCATTTTGTATTTCAGAAAGCAAGACGTATAGTGTATTCAATCTTTTGTTTACCTCACAGAGTGTTTACTTTTGACCAATTATCTTGACTTTTGTACATCATAACATTCCTTGCTCCACTGTGTTCAATCACCATTACATTTCCGTAATTGTGTGTGTGTGTGTGTGTGTGTGTGTGTTTGTTGTAACGTTACGTCCATGTGCGAGTTTGTTCGTATGTTGGAAGTATCGGATTACGTGCAAACACTACGTCACATATAAAGCATAAATTCCTGAGAGGAGAGCGTATCTAGAGATGAAATAATTAAAATGTACTTAACATCGTTACAGTGTGTTTTACTTAGAAACAGATCTGAAAATTTTTAAAATGAATGCCTCCTATTGTCATAAGTGTGCACGTATTATAATAATTGCATATCATGTTCGTATTATTACAATTGCACGTATGTAATGATCATCATTTCAGTAACTCATACTTATGTATAACTCTTATTGATATAATGTATCATAAAGTAAAATTTAATTTAACTTTTGTGCTTGAGAGACGTTAAGTAATTCTGACAATTAACAATTTAAAATTTACGAATAATTTAACCCTTTAGAAGAAAACGAATAGATCTGAGTGTCAAGCACACTACTTTCTGGTCCGAGGACACTTACGTCCAGGGGCAGAATGGCCATGAAACTTGGAATGTGACAGCGAAAGACTAAGCTTATTAATCGTTCCACCTCATTCCTCTATAACCTACGCCTTATCAAAAATAACGGACATTACCTGCCCTTCAGTAGAAATTAGGCCTACTCATCAAGAGATCACTATCAAGATTAAAAAATAAATTTGAATATTTTGAAGTTGAATCTGGAAATCGCACAAACATATTTCATCACTGGTGTTTGTGTCCACGTGGTAATTGAGTACGTTGTTGTGTCCAAGAAACAAGCTTACAAGAGGGCTGACAACTAATGAAGCTTAAGATAGGCAAGTGTGAATGTACAAAACTGATCAGTAAAGATAATTTGTAATTACTTGGTGACAATATTGTAACGTACCAAATTAGCAGTTACATAAAATAACTATCTAATACGTCAAATAAAATGATATCATGAAAATATTTCATCGAGTTTAAAAGAAGGAACAGGAGAATATAAATAAAGTGTGTATCTACGAATGAATATTGTTGAAGCAACCCATCAAAGAAGAAGGAAGAGTAATAAGGATATCATCGAGAGAGAAAATACCAACGAGCCAATATAATACGTTAGCATCCAGGCCCAATAGATCCAAAATAGTGAGGGGATATGCCGAAAATAATTATTAACATAAAGAGGAGACGAATCAAGTACAATCACAATGGTGGTAAAACAAACGAATTTGTTTATTAGTGTGAAATAATATGGGACAATGACTACCATAACCATGAATAAAAATGTGGAAGAGTATGACAATGTTAAGGGAACATGGACTATTACAAATAATATGTAACCAAGGAGAACACCGACAGTGAGAAACAACTAACCAGAAGAAGAAAAGAAGAAGAAGAAGAGGAAAAGAAATGTGCCATGAAGAATGAAGATTAAGTATGAACAGTACAAGACATCGACATTCACAAGACATACCAGGAATTAAAATCAATATAGTGACCAGAAGGAGTATAATGATTATTCGAATAACAATAATAAAGAAATCAATGTTGAGCATCAATAAGTGATCACGGACAATAACAGTGAGTACTTAATATAAGTGTAACAACATGTGATATGTTAACCATTTTACCCCAAATGAACAGCACAAACAATACCAGTGAAAATGTTTATAAACGAGAAAAGTGATTAACGATTCTAAGTGAAATAATCCACGATTAACTAGTGAAATGCACAGACAATTAGTGTAACAAGTTTAATCAAGATTGTAAAATCACATAGATAATCAGTAAGACCACCAAACAATATGAGACAGAACAGTAAATTAATTGTTCATAGGGATTAATAATAAAAGCTTTGCAAGCCTTGATATGAAATGTGCCTGAATGCCATAGCAAGACAGGACAAAATGTAAATGAATACCAGAACAGATAGTAGCAAATAAGCTAGTTTGTTGAGTATAAACCAATCAATGTAACAAAGACTAGGTACAACCCACCAAAATATGTAACATAACTAGACTAAGAATACCTGTATTATTGTTTCAACAAATAGTGTAAAAATGTGTATGACTTAATAATAAACCATTGTAGTAGAATGCCATAATTAGATGGCAATAGTTGAGTTAAATACTGCATAAAAGTATGTAGAACATTGTTGTCAGACAACTGACACATAACCTCACAAGATTTGAACCTATAACATAAAATCATGTACATTACTTAAACCAAGCAATTATCCACAATTGCTTCAAACAGAGACTAGCTAAGAATAAAAGTGCAAACCAATGAATACCATATGTACTGAAGGACACAGCAAATGAATCAGATTGAATATAATATCATAAAGTTAAATAGACAGAACCCCAATGTGACAAGAGAGTTAGTCAAAAAACATTATCAAAACTTATCAAAAGAATGTGACAAATGTTACCAGTAGTTAGAGAAATGTCTAATACTGCTATGAGAACACCTCACAAATGTAATACTAGTAGTTTAATAATTGAATTATTATAAACTAACTAACTGCAATTATAAAACCAGATGTAAATAAACACCATGCTATAACTTAGAGAGCTTTCAGGTAACAAAAAGTTAATGAATACATTGAACCAACAATGTACAACAATTGTACACTATTTTAATTACTAACAATATACCCCTAGTGTACTAAAATAACTAAATAAGTGACAAAATGGAGAGATGAGAACAGAAAGTATTTTGATCATACTATATGAGTATAGAAAATAACATTTCTATCAAAATAAAGTGTAAATACATGTAAATAAATATACCTATCAGTGTTAGGATGTCAAAAATATGTAGTAGAATAAGGAGTAATGGCGTTACCAGTAAATATAAACAATCGAACATGGTTGGTATAAACGCCATTAACAGATTTTGTTTAAATTATAAATATAACCATTTTATGTACTAACATGAAGGAGAAATGGACTCAAAATGTTTAGTAATAAGTATTACAGTGTAATTATAACGAAATATGGTGAAAAAGACTTATTTATATTAAGAATCACCATATGAGTTTTCAAGATGACCAAGTGAATTAATAATGGACGGATTTAGCGCTTGTTTAGACTTAAAATAAAGCCACAAGTGTCCGCGATTTAATGCCACTATCCAAATGACGCTATGACAAAAAATAAGAAACTTATGACCATTATAAGTTTTTTAATCATTTTGAGTATCCATGTATACGTCACAGATAATCTCGAACCCACGCTTAGAGATGCGAAAAATTAAAAGTTTTATTTTACCAGAGTGTTTTGGGATTGAGAGTATGACCTTTTGAACCAATCAAATAGCTTAAAATGACCAGACGAAAAGAGAGGCTTTAGCGAAATGTGACAATCGTTCTGCAAAACTCACGGCGAGAGGTCTGTGTTAAAATCAGCAAGATATTTTTTTTGAAATGTGCGCGTCACCTACAGTAATACACAAACAGACATTAACCTCTACTCAACACAACATTACCGAGTGTCCAGTGAATTAAGTGAATAGTGAATTAACATGACCAGTGTATAATAAGGGTCATGTTCTGTGTATATAATCAGGGAGTACAATATTTTAATTATTTTAAAGAGAATAATAAAAGAAATAATTCTCGTTGATGAACGAGAATTATTGTTTGACTGCACTAGTCATAACGCTTGAGTGCTTTAATGAGTAACGATGGACAATTATCAGAAGTTAATAAACAAGTTGTAGCACAATCCAATGACAATAATTAATTCAAAAATAATTGTTTTATATTTTAAGAATAATTGAGCACGGCGGAATTAAACTTAGACACCGCTCATCAGTATGTAAATATAGTCGCTTACTTGACTATAACTTTTGAATTAATAAATAATTATTTTTTGTGCGAATATTTTCATGACTGATAATTACACATCAAATGAATTATAAATAAAATGTTTGTAACTATATTATTAAGAGTTTTATAAATAACATTACTTATTCCAAATAACCACTTACGTGTTACTAGGCAAACTAACCTAGAACCGAAGAATATATTTTTGTCACAAAGAAACAATTCTGTTCTTGAATGATTTCAATGAAATGAAAGCAATAATAAGAGTTTTTTTCTTTAGATTTTTTCCCTTTCCAGTACATGGTTCTGATAACTAATGACTTAATAATAATATTATTTTAACAGTGCAACGTTCAAAGCACATGTTGATCTTAGTTTTTCTAAAACTCTGCATAACATACGATAGTACGATATTATCGGCTATCGTACCGAGTTTAATAATTTTAAATTTTTGTTCTTTTTTATAACAATAGATAATTAAATATTGTTATTCAAACTCACATCTTTATATCTGGTATCATGTATCTTCAAAGAACTCACTAAATTGGTAATATATTTAACTAAAGTGAACCTAACCTAAAGTAAAGTAGGTAAGGCCTACAAGCAAATATTATGTAAATATTAATTTTGAGTTAAAAAATAATATAAAATATATCATGTATGGTACTAATTATGCAGAATTAAATACGGAATTTGATTATGTAATTAGAATTTAACAAGAATAGATAATAATCAAAATGTAATTTTTAATATAATGTAAAATTCAATTCTTTTAAACAAAATCAAACTTGAGACTTAAGTGTCAGTTGACTGAAAACAATGTAAATTTACTAATAAATCAGCCAGGACCTATTGAATGATGAAGAAAAAAACTGGGAGTTGATTGTTAAACGTCAAGGGGAACACATAAGAATGATATAGCTAAAAAAGTTAAAAAAAAAAATTTTTGACAAGAACTAAGCTTAAGAAAGGAAATTTAAAATATGAGTTGTATATACAAAAGTTAAATAAAAGAAAGCAAATCATTACTTTTATGAAGATTGGCAATTATAAGCCAGATATAGGAACGGTCCAGGAACTAATCATGAAATTTCCAATGTGAATATTCTCACGACATTCTGGATGAGCCATTTGAAACGAAGAAACTTTTAACCAACACCTATTACCGAAACTAAAAAGGATTACGAACACTGAATCATCACACTACAACGAAGAAAATTAATAACTACTGCTCTGATGAGGGACACTTAAAGAATAAACATTTTTTGGAGGAAAATCGTTGAGAAGATCTTTGTATAAATTCAAGTGAAGGAATCGGCCATTTTGATGAGAGACGACTTCAATCAGCAGTGATGACGTCAGCCTGTGGTTCGAACATTTCCATTTTTACCAACATTTTTATGATAAATATTATTTCTATTTTATTATCTAAGAACTTTAGTTGTAAGTATTGTGCTTTTCAGCATTGCCCTTTTCTGACTTTCGATAACAGTAAAAAGAACCCCATTAATGTTAAAATATTATTAAATTAAAAGGACAAAATTACTCGATTCAAATCGATCTGAGATAAGAGTTCGAGCTGTGAATAATAATTTCAACTCAAAGTCGATTAATCGCAACAAGATCAATAAATCAAATTAAATATTCCATATTTGAGTTTTATTTCTTTGAAAAGTATATAATTAAAAGAATTGCAGATATTAATTGAAACCTGGACGTCAAGGAGGAAGAGAACGACATCGAAAAGAGTAAAAACACAGAATCAACAAATACAATAAATCGATTATTCAAATCACATAATCTATTTAACGTTTTAAACAAATAATTCATCACCAACCAAAATATGTAAAATAAGAAAGGAATTAATATAACAACTAGGATTAATACAATAACAAATAAACTAAAAAATAAATAATAAAAAAAATTTTGTAAACAAGTTTATGCAAGTTTCTATAAATCTAAAAGTCTGTGTGTAATATTTTCCATTAATATGTATGTTACTTTTAAAACATATTTTCGAAATAAGCTTAATTCTTCTTGAAAGCCGTCCAAAATTAATTTCCAATGGTTGTTGACGGATGTTAATTTTGTCAAACTATTACTGATGCAGAATTTGTATTGTGTATAGAATTGTTCATATTATTGTTGCCCACATAGACACTTACAAATTTTAAAAACGTTTACATTGTAATCAATACATTCGGAAATGGGATAAAATTCCCTTTAGTGTGATACCCACCGTGGATGTTTCAAAGCTTGCAAATTTTTAATTTTTTTGTGTCCTAAATATTTTCAAATTTTTATAACCTAATGGCTCCCATGTGTACCACCGAAGCAGCTTAGGAGTCAGGCAGGGTAGGCTGCCAAATGCGAGCCGTACGGCATACAAGGAAGGCAGTGTGGCCAGGACTACTCTTCAGTTTAAAACCTAGTATATTTACTTTTGTGGTAAAATAGTTTTTAATTTGAAACCCGGCATGGATTTCTGCAATTGTTTTCAATATTTTGACCATGGGATAAAAGTAATGGATCGCACGTTTTATGAAAATCGGTTGTTGCACACAAAAGTCATTGTGAAATAGACAGACATTTAGATAGACAGACGAACGCGAAACGGTCGAATTATAACTGAGAACTCGCTCATTCAGTTAAGCAACTATATATTTATGTTCACCGAGGCGATGTGTGGCAGACTATTGAAATATGATAATCCCAGTGGGAACCTACTGTTAAGTAGAGTGAACGATGTGGCTAGTCAGTGTTTACTGCAGTTCTCTGAGTAGAAACAGGAAGTCATAAAACACTTTGTAGGCGCTTCTCTTACCGGAACTGTAAAGTGGTTACTTTGTTCCAGTGTACCGTAACCACAAACTGTGCTCGTAGCACATTTATACTGCACTGTTACACATACACCATTTTGTATTTCAGAAAGCAAGACGTATAGTGTATTCAATCTTTTGTTTACCTCACAGAGTGTTTACTTTTGACCAATTGTCTTGACTTTTGTACATCATAACATTCCTTGCTCCACTGTGTTCAATTGTGTGTGTGTGTGTGTGTGTGTGTGTGTGTTGCAACGTTACGTCCATGTGCGAGTTTGTTCGTGTGTTGGAAGTATCGGATTACGTTCAAACACTACGTCACATATATAAAGCATAAATTCGTGAGAGGAGAGCGTACCTTAAGATGAAATAATTAAAATGTACTTAACATCGTTACAGTGCGTTTTACTTACAAACCGATCTGAAAATTTTTAAAATGAATGCCTCCTATTATCATAAGTGTGCACGTATTATAATAATTGCATATCATGTTCGTATTATTACAATTGCACGTATGTAATGATCATCATTTCAGTAACTCATACTTATATATACCTCTTATTGATACAATGTATCATAAAATAAAATTTAATTTAACTTTTGTGCTTGAGACACGTTAAGTAATTCTGACAATTAACAATTTAAAATTTACGAATAATTTAACCCTTTAGAAGAAAACGAATAGATCTGAGTGTCAAGCACACTACTTTCTGGTCCGAGGACACTTACGTCCAGGGGCAGAATGGCCATGAAACTTGGAATGTGACAGCGAAAGACTAAGCTTATTAATCGTTCCACCTCACTCCTCTATAACCTACGCCTTATCAAAAATAACGGACATTACCTGCCCTTCAGTAGAAATTAGGCCTACTCATCAAGAGATCACTATCAAGATTAAAAAATAACTTTTGAATATTTTGAAGTTGAATCTGGAAATCGCACAAACATATTTCATCACTGGTGTTTGTGTCCACGTGGTAATTGAGTACGTTGTTGTGTCCAAGAAACAAGCTTACAAGAGGGCTGACAACTAATGAAGCTTAAGATAGGCAAGTGTGAATGTACAAAACTGATCAGAAAAGATATGATGTAATTAGTTGGTGACAATATTTGTAATAAGCAATGTAAAGAAAGTATTGTATACTCCTATACAAACTTTACTAGGCCTACAGAAACCTAAAACTATTACACGTTCAAAAGCAAGTAGGTAAGAGAAAGATAAATTATTACAATATATCTTGGAAAGAGTATTACATCTACAGCAAATTGTGAATGAAACAAGGCCAAAATATCAGGGAAATAATGGTATATAAAATGACGTATTTTGCCTGAATATGATGAAGATGAGAAAATAATTATAAACAAAACAGAAAGAATAAACTGTATAATGTAAAATAGGAATGATGTTGATCCTGAAGGGACACTGTTGATGTTTATAGAACAAGGAGCAAGACGACTATACCGACTACTCACTTATGTAAAATCCTATTTCTACGAGAAGAGAACCTAACATCGGAATGAATCCAGTTCGAAAGCAGAGAGATCCAGTCTGTACTGAGGCATTGTATATCGGTAACCACCACAAATAAATTCTGTGGAGTTCGAAAATAACAAAGTATAAAAAACTAATCCGTGTAGTAATCGCTGATAACACTCTTGTCGAGGGATGGAATGTAATAAATAAAAATTTAAGCTATATTAATAGACTGCAGGCAGTGCTGGAAGCCGACTAAAATTGACAGAGTGAGGATTGAAGACTTACGCACAGAAATTGGAATCGACTTGGTCATAAATGTTCGATTGAGGCATAATAATTGAGTAGGGAAAAATAAATAGCATAGCGGACAAGAGATAGGTAAAAAAGATATGGAACTATAATCTACCAGGCATGACAAATAGAGTCTAACCATTATTCAATAGTTCGTGTTGATGACACTATCGCAAAGTGGACTAACGAATTCAGCCGCAGTCGACAGAGGAAGAAGGAATTTAGAATGGGAGAAGCGACGGCAGCTGTAAATGAATCGCGTTATTATAATAAACAAAATTGTAAGTTAATGTGACACTGAACAATAATTCTCTAAAAAGTTTTATGTTAATTTTAATGCAGCACAAAAATTATGTTAAATATTGCTTATCCATAGATGTTGCCTATAGAACTTTTGATCTTTGCTCCAAACCGAAGAAAAGGCAAACGTCTTTTAACTTTAGGAAACGCACGTGTTGACTACACTCACTCTCTCTATACAGAACTTTTTAATGATGCTAAAAAATTATATTATTACAATAGAGATAATATGCTAAAGTGTCTCTTATAATTAAAAGAGAAGTTTTTTAGGCAAAAGTGTTAAAAATAGAAGGAGTCCAGGGTAGGATAGAGAAAAACGAAGGTTCCAAGTGTACTGAAGACAGGAAGAAGAGACAGAGAAAAAGAAAAGAACAAAAAGAAGAAAGAATTTAAATTGGCATGTGGTCCTTAGTTGACCGATACAAAAAAATATCGGTATGCAGAACCACACATGACTTCCATATTCTAAGATTTATATTTAAAATCATTTTCGAAATGAAATATTACCATAGAAGCTACTTCTTTCTACTTACTGCTTTAGCCTTAACCACAGTACTGTGGTCACTAACGTACACCACCTCACGTTATCGCAGTCGATTTTCACTGATGTTGGAAGTCGATGGCATTGCCGAAACGTCTGGTTTTGTAGAAAACATTGGACTACGGCCAAATATCCCGGGAAGGAATTTTAACAAAAACTACTTCTTTGTTGCCGATAACGTTGTACACATATATATAAAAAATATGCATAAAATTAATGGCTTGTATAAGTTAATGATTGATCTTCATTAAGTAGTGCTCAAGTTTCCAAAATTTTAATATTACGATGTCCGTAATTAAAACATCAGAGCAGGTTTAGTGTGTATGATGGTACACCGTGGACAAAAATTTTCAACATTTCCTATTGAGCGTTGCTTAGAGTAATCTACAGTGTACGTTTCACAGAACAAACACGCGGAAAAGAAGGAGCGCTCCGAAGTCACTCATGGACCCTCAGCATCTTGCAGAGGGTTCATTCCCTAAAGACGAAAAGTCTGTCTATGAATTGTTCCTCTGTAAACACGTGCAGTTACACTGCCCAGCGATCCACAGGAAGCAAATCGCTATCCACGCTGGACATTTTCTGGCTTGCACGCGTTATGTTGGTATGTGTTTCGGCACTTTCCATTTAAAAAGCGTGCAAATGTAAGAAAATAAACATGAATGAGGCCAGAAATAACGCGAATTGTGTGTGTGTGTGTGTGTGTGTGTGTGTGTGTGTGTGTGTGTGTGTGTGTGTGTGTGTGTGTGTGTGTGTGTGTGTGTGTGTGTGTGTCTTCCCTGCCCTTTTATTGCGGTAGTCATAATAATAAAATGGAAACGTAAACATTACATAACTGAGATATGCTTGCCTGCCACGAACGATATATTTTCTCTCATACATGATTTACATTAAAATGAAAACATTATAATTTTATTCCCTGGCAACAAAATTATTTTATTTTTAACAATTACCATTGTTTGAAAAAGTTTAAATGAATTTTCAAGTACTTTACTGTTGTTAAAACGTAAAACGTTGCAGGTAAACTACCCCTTTCTCTTAACTGATCTTCACCAAAATCAATAGGCCTTGAGTCCTCTACAATGTAGGGATGAATGCAAAAAATTATTTGATTCTGTTTGAATATGCGGCAGTTATCGTTCGTCATAGAAAAAATTACCCTTGTTAAAACATAAAACGTTGCAGGTAAACTACCCCTTTCCCTTAACCGATCTTCACCAAAAACAGGAGGTCTTGAAAACTTTATAATTCAGAGTTGCATGCAAAAAATTATTTGATTGTGTTTGAATTTGCGGCTGTTATCGTTTGCCATAGAAAATAACCTTGTTAAAACATAAAACGTTGCTGGTAAACTACCCCTTTCCCTTAACCGATCTTCACCAAAAACAATAGGTCTTGAGAACTCCATAATTCAGGGCTCTATGCGAAACATTATTTGATTCTGATTGAATTTGCGGTTGTTATCGTTTGGCAAATAAATTACCATTGATAAAAAAAACCGTTGCAGGTAAACTACCCCTTTCCCTCAACCGATCTTCACCAAAAACCGTAGGTCGTGAGTAGTCTACGAATCAGAGTTGTATGCAAAAAATTATTTGATTCTGTTTTAATTTGCGGGTGTTGTCGTTTGCAATAGAAAAAACATCTGCAGACAGACACACAGACACACACACAGACACTTTTCGAAAAACGACTTTTTTTCATGTTTTGAGTGTAGTACAATCAGAATCTGCAATAATCTCGAACACGATTTTTTTTGCCATCACCATACTTCCATTTCCTTAAGGAATATGGAAGTAAAAATAGTGTTAATGATCCTGTTGGATAACTTGTCAAGTGTGACAAAACAGAAATATCGGTATGGAGAACCATACATGACTTCCATATTCTAAGATTTATATTTAAATCTTAATATCGCCTGCCAAGCGCGATATATTTTCTCTTATACATGATTTACATTAAAATGAAAAAATTTTAATTTTATTGCCTGGCAAAAAAATTATTTTATTTTTAACAATTACCATTGTTTGAAAAAGTTTAAATAAATTTTCAAGTACTTTACTCTTGTTAAAACGTAAAAGGTTGCAGGTAAACTACCCCTTCCCCTTAACCGATCTTCACCAAAATCAAAAGTCCTTGAGACCTCTACAATTCAGGGACGCATGCAAAAAATTATTTGATTCTGTTTGAATTTGCGGCAGTTATCGTTTGCCATAGAAAACACGCTTGATAAAAAAACGTTGCATGTAAACTAACCCCTTTCCCTTAACCGATCTTCACCAAAAACAATAGGTCTTGAGTACTCTACAAATCAGGGCTGTATGCAAAACATTATTTGATTCTGTTTGAATTTGCGGCAGTTATCGTTTGCCATAGAAAAAAAATCTACAGACACATAGACAGATAGACAGACAGACAGACAGACACACACACAGACACTTTTCGGAAAACGACTTTTTTTCATGTTTTGAGTGTAGTAGAATCAGAATCTGCAATAATCTCGAACACGATTTTTTTTGCCATCACCATACTTCCATTCCTTAAGGAATATGGAAGTAAAAAGAGCTGTCATTGTTTCTAAGGCTGAATGCTGACATAAGCTTAATTGAAAGCCAGCAGCGGAAGAGTATACCACTACATCGAACTTCGCCAAGGTTGTAAGCCACTTGAAGGTAAAGCTTTGATACGTGACAGTCATTATTATCACCTTTACCTGTAAGCGTGTGTTTGCCTTCTGTATACAATACTGCTACTCAAAAATTTTATACTTTCTATCTTGAAAAGACAAAGTATATTTTACGAGTTCTGGAAGTAAGTTTACAAGTATTACCCTGCTTCACTTCACAAATGGAAATTTTAAAGCCAGTATTTATTATATTTTGTTGTGTTTGTGGGTTTTTTTTACTTTACTGCTTCAAATCTTATAAGTCAGTTATTTTAAATTATGTTTTCAAACAACTTTAAATAAATATTTATATTTTACGTTATGTTACATTTTGACTAAATTTATTAGTTACAGAAAGATTAGAATCTCTTACAATTTTATATTACTACTTACAATGTAGCATGCACTTTAAATATAAATAATGTGTGACTCTATAGTACATTTACGCAATGTGTAATTTAACTTATGACATTAGCTGAAAAAAAGAACATAAGCTGAGGACTATTTTAAGAAGAAAAATGCATATGTTTAGTATCCAGGATGTATTTTTTCAATAAGACCAAGTAAATCAGTAATTTCTATATTATCCTTCAGTTATAATCCAATTTGTAAGGTGAAAATTTACATCCTAGTTACTCGGAGATGTCCACGGTCTGAGTAAATTAATTTAAGTTGTACTTGCCAATGGTTACAGGGTAAGTAGGGCTACGTTGCTTGTACAAAACTTCTAAAAGTCGACTATCTCTCTATTATCTAATTGAAAAAAAAGGATCTCAAAAGTAAATAGGCTAATGTTAGGTCTATAGAAAATGATGGGTCAAGCTCTTTATTTTTGCCTTCTTAACATTTGGCCGTACAATTAAGATTTCTATTACTTCATTGTTTACATTTATTGTAAACCCAAATAGTCTTGATATTACAAATATAATAGGCGAACACTAAGTAGATTTTAAATTATACAAAATTATATTTTTGCCCTAGATCAATTTTTTCATAAATTTTATTGAATCCCTTTTCTATTTTAAAAATACGTAACTTGCTATCAGTAGTTATAATAATTGGATTGATTTTCTAAAGAGCAAATGCTTAATGAGGTAACAGTGAAGAGACGCTTAGAGTCATTTGTCAATTTTTTGGATTTCATTCATTTGAACTGAAAATGTACACATGTATTTGAGACTGAGCACATAAAACTGTCTTTTCTAACAGTGTTTGTGCATAAAAAATAATTAACTGTAGGTGAAAAGTTAACATCTCCTTGTTAATTTCGAACTCCAAAGAGAAATTCCTTATAAACCATTATATCGTTATATATCATTCCCTAAATAGGTGAGACATAGTTCATTGTCTCATCAGAATTCCACAATATGAGTGATATTACAAATTAATATGTTAATAATTAAATGAAATTAAGACTTACTTAATATGCAAGACAAAATATTTCACTTTATACGTCCGCAGACTACTGCAAACGAGTTAAAATCGTTTTAATATTACTATCATATTTACACGAGTTAATCGAGGAGATAATATTTAGAACAAATATAGGCTATTATAAGAGAAAAGAGTACATTACAATGTTATTGTACAGTGACGAAACGGACCTCAAATAAGTCTATTTACATGAATTTTAATAACAATTCTATGAAAAATAAAATTGATTTAAAAAAAATAAAACCACTATTTTACGGTGTTTTTAAAGTTTATAAACCGTTTTATGAAAACTCCTTACGTGACAGTGAAAACAGAAATTCTGTTTTGAGATTAGCATACCACATCGAATGTGAGTAAATATAATGTAGGCCTGGCAATTTTTTTTTGTAGCAAAATTTGCAATCCATTGTTACCATTCCATGCATGTTTCAATAGAAAGCAATAAAATAACTTTTATTCTATATTTAGAGAAAGGAAGGCATTAATCTGACAAATGACAATGAAGACCTCTATATGATTGCAGTTGCAGAATGACATGAATTTACGTTCCCTACGACTTTAAATGATTCGTGAAAAGCAACTTATCCGGCCATTACTCAGCAATGATTCTGCGCAGTTGAATCATTTACCTTGTGATACTGTCTACTTGTGTTAATAAACTGCAAAACCAAATGGGTAATTGACTACAAAAGAACGTAGGCGCAACTATTATTTGTTTAGTATATGTTGCAAAGAAAATTCATGTAGTGCTTTTGTTTTAATTTTTAATGTAGACCTAATGTATTTGCGTAAGGTATAAACGTTTGCGTATATTATTTGATAACATACACAAAGTGTAAAGGCCTAAGCACTAACGAGAAATGACTAGCCGTGTTTAGGAACGCACTTCCATTTTGCTGCCCCAGCTATGGATTTTGTGTCGCATATATTTGATAGTTTGTTAGTGATGCAGACCTAAATAGTTTACTCATTATTTATAAATATTAATAAGAAAAAAAAGAAGACGTATAACGATAATGAAATAAAACCCTAAAATGAAATTCACGTACAATTAAGTTACGTTAAAATTAAATTCTGTTTTCAAGAATGACACTGGATACATTCAGTAAACTGACAGTAATTTTAAACAAGCATATTTTGCGCAGACCAAAGCGTGTCGCTATGCTTATCTGAGGAATAACACTGGATACACTCAGTAAACTGACAGTAATTTTAAACAAGCATAGTTTGCGCAGACCAAAGCGTGTCGCTATGCTTATCTGAGGAAAAACACTGGATACATTCAGTAAACTGACAGTAATTTTAAACAAGCATAGTTTGCGCAAACCAAAGCGTGTCGCTGTGCTTATCTGAGGAATAACACTGGATACATTCAGTAAACTGACAGTAATTTTAAAATATGTTCAAGGCAAATCGCTTGTTACTGTATTTAACAGATTATTTGAAATTTGACAAAACATCAATTGAGGCGTTAAAGATTTGTCTGTTACAGGTAGACCAAAGTAGTGTTTAAAATGGACATTTCGTTTTCTTATGTTTGTCGTTATCAAATATTGCTGTCTAGTTGCTACGTGTCTCTTCGCAGTCTACTGTTGATCACACTTTAAATATTCACTCTACATCATTTATTTCTTTAACCAATTTAATAATTTTCAAGCACTGTAGTATTCAATTTTACAGGCCTGGTTCACAACCTGTTAAATATTCAACTACTACACACACAAAAATGTTATCAGCAATTACGATGGTTTATCCTCACTAATGAGCAGAAGGAAGAAGTGTCAACCAATCAGATTCAATCATGTTAAACAAATGCTTTTAACACTTAACGTAATACTTTCTCATCCAAATTTTTGGCGTCGGCAAAAAAAGCAACGGTTATCACTCGTAATCTATTTTTATCTCGCAACAGTGTATTTCGGTTGAGATTTTTCTGTGCATCATTAACAATAGCTGCACTGGCAGCAGACTTACAACGACAGCATAAGTCGGCTTCATGAAGGTGTGAGGCTGCGGTCGATAAATAATACTAATTTCAGCAACGCCAAGTTAACGTGGACTTAAAACGGCAATCTAGTCACGGTGAAATCTAATTGATACACGGAGACAGTGTCGGAAAATTCCTGCATTGTTGAGAAAATATTTTTACATCAAAAGCTTTTGACTGTAGTCCTTATCGCCGAGCTAGTATTAACTGATTTTAATATTCAGAAGCACATTTATTCACCGTCATTGATAGTGACCAGGTTTCGACTGCAATCCTTATCGCCGAGGTATTATTAACTGATTTTAATATTCAGAAGCACATTTATTCACCGTCACTGGTAGTTACCAGGTTTTGGTGGATATAAGAAGTAGAAATTACATTAACTTATCTTTAAATTCTTATTATTTTCATACGGTAACACGTACATAGCTTTACCGGTATACCGTTATAGACCTGCATACTGTAGTATTCATATATTTATTACTTTTCTAATAGTCAGTAATTTTCTTTTGCGTAGTGTTGTACGTTTTAAGTATTATCACTTAGTTTTGTTTTTGTAATCGCTGCTAGTTACTGAAATAGTTGTTTCGTTTCAAAGTTTCCACTGAAAGAGAAATCACCTTGAGGCTCCCTTTCGCTAGTGAAAGTGAGTTTTGGCTAAACCCGTCGCCCTTAGAAATTGTAAATAAATTTCATTCAGTAATCAACTGAACAGTATATAAACGGGTTGAAATATCCGAACGATCATCAATCCCAGAGGGTTGCAGTACGACATATTGTTAGAGACAGGCTCGTCGAATAGTTGACTTAATGTAAACTAGGTAAAGTAGAGAATTAATTTATAATTATACGTAAAGACGTGTAGTGTTATGTATTATAGTAAACGTACCCTCAATTCAAAAGTGATTGTACGTCAATGTCTGACGCGATCAGATCCGGTACCGATGTTCGTTGCCTACGCCTTTAATCCGATGTCGATTTCAATGGAACTGAACACAGTTAGGTTTTTCGCTTACACGGACAACTTCAATACAGATAAAAGTATGTACTTAATTCCCTATTTTAGTTCAAATCGACAATTAATTACTGTTAATAATAATTTTAATCAGTAAAAAGTAACCTTTTTACTTCCATATTCCTTAAGGAATGGAAGTATGGTGATGGCAAAAAAAATCGTGTTCGAGATTATTGCAGATTCTGATTCTACTACACTCAAAACATGAAAAAAAGTCGTTTTCCGAAAAGTGTCTGTGTGTGTGTCTGTCTGTGTGTGTGTCTGTGTGTCTGTAGATTTTTTTTGCAAACGATAACTGCCGCAAATTCAAACAGAATCAAATAAGTTTTTGCATACAGCCCTGATTTATAAAGTACTCACAACCTATTGTTTTTGGTAAAGATCGGTTGAGGGAAAGGGGTAGTTTACCTGCAACGGTTTTTTTTTATCAAGGGAAATTTTTTTTTTGGCAAACGATAACAGCCGCAAATTCAAACAGAGTCAAATAATGTTTCGCATACAGCCCTAAATTGTAGAGTTCTCAAGACCTGTTGTTTTTGGTGAAGATCGGTTAAGGGAAAGGGGTAGTTTACCTGTAACATTTTATGTTTTAACAAGGGTGTTTCCTATGGCAAACGATAACAGCCGCAAATTCAAACAGAATCAAAAGATAATTTGCATACTACCCTAAATTGTAGAGTTCTCAAGACCTATTGTTTTTGGTGAAGATCGGTTAAGGGAAAGGGGTAGTTTACCAGCAACGTTTTTTATCAAGCGTATTTTTTATGGCAAACGATAACAGCCGCAAATTCAAACAGAATCAAATAATGTTCTACATACAGCCCTGATTTGTAGAGTACTCAAGATCTATTGTTCTTGGTGAAGATCGGTTAAGGGGAAGGGGTAGTTTACCAGCAACGTTTTTTATCAAGCGTATTTTTTATGGCAATCGATAACAGCCGCAAATTCAAACAGAATCAAATAATTTTTTGCATACGTCAGTGAATTGTAGAGGACTCAAGGCTTTTAGATTTTGGTGAAGATCGGTTAAGGGGAAGGGGTAGTTTACCTGCAACCTTTTACGTTTTAACAAGAGTAAAGTACTTGAAAATTTATTTAAACTTTTGGAAACAATGGTAATTGTTGAAAATAAAATAATTTTGTTGCCAGGTAACAAAAATAAAGTCATTTTGATTATAAAATATAAATATTTACAACAAGAAAAGAATTTTCAGTTTTCAAAATTTAAATATATTTTTATAAAACAGTGGGTTCTTCATTGAGGTGGGGACCATGTCACTCACTCCATCTCAAGCCTCTCCCATTTTGCAGAAAAAGAGGACCCTGTCAAGGCTGATACTTTGACTACAGTGACAGGGCTTTCCACCAAATTCAGCAGAGTGACAGGTAGGTCCAACTCTGATTGGCTCCTCAGATTTCCCCAGCGTTAGTAGGTTCTATGAAAATATTTTATTTCAAAAATGATTTTAAATATAAATCTTAGATATATTTTATAAATCTCATGTTTTATGTTTTAACATGGGTAATTTTTTATATGGCGAACCATAACTGCCGCAAATTCAAACAGAATCAAATAATGTTTTACATATGTGCCTGAGCTATAGAGAACTCAATGTCTGTTGATTTTGGTGAAGATCGGTTACGGGGAAAGGGCAGTTTACCAGAAACATTTTTTGTTGTAACATGAGTAAAGTACTTAATTTTGATAAAGTATCCTGATAAGATCTTAATAATCCACTGTAGAAACGTAGATGAAATATCTATAAATGAAGGGGCTAGTTGAACGGGCTGGGGGTAATTTTCTATAAATCAAAATTATAGTTGAAGGGGGAGGGGATAATTTTTTTATATGTGTACTACGTTATTGGCAACAAAGAAGTATTTTTTTGTTAAAATTCCTTCCCTGGCTGTTTGGCTGAAAATGATTTTAAATATAAATCTTAGAATATGGAAGTCATGTATGGTTCTCCACACCGATATTTAGTATTAAAAATCGAACACAATTTAATTTTAGGAATAATCTTTAGTCTACACCAGTGGTTCCCAAACTTTTCAGCCGAGGACCGCCCCTCAAAAAATTAAAAATTTCACAGACGCCGTCTGAGCTGTGAAATAAAACAAACAATAAATGTGAATAAATCTCTTATATTTTAATTAAAATGTACTAAAATAAAAATTCTCTTAACTCGCAAAGTTGTAATGTTAATGATATCAAACATAGTTTAATGTAAAAAATGAAGCTGATGTTGAACAATTAGCTGTGCAATATTATGTTTAATGTCCGATAATTTCAATATTAAGTCACTCTCCACATAAAGTATATTTATTAACTTTGCCAACCTCGGCTCTATCTTTCCAGCCACACGTGTAAATTCAGCTACTTAGGCGTAAAACCAACTACACGGAAAAAACTTTTTGCTTAGATACAGTGCTTATACGCGAGATATAGTGCTTATACATTGACTAAAACAGCGTGATCAGTTCTGCGTTGATGCGGCGCTCTAGTCATTTCGGCTGACAAACAGATCTGCTACACGACATGATATAAAGATATTATTAAAGCCATTAGTTTGAAATTACTTTTACACTTAAAATTCGTTTGAACAAAAAAAATACTGGAATAGTTTTTAAATTCTAAAAATGAGATTGTAGACTATAAAAATTGTAGAAAATTGCGGTATAATCTATTTTTTTTTTAAAGTGTCCGCGGACCCCCTGAAACATTGTCACGGACTCCTAGGGGTCTGCGGACCCCATTTTGGGAACCACTGGTCTATATTTATATTAAGCTAATTAAAGTGTATGAGTCTATATTTACTCATACCTTTGTGTATGTGAAGCCAGAAAGTAGATTACCAGATGTAATAACATAACACAAATACAAATACAGTTTTTCTTCTGTTCTTTATATAACTAAATAGACAGATTGTTGAGTTTTCCCGTCTGTCATATTGTTACTGTACTTCGGTCTGACAATGTGAACTTTTAAGTTATTGAATTACAAATGTTCTCGTGCTGTCGTTAGTAAAACAATATTACGGCACCAACACCATAATAACAGCTCTCTTATATTCATTTACGTTACAATTAGGTATAGGCGACCTAGCTATTTTATTGTAATAAATATATTAACAACGTATAGGCCTATAATATGCTCCCATTGACGCCCACTTCTCTAGTATACATGCTATTAATATAATGTAGATATGTCACTATACATACATTTCTCACGCCTACACAGTTTTAACGGTTACTGATACTAAAGCCGCCGAACGAGTCGGTTATTGTTATGCACTGTAACACTTGGTGGTTTTTTTTTGCTTATAGAGTCTTCGTTCATATTTAGCTGCAAAACCGTTAAACGTATCACTAAACATCGGCCACAATTGATATTATGATAACTTACACACCACGGTGCATCAGCAATATTGAGAAATATTTTACTACCAGCTGTTACCCGCGGCTTCACACGCGAATATTTGACTTTTAATAAATATTTTAATATAATTTTTATTGTCTATGTCTATATGGCGTTCTGTCAGCTCGTATAACAATTTTGTACTCAATGGTTAAATTCCCTCCAAAGCTGTTTTCAACACTTGTACTATTTTAACTTGTACTAAATTATCTTGTTGGTGCAACAGCTTCTGGAGATTTAAAAGTACCCGTGTATAAAGCCTTTTGAGATATTTATATAGTACCTGTTAAATCAAAAAAGCTAAATTCTTTATTTTAAGTGTTACTGTGTTACAAGCATTGTATAACACATTAAACGTTATGTTTTCCTCAACCATGGGTTTTATTTCTTTCAGAATTGAACTAAAAACCAAAAACCGTTGACACCTAACCTTACGTATTTTGCTTTGCATTAAGTAATAGGACAATTTACAATTAGTACACTTCTTCTTTTCCACATCGTAATTTATCGATACACTCGCATATTATATAAAACATCGAAAATGTACTGCAGGAATGGATTAATGTACAGTTCCGATGCCGCTAAATAGCTACTGTTTATTTACTTGTTACTATGGTAATTAATTCTGGTCTCCATGATGTTTTTGACATCTTTATACGCGTCAACGAAAAAGCATAATTAAAATGGCCTAAATCTTGCAAACGGGGCAAAATATCAAATTCCAAGTTAGACAGTATGTTTTGCCTTACGTCGAAGTTACCTGTGCAAAATTTGGTAGCAATCAGTGTAACAGTGTGGAGTTGTATTCAGTACCCATAAATCCTCGGACTTTGAGTCATAAAGTATGAATTATGTCAATGCTCATTTTCTTTGTACAATCCCAAAGCTACACATCGTAAACTCAAAATGGACATCATCATCATCATTATCTTCAGCAAGGATTAAACCCAAACCGGTTTGTTCCGATCCCAAGTAGATAGACTAGACTTGATCACTGAAACGCTTCTTCTGACGCCACACATCTCATCGTCCTTTCGGCTTATAATTCTATAGTTGTTTCGGAACGCGGCAGTTATCCTTTCGGTTAAGGTGTTCCAATTATTTTAGCCGTTATTGCACAATTCTATCAAGTATACTCATAATATTCAGTTCCTGCCGTACATAGACATTTCTTGTGCGATCTTGAAGAGTAGGCCTATATCTTTCCACGTGCATAACAAATCTCATTTCGATAGCTAGAACACAACTGCCCTGTGACGTCATTAAAGCCTAATTTTCAGACTCATAGAGAAGAGTGGGGAGGGCCATCATCTTGTACAACTTCAGGCGTGTTTCTTTCCTCGTTGAATTTAAAGTTCTTCTGATGGTACCACACATGTAGTTGGACTTTTGCAGCCTATTCACCAAATTATAGTTTTTCATGTAAGACACATTACAGCCCAGGCACTGATGAGATCACCTCAGTCTTCAATGTGGACACCTTGTAATTCGAAATCTTTGCAGATCTGAGTCAACGACTGTACAGCAATCTGGAAGCCGCTAATACGAGGTCGACAGGTCATCGGCAAATAACAATGTGTCAACTGCAGAATTACCAATCATAAAACACAAAATGGTTTCAATGACAGCTCATAGAGTCTTAGTTTTCATCTTTCAAATTAGCCACTATATTTACATGAACCCCCAGTTTGTCACACTTTGTTTTAGTATATAGAAAGTAGGACTCGAAAAAAAATGTGTTTAATTTTAAACTTTAAAATTTTAGATTTTTTAAATACTAGACTTTTACTGAAGTCTAAAAGAGAAAATTTTAAATGGTATCTGTGCTGCGGAATAGTCACGCCAGCATTGTATTAAGTAGCACAACTTTGTATGTACATATATTATTCAATATTTTGTTATTTACTGTTGTTTTATAACGAAAGATGTCTTCTCTTCTCTTTCACAAGAAAAGTACATCAAAAAATGATGTACTGTACTGTGTTCTCTTAATATAGTTTTATGGAATTATAAATAAAAGTATTGTCAGGATCTTATACAGTGTCTCGATTTACTAACATTAGCTCAAAATTACAATGATAGTTTATTAATTTATCACACATTTTCAAGGGATTGATTTTGCTTTACAGAACAACTGATGTGGCAGTGAGCACAATATTTATGATGCTGAGCAGTGCACTCATGATGAGACATGTTTTTAAATTAACGCCAGATCTATTACGTAACACACAGAAACATACAATCATCAGTTAAAATCATTAAGTTGTACATTACGGTTTAATATGCCTTACAGTGTAGGCCTACGTTTACTTAGTCATACCATGTCGTGCACACTCAGAAATAAAATTACTTTTAAAACACGTGTTGCTTAAATATATACAGTAAATTAAACTCTGCACACTTTTGTGTGTATGAGAAGGAGACATGTATAGATCTCATTTGTTAGGATGTAACGTAGAAACGTCTGAACATAACGGTAATGATTCAAAACATTATCTCCATTTTTAAGTAAAAGGTGGTATATTTTTATTTGCCAAGGTAATGTTCTTGTAACTAATGTGCGTGTTTATTAATTAAGTTCAGAAAAATGTTTACCTTCTAGTTCAGAATCGTTTCAGTATCTTTTTATTTTAGTTTACAACCTGTTTTACTTCTAACAACATTAAGTTGACAGATATTATACATTTAGTTGTAATAGGTCTATTTCTGAGTTTCAATGCACATTATCAATTGCCTTATGCTGTAACGGACAATAACAAGAAATAATGCCTTACTCATGTTGTATGCCTCCAAGGTACTCCTAACACATAATCATGTTCCTAATAATTAGGCGTACATCGTAGTATTTTCTCCCTCGTGGGTCACCGTATAGATACATACAAGAAGGCGGCAAACCACTATGCCGTGCAAGCTTTCGTACACGTAACGTGCTAAGTAGAAGAGGCAATCAAGCACTGCAAATCATTGTGTAAAGGTTAGAAACGATTGAGTATTTAACTGCACTCCCAATCTCGCTTTTAACTACTACCTATGGTATGCCGTCCATATTTATTTCCGGAGTGCCGGAGTAGTCATCGATGCCAAGAGTCTGGTAGTTTGCTGTTGCTTTGCTTCTATTTGTACCACAGAATACTCCGTAACTTGGAGTTCTTGTTCTATGAAGTATCACACTTCAATATTTAATTACACGTGTACAATTTTCTATCAGAGTTGCAACAATGGGACTGTGCTTATAGCAGTGGTTCCCAAAGTGGGGTCCCCCGACACTTTTAAGAAAAACAAAATACCGTAATTTCCTCCGATTTACTATGATCTACAAAATCTAAATTTTGGAATCTTAAAAAATTAGTAGAAGATTCAAGTATTATTTTGTAATTACTAATTGTAATTGTAAAAGTAATTTCAAACTAATGGCTTTAATAATGTCTTTATGTCATGTCGTGTAGCAGATCTGTTTGTCAGCCGAAATGACTAGAGCGCAACATCAACGCAGAACTGATCACGCTGTTTTAGTCAATGTATAAGCACTATATCTCGCGTATACGCACTCTATCTAAGCAAAAGGTTTTTTCAGTGTACCTGGCTTTATGTCTAAGTAGCTGGATTTCGACACGTGTGGCTGTAAAGACAGAGCCGAGTTTGGCAAAGTTAAGAAATAAACTTGATGTCGAGAGTGACTTAATACTGAAATTATCAGACATTAAACCTAATATTGCAGAACTAATTGTTCAAAAGCAGCTTCATTGTTCACATTTAACTATGTTTAATATCACTAATATTATTATTTTTACAAGTTAAGAGAATTTTGATTTTAATAAAAAAAAATAAGAGCTTGTATCATATTTACAGTTTTTTTATTTTATAACTCAGACGGTGTCAGTGAAATTTTTAATTTTGGGGGGGGTCCGCGGACTGAAAAGTTTGGGAACCACTAGATTATAGCATTAGTTGCGTGTACGTTGTTAATAGACATTATTTATTCCTAACTTAAAGAGAGTCGCAGATTTTAGTAAACAAAACGTTGATGTGATTTAACGCTACTTGGATGACGTTTGAATTCCGAGGCGGTTCAAAATGTCATCGTGAAACGGTATGCGTTGTTTCTGCATGCACGCATTTGATTGCGTAAAATGCGGAAGAAAAATTGTTTGAGTATAATAAAAAGTTGTGATGCTTCCTCTGCTTATCGTAGAGGAGTTCAACGTCAACACTGATAATCAACGTCTGTAACAACAAAACCCGTAATTAGAACAGTGAGCCAATTACAGTATCTGTGACCTATGTAACAAGTCTCTTATCAGAGTAGGAAGAGAAGAGTGACATGAATGGCGAGAGCTGTTTTTAGTTACTGCTGCTTGTTTGTATCCACGATTCAGTGTCACGAAACGAATAACAAATATTTAAATGAAATAAAAATGACACAACAATTTTGTTTACATATTTACACCTCTGTACAGCTTTACACTAAACGTAATAAAATTCAAGTTATAACGTAATAAGTAAATTGTTTTCAAATTGAATATAATTATCCAGAGTTTTAGTTTGATATGGCTAAGAAAGAAGTCTTAGTTGGTAAGAAAATGCTCATAATGATGAAACACGCTCACGCACACACAAAAACAAAATAGTACACATAGTAGCGACTGTGTGTATGTGTGCATAACCTACAATTATATATGATACTTCTGCAAGTAGGCTTTATTACTCAGTATTGTTTGTTTTTTTGCATCGAAAAAAGCTATGTATATTTATGAAATAATCCAGTTCAATTTTTATGTAAACGGTACTTCGATTATTGGAATTACTTCCCTAATTCTTTAATTAGATAATTACTGTTATTGTTATTAAGGAAAAAACATTGGCCTATTTTCCTTATAGTTACTGTTTGTTCTTTTTGTTCTAATGAGTTAATTAATGAGAAATAATAAGAATTTAATAGTAATAATAATAATGATAAATTATATCTTAGTTAATTTTTATTCTAATTCCATAAACAAGGGATCACTGGATTAGGAATAAAAAGGCTAAGCTTGTACGTCTGTGATAAGACATTTTTGTTATGAGCGAAATTTTATAAAATACAGAATTAAAAAATTCAATCACCTGCCATTTTAAACATTTTTAAGATTACATTTAAATTTGTTTTGTACTTGTAAGGAATAGTGCATTTACTTTGAATACTAAATTTTAACTTCAAATCTTACTCCATTCAGCAGTGATTAACATCTTTAATAAAACCAGATAGACTTAGAGACTGAAAACTAAGTTTCTTTAGACGTATACTTATTGGTTATTTTTCTTCAGTTTAATCAGTACAGTCACTTCCCGAATGTTGGCACTATCTTCTTTAAACACACTGTGTGTGTGTGTGTGTGATAAAACGACTCTTCTAAATACTTATTTTGTGTTTTGTATATTTTGAGAGAAATTGTTTCAATTCAAAATGTATTCAGTTTTGTAAATCAAATATTTTTGCAGAATATAATTCAGGTATAAAAATTTACGATTACTTGAGATATTTTTATCTGTACATTTCCACCTGACAGTTTACTTTGGTGTGTGCATTGTTTACAATGTTTACGTCTGCTTGTCTGTTTTCAATTGCCTTAATCTTCTATAATGTGAAGAATGGTTTGTGATCCTGAAACGCTTATATAACAATAAAACAAAAATTCTCAGACACTTGATAAAGATAAATGTTTACCGCATTTAAATACCTTTATAATCTTTAGGCAATCCGATGTTAACAGTTTTGTACATATGTAAACAGACGTTGGATCATATTGAGTGATAAGGGGTTCATTAATTATTCAGCAGTAATTCTGTGACATGCGCAATGGCGTCTGTTTTATACGTTTAGTAGGCCAATATTTGTTTTGTAGTAGTTCAGTGTAAACCGTTTACGGAATGGGTTACTATTTTATTTTAGTGTATAAGTTTATATTGTACCGGTGACTGGTAAGATAAATTGTCCTATTCATTTATATTGAATATAAAGTACCGTCGAATTCCTTTTATAACGCTTTTGTATTGACTCGATCAGGTTTAATTAAATAAAAAGAAACAGGTAAGAATTTCGTATTATGACACTTTCTTGTTGCCTTTTACAGTATATGTGTAGCGAAATTGTAAATTTAGGTATAGTGAATTCAACAGAACTTACACGTCATCGATTAGCGAGAGCTGTGAAGTCATTAACTATAGGTCCGTGCTATGTAGGAGCGTACGTACCAATACAAACTACCGTATTCGCATAGTGTACGACTTCTTATCAAATAGGAGGTTTGTCAGTCATTGATTTCTGATTGCCTTCGAAAAATCGAATAATTAGGTGTATCGAGAGAAATAATACAATACTGAATAGATTTTAATAGCATCTGTGCAGTAAAACCATATGTGATGTCTTTTTAATTGTAGGTTAATTCACAGTGACCAACGTAATTAAGCCATTTTGGATTTCCTTGTGGGTTTTGGCTGCAAAGTAACTAACGACCTCCTACAGGTCCCTTTCTTCCCACGATCCAACAGATAAAAGATACTACAACCACGTTATTAGAATAAATTATTTTTTGCGGACACATTCTATACAAAAAAAATTTGATGTTCTATATTTTCTCTTCGGATGTTACAGCATAATATTTAACTTTTGCATAAAAAATAATTTTGAATAAATTACATCAACGTTAAATATAGTATTTCATATATCCCTAAGGAAAACTGGTACTGTTATTAATTAACAATATTATGTACAGATTGTTTTCGTCAAGGTAAATTTTTAAGGACGCGAATACACTTTTGAACGCTAACTAAATAATGTAGGGAGCTTACGATCTAGGGTGTGGAAAATAATTGAAATAACTTTTCATATAACATGCCAAATGAAAAAGTAATCTTTTACATTCGAAATCTGACAGATCTAATGGAGTCCTTTTAACAGAGCGTATCTGTAGACAGTTACGGCAGTGCGATTACGCATGTAACAAATTAGAGAATTTATTTGTAGAGCAGCAATATCGCGGAGTTTCACGGCATCCTTTTTCCGTACTAGCAATGTGTTTTGTATGTTTAACAATTGTTTTAATTTGTTTTATTTGTTAAGTGTAAGTTTGTCGTGTGTCTTAATTAATACATACCGGTGTTTAATATTTATTTAAAATTACAAAAAAATAGAGAATCAACAGAAACTACTGTTCTTAAATTATATTTAAAAATTATATTACTAATATTATTTACGCATTATTAAAATGTTTTTATTATTATGTTTCTATATTTAATGTTATTGTTTTTTATTTCCCTATTATTCATTTCACTTGAAGTTTTCTAAGTATTACACACTCCTCCCATGCTTAAGTCATTCTTATTTGTTAACGCCTTTTCCTCACTTTTTGGCTTTTCGTCCATTTGTTATTTGATTGTTGATTGGCAGTTAGAAAGGGATAGCTGGTTTGGTCTAAGATTTCTACACGTATGAACTACAGTTATTGAAACGTAGGTCCCCATGAGACACTCTATGACTATTCTCGCTGAAGGAAACTTTTAGTTGTGTATTATTTTTACTACTAATGTTACATTCCATAGGTTAGCAGAGGCAAGTGTACTAGTGCATGTGTTTAATTTTCAGTTACCGACACTTGACAGTCTCTTGGTTCTCAAATTTTCTCACAGTCTTACAGCCCCCCTTGACTTATGAGGCATAAAAGTCAAAGGTATGTTAGTTTCTAAAGAAATGACCATTGTCTGTATCGGATAGCGGGTTATATTATTTTAAATTTAATTCAACAGTGTATCTATAGGAAATAACGAGTCTTTAATACGGTTGGAGTGTTAAATTTTATAGAATATAAAACTGTTTTTCATTAGTCGTTGTAATATAATGACCAGTTTTTACTCTTATGCTTTTATTACACTTGTGTCAGTCGTTAGGGTTACACAGATTTAGATTTATGCGGACAGTTATTTAGATATCGAACGTCAAACGTGAGAGCCAATTCACGTTATAACAGTATCCGCATAGTTCACTCAACACTCATTCTCCTTCGGCTTACATGATCTTACCTCTTGTATCTAAACGGAGAACGTCTGAATGTTGAAGTGACAGTGGGTAGGGTCTAAGGGAGAAATAGCGAGTAGGACAAGGAGAGATATGTATATATATGAACGGAATTCTTGAACTGAGGGATATTAAAACACTTATCATTCCATATACTTCTTATCACATCGGTCACACTTAATTATAATCATTCTATGCTATGAATATAATAACCTCGGTGTCTTCTTTCACTTCTCTCCGTCTACCCAAATTACATCTCATGGAACAGATAACCGTTAGTGTTTTGGCCTTCTGACACAACCTTCCAGGTCAGCTATTGTTTTCCAAAATAAACATAAACGTCGTGTTTACATGTAATGGAATTAGATACATAACGGCTTATTAGCTTCACTAATTTCTAAATAATAATAATTATGTATAGACTCTCTCACTCTCTCTCTCTCTCTATTATGTTTTCGTATGTTTATTATATTTAATACTGTAAAATTTGTAAACCAAAGTACGTTAAACTTTGGTACTGCATTGTCGTTTTCACATGTTTATTACATTTTAGATCAAATCAGAGTTTAAATTACCTTCGTAATTTAGAAAACATAATTAATTTTTTGTAGCTTTTTTTTTTGAAAATAAGTAAGTTTTATTCGGGAAATAAAGTAGCATAATGGTACTGGAAGAAAACCTTTACTTCCATTTATTTTCGACTACTCGTCAATGTTTATTACTGTAGAGTCTTTAAAACTTATAAACTGAAATGTGTTTCAGGCAACTATTACGTTGTTTTGGAAATATTCTGTTCGTTAAACTAATCTCTTGTTTAGTAATGCAATCGAAAGACACGTTTTCGAATTTCTGTGAAGTAATATTGAATTATTACATTTTTAACAAGAACACCCATTCGTTATAAACCTTTTCATTGAAGGAACATAAAAGTGTACGTTTTACTTTTAAGTTAGACATGCTAGCACTCTCTTAGTCTTGACGATCTATTTCAACACCGTCTATTATTAGTGTCTTCATATCGTACTGTAGAAACAAACTCTCACAATGTCTCAAATCTTCACAACCTTTTTCACTACTAATCGTTTCGGCTTGAACAATTGAGCCTACCCTGGCTACTGTGCCATCCGTGCGTGTCACTGAGGTCATCCACAGAGGCGTTCGCCTTCAAAATTTGATCCTCCAAGATGCAGTTCATGCCAAGGGAAAGGTAGGCTCTCGGCGTAATATTTTCTCTAAAAGGTGCTGATGCTCACAGTTTCACACGCAGAAAAGTTTAAATGCTGTGTAAAATTTCCGCGATTAAATTTTAGTTACGATATGTTGTCATGCCTTTATTATTTAGGTAAGTTCTGTAGAATGAGTGACTGCAGTAGCATATCATTTGGAGGGCAGTGGTGGAAGGGGAGATGACAAATAGACTCTGATAGTAAGCTGCAGGTGATAGGAAACATTAGTCTAATTACTTCATTATCACATCTAGCACATACCTTGCCTTATGTTTTTCTACCACTTAAAGCCTTCGTATTTTATGAAGTGATAATACGTTAAGGAATTTTCCTGAGTTTCGTCTTTATCAGAAATGACAAATAAAGAAATGGGCATACTTACACACTCAAACCTAAACAGATTAGAAAGAAATACGTATTTGTCATATACATGTTTATAAATACAAAATAAATGTTATGTCAGCCAGTCATGACAGTATGCAGGGAGAGATGGCGATTGAGAAGAGACGGAGAGGGGAAAAGATTGAGTGTGGTTCCGAGTCCAACCTAACACCTTAGTCATCTGTCTTCCTATATAAACTGCCTGTAACAATATTTTATGAATTCAGCTGTCCAAGTAGCTGAATTTTATTGCTATGAAATTTTTTTCCGTAATTCTGTTTCGAGTTCTTGTATAATCCATTGTTTATACCTGTTTATAATACACTGTTTCTATCTCATATGGGTCTCATGGAAAATTTTAAAATTGACGCATCTTTAAATGTTTCATTTATGAACACCAATAGCATTTGGTAACCGTAATGTTACTTGTCATATTATTAGTATTCCGCCCTGACTAGATAATTCTTAATAATAGGCGTATGTCTTCCAAATACTCACAAAATGATTGTTTTAAAGTAATATTTGAATTATTTTTACCGAAACATTTCTCTCTTTATTCTCAGACGTGAAACACTTACCATACGTGTTTTCCTCCTGATCGGGAGGTGTTACATTGTAACAGTATATTAAATTTTATGTGCAAGTAACATCGCTATAATCTTGTATTTGTGTCGTTCTTTCTCTGTGCTATACTTAGTATAGTATAGTATAGTAGTCAAGCTCTACTTAAAAATTGTTTAATATTCATATCGAGCAAAGATTCATATATAACTAGAAATGAAGTATTCCAATTTTATGGACAATCGACAATACGACATATACGAAATTAAAAGTCATAATATTTAAGGTGAGCAATATTTCCAATATACTTGGATTTATTACACTCTCAAGTAAACTAAAAGAAATTAATCAGCATATTTATCCAGTTCGGTCACGGCGACTACTTTGGAAACAATAGTTTTAATTATAGGAAAATACAGTGTTTTACAATTCAATTTGTCTGTTACAGAACTACAATGGGGTTTATATTTGGTGCCACATTTGTAGAGGTCCTTCTTGCCGCAGTCGTGGTATTCTGGTTGTTTTATATTTATATGACATCAAATTACTCATACTGGAAAGACAGATCAATTGCTTACAAGGAGCCAAGCTTTCCGTTTGGGACGTATAAAGATTTCCTGTTGATGAAACAACCCATTGGCAGTTTTTACAATTCAGTGTACATGAAATTCAAAAAAGAGAAATTAGTTGGATTATTTGCATTGAACAAACCTTACTTGCTCATACGAGACCCGGAATTGCTAAAACAAATAATGACAAAAGATTTTAATCATTTTGTTGATAGAGGATTGATCGATACAGAGGTTTTAAGTCCAGCTATGAGGCATCTTTTGCATATGCAAGGAGAGCCATGGAAAGTAATGAGACAGAAGCTGACTCCAGCTTTCACTTCTGGAAAAATGAAAATGATGTTCTATTTGATTGAGGCATGTTCAAATGAACTGACAAAAGCTTTACAGCCGATCGCAGAAAAGAACGGAAGGATTGTAGTAAAGGATTTTATTGCACGATTTACTACAGACGTGATAGCAACATGTGCTTTCGGATTACAGTCATACTCAATTCAAAATCCCAATGATGAATTCAGAGAAAATGGAAAGAAAATTTTTGAAACCGTATCAACTTTGCAGTTACTTAAACAAAGAATTGCTTTTTCTTTTCCATGGGTAATTAAAAAGTTACATCTAATGAAACCTTTTTCTATAGTGCCGCAAGATTTCTTTCTGAAAATTATCTCTGAGACAGTGGCGTATAGAGAGAAAAATGGTGTTATCAGAAACGACTTCATTGATCTTTTAATAAAAATAAAAAATAATAAAAACTTGTATGAAGAAGATAAAAATGGCACTACAAAGGACCAGAATGGTACTGCAAATCCAGAAGCAGGTGAGTAGGCTTCATACAAATTTAAGTTACGGATTGAAAGATTTTCGTTTTACATAAATAACGCAATTAAAGTGCTTTCGCAGACACTTTTGTAAGCAATATAATTATTTAAGTATCTTGACTAAGTAGGTATTTTATGAAACAATTAAGAATTTTGAATTTCCGTTTGGCAGTTACAGTATACTGAATTAGTAGGTGATAATTTTTGAACAAGTGTATTTACATACGAAACCAATTATTTCTATATACTGGGAAAAATTAGGAAATATTCTAAAGTCGTAGGAATACTCACAATATCTGAAGGTTGTGTTTAAGGTTGCATACTACTGTACTTCCTAATTATTCCCAGAGTACAGTGTGGTTCAATATTTATTTTATTCATAGCATAACATTTTATACATGTTTTATATTTTATAACATGTAATTTTATACATTTATTTATTTATAGGATATTTTATTTATATTTATACAGTCTGGTACATCGGTGATGTGGCAACTTTTCCGTCTTAAGTGTATTCAGTGGCTTCTATATAGATTTATTTGTGTGCTTTTTAACCTTCACGACTAGTCTTACAAGTAATTGTAAGTTCAACTCATTTGCGTGCTTTAGAGTATTTTTACTACAGCATCTACAAACACCCGAAATCGATTAAAATCTATTCTGTCACAAATTAAATTAACGGTAAGCTTCATTAAAATCAAGACTTTCATAAATTTTCCTATTTTTACCAATGTTTACCCTAGTACGATTTCGTTTGTTACAATGGCCTACTTTCAGGAGGCACTTTTACCTTCTTCTAATAAGGTAGGAAATCCATAATATCGTCTATCGTAATTCATAATATCGTATTTTGTATAGATATGTGGACATTAAAACACAATTATTTTACATCCTGACATTTATAATATTCTCATTATACATACTCAAATGATGACAAACGATTTTTTTTAACAAATAAATACATACAGTGAAAACTAAGGTAAAAATAATTTGTCACAAAATTAATAAATGTATTCTACAAGTGATGACGACTGCAAAGCTCATCAGTTGATTTGATGGTGTACCAATGTATGTAAGCTGAATTGTTTAGACATTAAAATGATCTAGAATATGTAGTCTACTTCGAAAATCTGGTGCTTTGCAAGCGAATGAACATTCTGTTGCACGATCACTAAGTCGTCTCATTATTTTGTAAACGATATTATAAAGGCACATAACTTAAAAGATTATAAAAATAACTTAAAAATTTAAGATCCTTCTTAAACATTTTGTATTGAATATTGTATAAAATATCTTTTCTTTCTCTGTATTTTTCAGGTCTTACTTTGGAGGAAATGACAGCTCAGGCGATTCTCTTTTTCATGGCTGGTTTTGAAACTTCTTCTTCAGCCATATCTTTTTGTTTATACGAAATATCTGTAAACCCTGACGTGCAGTCGAAAATTCGAGATGAAGTTGACGAGGTATTAAAAAAGCATAACGGGAAGTTGAGCTACGAAGCGTTACAAGACATGGCATACATGGAAGCAGTCATCAATGGTAATGCTAATTTGTTTTATGTTTACGCCGTATGACGCAATGAAGTATAATTAAGCGTTACTACTCCTATACAATATAATACATACTACTATTAGTGTAGTAAAATACATTACTCCTACTCCTACAATTATACATAACATAATTTTACGTAAAATGAATAATTGGTTTCATATTTTCTTCTTAAGTAACTTTAAATGTTTCTTACAGCGTTTGTATGTTACATATTACCTTATGAAGTAGAAAATTCCTTCTGAAAATTTAGGGCCTATTTATATTAATTTTTGTTAATACATTTTCACAATAAAAAAAATACACTTGCAGAAATAAGTTGTTACTATAATATATAATACGTAATTTATATAGTTTATATAAGTAATTATTATAGTAATATAATAAATAAAACAATTTGAACCATTAATTCTTGTGGAATTTGAGGAAATACAATCTTGCGCGTTCATAAGGAAACTGCACAGATATACAAACATGGTCCCTACAAAACTTACAAAATACCAGGCTTTCTTGAAACATTTGGATTGAAATATTTATTCAATTGTAATAACCGTAATAATCAAATATACAATGACTACTGTTTCAAAGTGTACAGGCTTTCTGGAAGTTGTGCCCTAGGCCTCTTTGTAAATTTGAGGGAGCTACTTGCCTTGACTACGGCATCCTATATATGACGGCCGCAGTCTGTTGCCAAACCACGACTCTAGGCTTCAAGTAATAAATTGAAAGTGACGTACAGAACCTTCTCCTCAGACACGTGTGCTCGAAAGGATGGTAACTACATTCGTTATTATCCAAAAAGCAAGATTCCGATAAAGCCGCCTGAGTTGCGCTGTCGCTCAAGCCTAGTCCGAAGCACATTTGTGCCTTAGGTGTCCTTGCAAAAGCCGTCTGAACCGGCAATGCCATTTAACCAAAAGTGTCATATATCCCAGAAAGGTCACTTAATCTCATACCCCTGCGCGACCTGACGCTCACATTTATAAATTCGAGAAACTACACTAATCCATATTTTCAGAAGTGTAGCTCCCCTTGGTGCAAGTGTCTTCTTGTGAACACCAAATGCTTGTAGCAAATACTTTCTTGTGAATATAACTGTGAGCAGCTTTGTGCATAAACCCGCTCGATCCAGATACTGATCGTTGGTATAATACCAATAACACCTAGGCGACAAGGACACAGCGTTGTAAGATCACGGAGAAGAAGCCATCAATACAGCGTACATTGTGTTCACAAAGGGAAAACGCGTATTGCACGTTAATATTTGAACTGTCGTATAAAAAGCGCAAAGACAATGTGCATATGTATATAACGTATACTCCTAGATATAATTAAAAGGCAGGCAACAAGAAATAAAATAAACCGTAACATGCAGTATTAGAAAGGTTATTTACTGGTCAATATAATGTAGTTGAGAATTGTTGAATCGTTTCTTCAACGAAACTGGTTAAATTATCTTCGATAGTTAATAATATTTCTCAAACGCCAATTTAATTGTAAATACAGTATATTGTTTCATAGTTTTGTATGCGAAATGTTTTAAACACTGGTTTTAAGGTATGTTCAAGTACGTAAATTAGTGAAGGTTTTACGTTTTCATGATGTAGGAATACCATAACATCTTGGACGGAACGCATCTGATACCACTTAGAGTTGTAAATACTTATTTTCGTGTAACTAATGAATATTTTACACTGAATTTAAATAAATGTGAAAGCCATTAATTATTAAAGGTCATAAAATCATCCTTTAACATTTATTCAACATCTCTTGAAAGAAAATGTATACCGGTACCTCTTGTTACCTTAAGTTAGAGAATTATTACTCCCGCAGTAAATTTTCAAAAAAATACTTTCAGTTGTGTTGATAATTACTTTTCTAATACTTACTCCACGTACCATTGAAAGTTAGGTTTAACGATCGTATAGGTTTAATACTGTTTATCATAAAACGTAAGATGATGTTGTCAAGTTTCAATTATTGCATGAAGTCCCAAAGTAATTCGTCATTTATAGTCCATGCACAGTTGAACACAAATTCATACATTAATAGTATCGTGAGCTTATCTTCAGTATTAACACACTTCCAAATATATCTAGGACACATTAGAAATCTTGTTTACCTTTCACAGTTGGATCGGCTAATAATGTGCTGCAGATACCTGTTTTGTCGTTGGATAAGGTTTTATAAAGTGTTTCTGTAAAACTTATATGAATGTGGACTAATAGAGCATAAAATAAATTAAATTAAAATAGATTAAATTATTTGTACCTGAATATCTGTAGCGTTTTTTAGAACTAACACAACACTTTGTTTATAAATGAAGTTTTTAGATTTTCTACAAAATAAATACGTATTTGAGTTTTGAATGTAATTCAAAAGGGTTGATGACTGGCACTAAAGTCATATGTAAGTTTTGAATATAAAGGATCCATTCCTCTAATAAGGATTCTGTCAAAAATTTGTTGGAAGTAAAGGTTACACGTACCGATAGAAAAATAAATTTCTTAATTGTTCAAGAAAGATGGTGCTTTTAAAACTGAATTTATAACTGATCTGGTAAGTATGTTATAACTGGTTTTGGAGTATATATTAATTTAAATACAACTATGTACTAGTGAATATCTTTTATAATGAACCACCCATATGACACAATGCAAATGTTTTGAGAAAGTCAATATAGCTACTATAAGACTGTGTCTTATAACTATTGTAACCCCTCTTTCTTTTTATGCTTTATATAAAAAAAATAATCCTTTTTTTTTTAAAGAGAGGCCACTAGTTATTTAAAACTAGGCAAGAGCCTAGAGAAGCCAAAAATGCGCTGGGTCCAGTATGACGGGACTTGCAATTAAACTCGGCTGTTAATCAACAATAACAATTTTTATTGTTACCCCCATAATTCATTACATGTACAAGTATGACAATAAGCAACAAATAACAATATAAATGATGAATAGTAGTGTCAACATGTTCCTTAAATTGTATAAATAGACAACATATATATCGAGCAACATCCCGTAAATTATATAAATTCCCCCCCCTTTAAATAACACTTAACATTAACATCAACATATAGAAACACAAAGACACATAGACTCGTAATAGCATCACAATACTCATGTTCGACCTGGCAGACAGGCAGTATTTCTATAAAGCCCCAAAACCAGGAATCATAAATATTGTAACGCAACAGAAATGCTGGCATCCATGTTAAATAAATATTATATTAACAAAATAATAAACAAGTCAATATCTAACCCCATGATAAAACAAAAGTCTAATAATTACATTTATAATTATAGATAAAGATAAATAAGGATGCAAGGTAGAAATAACGAGAATAAACAAACCTGTAAGTTAGATAATAGTTAATGATCTATGTTCAATGAAAAGTAAATCAATGTGATACTGATGAGAAGTGTAAGACGTGGAATAGTACAGAAATTGTCAAAGTAAATGACCATGAAAACAAACAAAAATGAAACAATAATTTACATTATAGCAATAACAAGTAAGGATTTTGAGTTAAATGATATTATTTTGTGACAACGAAAGTTATGATAAAGTTTATGTTATGTTATACCAATTACTTGTTGAGTTAATGAAAGGTAATGAAACAAGATGTATTATTCAATTACTGTTGTAGAATGATGTGTGAAGCAGCTAGTTAGCGTTAATAGATTTGAATTTTCTTATATGTGATCCATAGGTCAAGATAAAATTGTCATTAGATATGGAAAAAATAATTGTTTATGTAAATGTTAATAGTTAAGATTTGATTATATGTATGTATTTATGTAAAAGGGCTATAGATGTTTACCAGTTATAAACACAGGTAGGTCCGTATACAATAAAAGGCCTAACAGCCAAAAACACTATATAACCACTCATAACATAAAGGTTAGGTACATAAATTAATAATAATTAATGAATACGGTTCGAAGAGCTAGAAAAAAACATTAAATTAGTAATGATATATAATAAACCATATCAAATTATACAAATTGTGATAATGCCACAATGCCATGATATCGATTGATAACGTTTGATATCGAAAAAGTAGTAAATATAAAAGAAACAGGCTCATATCAAAAAACCAGCAGAATATGTGTAGAAAATAATAAACCAACTATCGGTAAAGTTACATTCCGATATGATAGCAAATTAATAAGGAATAGACAAAAAATATATGAAATAAACACTATATACAAAACATGTAGAAGGAAGAAAAATCATGGGTTGCTATGGACTACAGGATATGAAGAAGTTGTTGATTTTCAATTATTGCCTTTTATGATCTGAATGTGATGAGATTAAAAAACCTAAGAAATGTCTATTTAATCGGAATATTCTAAATTAGTTTATACTCTTATAAAATACAAAATTTTAATGATAATATTCATGACTCTTGCCAGTACAGTTTAACCAAACAAGACTATAGTATGAAATCACAATAGAAAATAAATAACTGGGTTCTACAAGGAAGGACTTGAATTGTCCCATATCTGAAAGGAATTGACGATATATTAAACCAAATAGAAAGAGTTAACTGTATCACAACTAATAATATACACTACACTAGAAGTTATAACCTTTCAAATACACGGAACATCACTAATTGCTTCAACCGAGAGAAGAACGTATTTGGATCCAGGAATTGCAGAAGGAGCATCAATCGGGAAGTAAATCAATCCAGAAGAGCTGTATTTCCGAGGTGGACAGGACAAGAATTCCATTTTATTAAACCGCAGAAAGAATATAGTACGGCATAATCGTCCAGAACAGTAAATTTATCAATCAACCGCCTACACGATTTGCTTCGTTCTAGTCTGGTAAATTATTATTGAATAAATCATATTAACTACACAACACTTCAAATTTGTAAATCTTGCATTCTTATCTATGTATTTTTAATCTTCCCCACAGTTACAAGAACCTTCACACCCTGAATTAAGTTAATTACAAATTAAAACACATTATATAACCGAATCTAAATAAAGTATCGGACTGATAAATAATCGATTCACGCAATCTATAGCCCATGTGTATGTCAGTTAGAACATATCTTATTCAATGTTGAAGAAGTAAACAAATAAAGAACCTTTGTATAGTTGCAAAACCTTGTCATTTGGAGTATGATTTAATGAGTTAGGAATGAAAAGTAACTGACTAAGTATAGAATAATTGGTTAACATAAACAGTGAAATGACCTCTAAGTTTCGTTGCTCCGGTACTACAGCGCTTATAGCGGAATTCTCCGACACCAAAGAGAGAGCGTAAAAATACAAAATTATACATAATTCTCTTCAAGGTATAATAGGGTTGAACGAAATTACAGAATAACACATTAATTATTTAAGTTTAAAGTACACTAACACTGATATTTTTTATAGAGATAAGTTAATATTAATTAATTAAATCAATATATCCCACAACCCCAAATATCTCAGATATTTAAATAATTAAGTAAATTAAAACGACCTAAGAGAGTAAAGACAGAGGAACATACCCGTTCATAGCAACGAATAGGCTTACATTGTGTGAAAATAACGAGACGCTCGTACTCGTCTTATAACAAATTGACGAACCCTACAGTGGGGCTTAACCCAGTAATACCCGGTGTATAACAAATTGGCGCTCAACTTGTGTAGGGCTTAAGTTAAGTAACTATAACTATATTTATATTACTTAACCAGAGCAGGCAACTGTGGGAGAATAAACATGCATACCAGAGGCAGATCAAGGATTAGGGGAGGAGAAACGGAGAAGGAAATAGATGAACAAGAACAGGAAATAGAACTAATAACAGATAGTGAAATGGAACAACAGACAGACGAAATAACGGAAACTGAAATAATTACGGACAAGGAAAAGGAAATAATTGAAGAAGTTGCCCAAGGGGACCAACCAGATAAATCCAACAAAAAAGAAGACATGAGTATGCAGGAGCTGTTGAGTATTATAATGGAAAGCAATAGACAAATGAATGAGGAAAACAAGGAGAATTTTAGGAAAACAAATGATGAAATTAAAGAAACCTCAAAACAAATGAACGAAAGACTAAACCAAATTCACGAAAGGTTAGATAGGAATGATGAGGGTTTAAAACAAATGAAGGAAGACATCTTACAAATACATGAAGAAAATTTAAGGCAAATTAATGAAAAAATTGAGAATATTCACGTAACAATTAACCAAAAGGTAGACCAAAATAATGAGGAAAGAAAATTAGAAATAGCTAAAACAAATGAAGGGTTAGAAAAAACTAACGAAACAATAGTACAGGTTCGTGAAGAATTACAAAATAAAATTAATGACATTAAAATTGAAAGTAAAACAGTGGTCGAAGAAATCCAACAGGAAACTGTCGGAAAATATGAGCAAATTAAAAACGAAGTACATCAGGTACGGGAGGAGAATAAAGAAGGGATTACGCAAATACAGACAGACATGGGTGAACGACTCGAAAGAGTATATGGCAATTTAAATAATATGGAAGGTCAAATTAATACCAGTAAAAATAAAATAGAGGAAATTAGTAGACGTGAATTACAATTACAAGAAAAAGTAGATTCATGGCGGGATAGGACATGCCAACATAGTCATACAAATAACCACGAGAACCGGGAGTCGATTAATTTTCGTAACTACAGGCGCAATCCGATGGAATTTTTAAAGAGATTGGAAGAGGTGATCGCAAGTAATAGAGAAAATCGCTGGAGTATTATACGCAGTATGATTGATGAAACATTTAAAGATACCTATGATAATTGGTGGACAGCGGTGCGCCCGGATATACTGGACATGACTGAGTTCAAAAAACAATTTAAAGAGAAATATTGGTCTGAATCGACCCAGAACATGATTAGGAATAATTTGAGTAACGGTCGATACGAAACAAACATAGGCCAGTCTCCTACTTCATACTTTCTAGGAAAAGTATGTATGGCACGGAACTTAGAGCCCAGAATTCCCGAAGAATGTTTGGTGATACAACTATCCTACCATTACGAGGAAGGGATAAAAAATGCACGTATGTGTAGTCAAATCAAAACGATTCCAGCCATGGCCAAATTCCTGGAGAATTATGAGCACGAGAACCAATACCAAAGAATTAGGATGTTAAATTATAAATATCAGAAGTATAATAATAACGCGCCACCAACCAATTCTCATAATAATGATCACAATCAACCTGCGCAGAACGTTAATGCCAATAGGACCCAAAATGAGCACGCGAATAATAATTCCAGGAACTATAATTATCGTGGCAATAATACTTATAATTACCGCGATAGTCGCAATAATAGAGGAGATGGGGACAGACGACCCAATAATTATAGGCATAACGTTAATTATATCTACTCCAGGCCTCAAGGTAATCAGCGACGGTATTACCCAAGGAGTCACCGATATGACAATCATTATGACCAGTCCCGGCGTGAAGACAACTATCCACCTGAAAGAAATTATAGGATAGCGGAACCTAATACGGAGGATCGCACCGAAACTGTACTAAATCAACACAATAATCCAAATGAAAATAGAGAAGAGGGGGTAAGCCCTCATTTAAACTAATAGAGGCAGTGAAAAATAATGAATACCCTTCACTGAACCGTAATCTTGGGAAACAACGACTTGTAAACAAAATTAAGAGTAATCATACCATAACTATAATTAATAACCACTATTTAAAGAATATCAGAGAAGATTTATTGGAAGAGGATAAGAAACATGTAAACAGTAATAGTAATAACGAAATCATATATGTAACAGCAAAATTAAATGGGGTACAATCTACCATAATGATAGATACTGGATCTAACATATCGTTGATAGACAGCACTGAACTTGAAAAAATACAGCGAGAAGGCCAGTTGCCCATACCGACATTACCTGTCAATAATGTGATAATTATCGGAGCCACTGGGAGACAAAATAAAACAGTTAAAAAACAAGTATCGCTCGATCTTCACAATAATAATATGACCCTACCAATAGGATTCTTGGTCGCAACGGGATTACCGTTCAATGTATTGATTGGATGCGATGTATTGCGCCAACATTCCGCAGTAATTGAATTGCATAAAGGTATAATATCTTTAACATCCGAAGAAGGATTATGGACAGCAGAATTAATTGACACTAATAGAACCGTTCCAGTTAACACCAGATGTCTAGCCATAAAAAGCTACTTTTGTAAGAAAAACAAAATACCAGAAGTCATTCAATATGAGGACGATGATCCCGAACTGTGGCAGAGTAAGTTAGAAGAGGTCCGAGAATTCCAAAGGGAAAAACTTATAGACAAGTAAGTAAGGTACAGACCGAAAATTTAATTCAAATATATAATAAATACAAACATGTATTCTCCAATGCTCCAGGTAAAGTAAAAGTATATCAGTGTGTGATAAATTTTAAAGAACCAGTGAACTTTCGCAGAAAATCATACCCAATTGCTTATTCCATAAAAAGCGAAGTACGGGACGAGATTAATCGTATGATTCAAGATGACATAATAGAATATAGTCAATCACCATATACCAGTCCCATAGTGGCAGTCCCGAAAAAGAACGGAAAGGTGAGAATTTGCCTGGACGCTAGGGAAATAAATAAAATGATCATCAATGATAGGACTTCACCAGGCGAAATAGAAGAAATTTTAAAGAAATTCCACGGCATTAAATACATCAGTACTTGGGATACGGTATGCGGTTACTGGCAGGTCGAACTACATCCAGATAGTAGAAAATACATGGCGTTCCTTTTTGACGGAAGGAACTATCAATTTAAAAGGCTACCTTTCGGAATAATCAATTCTGTTGCAATATTTGTAAAATGTATGGACCAAGTATTGGGACAAGAAACACTGCAGTTCACTACGGTCTATGTAGATGATCTACTTATAACTTCTTCACATTGGGATGAACACTGCGAGTGGGTGGAACAGGTACTGAGAAAATTATCCGAAAACAACATAACACTCAAGCTGAATAAATCTAAATTTATCGCCAATCAAGTAAAGTTCTTAGGTTTTAATTTGTCTGAGGAGGGTATCACACCTTCAACAGAAAAAGTAGAAGCAATTCAACTGTTCCCTACTCCAAAAAATAGAAAACAGCTACAATCCTTTCTTGGAATTTGTAACTATTACCGAAAATTCCAAGATAACTATTCGGAAGTAACTGCCAAGTTTCAGAAACAATTATCATCCAAAGACAAATGGGCACGGGGACCAGAACAAGATAAAATTCTGCAATTAATCAAGAAGAAATTTTTAGAAACAGTTATGTTGTACCACCCTGATTTTAACAAACGCTTTTATTTAAATTGTGATGCGAGCAATGTTAGCTTAGGAGCTACCCTATATCAAGAAGATAAAGAAAGACATCATATGGTAATCAGCTTCGCCAGCAGAGTGCTTAACAACTGCGAACGCAATTATAACGTTACCGAGAAGGAGCTGCTAAGTGTAGTGTACGCATGCAATAAATTTAGAACTTACATACTCGGATACCCAGTGACCGTAAGAAGTGACCATAAATCAATTTCATTTCTAAAAAGATGTAAACTTAGTCATGGCCGGCTAACTAGATGGGTACTTGCATTGCAAGAGTATTGCATCGATTGGGAATATATACCTGGAAGAAAGAACATAGCAGCCGATATCTTGTCCCGAATAAACATACAAGACCAATCGTTCGAAGGAGAAAAGGAAGAGATTGCAAAAGTGTACCATGTCATTAAGAGTCGGGAGGATTTGGAAATTATTACAAATGAAATTAATCAACACCAAAAATCGGATCCCAAATTAATAAACATACGCCAGAAGGTACAAAGTGCTGATGAAGTTATTACTAAATATTACTGTATACATGATGATCGATTATTTATTAAGGTCACCCCTAAACAAATAAACTGGAAACTAGTAATTCCCACCGCTGTGGAAAACAAATTGATATTGGATTACCATGAACGATATGGACACATGGGAGCCATGAAAATCGTCAAAGCCCTGGAAGAACAAGTGTACATAAAAAATATAACCAGAAAAGTACAAAAACCCATACAAGCATGTCGCATCTGCCAGATGGTTAAACATAATAATGAGAAGAAGGAGGGAGTCATGATCCCTATCACATCCAAATATAAACTGGAGAAAGTATTTCTGGATATATGTGGACCATTCCCACGCAGTGGAGGAAACCATAGATATAAATTCATAATAATTATTTTTGATCACTTTTCCAAATACACTAAACTCTACGCTATTAGCAGAGCCACGACCACGAAAATTCTGGAAATAGTCATTGGACGTTACATAACAGAGATTGGTAAACCGTCATCTATTATCACCGATCATGGTACGCAATTCAAGGGCTGTAAATGGAGAAATAATCTTTTAAAACACAACATTAGAACATATAAGACTTCAGTATACCACCCCAGCAGTAATCCGGCAGAACGTGTATTGAGGGAAGTTGGCAGAATACTCCGAACTTACTGTCATGACCAACAGAGAAGGTGGTACGAATACTTGTCACTAACCGAGGAGTTCTTAAATATATCTTACCATCAGTCCATTGAAAATACCCCTTATACTGTTATGTTTGAAAGGCTTCTACCTAGAGAAATCCAGGATATTATAAACTTTCCAAATAACCCAGAATATCAATTTGAAACCGTTAAATTTTATAACCGAGTAATGGAAAAGGCGGAAATGAAGAAATGAAAATATGAAAAGAATAATCCAAAACCAATTAAGTACCAAGTGGGTGAGAAAATATTAATAAGAAACAGGGAGCTACCAAGCACTCTAGAGGGAATAACTAAAAAATTATTATTATTATATACTGGGCCATATGTGATAACAAAAAATAATAATAACAATACATATGAAATAATGAACCCTATCACGAAAGGATTAAGGGAACATACAACCAAGAGTCCATAAAGAAATATAATGAATAATTTCTAAAATACAATAAGAACAACTTATTACCAGTCTTGAAGAGAAAATACTTGGAATTTAAAAGGAATTTGAATTTGAATACTACCACTAAATTCTGAAATACAATAAGAACGACTTATTATCGATTTTGAAGAAAAACCACTTGTAAATAAAAGAGAATTTTTTGAACAATAAAATAAATAGAAAAAAAAATATCATTCAAAATGAAGTAAGTCTGAATTAAAATATAGTTATGAAGAAGGTATTAAGAAGAGTTAATAACAAACCCCAAGATTACAGAAGAAAACTATAATTATTACTAAACGTCTACAAAGAAATAGTGTGAATAATGAATAATGAAACCCCAAGATTACAGAAGAAAACTAGAATTATTACTAAACGTCTACAAGGAAATAGTGTGAATAATGAATAATGAAACCCCAAGATAAAAGTTTTTACCTCAAATCTACCTATACAAAATAATAAAAGAAAAATCATATGACCTAAAATACATACCACTTTGCCAAGTGAAAGAAACAACTTCAGTAAATGATTGATTGTAACCAATGTAATATTAAAGAAAACGAGAAAGAAAGAATATTTATGAACATAACTCATTGAAATATAAACAGTCAAAATAATGAAATACGATAAGAAAAATAATAGTTGAGCTAAGGACTGTATTTAGTCAGAAACACAGTTTAATGATAATCACACAATAACTATTTAGAAAATATTGAGATCAGAAAAACAAATGAAGAAGATACTTAGCATTATAATCACAACAAGAAAGGAAAACAAAAATAATTACAAATGATAACTGTCAGATTTAATATCAAAGAATGTTTAAGGAAACTAAAATGGAATCACAAAGTATGAAGGATAGTAATAAAGAAATATAAAAGCAACAAAGAAAAAAAAAATGTTTCCCAAATATTTATTATTAAGTAATTAAGGAGATTATTAGGAGATTATTATATTTTATAGCTGACTGTAGATGAATTCCAGCAGTACTATATTAAGGTGTGGTGTGGGCAGCAGAGTATGAAGCCAAACAGTGCCTCTCTGAACTGTACCAACGCACATATTAGGGATTGTTAGGGAAATTAAATATTTAAGGAATATTAGAATAGTTGCAAGAGTGACATCAGTTTCCAGAAGAGTAGGACGCAGAAAACAAAAAGAAATTAGATGACAGAAGAATAATTGAGAAATACAATGATTAGAGTAATTATAAGTAGAAGAGATGTGAACCTGAAATATCATTGAATATTGTAGCCAACTATCAACAAATACTGTTTACAGAAATTAAAAATGATCAAGAATGTTAATTAAAATTATGAAATGTTATTAAATAAAGAATTATTAATACTAGTCTAATGAAGTTACATTGAGAATCCCATCGTCAACCATTAATATTGATATGAAGAAAAAAGCATGTGAAAAAGACAAGTTTATTTGACCTAAACTTCATTCAGGTAAACTAAACTTTTTTAGGAGGGGGAGCATATGTAACGCAACAGAAATGCTGGCATCCATGTTAAATAAATATTATATTAACAAAATAATAAACAAGTCAATATCTAACCCCATGATAAAACAAAAGTCTAATAATTACATTTATAATTATAGATAAAGATAAATAAGGATGCAAGGTAGAAATAACGAGAATAAACAAACCTGTAAGTTAGATAATAGTTAATGATCTATGTTCAATGAAAAGTAAATCAATGTGATACTGATGAGAAGTGTAAGACGTGGAATAGTACAGAAATTGTCAAAGTAAATGACCATGAAAACAAACAAAAATGAAACAATAATTTACATTATAGCAATAACAAGTAAGGATTTTGAGTTAAATGATATTATTTTGTGACAACGAATGTTATGATAAAGTTTATGTTATGTTATACCAATTACTTGTTGAGTTAATGAAAGGTAATGAAACAAGATGTATTATTCAATTACTGTTGTAGAATGATGTGTGAAGCAGCTAGTTAGCGTTAATAGATTTGAATTTTCTTATATGTGATCCATAGGTCAAGATAAAATTGTCATTAGATATGGAAAAAATAATTGTTTATGTAAATGTTAATAGTTAAGATTTGATTATATGTATGTATTTATGTAAAAGGGCTATAGATGTTTACCAGTTATAAACACAGGTAGGTCCGTATACAATAAAAGGCCTAACAGCCAAAAACACTATATAACCACTCATAACATAAAGGTTAGGTACATAAATTAATAATAATTAATGAATACGGTTCGAAGAGCTAGAAAAAAACATTAAATTAGTAATGATATATAATAAACCATATCAAATTATACAAATTGTGATAATGCCACAATGCCATGATATCGATTGATAACGTTTGATATCGAAAAAGTAGTAAATATAAAAGAAACAGGCTCATATCAAAAAACCAGCAGAATATGTGTAGAAAATAATAAACCAACTATCGGTAAAGTTACATTCCGATATGATAGCAAATTAATAAGGAATAGACAAAAAATATATGAAATAAACACTATATACAAAACATGTAGAAGGAAGAAAAATCATGGGTTGCTATGGACTACAGGATATGAAGAAGTTGTTGATTTTCAATTATTGCCTTTTATGATCTGAATGTGATGAGATTAAAAAACCTAAGAAATGTCTATTTAATCGGAATATTCTAAATTAGTTTATACTCTTATAAAATACAAAATTTTAATGATAATATTCATGACTCTTGCCAGTACAGTTTAACCAAACAAGACTATAGTATGAAATCACAATAGAAAATAAATAACTGGGTTCTACAAGGAAGGACTTGAATTGTCCCATATCTGAAAGGAATTGACGATATATTAAACCAAATAGAAAGAGTTAACTGTATCACAACTAATAATATACACTACACTAGAAGTTATAACCTTTCAAATACACGGAACATCACTAATTGCTTCAACCGAGAGAAGAACGTATTTGGATCCAGGAATTGCAGAAGGAGCATCAATCGGGAAGTAAATCAATCCAGAAGAGCTGTATTTCCGAGGTGGACAGGACAAGAATTCCATTTTATTAAACCGCAGAAAGAATATAGTACGGCATAATCGTCCAGAACAGTAAATTTATCAATCAACCGCCTACACGATTTGCTTCGTTCTAGTCTGGTAAATTATTATTGAATAAATCATATTAACTACACAACACTTCAAATTTGTAAATCTTGCATTCTTATCTATGTATTTTTAATCTTCCCCACAGTTACAAGAACCTTCACACCCTGAATTAAGTTAATTACAAATTAAAACACATTATATAACCGAATCTAAATAAAGTATCGGACTGATAAATAATCGATTCACGCAATCTATAGCCCATGTGTATGTCAGTTAGAACATATCTTATTCAATGTTGAAGAAGTAAACAAATAAAGAACCTTTGTATAGTTGCAAAACCTTGTCATTTGGAGTATGATTTAATGAGTTAGGAATGAAAAGTAACTGACTAAGTATAGAATAATTGGTTAACATAAACAGTGAAATGACCTCTAAGTTTCGTTGCTCCGGTACTACAGCGCTTATAGCGGAATTCTCCGACACCAAAGAGAGAGCGTAAAAATACAAAATTATACATAATTCTCTTCAAGGTATAATAGGGTTGAACGAAATTACAGAATAACACATTAATTATTTAAGTTTAAAGTACACTAACACTGATATTTTTTATAGAGATAAGTTAATATTAATTAATTAAATCAATATATCCCACAACCCCAAATATCTCAGATATTTAAATAATTAAGTAAATTAAAACGACCTAAGAGAGTAAAGACAGAGGAACATACCCGTTCATAGCAACGAATAGGCTTACATTGTGTGAAAATAACGAGACGCTCGTACTCGTCTTATAACAAATTGACGAACCCTACAGTGGGGCTTAACCCAGTAATACCCGGTGTATAACAAATTGGCGCTCAACTTGTGTAGGGCTTAAGTTAAGTAACTATAACTATATTTATATTACTTAACCAGAGCAGGCAACTGTGGGAGAATAAACATGCATACCAGAGGCAGATCAAGGATTAGGGGAGGAGAAACGGAGAAGGAAATAGATGAACAAGAACAGGAAATAGAACTAATAACAGATAGTGAAATGGAACAACAGACAGACGAAATAACGGAAACTGAAATAATTACGGACAAGGAAAAGGAAATAATTGAAGAAGTTGCCCAAGGGGACCAACCAGATAAATCCAACAAAAAAGAAGACATGAGTATGCAGGAGCTGTTGAGTATTATAATGGAAAGCAATAGACAAATGAATGAGGAAAACAAGGAGAATTTTAGGAAAACAAATGATGAAATTAAAGAAACCTCAAAACAAATGAACGAAAGACTAAACCAAATTCACGAAAGGTTAGATAGGAATGATGAGGGTTTAAAACAAATGAAGGAAGACATCTTACAAATACATGAAGAAAATTTAAGGCAAATTAATGAAAAAATTGAGAATATTCACGTAACAATTAACCAAAAGGTAGACCAAAATAATGAGGAAAGAAAATTAGAAATAGCTAAAACAAATGAAGGGTTAGAAAAAACTAACGAAACAATAGTACAGGTTCGTGAAGAATTACAAAATAAAATTAATGACATTAAAATTGAAAGTAAAACAGTGGTCGAAGAAATCCAACAGGAAACTGTCGGAAAATATGAGCAAATTAAAAACGAAGTACATCAGGTACGGGAGGAGAATAAAGAAGGGATTACGCAAATACAGACAGACATGGGTGAACGACTCGAAAGAGTATATGGCAATTTAAATAATATGGAAGGTCAAATTAATACCAGTAAAAATAAAATAGAGGAAATTAGTAGACGTGAATTACAATTACAAGAAAAAGTAGATTCATGGCGGGATAGGACATGCCAACATAGTCATACAAATAACCACGAGAACCGGGAGTCGATTAATTTTCGTAACTACAGGCGCAATCCGATGGAATTTTTAAAGAGATTGGAAGAGGTGATCGCAAGTAATAGAGAAAATCGCTGGAGTATTATACGCAGTATGATTGATGAAACATTTAAAGATACCTATGATAATTGGTGGACAGCGGTGCGCCCGGATATACTGGACATGACTGAGTTCAAAAAACAATTTAAAGAGAAATATTGGTCTGAATCGACCCAGAACATGATTAGGAATAATTTGAGTAACGGTCGATACGAAACAAACATAGGCCAGTCTCCTACTTCATACTTTCTAGGAAAAGTATGTATGGCACGGAACTTAGAGCCCAGAATTCCCGAAGAATGTTTGGTGATACAACTATCCTACCATTACGAGGAAGGGATAAAAAATGCACGTATGTGTAGTCAAATCAAAACGATTCCAGCCATGGCCAAATTCCTGGAGAATTATGAGCACGAGAACCAATACCAAAGAATTAGGATGTTAAATTATAAATATCAGAAGTATAATAATAACGCGCCACCAACCAATTCTCATAATAATGATCACAATCAACCTGCGCAGAACGTTAATGCCAATAGGACCCAAAATGAGCACGCGAATAATAATTCCAGGAACTATAATTATCGTGGCAATAATACTTATAATTACCGCGATAGTCGCAATAATAGAGGAGATGGGGACAGACGACCCAATAATTATAGGCATAACGTTAATTATATCTACTCCAGGCCTCAAGGTAATCAGCGACGGTATTACCCAAGGAGTCACCGATATGACAATCATTATGACCAGTCCCGGCGTGAAGACAACTATCCACCTGAAAGAAATTATAGGATAGCGGAACCTAATACGGAGGATCGCACCGAAACTGTACTAAATCAACACAATAATCCAAATGAAAATAGAGAAGAGGGGGTAAGCCCTCATTTAAACTAATAGAGGCAGTGAAAAATAATGAATACCCTTCACTGAACCGTAATCTTGGGAAACAACGACTTGTAAACAAAATTAAGAGTAATCATACCATAACTATAATTAATAACCACTATTTAAAGAATATCAGAGAAGATTTATTGGAAGAGGATAAGAAACATGTAAACAGTAATAGTAATAACGAAATCATATATGTAACAGCAAAATTAAATGGGGTACAATCTACCATAATGATAGATACTGGATCTAACATATCGTTGATAGACAGCACTGAACTTGAAAAAATACAGCGAGAAGGCCAGTTGCCCATACCGACATTACCTGTCAATAATGTGATAATTATCGGAGCCACTGGGAGACAAAATAAAACAGTTAAAAAACAAGTATCGCTCGATCTTCACAATAATAATATGACCCTACCAATAGGATTCTTGGTCGCAACGGGATTACCGTTCAATGTATTGATTGGATGCGATGTATTGCGCCAACATTCCGCAGTAATTGAATTGCATAAAGGTATAATATCTTTAACATCCGAAGAAGGATTATGGACAGCAGAATTAATTGACACTAATAGAACCGTTCCAGTTAACACCAGATGTCTAGCCATAAAAAGCTACTTTTGTAAGAAAAACAAAATACCAGAAGTCATTCAATATGAGGACGATGATCCCGAACTGTGGCAGAGTAAGTTAGAAGAGGTCCGAGAATTCCAAAGGGAAAAACTTATAGACAAGTAAGTAAGGTACAGACCGAAAATTTAATTCAAATATATAATAAATACAAACATGTATTCTCCAATGCTCCAGGTAAAGTAAAAGGATATCAGTGTGTGATAAATTTTAAAGAACCAGTGAACTTTCGCAGAAAATCATACCCAATTGCTTATTCCATAAAAAGCGAAGTACGGGACGAGATTAATCGTATGATTCAAGATGACATAATAGAATATAGTCAATCACCATATACCAGTCCCATAGTGGCAGTCCCGAAAAAGAACGGAAAGGTGAGAATTTGCCTGGACGCTAGGGAAATAAATAAAATGATCATCAATGATAGGACTTCACCAGGCGAAATAGAAGAAATTTTAAAGAAATTCCACGGCATTAAATACATCAGTACTTGGGATACGGTATGCGGTTACTGGCAGGTCGAACTACATCCAGATAGTAGAAAATACATGGCGTTCCTTTTTGACGGAAGGAACTATCAATTTAAAAGGCTACCTTTCGGAATAATCAATTCTGTTGCAATATTTGTAAAATGTATGGACCAAGTATTGGGACAAGAAACACTGCAGTTCACTACGGTCTATGTAGATGATCTACTTATAACTTCTTCACATTGGGATGAACACTGCGAGTGGGTGGAACAGGTACTGAGAAAATTATCCGAAAACAACATAACACTCAAGCTGAATAAATCTAAATTTATCGCCAATCAAGTAAAGTTCTTAGGTTTTAATTTGTCTGAGGAGGGTATCACACCTTCAACAGAAAAAGTAGAAGCAATTCAACTGTTCCCTACTCCAAAAAATAGAAAACAGCTACAATCCTTTCTTGGAATTTGTAACTATTACCGAAAATTCCAAGATAACTATTCGGAAGTAACTGCCAAGTTTCAGAAACAATTATCATCCAAAGACAAATGGGCACGGGGACCAGAACAAGATAAAATTCTGCAATTAATCAAGAAGAAATTTTTAGAAACAGTTATGTTGTACCACCCTGATTTTAACAAACGCTTTTATTTAAATTGTGATGCGAGCAATGTTAGCTTAGGAGCTACCCTATATCAAGAAGATAAAGAAAGACATCATATGGTAATCAGCTTCGCCAGCAGAGTGCTTAACAACTGCGAACGCAATTATAACGTTACCGAGAAGGAGCTGCTAAGTGTAGTGTACGCATGCAATAAATTTAGAACTTACATACTCGGATACCCAGTGACCGTAAGAAGTGACCATAAATCAATTTCATTTCTAAAAAGATGTAAACTTAGTCATGGCCGGCTAACTAGATGGGTACTTGCATTGCAAGAGTATTGCATCGATTGGGAATATATACCTGGAAGAAAGAACATAGCAGCCGATATCTTGTCCCGAATAAACATACAAGACCAATCGTTCGAAGGAGAAAAGGAAGAGATTGCAAAAGTGTACCATGTCATTAAGAGTCGGGAGGATTTGGAAATTATTACAAATGAAATTAATCAACACCAAAAATCGGATCCCAAATTAATAAACATACGCCAGAAGGTACAAAGTGCTGATGAAGTTATTACTAAATATTACTGTATACATGATGATCGATTATTTATTAAGGTCACCCCTAAACAAATAAACTGGAAACTAGTAATTCCCACCGCTGTGGAAAACAAATTGATATTGGATTACCATGAACGATATGGACACATGGGAGCCATGAAAATCGTCAAAGCCCTGGAAGAACAAGTGTACATAAAAAATATAACCAGAAAAGTACAAAAACCCATACAAGCATGTCGCATCTGCCAGATGGTTAAACATAATAATGAGAAGAAGGAGGGAGTCATGATCCCTATCACATCCAAATATAAACTGGAGAAAGTATTTCTGGATATATGTGGACCATTCCCACGCAGTGGAGGAAACCATAGATATAAATTCATAATAATTATTTTTGATCACTTTTCCAAATACACTAAACTCTACGCTATTAGCAGAGCCACGACCACGAAAATTCTGGAAATAGTCATTGGACGTTACATAACAGAGATTGGTAAACCGTCATCTATTATCACCGATCATGGTACGCAATTCAAGGGCTGTAAATGGAGAAATAATCTTTTAAAACACAACATTAGAACATATAAGACTTCAGTATACCACCCCAGCAGTAATCCGGCAGAACGTGTATTGAGGGAAGTTGGCAGAATACTCCGAACTTACTGTCATGACCAACAGAGAAGGTGGTACGAATACTTGTCACTAACCGAGGAGTTCTTAAATATATCTTACCATCAGTCCATTGAAAATACCCCTTATACTGTTATGTTTGAAAGGCTTCTACCTAGAGAAATCCAGGATATTATAAACTTTCCAAATAACCCAGAATATCAATTTGAAACCGTTAAATTTTATAACCGAGTAATGGAAAAGGCGGAAATGAAGAAATGAAAATATGAAAAGAATAATCCAAAACCAATTAAGTACCAAGTGGGTGAGAAAATATTAATAAGAAACAGGGAGCTACCAAGCACTCTAGAGGGAATAACTAAAAAATTATTATTATTATATACTGGGCCATATGTGATAACAAAAAATAATAATAACAATACATATGAAATAATGAACCCTATCACGAAAGGATTAAGGGAACATACAACCAAGAGTCCATAAAGAAATATAATGAATAATTTCTAAAATACAATAAGAACAACTTATTACCAGTCTTGAAGAGAAAATACTTGGAATTTAAAAGGAATTTGAATTTGAATACTACCACTAAATTCTGAAATACAATAAGAACGACTTATTATCGATTTTGAAGAAAAACCACTTGTAAATAAAAGAGAATTTTTTGAACAATAAAATAAATAGAAAAAAAAATATCATTCAAAATGAAGTAAGTCTGAATTAAAATATAGTTATGAAGAAGGTATTAAGAAGAGTTAATAACAAACCCCAAGATTACAGAAGAAAACTATAATTATTACTAAACGTCTACAAAGAAATAGTGTGAATAATGAATAATGAAACCCCAAGATTACAGAAGAAAACTAGAATTATTACTAAACGTCTACAAGGAAATAGTGTGAATAATGAATAATGAAACCCCAAGATAAAAGTTTTTACCTCAAATCTACCTATACAAAATAATAAAAGAAAAATCATATGACCTAAAATACATACCACTTTGCCAAGTGAAAGAAACAACTTCAGTAAATGATTGATTGTAACCAATGTAATATTAAAGAAAACGAGAAAGAAAGAATATTTATGAACATAACTCATTGAAATATAAACAGTCAAAATAATGAAATACGATAAGAAAAATAATAGTTGAGCTAAGGACTGTATTTAGTCAGAAACACAGTTTAATGATAATCACACAATAACTATTTAGAAAATATTGAGATCAGAAAAACAAATGAAGAAGATACTTAGCATTATAATCACAACAAGAAAGGAAAACAAAAATAATTACAAATGATAACTGTCAGATTTAATATCAAAGAATGTTTAAGGAAACTAAAATGGAATCACAAAGTATGAAGGATAGTAATAAAGAAATATAAAAGCAACAAAGAAAAAAAAAATGTTTCCCAAATATTTATTATTAAGTAATTAAGGAGATTATTAGGAGATTATTTTATTTTATAGCTGACTGTAGATGAATTCCAGCAGTACTATATTAAGGTGTGGTGTGGGCAGCAGAGTATGAAGCCAAACAGTGCCTCTCTGAACTGTACCAACGCACATATTAGGGATTGTTAGGGAAATTAAATATTTAAGGAATATTAGAATAGTTGCAAGAGTGACATCAGTTTCCAGAAGAGTAGGACGCAGAAAACAAAAAGAAATTAGATGACAGAAGAATAATTGAGAAATACAATGATTAGAGTAATTATAAGTAGAAGAGATGTGAACCTGAAATATCATTGAATATTGTAGCCAACTATCAACAAATACTGTTTACAGAAATTAAAAATGATCAAGAATGTTAATTAAAATTATGAAATGTTATTAAATAAAGAATTATTAATACTAGTCTAATGAAGTTACATTGAGAATCCCATCGTCAACCATTAATATTGATATGAAGAAAAAAGCATGTGAAAAAGACAAGTTTATTTGACCTAAACTTCATTCAGGTAAACTAAACTTTTTTAGGAGGGGGAGCATATGTAACGCAACAGAAATGCTGGCATCCATGTTAAATAAATATTATATTAACAAAATAATAAACAAGTCAATATCTAACCCCATGATAAAACAAAAGTCTAATAATTACATTTATAATTATAGATAAAGATAAATAAGGATGCAAGGTAGAAATAACGAGAATAAACAAACCTGTAAGTTAGATAATAGTTAATGATCTATGTTCAATGAAAAGTAAATCAATGTGATACTGATGAGAAGTGTAAGACGTGGAATAGTACAGAAATTGTCAAAGTAAATGACCATGAAAACAAACAAAAATGAAACAATAATTTACATTATAGCAATAACAAGTAAGGATTTTGAGTTAAATGATATTATTTTGTGACAACGAAAGTTATGATAAAGTTTATGTTATGTTATACCAATTACTTGTTGAGTTAATGAAAGGTAATGAAACAAGATGTATTATTCAATTACTGTTGTAGAATGATGTGTGAAGCAGCTAGTTAGCGTTAATAGATTTGAATTTTCTTATATGTGATCCATAGGTCAAGATAAAATTGTCATTAGATATGGAAAAAATAATTGTTTATGTAAATGTTAATAGTTAAGATTTGATTATATGTATGTATTTATGTAAAAGGGCTATAGATGTTTACCAGTTATAAACACAGGTAGGTCCGTATACAATAAAAGGCCTAACAGCCAAAAACACTATATAACCACTCATAACATAAAGGTTAGGTACATAAATTAATAATAATTAATGAATACGGTTCGAAGAGCTAGAAAAAAACATTAAATTAGTAATGATATATAATAAACCATATCAAATTATACAAATTGTGATAATGCCACAATGCCATGATATCGATTGATAACGTTTGATATCGAAAAAGTAGTAAATATAAAAGAAACAGGCTCATATCAAAAAACCAGCAGAATATGTGTAGAAAATAATAAACCAACTATCGGTAAAGTTACATTCCGATATGATAGCAAATTAATAAGGAATAGACAAAAAATATATGAAATAAACACTATATACAAAACATGTAGAAGGAAGAAAAATCATGGGTTGCTATGGACTACAGGATATGAAGAAGTTGTTGATTTTCAATTATTGCCTTTTATGATCTGAATGTGATGAGATTAAAAAACCTAAGAAATGTCTATTTAATCGGAATATTCTAAATTAGTTTATACTCTTATAAAATACAAAATTTTAATGATAATATTCATGACTCTTGCCAGTACAGTTTAACCAAACAAGACTATAGTATGAAATCACAATAGAAAATAAATAACTGGGTTCTACAAGGAAGGACTTGAATTGTCCCATATCTGAAAGGAATTGACGATATATTAAACCAAATAGAAAGAGTTAACTGTATCACAACTAATAATATACACTACACTAGAAGTTATAACCTTTCAAATACACGGAACATCACTAATTGCTTCAACCGAGAGAAGAACGTATTTGGATCCAGGAATTGCAGAAGGAGCATCAATCGGGAAGTAAATCAATCCAGAAGAGCTGTATTTCCGAGGTGGACAGGACAAGAATTCCATTTTATTAAACCGCAGAAAGAATATAGTACGGCATAATCGTCCAGAACAGTAAATTTATCAATCAACCGCCTACACGATTTGCTTCGTTCTAGTCTGGTAAATTATTATTGAATAAATCATATTAACTACACAACACTTCAAATTTGTAAATCTTGCATTCTTATCTATGTATTTTTAATCTTCCCCACAGTTACAAGAACCTTCACACCCTGAATTAAGTTAATTACAAATTAAAACACATTATATAACCGAATCTAAATAAAGTATCGGACTGATAAATAATCGATTCACGCAATCTATAGCCCATGTGTATGTCAGTTAGAACATATCTTATTCAATGTTGAAGAAGTAAACAAATAAAGAACCTTTGTATAGTTGCAAAACCTTGTCATTTGGAGTATGATTTAATGAGTTAGGAATGAAAAGTAACTGACTAAGTATAGAATAATTGGTTAACATAAACAGTGAAATGACCTCTAAGTTTCGTTGCTCCGGTACTACAGCGCTTATAGCGGAATTCTCCGACACCAAAGAGAGAGCGTAAAAATACAAAATTATACATAATTCTCTTCAAGGTATAATAGGGTTGAACGAAATTACAGAATAACACATTAATTATTTAAGTTTAAAGTACACTAACACTGATATTTTTTATAGAGATAAGTTAATATTAATTAATTAAATCAATATATCCCACAACCCCAAATATCTCAGATATTTAAATAATTAAGTAAATTAAAACGACCTAAGAGAGTAAAGACAGAGGAACATACCCGTTCATAGCAACGAATAGGCTTACATTGTGTGAAAATAACGAGACGCTCGTACTCGTCTTATAACAAATTGACGAACCCTACAGTGGGGCTTAACCCAGTAATACCCGGTGTATAACAAATTGGCGCTCAACTTGTGTAGGGCTTAAGTTAAGTAACTATAACTATATTTATATTACTTAACCAGAGCAGGCAACTGTGGGAGAATAAACATGCATACCAGAGGCAGATCAAGGATTAGGGGAGGAGAAACGGAGAAGGAAATAGATGAACAAGAACAGGAAATAGAACTAATAACAGATAGTGAAATGGAACAACAGACAGACGAAATAACGGAAACTGAAATAATTACGGACAAGGAAAAGGAAATAATTGAAGAAGTTGCCCAAGGGGACCAACCAGATAAATCCAACAAAAAAGAAGACATGAGTATGCAGGAGCTGTTGAGTATTATAATGGAAAGCAATAGACAAATGAATGAGGAAAACAAGGAGAATTTTAGGAAAACAAATGATGAAATTAAAGAAACCTCAAAACAAATGAACGAAAGACTAAACCAAATTCACGAAAGGTTAGATAGGAATGATGAGGGTTTAAAACAAATGAAGGAAGACATCTTACAAATACATGAAGAAAATTTAAGGCAAATTAATGAAAAAATTGAGAATATTCACGTAACAATTAACCAAAAGGTAGACCAAAATAATGAGGAAAGAAAATTAGAAATAGCTAAAACAAATGAAGGGTTAGAAAAAACTAACGAAACAATAGTACAGGTTCGTGAAGAATTACAAAATAAAATTAATGACATTAAAATTGAAAGTAAAACAGTGGTCGAAGAAATCCAACAGGAAACTGTCGGAAAATATGAGCAAATTAAAAACGAAGTACATCAGGTACGGGAGGAGAATAAAGAAGGGATTACGCAAATACAGACAGACATGGGTGAACGACTCGAAAGAGTATATGGCAATTTAAATAATATGGAAGGTCAAATTAATACCAGTAAAAATAAAATAGAGGAAATTAGTAGACGTGAATTACAATTACAAGAAAAAGTAGATTCATGGCGGGATAGGACATGCCAACATAGTCATACAAATAACCACGAGAACCGGGAGTCGATTAATTTTCGTAACTACAGGCGCAATCCGATGGAATTTTTAAAGAGATTGGAAGAGGTGATCGCAAGTAATAGAGAAAATCGCTGGAGTATTATACGCAGTATGATTGATGAAACATTTAAAGATACCTATGATAATTGGTGGACAGCGGTGCGCCCGGATATACTGGACATGACTGAGTTCAAAAAACAATTTAAAGAGAAATATTGGTCTGAATCGACCCAGAACATGATTAGGAATAATTTGAGTAACGGTCGATACGAAACAAACATAAGCCAGTCTCCTACTTCATACTTTCTAGGAAAAGTATGTATGGCACGGAACTTAGAGCCCAGAATTCCCGAAGAATGTTTGGTGATACAACTATCCTACCATTACGAGGAAGGGATAAAAAATGCACGTATGTGTAGTCAAATCAAAACGATTCCAGCCATGGCCAAATTCCTGGAGAATTATGAGCACGAGAACCAATACCAAAGAATTAGGATGTTAAATTATAAATATCAGAAGTATAATAATAACGCGCCACCAACCAATTCTCATAATAATGATCACAATCAACCTGCGCAGAACGTTAATGCCAATAGGACCCAAAATGAGCACGCGAATAATAATTCCAGGAACTATACTTATCGTGGCAATAATACTTATAATTACCGCGATAGTCGCAATAATAGAGGAGATGGGGACAGACGACCCAATAATTATAGGCATAACGTTAATTATATCTACTCCAGGCCTCAAGGTAATCAGCGACGGTATTACCCAAGGAGTCACCGATATGACAATCATTATGACCAGTCCCGGCGTGAAGACAACTATCCACCTGAAAGAAATTATAGGATAGCGGAACCTAATACGGAGGATCGCACCGAAACTGTACTAAATCAACACAATAATCCAAATGAAAATAGAGAAGAGGGGGTAAGCCCTCATTTAAACTAATAGAGGCAGTGAAAAATAATGAATACCCTTCACTGAACCGTAATCTTGGGAAACAACGACTTGTAAACAAAATTAAGAGTAATCATACCATAACTATAATTAATAACCACTATTTAAAGAATATCAGAGAAGATTTATTGGAAGAGGATAAGAAACATGTAAACAGTAATAGTAATAACGAAATCATATATGTAACAGCAAAATTAAATGGGGTACAATCTACCATAATGATAGATACTGGATCTAACATATCGTTGATAGACAGCACTGAACTTGAAAAAATACAGCGAGAAGGCCAGTTGCCCATACCGACATTACCTGTCAATAATGTGATAATTATCGGAGCCACTGGGAGACAAAATAAAACAGTTAAAAAACAAGTATCGCTCGATCTTCACAATAATAATATGACCCTACCAATAGGATTCTTGGTCGCAACGGGATTACCGTTCAATGTATTGATTGGATGCGATGTATTGCGCCAACATTCCGCAGTAATTGAATTGCATAAAGGTATAATATCTTTAACATCCGAAGAAGGATTATGGACAGCAGAATTAATTGACACTAATAGAACCGTTCCAGTTAACACCAGATGTCTAGCCATAAAAAGCTACTTTTGTAAGAAAAACAAAATACCAGAAGTCATTCAATATGAGGACGATGATCCCGAACTGTGGCAGAGTAAGTTAGAAGAGGTCCGAGAATTCCAAAGGGAAAAACTTATAGACAAGTAAGTAAGGTACAGACCGAAAATTTAATTCAAATATATAATAAATACAAACATGTATTCTCCAATGCTCCAGGTAAAGTAAAAGGATATCAGTGTGTGATAAATTTTAAAGAACCAGTGAACTTTCGCAGAAAATCATACCCAATTGCTTATTCCATAAAAAGCGAAGTACGGGACGAGATTAATCGTATGATTCAAGATGACATAATAGAATATAGTCAATCACCATATACCAGTCCCATAGTGGCAGTCCCGAAAAAGAACGGAAAGGTGAGAATTTGCCTGGACGCTAGGGAAATAAATAAAATGATCATCAATGATAGGACTTCACCAGGCGAAATAGAAGAAATTTTAAAGAAATTCCACGGCATTAAATACATCAGTACTTGGGATACGGTATGCGGTTACTGGCAGGTCGAACTACATCCAGATAGTAGAAAATACATGGCGTTCCTTTTTGACGGAAGGAACTATCAATTTAAAAGGCTACTTTCGGAATAATCAATTCTGTTGCAATATTTGTAAAATGTATGGACCAAGTATTGGGACAAGAAACACTGCAGTTCACTACGGTCTATGTAGATGATCTACTTATAACTTCTTCACATTGGGATGAACACTGCGAGTGGGTGGAACAGGTACTGAGAAAATTATCCGAAAACAACATAACACTCAAGCTGAATAAATCTAAATTTATCGCCAATCAAGTAAAGTTCTTAGGTTTTAATTTGTCTGAGGAGGGTATCACACCTTCAACAGAAAAAGTAGAAGCAATTCAACTGTTCCCTACTCCAAAAAATAGAAAACAGCTACAATCCTTTCTTGGAATTTGTAACTATTACCGAAAATTCCAAGATAACTATTCGGAAGTAACTGCCAAGTTTCAGAAACAATTATCATCCAAAGACAAATGGGCACGGGGACCAGAACAAGATAAAATTCTGCAATTAATCAAGAAGAAATTTTTAGAAACAGTTATGTTGTACCACCCTGATTTTAACAAACGCTTTTATTTAAATTGTGATGCGAGCAATGTTAGCTTAGGAGCTACCCTATATCAAGAAGATAAAGAAAGACATCATATGGTAATCAGCTTCGCCAGCAGAGTGCTTAACAACTGCGAACGCAATTATAACGTTACCGAGAAGGAGCTGCTAAGTGTAGTGTACGCATGCAATAAATTTAGAACTTACATACTCGGATACCCAGTGACCGTAAGAAGTGACCATAAATCAATTTCATTTCTAAAAAGATGTAAACTTAGTCATGGCCGGCTAACTAGATGGGTACTTGCATTGCAAGAGTATTGCATCGATTGGGAATATATACCTGGAAGAAAGAACATAGCAGCCGATATCTTGTCCCGAATAAACATACAAGACCAATCGTTCGAAGGAGAAAAGGAAGAGATTGCAAAAGTGTACCATGTCATTAAGAGTCGGGAGGATTTGGAAATTATTACAAATGAAATTAATCAACACCAAAAATCGGATCCCAAATTAATAAACATACGCCAGAAGGTACAAAGTGCTGATGAAGTTATTACTAAATATTACTGTATACATGATGATCGATTATTTATTAAGGTCACCCCTAAACAAATAAACTGGAAACTAGTAATTCCCACCGCTGTGGAAAACAAATTGATATTGGATTACCATGAACGATATGGACACATGGGAGCCATGAAAATCGTCAAAGCCCTGGAAGAACAAGTGTACATAAAAAATATAACCAGAAAAGTACAAAAACCCATACAAGCATGTCGCATCTGCCAGATGGTTAAACATAATAATGAGAAGAAGGAGGGAGTCATGATCCCTATCACATCCAAATATAAACTGGAGAAAGTATTTCTGGATATATGTGGACCATTCCCACGCAGTGGAGGAAACCATAGATATAAATTCATAATAATTATTTTTGATCACTTTTCCAAATACACTAAACTCTACGCTATTAGCAGAGCCACGACCACGAAAATTCTGGAAATAGTCATTGGACGTTACATAACAGAGATTGGTAAACCGTCATCTATTATCACCGATCATGGTACGCAATTCAAGGGCTGTAAATGGAGAAATAATCTTTTAAAACACAACATTAGAACATATAAGACTTCAGTATACCACCCCAGCAGTAATCCGGCAGAACGTGTATTGAGGGAAGTTGGCAGAATACTCCGAACTTACTGTCATGACCAACAGAGAAGGTGGTACGAATACTTGTCACTAACCGAGGAGTTCTTAAATATATCTTACCATCAGTCCATTGAAAATACCCCTTATACTGTTATGTTTGAAAGGCTTCTACCTAGAGAAATCCAGGATATTATAAACTTTCCAAATAACCCAGAATATCAATTTGAAACCGTTAAATTTTATAACCGAGTAATGGAAAAGGCGGAAATGAAGAAATGAAAATATGAAAAGAATAATCCAAAACCAATTAAGTACCAAGTGGGTGAGAAAATATTAATAAGAAACAGGGAGCTACCAAGCACTCTAGAGGGAATAACTAAAAAATTATTATTATTATATACTGGGCCATATGTGATAACAAAAAATAATAATAACAATACATATGAAATAATGAACCCTATCACGAAAGGATTAAGGGAACATACAACCAAGAGTCCATAAAGAAATATAATGAATAATTTCTAAAATACAATAAGAACAACTTATTACCAGTCTTGAAGAGAAAATACTTGGAATTTAAAAGGAATTTGAATTTGAATACTACCACTAAATTCTGAAATACAATAAGAACGACTTATTATCGATTTTGAAGAAAAACCACTTGTAAATAAAAGAGAATTTTTTGAACAATAAAATAAATAGAAAAAAAAATATCATTCAAAATGAAGTAAGTCTGAATTAAAATATAGTTATGAAGAAGGTATTAAGAAGAGTTAATAACAAACCCCAAGATTACAGAAGAAAACTATAATTATTACTAAACGTCTACAAAGAAATAGTGTGAATAATGAATAATGAAACCCCAAGATTACAGAAGAAAACTAGAATTATTACTAAACGTCTACAAGGAAATAGTGTGAATAATGAATAATGAAACCCCAAGATAAAAGTTTTTACCTCAAATCTACCTATACAAAATAATAAAAGAAAAATCATATGACCTAAAATACATACCACTTTGCCAAGTGAAAGAAACAACTTCAGTAAATGATTGATTGTAACCAATGTAATATTAAAGAAAACGAGAAAGAAAGAATATTTATGAACATAACTCATTGAAATATAAACAGTCAAAATAATGAAATACGATAAGAAAAATAATAGTTGAGCTAAGGACTGTATTTAGTCAGAAACACAGTTTAATGATAATCACACAATAACTATTTAGAAAATATTGAGATCAGAAAAACAAATGAAGAAGATACTTAGCATTATAATCACAACAAGAAAGGAAAACAAAAATAATTACAAATGATAACTGTCAGATTTAATATCAAAGAATGTTTAAGGAAACTAAAATGGAATCACAAAGTATGAAGGATAGTAATAAAGAAATATAAAAGCAACAAAGAAAAAAAAAATGTTTCCCAAATATTTATTATTAAGTAATTAAGGAGATTATTAGGAGATTATTATATTTTATAGCTGACTGTAGATGAATTCCAGCAGTACTATATTAAGGTGTGGTGTGGGCAGCAGAGTATGAAGCCAAACAGTGCCTCTCTGAACTGTACCAACGCACATATTAGGGATTGTTAGGGAAATTAAATATTTAAGGAATATTAGAATAGTTGCAAGAGTGACATCAGTTTCCAGAAGAGTAGGACGCAGAAAACAAAAAGAAATTAGATGACAGAAGAATAATTGAGAAATACAATGATTAGAGTAATTATAAGTAGAAGAGATGTGAACCTGAAATATCATTGAATATTGTAGCCAACTATCAACAAATACTGTTTACAGAAATTAAAAATGATCAAGAATGTTAATTAAAATTATGAAATGTTATTAAATAAAGAATTATTAATACTAGTCTAATGAAGTTACATTGAGAATCCCATCGTCAACCATTAATATTGATATGAAGAAAAAAGCATGTGAAAAAGACAAGTTTATTTGACCTAAACTTCATTCAGGTAAACTAAACTTTTTTAGGAGGGGGAGCATATGTAACGCAACAGAAATGCTGGCATCCATGTTAAATAAATATTATATTAACAAAATAATAAACAAGTCAATATCTAACCCCATGATAAAACAAAAGTCTAATAATTACATTTATAATTATAGATAAAGATAAATAAGGATGCAAGGTAGAAATAACGAGAATAAACAAACCTGTAAGTTAGATAATAGTTAATGATCTATGTTCAATGAAAAGTAAATCAATGTGATACTGATGAGAAGTGTAAGACGTGGAATAGTACAGAAATTGTCAAAGTAAATGACCATGAAAACAAACAAAAATGAAACAATAATTTACATTATAGCAATAACAAGTAAGGATTTTGAGTTAAATGATATTATTTTGTGACAACGAATGTTATGATAAAGTTTATGTTATGTTATACCAATTACTTGTTGAGTTAATGAAAGGTAATGAAACAAGATGTATTATTCAATTACTGTTGTAGAATGATGTGTGAAGCAGCTAGTTAGCGTTAATAGATTTGAATTTTCTTATATGTGATCCATAGGTCAAGATAAAATTGTCATTAGATATGGAAAAAATAATTGTTTATGTAAATGTTAATAGTTAAGATTTGATTATATGTATGTATTTATGTAAAAGGGCTATAGATGTTTACCAGTTATAAACACAGGTAGGTCCGTATACAATAAAAGGCCTAACAGCCAAAAACACTATATAACCACTCATAACATAAAGGTTAGGTACATAAATTAATAATAATTAATGAATACGGTTCGAAGAGCTAGAAAAAAACATTAAATTAGTAATGATATATAATAAACCATATCAAATTATACAAATTGTGATAATGCCACAATGCCATGATATCGATTGATAACGTTTGATATCGAAAAAGTAGTAAATATAAAAGAAACAGGCTCATATCAAAAAACCAGCAGAATATGTGTAGAAAATAATAAACCAACTATCGGTAAAGTTACATTCCGATATGATAGCAAATTAATAAGGAATAGACAAAAAATATATGAAATAAACACTATATACAAAACATGTAGAAGGAAGAAAAATCATGGGTTGCTATGGACTACAGGATATGAAGAAGTTGTTGATTTTCAATTATTGCCTTTTATGATCTGAATGTGATGAGATTAAAAAACCTAAGAAATGTCTATTTAATCGGAATATTCTAAATTAGTTTATACTCTTATAAAATACAAAATTTTAATGATAATATTCATGACTCTTGCCAGTACAGTTTAACCAAACAAGACTATAGTATGAAATCACAATAGAAAATAAATAACTGGGTTCTACAAGGAAGGACTTGAATTGTCCCATATCTGAAAGGAATTGACGATATATTAAACCAAATAGAAAGAGTTAACTGTATCACAACTAATAATATACACTACACTAGAAGTTATAACCTTTCAAATACACGGAACATCACTAATTGCTTCAACCGAGAGAAGAACGTATTTGGATCCAGGAATTGCAGAAGGAGCATCAATCGGGAAGTAAATCAATCCAGAAGAGCTGTATTTCCGAGGTGGACAGGACAAGAATTCCATTTTATTAAACCGCAGAAAGAATATAGTACGGCATAATCGTCCAGAACAGTAAATTTATCAATCAACCGCCTACACGATTTGCTTCGTTCTAGTCTGGTAAATTATTATTGAATAAATCATATTAACTACACAACACTTCAAATTTGTAAATCTTGCATTCTTATCTATGTATTTTTAATCTTCCCCACAGTTACAAGAACCTTCACACCCTGAATTAAGTTAATTACAAATTAAAACACATTATATAACCGAATCTAAATAAAGTATCGGACTGATAAATAATCGATTCACGCAATCTATAGCCCATGTGTATGTCAGTTAGAACATATCTTATTCAATGTTGAAGAAGTAAACAAATAAAGAACCTTTGTATAGTTGCAAAACCTTGTCATTTGGAGTATGATTTAATGAGTTAGGAATGAAAAGTAACTGACTAAGTATAGAATAATTGGTTAACATAAACAGTGAAATGACCTCTAAGTTTCGTTGCTCCGGTACTACAGCGCTTATAGCGGAATTCTCCGACACCAAAGAGAGAGCGTAAAAATACAAAATTATACATAATTCTCTTCAAGGTATAATAGGGTTGAACGAAATTACAGAATAACACATTAATTATTTAAGTTTAAAGTACACTAACACTGATATTTTTTATAGAGATAAGTTAATATTAATTAATTAAATCAATATATCCCACAACCCCAAATATCTCAGATATTTAAATAATTAAGTAAATTAAAACGACCTAAGAGAGTAAAGACAGAGGAACATACCCGTTCATAGCAACGAATAGGCTTACATTGTGTGAAAATAACGAGACGCTCGTACTCGTCTTATAACAAATTGACGAACCCTACAGTGGGGCTTAACCCAGTAATACCCGGTGTATAACAAATTGGCGCTCAACTTGTGTAGGGCTTAAGTTAAGTAACTATAACTATATTTATATTACTTAACCAGAGCAGGCAACTGTGGGAGAATAAACATGCATACCAGAGGCAGATCAAGGATTAGGGGAGGAGAAACGGAGAAGGAAATAGATGAACAAGAACAGGAAATAGAACTAATAACAGATAGTGAAATGGAACAACAGACAGACGAAATAACGGAAACTGAAATAATTACGGACAAGGAAAAGGAAATAATTGAAGAAGTTGCCCAAGGGGACCAACCAGATAAATCCAACAAAAAAGAAGACATGAGTATGCAGGAGCTGTTGAGTATTATAATGGAAAGCAATAGACAAATGAATGAGGAAAACAAGGAGAATTTTAGGAAAACAAATGATGAAATTAAAGAAACCTCAAAACAAATGAACGAAAGACTAAACCAAATTCACGAAAGGTTAGATAGGAATGATGAGGGTTTAAAACAAATGAAGGAAGACATCTTACAAATACATGAAGAAAATTTAAGGCAAATTAATGAAAAAATTGAGAATATTCACGTAACAATTAACCAAAAGGTAGACCAAAATAATGAGGAAAGAAAATTAGAAATAGCTAAAACAAATGAAGGGTTAGAAAAAACTAACGAAACAATAGTACAGGTTCGTGAAGAATTACAAAATAAAATTAATGACATTAAAATTGAAAGTAAAACAGTGGTCGAAGAAATCCAACAGGAAACTGTCGGAAAATATGAGCAAATTAAAAACGAAGTACATCAGGTACGGGAGGAGAATAAAGAAGGGATTACGCAAATACAGACAGACATGGGTGAACGACTCGAAAGAGTATATGGCAATTTAAATAATATGGAAGGTCAAATTAATACCAGTAAAAATAAAATAGAGGAAATTAGTAGACGTGAATTACAATTACAAGAAAAAGTAGATTCATGGCGGGATAGGACATGCCAACATAGTCATACAAATAACCACGAGAACCGGGAGTCGATTAATTTTCGTAACTACAGGCGCAATCCGATGGAATTTTTAAAGAGATTGGAAGAGGTGATCGCAAGTAATAGAGAAAATCGCTGGAGTATTATACGCAGTATGATTGATGAAACATTTAAAGATACCTATGATAATTGGTGGACAGCGGTGCGCCCGGATATACTGGACATGACTGAGTTCAAAAAACAATTTAAAGAGAAATATTGGTCTGAATCGACCCAGAACATGATTAGGAATAATTTGAGTAACGGTCGATACGAAACAAACATAGGCCAGTCTCCTACTTCATACTTTCTAGGAAAAGTATGTATGGCACGGAACTTAGAGCCCAGAATTCCCGAAGAATGTTTGGTGATACAACTATCCTACCATTACGAGGAAGGGATAAAAAATGCACGTATGTGTAGTCAAATCAAAACGATTCCAGCCATGGCCAAATTCCTGGAGAATTATGAGCACGAGAACCAATACCAAAGAATTAGGATGTTAAATTATAAATATCAGAAGTATAATAATAACGCGCCACCAACCAATTCTCATAATAATGATCACAATCAACCTGCGCAGAACGTTAATGCCAATAGGACCCAAAATGAGCACGCGAATAATAATTCCAGGAACTATAATTATCGTGGCAATAATACTTATAATTACCGCGATAGTCGCAATAATAGAGGAGATGGGGACAGACGACCCAATAATTATAGGCATAACGTTAATTATATCTACTCCAGGCCTCAAGGTAATCAGCGACGGTATTACCCAAGGAGTCACCGATATGACAATCATTATGACCAGTCCCGGCGTGAAGACAACTATCCACCTGAAAGAAATTATAGGATAGCGGAACCTAATACGGAGGATCGCACCGAAACTGTACTAAATCAACACAATAATCCAAATGAAAATAGAGAAGAGGGGGTAAGCCCTCATTTAAACTAATAGAGGCAGTGAAAAATAATGAATACCCTTCACTGAACCGTAATCTTGGGAAACAACGACTTGTAAACAAAATTAAGAGTAATCATACCATAGCTATAATTAATAACCACTATTTAAAGAATATCAGAGAAGATTTATTGGAAGAGGATAAGAAACATGTAAACAGTAATAGTAATAACGAAATCATATATGTAACAGCAAAATTAAATGGGGTACAATCTACCATAATGATAGATACTGGATCTAACATATCGTTGATAGACAGCACTGAACTTGAAAAAATACAGCGAGAAGGCCAGTTGCCCATACCGACATTACCTGTCAATAATGTGATAATTATCGGAGCCACTGGGAGACAAAATAAAACAGTTAAAAAACAAGTATCGCTCGATCTTCACAATAATAATATGACCCTACCAATAGGATTCTTGGTCGCAACGGGATTACCGTTCAATGTATTGATTGGATGCGATGTATTGCGCCAACATTCCGCAGTAATTGAATTGCATAAAGGTATAATATCTTTAACATCCGAAGAAGGATTATGGACAGCAGAATTAATTGACACTAATAGAACCGTTCCAGTTAACACCAGATGTCTAGCCATAAAAAGCTACTTTTGTAAGAAAAACAAAATACCAGAAGTCATTCAATATGAGGACGATGATCCCGAACTGTGGCAGAGTAAGTTAGAAGAGGTCCGAGAATTCCAAAGGGAAAAACTTATAGACAAGTAAGTAAGGTACAGACCGAAAATTTAATTCAAATATATAATAAATACAAACATGTATTCTCCAATGCTCCAGGTAAAGTAAAAGGATATCAGTGTGTGATAAATTTTAAAGAACCAGTGAACTTTCGCAGAAAATCATACCCAATTGCTTATTCCATAAAAAGCGAAGTACGGGACGAGATTAATCGTATGATTCAAGATGACATAATAGAATATAGTCAATCACCATATACCAGTCCCATAGTGGCAGTCCCGAAAAAGAACGGAAAGGTGAGAATTTGCCTGGACGCTAGGGAAATAAATAAAATGATCATCAATGATAGGACTTCACCAGGCGAAATAGAAGAAATTTTAAAGAAATTCCACGGCATTAAATACATCAGTACTTGGGATACGGTATGCGGTTACTGGCAGGTCGAACTACATCCAGATAGTAGAAAATACATGGCGTTCCTTTTTGACGGAAGGAACTATCAATTTAAAAGGCTACCTTTCGGAATAATCAATTCTGTTGCAATATTTGTAAAATGTATGGACCAAGTATTGGGACAAGAAACACTGCAGTTCACTACGGTCTATGTAGATGATCTACTTATAACTTCTTCACATTGGGATGAACACTGCGAGTGGGTGGAACAGGTACTGAGAAAATTATCCGAAAACAACATAACACTCAAGCTGAATAAATCTAAATTTATCGCCAATCAAGTAAAGTTCTTAGGTTTTAATTTGTCTGAGGAGGGTATCACACCTTCAACAGAAAAAGTAGAAGCAATTCAACTGTTCCCTACTCCAAAAAATAGAAAACAGCTACAATCCTTTCTTGGAATTTGTAACTATTACCGAAAATTCCAAGATAACTATTCGGAAGTAACTGCCAAGTTTCAGAAACAATTATCATCCAAAGACAAATGGGCACGGGCACCAGAACAAGATAAAATTCTGCAATTAATCAAGAAGAAATTTTTAGAAACAGTTATGTTGTACCACCCTGATTTTAACAAACGCTTTTATTTAAATTGTGATGCGAGCAATGTTAGCTTAGGAGCTACCCTATATCAAGAAGATAAAGAAAGACATCATATGGTAATCAGCTTCGCCAGCAGAGTGCTTAACAACTGCGAACGCAATTATAACGTTACCGAGAAGGAGCTGCTAAGTGTAGTGTACGCATGCAATAAATTTAGAACTTACATACTCGGATACCCAGTGACCGTAAGAAGTGACCATAAATCAATTTCATTTCTAAAAAGATGTAAACTTAGTCATGGCCGGCTAACTAGATGGGTACTTGCATTGCAAGAGTATTGCATCGATTGGGAATATATACCTGGAAGAAAGAACATAGCAGCCGATATCTTGTCCCGAATAAACATACAAGACCAATCGTTCGAAGGAGAAAAGGAAGAGATTGCAAAAGTGTACCATGTCATTAAGAGTCGGGAGGATTTGGAAATTATTACAAATGAAATTAATCAACACCAAAAATCGGATCCCAAATTAATAAACATACGCCAGAAGGTACAAAGTGCTGATGAAGTTATTACTAAATATTACTGTATACATGATGATCGATTATTTATTAAGGTCACCCCTAAACAAATAAACTGGAAACTAGTAATTCCCACCGCTGTGGAAAACAAATTGATATTGGATTACCATGAACGATATGGACACATGGGAGCCATGAAAATCGTCAAAGCCCTGGAAGAACAAGTGTACATAAAAAATATAACCAGAAAAGTACAAAAACCCATACAAGCATGTCGCATCTGCCAGATGGTTAAACATAATAATGAGAAGAAGGAGGGAGTCATGATCCCTATCACATCCAAATATAAACTGGAGAAAGTATTTCTGGATATATGTGGACCATTCCCACGCAGTGGAGGAAACCATAGATATAAATTCATAATAATTATTTTTGATCACTTTTCCAAATACACTAAACTCTACGCTATTAGCAGAGCCACGACCACGAAAATTCTGGAAATAGTCATTGGACGTTACATAACAGAGATTGGTAAACCGTCATCTATTATCACCGATCATGGTACGCAATTCAAGGGCTGTAAATGGAGAAATAATCTTTTAAAACACAACATTAGAACATATAAGACTTCAGTATACCACCCCAGCAGTAATCCGGCAGAACGTGTATTGAGGGAAGTTGGCAGAATACTCCGAACTTACTGTCATGACCAACAGAGAAGGTGGTACGAATACTTGTCACTAACCGAGGAGTTCTTAAATATATCTTACCATCAGTCCATTGAAAATACCCCTTATACTGTTATGTTTGAAAGGCTTCTACCTAGAGAAATCCAGGATATTATAAACTTTCCAAATAACCCAGAATATCAATTTGAAACCGTTAAATTTTATAACCGAGTAATGGAAAAGGCGGAAATGAAGAAATGAAAATATGAAAAGAATAATCCAAAACCAATTAAGTACCAAGTGGGTGAGAAAATATTAATAAGAAACAGGGAGCTACCAAGCACTCTAGAGGGAATAACTAAAAAATTATTATTATTATATACTGGGCCATATGTAATAACAAAAAATAATAATAACAATACATATGAAATAATGAACCCTATCACGAAAGGATTAAGGGAACATACAACCAAGAGTCCATAAAGAAATATAATGAATAATTTCTAAAATACAATAAGAACAACTTATTACCAGTCTTGAAGAGAAAATACTTGGAATTTAAAAGGAATTTGAATTTGAATACTACCACTAAATTCTGAAATACAATAAGAACGACTTATTATCGATTTTGAAGAAAAACCACTTGTAAATAAAAGAGAATTTTTTGAACAATAAAATAAATAGAAAAAAAAATATCATTCAAAATGAAGTAAGTCTGAATTAAAATATAGTTATGAAGAAGGTATTAAGAAGAGTTAATAACAAACCCCAAGATTACAGAAGAAAACTATAATTATTACTAAACGTCTACAAAGAAATAGTGTGAATAATGAATAATGAAACCCCAAGATTACAGAAGAAAACTAGAATTATTACTAAACGTCTACAAGGAAATAGTGTGAATAATGAATAATGAAACCCCAAGATAAAAGTTTTTACCTCAAATCTACCTATACAAAATAATAAAAGAAAAATCATATGACCTAAAATACATACCACTTTGCCAAGTGAAAGAAACAACTTCAGTAAATGATTGATTGTAACCAATGTAATATTAAAGAAAACGAGAAAGAAAGAATATTTATGAACATAACTCATTGAAATATAAACAGTCAAAATAATGAAATACGATAAGAAAAATAATAGTTGAGCTAAGGACTGTATTTAGTCAGAAACACAGTTTAATGATAATCACACAATAACTATTTAGAAAATATTGAGATCAGAAAAACAAATGAAGAAGATACTTAGCATTATAATCACAACAAGAAAGGAAAACAAAAATAATTACAAATGATAACTGTCAGATTTAATATCAAAGAATGTTTAAGGAAACTAAAATGGAATCACAAAGTATGAAGGATAGTAATAAAGAAATATAAAAGCAACAAAGAAAAAAAAAATGTTTCCCAAATATTTATTATTAAGTAATTAAGGAGATTATTAGGAGATTATTATATTTTATAGCTGACTGTAGATGAATTCCAGCAGTACTATATTAAGGTGTGGTGTGGGCAGCAGAGTATGAAGCCAAACAGTGCCTCTCTGAACTGTACCAACGCACATATTAGGGATTGTTAGGGAAATTAAATATTTAAGGAATATTAGAATAGTTGCAAGAGTGACATCAGTTTCCAGAAGAGTAGGACGCAGAAAACAAAAAGAAATTAGATGACAGAAGAATAATTGAGAAATACAATGATTAGAGTAATTATAAGTAGAAGAGATGTGAACCTGAAATATCATTGAATATTGTAGCCAACTATCAACAAATACTGTTTACAGAAATTAAAAATGATCAAGAATGTTAATTAAAATTATGAAATGTTATTAAATAAAGAATTATTAATACTAGTCTAATGAAGTTACATTGAGAATCCCATCGTCAACCATTAATATTGATATGAAGAAAAAAGCATGTGAAAAAGACAAGTTTATTTGACCTAAACTTCATTCAGGTAAACTAAACTTTTTTAGGAGGGGGAGCATATGTAACGCAACAGAAATGCTGGCATCCATGTTAAATAAATATTATATTAACAAAATAATAAACAAGTCAATATCTAACCCCATGATAAAACAAAAGTCTAATAATTACATTTATAATTATAGATAAAGATAAATAAGGATGCAAGGTAGAAATAACGAGAATAAACAAACCTGTAAGTTAGATAATAGTTAATGATCTATGTTCAATGAAAAGTAAATCAATGTGATACTGATGAGAAGTGTAAGACGTGGAATAGTACAGAAATTGTCAAAGTAAATGACCATGAAAACAAACAAAAATGAAACAATAATTTACATTATAGCAATAACAAGTAAGGATTTTGAGTTAAATGATATTATTTTGTGACAACGAATGTTATGATAAAGTTTATGTTATGTTATACCAATTACTTGTTGAGTTAATGAAAGGTAATGAAACAAGATGTATTATTCAATTACTGTTGTAGAATGATGTGTGAAGCAGCTAGTTAGCGTTAATAGATTTGAATTTTCTTATATGTGATCCATAGGTCAAGATAAAATTGTCATTAGATATGGAAAAAATAATTGTTTATGTAAATGTTAATAGTTAAGATTTGATTATATGTATGTATTTATGTAAAAGGGCTATAGATGTTTACCAGTTATAAACACAGGTAGGTCCGTATACAATAAAAGGCCTAACAGCCAAAAACACTATATAACCACTCATAACATAAAGGTTAGGTACATAAATTAATAATAATTAATGAATACGGTTCGAAGAGCTAGAAAAAAACATTAAATTAGTAATGATATATAATAAACCATATCAAATTATACAAATTGTGATAATGCCACAATGCCATGATATCGATTGATAACGTTTGATATCGAAAAAGTAGTAAATATAAAAGAAACAGGCTCATATCAAAAAACCAGCAGAATATGTGTAGAAAATAATAAACCAACTATCGGTAAAGTTACATTCCGATATGATAGCAAATTAATAAGGAATAGACAAAAAATATATGAAATAAACACTATATACAAAACATGTAGAAGGAAGAAAAATCATGGGTTGCTATGGACTACAGGATATGAAGAAGTTGTTGATTTTCAATTATTGCCTTTTATGATCTGAATGTGATGAGATTAAAAAACCTAAGAAATGTCTATTTAATCGGAATATTCTAAATTAGTTTATACTCTTATAAAATACAAAATTTTAATGATAATATTCATGACTCTTGCCAGTACAGTTTAACCAAACAAGACTATAGTATGAAATCACAATAGAAAATAAATAACTGGGTTCTACAAGGAAGGACTTGAATTGTCCCATATCTGAAAGGAATTGACGATATATTAAACCAAATAGAAAGAGTTAACTGTATCACAACTAATAATATACACTACACTAGAAGTTATAACCTTTCAAATACACGGAACATCACTAATTGCTTCAACCGAGAGAAGAACGTATTTGGATCCAGGAATTGCAGAAGGAGCATCAATCGGGAAGTAAATCAATCCAGAGAGCTGTATTTCCGAGGTGGACAGGACAAGAATTCCATTTTATTAAACCGCAGAAAGAATATAGTACGGCATAATCGTCCAGAACAGTAAATTTATCAATCAACCGCCTACACGATTTGCTTCGTTCTAGTCTGGTAAATTATTATTGAATAAATCATATTAACTACACAACACTTCAAATTTGTAAATCTTGCATTCTTATCTATGTATTTTTAATCTTCCCCACAGTTACAAGAACCTTCACACCCTGAATTAAGTTAATTACAAATTAAAACACATTATATAACCGAATCTAAATAAAGTATCGGACTGATAAATAATCGATTCACGCAATCTATAGCCCATGTGTATGTCAGTTAGAACATATCTTATTCAATGTTGAAGAAGTAAACAAATAAAGAACCTTTGTATAGTTGCAAAACCTTGTCATTTGGAGTATGATTTAATGAGTTAGGAATGAAAAGTAACTGACTAAGTATAGAATAATTGGTTAACATAAACAGTGAAATGACCTCTAAGTTTCGTTGCTCCGGTACTACAGCGCTTATAGCGGAATTCTCCGACACCAAAGAGAGAGCGTAAAAATACAAAATTATACATAATTCTCTTCAAGGTATAATAGGGTTGAACGAAATTACAGAATAACACATTAATTATTTAAGTTTAAAGTACACTAACACTGATATTTTTTATAGAGATAAGTTAATATTAATTAATTAAATCAATATATCCCACAACCCCAAATATCTCAGATATTTAAATAATTAAGTAAATTAAAACGACCTAAGAGAGTAAAGACAGAGGAACATACCCGTTCATAGCAACGAATAGGCTTACATTGTGTGAAAATAACGAGACGCTCGTACTCGTCTTATAACAAATTGACGAACCCTACAGTGGGGCTTAACCCAGTAATACCCGGTGTATAACAATATTTAACTTCCAGCCACAATTGGAATTAATCCTTTAAGACCACAACCCATTTACTTCATTAAAATGAAACCCAAAAAAAAATTAAAAAAACCGAAAGGATGATAATGACTAATAAATACAAGATGATAGTGGCCGGGCCGCCCGTATGAATTGATAACATCTAAATAAATTGCATATTATAAGTATATGGAAATCTTTAAGTTTCTTGAACTCTGTACCAGTGGTAAAAACCCTTATCACCTAAGTTTAAACAATAACGGCATAATTTTCCAAAATGTTAATTCTTGTGTTACAAATACAGATGTATCCCTGTGTCAGGAATTTGTTCATTAATGATAATGATTTAATTCAACAGACAGGTCCAGCAAGCAAGTCAGAACCTAAGTTACAATGATCAGTAGCATAAGTATGCTTTTACAATTTCACAATTATCAGTATATGCCCACAAAAATATAAATTTTCTTTTCTGTAAGGTCAGACATCTGTGTATAGACAATTTTACAATAACAGCATCTTGTAGTCTAGCAAACGTGGAAGTGTGCCAGCATGTGCCAGACCATATGAGACAGGTGACAGACCTGCATAAAACTGTATCAACGTGTGCTTAACTTGATTAAAAAAAAACTTTGTAAAATTTTACACCCGAAAACAGCCTGAAAAACGAAACCCCCAGCCCTTAAATGTTAAAACAAAATAAGAATAATATATGAACCCCGTCCTGAACCAGCCGGAACAGAACCAATAAACACATGACTTAAATTTAGATAGAATGTATAATGACTCTAAGGCCCTTGTATATGTAAAAAAATATATATAAGAGTAAAAAAAAAACTCTGGCACGCCCCCCCAGTGCAACACACAATTACAATCATAGTACTTTAGAGTTATGGAGTAATGTTATAAAAATCAAATAATGTTCATAATGAATGTCCAGTTGACACACACCTGATCGGACTGTCTAGCAGCGTAAGCACATGGTTTTTAAAAAAAGGAAAACGATTTGTAACACAGATGAGCAGCGGGCCAGGCCAACGAAAAATAATAAGAGTTCATATCACCTTAATAGCATGAGTGTTATGCATATTGTAGCTGGTGAACAAGCTCCCTCCTCCGAACAGTTGTGTTTTGGATGGTTCATGGCTGGTGAAGGTGTCGGTACACCAGCAGAAACCAAGTCTCCGACTGGGAGCGAGAACCCGGGAAGTCTCGAAAATTTAGCCTGCCATCAGGTTGAGAAGAAACTACGCAATTATTGTCTGTCCGTTGGTCGGAAGCTTGTAGATTCTATGCGAGCTGGAGTGGAACTGCCTTAAGCAGTTACAATGCAACAAACAGCAAAACTCGCCACGAGATTGCGCACGCCGTCTCAACAATGCCATTCCGATATCGCGGCACACCGACGTTAATATTCGAGTTTACAAAATTTTATACCTTCGATTGCCGGGTTATGCAAACACCGGCACTCTTTACTTATATCTACTATAAGTTTTAGGTCTCTCATATTCGCGTAAGCTTTTACTGTAGCTGTCGAAGAGATGAAGTTTATCTTGTAAACTTTTGCAGTACCGGACCCAATTAGATTAATAAATATTTAAAAATTGCAAGTTATTGCATCTGCCTTCAAAGTATTGTTCTTGCAGTAATAATCTAGCTTCTTTTACTGTGTTGTCCGGTTACAAATCTAATATTATTTTCCTTTTGTAAATGAATTTCACAATATTTGTGTGTTTTGGGGGGATGAAATCTTCCCAAGGAATGACAGAAATCCACTTTTTCAGCAGAATGTTGCGAGTCGGAAACAAAACGGCCACATTATAGGTTTTTACAGCCAAGGGACACAACAATTCTTGGCATTGTTGAAAAAACTGAGTCGTTCTACGCTACTAATCAATCTAAAATCTAAGTCACTGAACACTTTTAATTATATTCAATTACTTAAATGCAAAAACACATGCAGAAAAATTATTTTAATAAATACAATATTTTCTAATGAATAATGAACAACGGACAATTTATATAAAATGATTAACCAGTTGCCAGTTATCTTCTGCGTTTCGTCTTGAGACTAAAAAGTAACTAAATAATTCTAAATAATTGTATTCCTAAAAAAGACGTAAATAGAAAATAATATAAACCTTTTTGCTTTTCAGAAACATTACGCCGTTATTCGTCGCTCTCAGTATTAAACCGTCAGTGTACAGAAGAATACAAAGTGCCAGACTTGGACTTGGTCATACCAAAAGGCATGAAAATAGTGATACCGGTATTCGCCATTCACCACGACCCGGCCTATTATCCAGATCCATACAAGTTTGATCCTGAAAGATTTGCAGATAACAAAATAAAAACTAAAAATAATTACTCGTTCATACCATTTGGAGAAGGGCCTAGAATGTGCTTAGGTAAGTGAGGCTTTTCTTAAACCTAAGTCATACATTATATTTAATATCCGTAAATATTATGCACTGTGGTAACGTTGTCAGATGGAACGTTCTACTTTCGAAAATAACAACTTTTGACAGGTCTAAAAAGTTTTGAGAATTGACTTTACTTGATTACTTATATAGTAAGGTTTCATCCCACAAAATTACTTAGGCATAGTAAAATATTCAAAATTAAAAAAAAGTCTGTAAATATTTTGCTTAGTTAGAATAAAACTGTATGCTATTGTATAATTTACATTAATTTTTCCACCTTCTCTTTCTATAGTGGAGGACAAAATTACTTTTTTCTTCCTGTGACGTATAAAACTTAAACATTTAATGCATTTTCAAATTAAGTTTTAATGAAATTGATTTAATATTAAGTAATTGTTAATGTTGAAAGTAATTGTTTCTGCAGCACGAAAATCTAAAAGCTTTATGACTTACTGAATTAATCGTAAAAAATCTTAAAATTATAAAATGAAACATTACATAAATTTCTCCAATCCGATCAGCGACATGCTATCAAACTTATTTTATGTTCACACTACATCTCAAGATTTTCTTTACAAATTACAAAGTTACTTTTAAACTTCTTAGCCCAGAGTTTGTATTAAAAAGCTTAGCACTTTAGCGCACTTCCCTTTTTTTTGGAGACGACGGCGACGGATATTCCTCTAGAGACGGACGCGAAGAGGGAAACCTAGGCTTATCCTAGACGAGAAGCGTTGTTGGTTAGTACCTCTGAAACACACAGATCTTCTGATCTTTAATGAACACGCCTAAGGACCGATGTTTTCCCATTTGGAGAGGAAAAATGGAGATGAAATTTAAGCCACTACAATCATGTTTTTATCTGAACATATAGAATATGTAAACGACAGAGGCCAGACCTTAGACCAGCAAAGGAATTCTAAAATTTACTTGAAACTTAATAAACATCAGTCATCATGGATATCTACTAATAAATAATGTAGTCACCTTCCTTATTGCAGGCTTGCCCAGCGTCCGCCTCCCTATTTGACTCCTCGATTGCTAACGACGAAAAAATAGGAAAACCAGTACGAAGGGAAACCGTGCTTGTTGGAACAGGTAACATTCACGAAACACATATATGCAAAACATAACAACATACACGCACAAAGTTGAGAGAACGAAACAACCTTACAAAAGTATATTTATACATGTAGAAGAATGATCAAAAAGAGAAAAAAGTGTCTCATATAAAGTTTGAATTCTTGGAGTGTTATATCCTCTTTCTGTGACGATTTTGACGCAAGTAGCGTTGTCCTATAAACGCCCATTTCCATCTCTACACTACTCTTAGAAACCGTGCTACAAGCACCACTTAATATTTTCAATCAAATCTTTTCCATCGGCTTCTTCTTAGAACTAAAGATATTTTTGGCCACCGAGACGTCATGTGAAAATTTAAGAAATCCTTTAGCAAAGAAAAATATTTTTATTACCTCTACAGACATTGTTTATTGTAACGTTATTTGAATACTACCTTCGAAATACAATCAGCTACATCAGCTTACAATTTATAAATTAGATGAAAATTCTTTTGTTAAATCTATTTATACAAAACTGTTTCAACCAAACGCTAAGTAAATCTTAATGCCAAATGTACTCTGCCACTATAACATCGGTCATTTTTTGTTTCAGGAATGCGCTTCGCCATGATGGTAATGAAGATGTGTCTGGCCATGCTGCTTCAGAAATACAACTTGGCTGTCACTGAAGACACTCCGATTCCTGTTACCATATCCAGGAAACAACTCGTTACCACCCCAGCATCACCAATTGTCTTGAAGATATCTAAACATGTACCGTAAATAGGTTGACTGGTCCGTAATCTACCTGCCGATGTCTGTTCCTGTATGTGTGTAGTTTTGAGTACGCGAGTGTAAGAACGGAAGTGGAAGCGATAATTTTAATAGAGACGTTTCTTTGCCTGAAATGTATGGAAATATTAAATATTGTAAGGAGATGATAACAACTGTAAGTCTCATGACTGATTCACTTTCCGTACTATAAATAGGCAACACCAAATTAATTATTGCAACATTTCATAATAAAATTGTAGAAACACACTCACACACACACACACACACACACACACAAACCTGTTACTAATTGAAATTAAACAATAAAGTTGTAAGAACCAATTTGATTTGATTAAGAATTATTAATTTTACAGAAAAATGTTATTAATAAATTGAGCTATAAAAATATTTTTTTTCTCATTTTCAATATTACCTACATCTTTGTAATAATAATATAGATCTAGTCGTTGAGATAGATATGTAGAATCTTCTTTTACGAGGTAGCTTAGAAGTGACAGTTATTAGGCTTGTTTGTATTTAAATCCGCATGTACACTTAGCCGCTGTCTGAATCAGAAGCTTGTGCTCCTGTGAAATGTATTAATAAGCTGAAGTCTCACTTGAACAGATTTTTAATTATGATATTGTGTAGTTGATATTCTTATAAACTTAGTTAAGTTTTTTAAGTGCGTCTATCAATTCCTAGCACATTCATGTATTCTACTAACTAAATCACATACGCCAGTTATAGCTTGTTATAATTACCAATTTGTATACATGATGAAGTGAAAGAAAAATACTGTATTTCACTATCCATTATGTAGCTGCAAAACCAGACAATCATTTAAACACGTTTTACTGTAACCGCTAGCGACACGATGGCGAGACAGTTACAATACCGACCATTAAGGGTCTGCATCGCACCGCCATATTGAATTTCAAAGTGCTAGGAAGTTTCACGATCTTTTAAATACCCTAAATTTTTCCAGTTGTTGATACCGTTCTGCCCTAATTGAGAGCGCTTATTCCCAAACAAATAACAACTAAAACAATAGACTCTTTCCTTTGACTCAGAACATTTCAAATATCTCCGATACAATTTTTCGTTATTGGGGAGTTTCCTATTGCAGTGAAACAGTGAGAATTTTCTGTTTCTCGATCCTTTTGAATAGGATTTTCTTAAGTTAACAGGAAATCTTGAATCCTGACCCTCTATTTTTTTTGGACGATATTAATTATTTGATCCCTTATGTGTGACGAGTCAAGGTAGTCCATTCGCCGATATAGTCCAAATTACTGAGGTAACGTCGCTGTGGGATAAAGGGTGAACTTCATCTTCATGTCCGTCCGTTATAGGGTTTGATAAATTAATCGTAACATCTTCGTCAAGGGAAAAATCGTTTCCTTGGCGGCTTGTCCCACGTTGTTCAGTTTCCTTCATCTCAGTCTCATCATTAGTGTCTTGAACATTACCATAAAAAACGTGATCTGACTCTAGCATTTGAAAAATCAATTTTCGTAACATCTTCTTTGGACTATTTTGATCAGTTTCTATTTCTAAATTTTGAGAAAGAAAACAACGCATGAACTTAGCACCTTGTTTATTTTCATTCAGTACTTTATTCTTCCTCTTTATGTTTTGAGCTCCTGAAAGTTTATGGTTGAAGCCATTATTAAAAGTCTTTGAAATCATAACTGCACTCGTATATGTCAAAAATATTCAGAGTACTGAAACAAAAATTCAACGAAATTTTACAAACCGAGTTAAAACGAACAACTTTGTAAGTTTTTAATTTTTTTTTTTTAATTTTATTAGGTTCTAGCGTTCTTTTTCTTTTCGGGGGTTATAAAACGATTTAAAAGACGAAAGATCTAAACCAAACCATCGATCGAATGGCCACCCTGAATGTTGTACATACTAATAATTAAACTGTATAAAATTTTTAAGTTTGTTTAAAATCATAAAATAAGTTGACTTTCACTGCCTGCCATTTAAAAACATTTTTTTCTTGCTTTGAATTTCTAATTATTTAAACTAGGCAGCTTACTAACAAAATGAAAACAATAAAGACAATACCTAGATAACATAAGAAAAATCAAACATTTAACGCGCACTTAAAAATACTTTACACTGTTATTCCCACCACTGGCAGTTGCACGGTGACAAGTCACAACAAAAGAAACAACTGAAACAAAAGTAGGATGAAGCGCTAAGGGTACGATGTTTGCTTGGTGGAGGCGGGGGAGCTGCCGAAGGTTACCAAACTTATTCGATCTGTTTCGAGGCGTTGTACGCGTCAGTGAGCGAAGCGCTATCTTGCCTATCTTGTCGCCGTTTTGTGGCTGAGCGTGAATGTCAAAATACGTCAAATAATACTGCTTTGTGAAGATTTATAATGATTGTTTTAGTATGTACCAAACAGTGGCATTCATTGATAACAGAGTGAACAGTTTAACCTGCTTAAGAGAACAACTTCATTTATTAACACAAAGGAAAGAAAAAGGTGTTCGCCACGGCCCGGTTCGCCCGTCCTTAAGGCCGGCCCTGGGCTCGATTTTTGAACAAACTTTTAGCTCAAATGTTCAGATTTAGACATCGTAATGTAGTGTAATTTAGATCGTATATTTTACATCAGAAAATAACCAGGAAAGTTGTCTACACCTTCAACCTGCAAACAAAGTCTTATTAACTTTTCCTTAACTAGATGTTTCACAATGAGGTAAAAAGAAAATTTAAGTACTTAATAACTAACTGGTTGATAAGTCGGTTTCCCTTTCATAATGATGATAAAGAAAGTGTCTTCAATTTTAATGAGTCCACTATTTTGTATGTTAGTAGAGAACTTAATTGAAATGAACATAAGTAAGTCTGAAACCTTCCAACGTCTGCTACCGACAGTTACGGAAATCTTAATTAGTAATTTGAGGAATTGTAATGGTGTTATAATTTCCGCTAAATTGTATAGCTAAAAGTTTTTGTATCTCAACGAAAGTGATTGTTTTTTACTTTATTACTTCCTGTGACAACTACGTAACAATTTGTGTATCAAAGTCCGCAAGCTGTATTTATGCTTATTCTAAATATAGTGGATTACAAAACATGACACTTTTACTGGTAGCTCAAAAGTCTTGAGATAAAAATATATACGGTAAAGGTGTATCGGTGTATACGGCGGAATTATATTTGTATATATATTACGCCTATTATTGATGATAATAATGATGGTAATAAAATATTTTTTAAATATACTAGAAATAACAATATTGTCTGGTCATATCTCAGAATGAATAAATTTTCATACGTCTTTAATTATAAAACGCCTAATGAATTAACGCCTAAAGCTTTGAGATTCGCTTTGTGGCTAATATCATTATCATTAACATCGTCTACAAGAATTAAGTCAAAATTATTTGTTCCAATAGTAGGCAGATAGATAAGAGCTGGTCATACCAGCGCTTCTTCGGGCATCCATTCGGTTGAGATGTTTAAAACATTTTAACCTATATTGGGCAATCCTGTCGCGTAACTTAAAATATTATTTGTAATTCTTCTGCCTACTTGAAGAGTGTAAATTGCCACCTGCCTGAGGAATATCATATCGGTAACGGGAATGTGACTGGCTTCCGATTTCAGTGGTTGATATAGGCCTATATTTATACTAATTCAAGAATAATCTGTTTTTGAACAAACCACTGTCCGACCGTTACGTAAGGTAATCGGGACGATATTTACACCACCAATGCCATTTAGTCTGACGAAGTTAATTTAGTATAAATACAACAATAAATGTCAGCAAAGCGCGTGCAGCTCTACCAAGATAAGGCAGGGAGGTACTGTTTTGTCGACGTTAGCATGTGGCAGGTTCGTTTCTAGGTCACATCAGTATTAACGCGTCGTTCGACTTAATCCCAGAGTACCGATGTCAACTGTACATTAGGCCTAGGCTTTCAACGACTTTAATATTTTTATAAATGGCGACTCAGTGCCGGGGAGCTGAATATTCAAAAAGATAGATAGATAGACGCGATTAGTTAATTAATTCCGCTAAATGACACTATTCTTGATTAACCTCCCCGGATTTTTCGTTTTCTATGTTACTTCATAGAACCTTCCTGTACAACTTTCCGATTGAGCAGACAACTCCTGCTCCTGCTCTTCTATCATTATTCATGTTGTTCTTTAAATCTTTGGTATGTATCGGGGTAATAAAACACGAACGAAATAAATTTCCTAGGAGGTTCTTCCCAATTAATACGTATATAAAAAAATAATCATTTATTTTGAGTATTTTTCTAGGACCATATTTAAATAATTCATCTTCCTTGTGGCTTACACTTTGTAAAATTTCAGCAGTGTAGTTTCTTTAGTATTCCGAAAATAATTTTGTACGCCACACAGAGCAAACTTTATACTATACAACACTCCTACTTATAGATTCTAATCTATAGATTCTAATCTCACCTATCTACATTTATTTACTATCTTGTTTGACTACTGTACAAATAAGTACAACTTTTTTCCTTACCTCAAAAAGAAATTATTAGCCTATCTTTGTTTTTGACTGAGATACATTTAAATATGATGTTCTGCAGTCTCCGAGAGTGTAAACACGTCCCTTGTAAACTATTCTCTGAATCAACTGATAATCATCAAAAAGCACTGTTTGGCATAGTACTGATAGCCACAATTTTAACAATGTTTTAATGCACAATTCATACATATCTCATTTAAGTGCAATGGATTATCAATACCATGTAGGCTACGTAAATATCTAAGAGAGGTGGTGACTGTGGGCAAGCCTGTCATGTATAGTTAGTCGTTTTAATGAAGATTCTATTCGACCATCATTCCAACGGGGGTATTATAAATAGCACATACTGTACTTTGGGTAAACCGTATTAAATAATTTTTCTATAAAATATTTTTAATTAGACGTTTCTCTTGGCGTTATAAATTAAGACACATGTAAATTTCTAACTTTTCTTATTAATTGTATAACCAAATATTGTATTGTATTGTATAAGAAATTGTATATATTGTTTATATTATGGTAAATATACAATAACACAAGACTTTCCTTCGACATTCATTCTGAATTTTAACCAAATAGTATCTCGAATATAGTATTTATACGAAATAATAAAATGTTTGTGCAGATTTTTATGCTGATCAAAGCAAAAGTATACTCCAAACAACCTTAAATTGTGTATCTAAAACTTTTGTAATTATTACGCGTCACGTTCCAAGTTTTTAATATTACTTTTTTTAAATTGCCGTCACAATATAATTAAGAATGCCTAACAGCAATTTATAAAATTAAGGAAACGAGTTTTAAATTTTACATAGACAAAAATCAAAAAGTTTAGTAATTCAAATCATCACACCTCGGCACCTGTTAATCGCTAATGTCGTCTAACACATCTTATAAAATGTTCATTTTTATCAAACCTACAGTGAACTATGTGATCTTTATCAAACCTATGTGATTTTTATCAAACATGCTCATGAACTTTTTTTATATGAGTACTCCGTTACCTACGGTACTATGGTGTTCTGCTCACTCCCGTACGCTCGCGATTCTAGGGCAGTAAACTGAAATGAAGAACTGGTGTTGACATGTCAGTGAAACGTCTTTTCCACACATAGCTACAAAATACTTCCATACTACTTTAAGCGAAACGTAATATTTTAAAGAATGTGAGCATATTTTAAACTTTAAATACTATTATAGAAACAACGTATATATTGAAAATACCGTAAATATATTTATGATGAAAGAAAATATTCTCACATGCTGAGACATTGAGCTAAACAATTGCTCTTTAAGACTATCACGGCCGGCGTCAAGGCTGTTAAACCTTTTGTTTGCCTGGCTCTAAGGCCGTAGTCCGATGTTACTTATAGCAAACGTTTCGGCCGTTCCTTCGACGGCCATCTTCAGTCCAAAAGTCAAAAACGCTGATTTTATAGCAAACGTTTCAGTCGACGACTATCTTCAGATGTTTTTTATCCCTTTATCAGTGTTTTCAGTCCTTTTAAACTGAAGATGGCCGTCGAAGGAACGCCGAAACGTTTGCTATAGGTAACATCGGACCACGGCCTTACAGCCAGGCAAATCAAAGGCTTAACAACATTGAGAGGAACACTTTTGATATCCTTTTCTTGTACTTAGTTCGTTATTAGCTTAATACATTTACACAGCGTTCCGACAATTTAACGATAGGTAAGGGAGAATTTGAACGTCAAGATCAGTCATGGTTGAAATCATGGTTGATCAGTCATAATTTTATTTTAACCGTGTGCTCTGTTTAGGGAGGATATCAATGATACTCCTACAGTTTAGGCCCTTCGCTTGACACGCTTCTACAAATCCAGTTAACTCTCTCATTCTAACTCAATACTTTGAAAGCAAGGTGAAGTTGGTTTTGTAAATATCACGCTACCTATTCATAAACCTTTGACGATACCCACGTAATTTTTATGTACATAACTTTCAACTGTGTATTCATATTTTCGTATTCTCGTAACTCGTTACGAAGTTATAATCATTGCTCTTATAACGATTTAAAACTGAGAAAGAGAGAAAGGTGAATATTTTACGATGTAGTTCTGTAGGCACATGTTAAAAATTAAATAGCCTGGTAAAATCAAAACTGAAGCTCTCGATTAAAAATGGGTGCGATAAGAAGCCTGTGGAAATCCATTGCAAGCAGAAGTGTGCAGCTTAATGGGTATTTAATGTCAATTCTAAATCAGTAATAAAGAGACATATGAACAGAAAAAGACCCAGAAAAAGACTATGACTACGATACAGGGACCGGATTATGAAAGCTGTGAGATGCAAGAGTTACGAAAAATGAAAATGAAAGTAGATGAACGTGAAGAGTAGATAACTACTACCTAGTGATCCGCTGCCAACAATTCTTCCGATTTATCACTAAAAAAGAAGACAAGAATAATTCAAACCATCAGTACTCAGGTTTAACGTTTTTATTGTCTATTACATCCTAAAATAAAATACAAAATGCAACATCCTGTGATTTTTCTTGTCGATTGTCAATTTGTGGTTAGGGTGTATCGTGTTGTAGACAATGGACAGCAATTTATTTTAACATCCGGCCACATATTCTAACATGACATAAAAGACAATAATATTGTGAACATTTTGACATAACATACTTTTTTAAACATAGCTTGGTTCAAAACTTATGACTTCTTTACAAAGAAAGAACAAAATCAATTTAAAACATGTCTATGGCCGTCAGAAAATGTTTTATAGCATTAGTATTGAACTTAAATGAACTTCGTATCCTGTGTACTGTTGCAATATATATATATATATATATATATATATATATATATATATATATTACATTTAATATTTATAAATAAATTTACTTCAAGATATACCTTTTTTTTCCTTATTAGGAACATGTTTCGGGTACCATCTTGTACCCATCCTCAGCCATCCGTGACGGGTGCAAGATGGTACCCGAAACATGTTCCTAATAAGGAAAAAAAAGGTATATCTTGAAGTAAATATATTTATAAATATTGAATGTATTATATACATTAAGAAACGGACTGTAGCAAAAAGTGATTGAATATATATATATACTATAATACTTATAACTAATTTACCTCAAGATATATTTTTTCCTTTAGGAACATGTTTCGGGAGATCCTGTTCTCCCATCTTCAGCCTTCGCCATCTTGCTTCTGGTCTGGACTGGTTCTGGACCAGAAGACCAGAAACAAGATGGCGAAGGCTGAAGATGGGCGAACAGGATCTCCTGAAACATGTTCCTAAAGGAAAAAATATATCTTGAGGTAAATTAGTTATAAGTATTATAGTATTTTATGCATCAAGAAACGGACTGTAGCAGAAAGTGATTGAAATATATATATATATATATATATATATATATATATATATATATATATATATAATGTATTCACTATTCTTTACATAAGAACATGTACAGAATTCTCTACATATTCAAATTTTAGAACACGTTACGTTTTTCCCATACATGTGATGTCACAAAGATCCACTCGTGCGTTTTGATTTTTGAAGACGATTTGTAAAAATATTTGCTTCCTTAGGAAATCGCTTTTAGTGCGCCGGGACTATGGAACTAAACAGATTTTACTAAGCGTTGTCTGACTGTGACATATTCAGAACGGTCTGTTCCTTGTTCAGTGAACTGTAAGATGAAATGCTGGCTGCCACATGTCACAGAATTACAAACATGTGAAAGGTATTGTTATATGGAAAACGTCTTTTCTTGTTTTATATCTACTTTTTCCACTCCTTCGAGCACCTTAGATTGTGCAAGGAAACTGAATGCGTGACAGCTGGAAGGGAGTTTAGCTTACACAACTGAAAAATATAATCTACTTAACAGTTCTTTCTTTTGCGGATGTCACAGAGTAGCTTTGTATTAGTCGTACCTTTTACAAAAGTAATCTTTTACGCCGATTATGTATAAAATTAGCAAACAGTTAGAGGGCTGTAATAATTTGTTTATTTTATATTTACATATAACAGTGTGCAGATGTACACGTTAATCCTAAATACAGTCTATTCTTGTAGAGAATATGCAACAAATAAAGGAACTCGTGTGTCTTCACCATGTGTCTTCAACATGTTACGTTTGCTTGCAAAAATAGGTCTCTTGCAAACAATTACTTAAACATCATTCACTACTGTACGTTGTGGTGACAGCTCGTGTTGTCTTAACTACGAATTTTTTTTCTTATGATACGCAAATGATACAAAATTACAATACATAAGGGATAGGAAAAGAATATTGTATTATTTACTGTTATTTGTTTCTTTTTGTGTCAGTTTACGTACAGTATGAAATATACATAAAATTTTATTCATATCTGAACGGTACATAAAACCAGTTTGAGATACTACGCTGAACGCGTGTGAGCACGTGTACTTGCGTGATTGTACTGAAATAATTGACAAATCCGGATACAAAAACTTGATAATTTTTTTTATGCAGCACAGTTGCTCGAAAACATGCTATATTTTAACAAAATGTGGCCAAATATTGACAGTTTTGTTGCAAATTCACATTGAAAATAGTGTGCTATTTTATATAGCTAGTGGGTTTGTTTCCGTATATCTGATACTATATAACACTGACATATAGGCTATGAAAATGATATGTGAATTAAGGACAGGTTAATGATGTGAGTGTGTGTGTGTGTTTATGCCCGCGCGGGGAGGTGTATGTGCCTGTTTAACAGAACAATATTGGTGTTGTTGTCATTTACATTTCATAGGACGCGTGCGATCTTGTGTGTATGTATGTGTGCGCGCGCACGGTGTGTTTCGTGTAGATCCGAGTTTCCATTCGTCTGTAGTGTATATTTATATTTAAAATTAATTGGGCGTATGTGTATCCTGCTCATGCGTATGTATATTGTGTAGGAAAATATATTTTTGCTGCTATCGGTTTCTCTTTTGTTAGATGGATTTTGTGTGTGGGTGTGAACCGCACTCGTGCTTATTAGCCGTGAATTGTAAAATATTAGTTTGTAACGGTTCTTCAATACTAGGACTATTTCTTACAACGATGACTATTGTGCATGTATGTGTCAGGAATTTGTAAAATACCTTTCTTGGTTTTATTTTTTTGGACCCTAATTTCTCAGTCACTCAATTGGACTTGCTCACGTGTCCCACGCGTGTCCCTTTTTCCTCCCAAAACATTTATAAATCGCACTATAAGATGCGCAAACACGTGGTTGGGCAGAAATTTGTTGAAGTAAGCATAGAGATTACGAATTTTTGAAGACGATTTGTAAAACCAGTAGACACTATGAACCATTTGTAAATGTCGTTTAGAACGTCTCGCCCAGTCTTATGTTTATACATGTACAGAATAACGGACTCTATTTAAGCATTTGAGCAAATTGATTTGTTTTCAAAATTGTATAAACAATAAACTAAAAAATTATGAAAACATTATTAAATACTGATCAAAAACCGTGTTCAACAAGAGCCCCATCTCTATTGTATACGAATAGCAAAGAATAGCTGTTTATGAAATGTAGAAATGTTTCCACTTGTGTAATAAATTATCACACTATTGGTATTGTATGCCACGTTGGACATACTGGAGCTGAATGAATGTTCGAAGTCTACCTCTTTCCTACTTTCTAAGAGCATGTAACCTCAAAAATCAGGATAATAATTTGAACCGTCCCTCACCCACCAGACAACTAAGACAACATTAACATGAACCGATTTTGTGTTCGTAAGATGGCTATAGTATATAGTAATTAAGCTCAGATAACTTATTACCCCAACTATTTAACTTAATACGTTACGGCTACACTTTTAACGGAACGTTATTTGAGCTTTTGATATTTCCATTATTTCTTTACCACTCCTGGCGTGGGCTTAACCCCACCCAAAGCCCCATTGGATCGCCACTATCATAAACATATTATGAGTTATTTTTGTAAACTCAATATAAAAATTGGATATCATTATTTTAATATTGCTTCTGTCAGTGTATAAAGATATTAAATTCCAAGTTACCCTACATTTTATTCATTGCCACGCGTTTGTTACACAGAGGCAAATATTAGTAGAACTTTTCCTTAAAAGAAATAAAATTTACGACGTACCTGACACGAACATATTGCTTTATTGATTTCTCAAAGTTTTAAGATTTACACCCATATGAGTTCTGTACCGGCCGTAAATCTGTTGGCAGACAAGCAGGTACTCTGCGGTGTTATAGCAATTTATTGTTTGGCACGAAGAACTTTTTAATCTCTTACGGCCTTCACCTTTTGTTTTACGACTCGTGTATTGTCTTTTGTGTGTCTCGCATACAGAAAGAGACAACGTGACTGCGAATTAATTGTAAGTAAGACACTTCAACTCTAATTACATCCATTATTACATTACATACTGTGGATACAGGGAGTCATATGATAACGGAGGAATTCTCTAGATTATTTTACAGTGTATAATATATGTTCTCATAATATTGTAAGATAAGATATTGTTAGTGACGTCAACATATGTATAAATGTTGTCAAAATCGTAGTTGTATAAAAATAAGAATACGTTAAAATAAACAAATATAAAATCTCACAATAAACAAATATAAAAGAATGGTGCAATAGCAGAAACACGTTTTAGAAGTTAAGGGTAAAAGCTTTTAGGCCAGAATAATAAAAGAATAATATAACAACATTTTTAGAATAATTTGCATTTGTTACTTAACAAAATCTCAGTTAAGCTCAGTACACTTTCTACAAGAATGATTTAAAGGTTTCATACCATATCGGTTTGTTTGATTTGTCAATGCCCTAAAAATAGGCATTTACATCATCGTTTGACTGATTGTCCTCCAAAAATCGTTTTCTGGTGGCCCACGTTTGATTGTATGAAGGAGATAGAAGTGGTTCGCGGTTAAATCTGGAGAGTACAGGGGTGAAGAAGCAATTTGTCTTCTTAGTCATCCTCTTCTACGCGTCGTGTGTCAAGGTTTTCGAGAGAGCTGTCCATCTTGTCCTGTCCAGTGCCAAAACCCTGGCACTTGCCCAAAATGCTCCTCTATCGTCTTCACTCTTCTTGATGTTACCTTCCCATTTCGTTCTGGGCCGTCTTCTTCCTCTTGTGCCTTCTGATTTTGCCTCCCATACTCGTCTCGGTACCTTTCCTCATTTATCCTACAGACGTGGCCAAACCAGTGCAGTTACGAGCTTCCAGTTTTATCATTTAAAGAAAATATCTTCAAATCCTTCCGGATGGTAACGTTTTGCACCATATCTCTATGAGTTTTGTTCTCAATTCTTATGAGGAATCTCATTCCCATTGTTTATATTCTATTTTATCTCTGCCATTTAGATTCCATAATTCGCAACTGTACGTCAGTGTTGGAGAATATACAGATTTAGAATACTGCAAGTTTTGTTTTCTGTGACACTTCGCTTTCTCCCAGAAACTTCCTGTTGAAAGCACCGTAAAGCTTGCTTGCAGCTGAGATCCTCATGTCTAACTCTGATTCAATTCTGCCATCCTCACTGAGATCGGCATGTAATTTGTGAATGTCTCCACTTGTTCAAATTTCTTATTGTTGATTACTATTCTGTGTTGTCTTGCTCGCCGACTAATTATCATTGTTTTTGTGTTCGTGGGGCTAATAACCATATTATTCCTCCTCATCGTTTCTTCCCGCACATTTATGTTACGGTGCAGATTCTGTTCTCTGCTGGCATCAGAACGATGTCGTCGGCAAAAGGAAAGGTCTGTGAAATACACTGGTACAGCCTCCAGTTGCCTACATTAAACTTCCTACTTCTTTGTTGCCTCTCCTTGATAATAGCATCCATCAATACAACAAAAAGGTAAGGTAAAAGAATATCCCCTTGTCTCACTCCAACTGAGGTGCTAAACTAGTTTGATATTTTGTTTGAAGTTCTGATATAGTTACGCCAGTGTGGAGAAGCAATTCGTGTTTTAATTCTTCGATTTGAGCCACTCCTACAATTGATGTGTCAGGTGTACCTACAGTGTGGTGCACTGTGAAATGGCACTTGCTTTTTTGTCAAATGTGGCAGTTCCTTGATTTCATTATGCAAGTGCTCCAATAAGTGCATATAATACTCGCCATCAGTTTTGTCTTTTTAAAGGTAAATAATTAAGAATGCTTTTAAAAAAAAAAAAAGAAAAGCAGCCAACATAACCGTACCAGGAGAAGAAATTGTCTTTGCCATATTTGCAGCTGGTTGGTTTTTGTGAGCCATTGTTTCGACAGTTCTTTGGACTCATAAAGGCTTTAGAGGACTAAGGTCTCAATACAGTTATAAGTAACGCAACATTTAAGGTTTAGTTTGGGTTATACAGTGTTAAATGTTTGCCTGAAAAATCTTTTCCAGGTTGTTTTTGTCAGGTATGTGCAGATACGGTACCCATCTAGCTCCGTACCCAAATGCTGCCAAATTTTGCTCACACTTTCAGTTGTTATCTAGCAACCTCTGATAGCTCAAGATTTAACGTTAAAGTCTGCAAAACAATTTTATTGATTTAAAAGTACATTTTTCTATCTTAGTCACTTGAATGGGAGAGGCACTTCACTTTCGTACACTGTGTTGTTCATCAGTTGTGCTCGTCCGACCCACTTTAAATTCATCTATCCAGCGATTAATCAATGTATTCAATGGAGAAGAATCTCCCAACGTTAGGTCTAGTTTATATTTTTATATTGATTTTACGTAAACCTTTCAAACAGAATTTAATCACTGCACAAATTTTCAGTCTGCATACTGCTAGAAAATGCTGTAGGCGCTTACCTGTTAAATTAGTAATCAACAACTCGTAGACTTGAAACATCGAAATTTAGCTGACGACGGTTGAGTCGCACTACACAATAAAAAAATAAGCATAGCGGCGATTTATGTGTGACTTCTAGAACGTTTAACCCCACCCTGGTATATAGAAAACGAGAACGTTTTATATTTTTTCGCATAACGACAACAAATGTATTAAATTGCTTGGATATTTCAAGAATCAATAAAATTATTTTAATTGTCGCTTCATGGTTTTACTCATAAATACAAACAGACGAATTGTTTTGTTGGTCATAATACATCAAACATATGTAACTACAATTTTAAAAAGTTTAAAGTTTGAATAAAAGAAATAGAGATCTGAGCTAAGCTCTTCAGATCTTCAGAAAGAAAGTGTCTTAAAAAATGTAGGTGTGTACACGCCCATACAAATTTTTAACATACGCTAATTTACAGCAATAAATTTACGTTAAATATTTATGTAAAAATTGTGAGAAAATATAGTATCATCAACCGAGTCCCAATCAGAATCTAAAGAGAATAGGTATACCTTTTATTTTTTTAGGAAAAATAACAGAACGTTTTTATTTGGTTACACAGTAACATAATAAAATATAACTCCCAGACGCACGCTCGAAGCCACAAAATACATAATTATTTATTGTAATGAACTAGAATACATATGCATATGTACGTGTTAATTTACATTTAATTGTCGTGTTAATTTACATCTATGTAGCTGATTAGATTATGTAACTTTAGTGCTCAAGGGAGTGTACGTTTTCCACTTGGCTGCCAAAGAACTAATTATTGTTACTTATGAGCATAAACATCGTACTGTTAAAACTCAAAGACGTTAATATTGTAGAAGGTTCTTGGAAACCGTCAGTTAGTTAAGTCTTTAACTTTAGAAAGTAATTAACTCTTGTCACTACCGTTCTGATCTTTAGTAAGGCTTTGTTTTCCGTATAAATCGAAAATAAAAAGTTTTTAAAGTGTTTAGCAAAGAAGTTTTAATCGAAACAGTTAAATAGTCTTTCCAAAGAACCATAATGTTTGTGTACACAGGCGCGCGCGCACACATACACGTGTAATTGTCATATTGTATTGTAACGGGCACCCTATCGAACAGCCGAGAGCGTCCTCCACCTGTCCTTCCATAAGCCCAGCAGGTGCATGTTTCTTCAAGGCAGCACAAAAGTACACTCTAGAGTTTTCGAGTTGACGCATGTTATGGATTATTCTGGAACACTTGTGCTACCTATTTAAACAACAGCAGCTGGCTTTGTCAGTTAGTTTATTATGTTGGCCGATTTGTCGAGTGATATCAAGTGGTTGTTCTGTTTTGTGCGGAATTATTTGTAGTTAGCATTATTATTGCGTGTGGACAAACGTAAGTTGAATTATTGAACGAGTTGATTACGAATTGTTATTTTGTAATTAAGTAAGGTTGGTTATTAGTGGTTTAATTGGTGTCTGTATTTTGTTTCCCACTGTACCATACGCCGATCAGTGAGACCATTGTAACAATACGTTCCTGGTAAAGAATAATTCTTACTTTCCTTAATCATGTTTTAGACGCTAAACCGTTTTCTCATCTGCAGCCATTTTCGCTCGTCTGCTGAAGTAAGTGTGGCTTCGACTTTCGAGCTGGTACGTAATTTATTTTTGTGATGTTTGAAAGCATACGGTCATACTGTAACGCAAAAGGGGTACATGCCTGTACGCAGTACAGGTAACATACAGAAGGCTTGTGTCACGTTTGTCATGTATTGAGGAATATTCGGGAGCCGTGTAGAGAGTGCACGATATAGAGCATGCTGGTACTTTTGGCAGAACATTCGCGTACACTCTCGAACACCTCGCATCACAGATGATCTTGGTTGACTGCAACTACTATTATTGTGACAGCGGCAAGCTGTCAATCTATATGCATAGATTTGTAATTTTGAGCCGTTGTTTCTAGTGCTAGTAGTTGAGATGTTGTAAACTGGCTGTTAACTTTGTTTGGTACGAGTCGTATTAGTGAAAATGGTAAGCGTATACTTGCTTATTTATGTGATGATGGCTCCTTGGTTGATAGATCGGTTGGTCGTTAGAAGATAAAATTTATGATATTAATAAGGTAACTTACCTACACTGTGTGTTACACCCTATCTATTATCAAAATGTAGGTTATAAATTGTCCGACTCTGTATTATAAATTAAAGAATCGCGCGTGCGCACACAAATATTTATTATTGTAACGTCGTGATGAAATTATTATTTTTGAAATAACATCGATATTCATAAAGCTTCAATAAGGCCATACATACTGCAGCATTTACATAATAGTACTGTAGTTTTTAAAGTAAAGACTGGCCCGGGGCTGCGGACATTCGCGTCTAATGACGTCCCCATGGAATATATGTTTCGAGCTTCCAGAAGGAGCTCCACAAGGGAATATATTGTTGTTTATGGTCCATTACAATGGCATGCTCGAACTAGCACAGTAATTTTCGAGGCCGTTTCCAACAATCACTGGTCGTATACGGTACCTGCCAAGGCCGGCTATGTGGGGATTTGTCTTGGTCTTTGCACTCGAACGTAAAATTTACGTGCAAAACGCCGCACGGTGTCATCGCAGGAACGGACCCTGTGTCTACTTCTCAACAGACGAGAAGGGGACCAACGTGGGACTTAGGCCGCTAGCCTAAGGCACCTGTCGAGAACGCTTTGCAGTTTTCTTTTATGAACAGTAGCAAGGTAACCCCTGACGGGGGCAACGTAGGAGATGACCGGCAAAAGGTAGGCGTTGACGATCAACTTACTTAGCTTATAGCTCATAGCCTTTTGGCAAGAATCGGAAACAGAGAGCTCATACGCTCTAGTTCTGACTATCTGAGCGTTGGTATGCCAGGTGAACCGACGATCGAGGTGGACATCGAGGTACTAGACCTATCTCGACCATGGCAAGTAGGTCCTGCCGATTCTCACTCGTCCTTGCGGTTCCTTCCGGCGCTTGCAGAAAAGCAATGCGGAGCTTTCGGTATCGTTGAAGTAAAGAGTTTTGAGTTTTGACTCTGACTACTTTCTTGGAATATAACTAGTGCTGAAAACCAAACAATGCTCCATGCTGGGCTCGAGTGGTGTTTGATGCTACCTAATCGGAGCGAGTCGACTTTTGCAAAAGTTATTTAGAGAAGCGCGTCTCCGGAGGTAGAAAATCTGTGTCTCCGATTTTTTTTTAAAACATCTACCATTGTGCTAACGGTCCCGACTATGATAATGATGACCGCTCGTACCGACGAAACGTCATACAGTTGCAGACATATGGATTACGATCGAATAGCCTGATAATGTTAACACTTGTTAACAGGATGGAAACGAGTCATGAAAGCCAACGACATTATGTTGATACACATACACCATGCGCATCAGTGGTTAGACTGCACTGTATGTTTTTCATAACATGTACTATGGTTGGGGAAAAATCTTTTGATTTCGCTACAATGTAAACGCACAACACGATGCAAAATGCCAACAGTATATTCCATACCGTGTCACCATATTACAGTACACCCTGCAAAGTCTGAAGAAATGATTTCTCAAGGTAGTAGTCGCCGTTAAACGTTTTAACTTCAAACAACTAAAGTACAATTGTAGAATCAGTAGGCCTATAGAAGAAACTGTAACATTTACGTGTTACTCACCACACCCCCAGCAAACCAGTGACCCAGTTAAGTTTTGAGATTTATGAGGCTGTGAATGGGGCGGTGTGACGTTAGGGCACATTATTTATTGTTCACAGTAGGAGCATTTATTCTTACAGACCTGTAGCCTACAGGATTCAGTAAAACGGTCAAAGCGTATTAGTCAGTTTACCTAATAGCATAAGTAAAAACACAATTTCACTAATTACTTTATAACTGACAGATTTTACAAGTAAAAATAAATTTAAAAAATTTATACGACCACTAATTTTGACAAATTATCTTTTAATAAGTCACACATGACGTAATCCTTATTTTAATGGCACTGTATAGAATGTTATGATTTATAATATGTATCATACGTAGTCTACAGCTAGTTGTTTTACTTTGGTCAGTGTCTTTCTCTCTCACATCCTGCCACCTTCGCTTATCCAAACAACCGTGATACGTGAGGGAAAGATCCCGCGTTTCTCGCTCCATGTTCATTACCCACCCGAAATTCGGCCTACTTCTTGCCCAACTCTATGGTGATAACCATTCATTTACTTTCTCAGACCATCTTTCATTTGATACAATTGTGATATTTCTATACCATCTTTCCTTTTCTTGTCGATCGATTCCAATATTCTCATATTAATTTCTTTTCTATTCCCTGTCCCTGTGCCCCTAACCCTATAACATCGTCTTTAATAATTGTTCTCTATAACTTCTACTCTAGGTCTACTTCTTGTATTAACATCCCATCGCTTCATACCGTATATTATAAACTTTAATAGCTTACTTAATGGTTATGATTTTCACTTTAAATTTTTATCTGAATACCCTAAAACAGAACTCAATGTATATTGTTTATGATTATACTAGTTTTTCTACTGATACTAAACATGAATAGGCAGCGTGCATAAATTTATTTCAATGGAATCCAAAATTCTTCAAATAGGCTATATATTATTAGTATTTACGTTGAACGTCTTAGTGTAAGGAAATTATGTGGAACAATTATTAATTTTCTAAACGTTAAAATAATAAAATGCAATGGAAACATTAAACATGTCTTTGTAAACGTGAACGTTTTGAAAAATACTCAGCTACTTGTGTTTAAAAAATACTTATGATATAGACTATATTATACAATATTCTGTTTAAGCATTATTCCTTCTGAAAGAAAATATTCATTAATTTTGAACCTGATATTTTATACAGGTAAAGAGGGTCTTATGTTACAAATACACTACACACGTTTATTTCTTACCACACCATTCATTAATATCAATGCATGTCTCTAGTAACCGTACAATAAGAAAAATATATAATATTAAATTTGTTTAATCCACACGCACGATATCCTACTTTTCTAGGTTTTCTGATGACAGAACAATTATTGAATTAGAGTACCAAATGGAAATCCGTACATTTAGTAGAACAAGAATTACATGCGTGGCGAAAGTGTGTGTTTATGTTATTGTGTATTATTGTAAGATTTTGTATTATTTCAGCATACCGACTTACTGTACCGAGTTTCAATACGATAGGGTTTTACTACCGATGTAAAACGTCGCTGGCAGTTTCACTCTCCTCGCCACCACTGGAACGTGGTTGCTGACTATGAGAACATTCCCTCTTAATTGTATTATAATGATTCCCATTGAGATAAAATTTATAGTAATTTAACATTATATAAAAATTTATGATTGTTGTTTTAAATAAAACTTCTTATTCTCTTATGTAGCAACCACCTTATCAGAAACAGGAAAATGAATCACTCCCAAAACAGGTTATCTTTTATCTGTATGAAAGGAATCTTCTGATAAAATCAAATTTTGCTTGCCATTGTAAACACATAAACAATGACTGTACAAATGTTTTAAACCCTCTGCCCATTAGAAGTATCGTGAACTTATCTGAAAATAAATAATTGTTACAAGTATTTGATGTCGGATATAAAATTAACAAGAAAAATACTAGGGAAAACTAAAAGTAGATGTGTACATGTTTGTATCAAGTAGCTACAGAGATTGGGTTATATGTAATTTATTGCAGTAATCCTATGCAAAACTTAGTACAACGAACACGTGAAGAATTGGTCCTGTGCTACAAAGACCAGTTTATTTGCAGGATACTTCGAAAAGAAATAATGAGACAACGGGTACAATTATCGTAGATAAATCTAAAAGAAAACTAAAGTAAATTCTCACATAGAACTAACAGGACAAATGGAAAAGCCACTTTAAAGTTCTTTTGCTCAGATTTTTAAAAATAGTAGTAATGAAAAGAAAGATATTAGTGTCAAAGAGACTGGAATTAAAATTTGTTTAAACTGCTCGAACAAGGTGTAACTAAAAATATAATATTAAATTAAGTAAACTAGAAAAATACACTCAAACACAAGTTCTGGGTTTGATTAGTAAAAATTTGTACAATTAATTTTTGAGATTCAATATACAATTAGTATATTTTTAAGCGTAGTTTAATATATTACTTAATATAGTACAGGGAATACATGGATATATTTTGTTTTTTTGAAAATGTAGAAGAAATATTTATTGCATATTCATGCACATTACACACATACATGCAAGACGCACACAGACGTAATTTAAACACACATTTTATTATCTCATGGAGTAATATAATCAAGCAAAATAATTTTTGCCTCGTACGTGAAATTCTGAATAATTTGAATAGTAACCTTCATTTTATTTTTAACGATAACGTTTTGTACGCTATTTTTGAATTTATTTTATCGAAAAACAAAACGTTACTTGAAGCTGCAAACAACAAAACAAATAAGAAAAATAAACAGGTTTTACTGATGCAGCATTTGAATAAGAAATTTTCGTTGTGGTCTATCAGATAAGAGAAAAGCGAGTAAAGGGACTTTTCTACTGTGTGTTTGCACAAAAGAATGTGATAAGACTGTACGATCCTCACAGTCTGTGGGGTCGTACTTTCAGCGAAAACGAAAACATTAAATGACAGATAATTCTTCAAGCGTTAGCCATTGTAAATGTTCGGTAGGTTTGACCCTGTGCATGTTAGAGGCATAATGTTTCAATGGCATATGCAAATAAATATTCATAGCGCTCTGTAATATATCCTGTTCATTGTTGCTACTATTTACAAAAATATTCCGTTCTTTACAAAAGTTACAATTGTTACAAATTCAAAATTTATTTTCGTTTTAATCCTGCAGTCATCAGCTTTTCAGTTCATGTTTATTGGCGTGATGTTTAGTGTCTCGGTTTTAAGTAACGATTTTCCAGATAACTTCCATATATTCTATAGCAATTCAGTATTCAATAAATCAATTTATAAATAAAAATACCTTTTTAAAATATTTTTAATGAAATGGAAGTAAACAATTTAAACACGAAAACAACAACAAAAATAAATAAAATAACCCCAATAAATCTTCTTTGAGTACAACATTCATCTAAGATATAATGTAACTAGGGGAGTAATAATAAAAACGAGAGTGCTCGTAATCAAGAAGTATAATAAACGAATATCATATGTAAGAAGCTACACGTTTTCGGACAAATGTACTACCTTTCATATTTGCACTTAAGACCTGCAAATCTGACTTCATTGTACTTTTCCATACGTTGACATAGTGGGAACTGCGCATTTATATTCAAACATTAACAACGTATAAAAACAGTTGTTAAAATCTTGTGTCTTTTACAAGCACTCTGTTTGCAAATAATCCAATGGAATAATTGTAATTTGTCTGGATTGTTCATTTATTCCACTTGTTCCGTATGGCAAGAGAAAAAACATTCAAATTCTTTTCCTTTCACTTTTTCAAGTTCTACATTTACAGTATTACCTGTTATTTTACAAAGCTTTCAATTAACATGATTTAATATTTCTAAGTATTCTTCAACTTCTGGTTTTCTACAGCCATTACATATGTTCGGATAGGCTTAAGAATATTCTGAAGCATATACCCTTTGTTCAGAGGGTACTTGAATTGTGACGCTATGTACATCATCATCATCATCATCATCATCATCATCATCAACATCATCTTGATGTTGTTGTTGGTCTTCTTCTTCTTCGTCATCGTCGTCGCCGTCGTCGTCGTCGTCCTCCTCCTCCTGTCATTCACCAATCTGTTCCATTCAAGAGTTCTGTTCTGTTCCTTCTCCTCCTCTTTCTTTTCCTCCTCCTATTCCTCTTCTTCTTCACCAACTGTTCCATAACTGCGTTATTCTTTATAGGCTTTTATATAATTTATGCTAAACTGTTTATTTCTGAACCTCGTTGACCACTTACATATGCGATGAAGTTCTGTAATGGTATTGGATTCGACGACATATAAGCTTGGACTTGATCGTGAATCAATAAAATAGTATTTTCCGCGGTAGTGCATAACTATAAAAGTCGTCGATGCAGTAATTAGCTCGCATAATAAATGTGTTCGTTAATTTGTTCAGAGATTAAACAATTCGTTAAATAATAAGTTCGTTAATTACGTAATAATTAATTTGTTAGTATGAATGCATTGCATGTATAATTTTCTTATACACACTGCTACGATTGTTCTAATATGCTCTACCTGTATACACACACATTTTATTAATTTTATATTAAATATGTAAATTTTACATAACTTTTGCTACATAAACATACATTGCTAATTTTATATTTTTACAATATAAAACATAACATATTAGCATATTAATGTACATAACATACACATTAATAAATATAATTTCAAATTACGTTTTGCTGATCTTATACTTTTGATATTACCACTACGTCATAAGTGCGTACGCCAGCTGAATCTTAGTAATGAACTGCACTACAAAATTAGAGAAATATGGACTCGCTATTACAATACGGTTGCAATATGGAACGTAGATTTTAACTCAGTTCTGACCTGTTTCAGTTCGCCCTGCAAATGGCGGTAATGAATACGGTGGGTATGTAGGAGGATGTCTGTGTTTGATATAGAATCCAGTCAATAAGTAAGCATTGTTTACGTTTAGAACTGCCTCGGTCCAAGCACTACAAATTTTTGTGCATTAGTATGGAGATTTGTTCCGATCTACGTTTACTAATTCCTGAAGTAATGAGAATATCAATAAAAACTAATTTCTTGTTGTTGCAATCAATCTTTTAGTTTCACTGTTGCAAACAGGCGCCATAAATGTGTTGCTGTTGCTAAGTGATACTGATGGTTGTATGGCCTTGTGGCATATGTGTTCCATATCATTAGAATCGAATTTCATGCTGTGCATTATGACGTTTTGGAACGTTATTCTCTTAAAACAGCACAAGAGTATATTGTAATCTTCTATGAGCGTGTATTAAAATTTTCACTTCGATAGCTTGTTAGGGAGTAGGGGAGTAGGTGAAATATTTGGGTTGTAGTGGACGACAGACAAATGAAGCTGAACAAAAAATATGTTGAAATAAGTAAATAAATAAAAAAATATTTGTGTGTGTGTGTGTGTGTGTGTGTGTGTGTGTGTGTGTGTGTGTGTGTGTGTGTGTGTGTGTGTGTGTAGAACAATAAATACGCATCTGGAATATAATAAATAATTACACATATTATTTCTACAAAAAAAGCAATTGTTATATCATAACCGGAGGAGACGCAGCGCGTCTACTATGATAAGTACACAAACAGCAATCTAGACAATAATGTAATTTATTTCATCGTATTTAATAGACAGTAAATGTACCTAGTACATGTGCCTAGGAACATGTCGCTCTTAGGCAAAACTTAGATACGGTTCTGCCTACACATGGTTTTACATAAAGGCCTGCATTTGTGTTTGCTAGTGTGTGTGTGTGTGTGTGTGTGTGTGTGTGTGTGTGTGTGTGTGTGTGTGTGTGTGCGTGCGTGTGTGTGAGAGAGTGAGAGAGATAGCTCGTTTTCGTGTTTAAAACTTATAAATTTGGATTTTTTTTTACTGTAGGAGTACAAAATTCTATTTTCACTAAAAGATCGTACCCAAACAGTATGACAGTATATTAGATAAACGATTCGCTTGAGAAGAATACTTGGTTTATCGTCCCTTCGGAAATTTCGTTTTTGCTTCAATGAACCGTAACTAACCGTCCTGTACGCCACGGAATTTCGAAACTGGTTGAAAATATTTCCAGGTTCTATAACTAGTTGTTAACAATGCTCATATATATTTTGGTCAAAACTACGAATTTTTTTACGTAGAAATAGAACATACAAGTTAATGCCGGTACATTGTATAATTCACTGTATAATTAAAGGGTCACGCTGAAATGTAAATAAAAAACTACGACAGCTATGATAATTCAATTCGAATGCTTAGATTAAAATTATATTTGAAAACATCGTCAAACATTTTCACAAGCAACAGCTAAATCACTTAGACTGAACTGAAAGTAACAAGAAAATGACAATTTTTACACAAAATATATATAAAATATATAGATATATTTCCAAGTATCACTGAAGTTTTTAAGAAACATAACGGCACTGAAAACAATACTGTAGAAGAAATGTATTGAGATGAGTGCAACATAAATTAGTTTGGAAACTATAATATAATTCAGAGTTCCGTTAAATATTTCTACAATTCTGGAATATATAGACCTACTGTCTACGGATTAGTATATTCTCTTACATTAGAGTAAACGTGAAAAAAAAACTTTTGTGTTGTGTGTGGTGAGGGGTATAGTTAGAAGCAATTTAAACAATTCATTAATTTTTGCTACTGTTCGACAATTTCTTAAGGTGAAAGCTCGTAAGAGAACACTTGTCTTCTGAAAATTGTTGAACAATAAATCTTTATGAATGGGAAAGTTTCAATTGTGCTAAAAAAAACGTAAGCGGTTACCTTATCATCTTTTCTGTTACCTCTTATTCGATATCCGTGTTCATGCATGATAAATTCTTGTTGACAGTAATTTTCAGTTTGCAGGCTTTCAGTTTACCGCATCGCCAGCTTTATCCAAGAGTTTAGAGCTGACTATAGGCTGTGGTTACCAGTAAAGTTGTTAAATTCCTCGTCTCTCTTTGTTAAACTCTAGCAGGCTGAAACTGCCGATAACGTGCGGCTTTTACATTTAAAATTTTGAACACGTACACTCACTAGTTGGACGCCAATTATGTACATATAATTTACTATATAAGTTTATTACTTCTCTACTGTTCTGTACTTCAATATAAATGGGTGACAAATCTTATTTTAAGGGAACCGTCACGTTACAACATGCAAGCAAAAGCATACAGTCGGTTTATGTTGCTATCCACATACTGCAAAGATTTTGTCGTTAATTACACTTTCTTTAGAATGCACGTACTCTCAAACATAAATAATGAAATATTCCTATTACCAAGTTACCAAACGGTCAAGAGTCCAGTTGTTCACTCATTCGTGGTTTAGTAAAGTTACATTGTGTACTCTTTGGCACGAAAAATTCTATAATTTCGTAACCTGTCACACAGTTTCCTTACTCCCTTCACACAGTCAAAAAGAAAAATCTTAACAATGAACTGAAAATAGGAATTTTATAATCGAGTTAACAGTACTTAATCTTTTCAAACTTTATATAAACTAACGAATTGAAGTTTCCAGAAGAAACTTTAGAACATTTGGGAGCGTGTATTGATATTTTATCAACGCGTAATAAGGTTACTAATTCATCATCATCATCATATCGTCTTCAAAGATTAAGCAAAGGATGACAGGTTCTCAAACAGGTAAAGATTAGAGCTGGTCACTACAGAGCGTCCTCGCACGTCCCACACCTCTCCATCCCCTCGGCTTATAGTTTCATATTTGTTTGGGGTTACGCCAGTCATCCATACGGCAAAGATGTTCCCACAAATTCAGCCAATACTGGGCATTCCTGTCGACTATACTCATAATATTCAGTTCCTGACGTATATCTGTGTTTCTTCTATGATAATGGAAAGTATACCCTGCCACGTGCCTGAGAAATCTCATTTCAGGCGCTTGGATTCGTTAATGTCCAATTCTCATACCCATAAACAAGTGTGGGAAGGGCCATTGCATTGTAGAATTTTGGAAGTGTTCCTTTACTTGCTGACTTAAGGGTTCCCTTAATTGTCAGGCACATAAGTTTGAACTTATGAAACTTATTCACAACGTCGTTGCTTGGATTATAAGACAATAAGGTGTATAGCTTATTGTCACATAATATATTATGCATAACCGTCGTATACTTGGTACAGATATGTTAAGATACGAATAGTAAATACCAAATATTAGACTACACAGGCTTATAAAGGCAGTCTCGTATCAGAAATATACCTATTTATATAGTTTTTTTAGCCATAGTGATTTATTTTAATCATTTATCCTTTGATCAACCCAAATTTTGTTAATAAAGTATTGTAATATTTCACTGATTGATTTCAGTGGATGCTTATCGTTAATTGCAGGCAGTAGATAGATAAGTGGGCACACACACAGATAGATAGAGAGGGGGGAGATAGACAGGCAAACGGACAGACAGACAGAGACAGAGACAGACAGCCACAGAAAACATCAAGTCAGATAGACATACAGACGGACAGACAAATAGACAAGGTACGAGAGAAATAGTGAGAGGAAAGATAGATAGAGAGAGAGAGAGAGAGAGAGAGAGAGAGAGAGAGAGAGAGAGAGAGAGAGAGAGAGAGAGAGAGTGAGAGTGAGAGAGAGAGTGAGAGAGAGACAGCGTGTCTGCGTTTTGTGTAAAAGCACACGTGCTTTGGGACTCTACTGTGGCTTCTCCAACTTACAGTAAAAAATATAATGGTGATACGTATGAGTGTGTGGGACATTTAATATTTGCTTCCATAACATGTATTTGTCAGTCATTAATTAGTATTTGCAGAATCTGAAACTTGATTACTAAGAAACTTATATGTGTTACGAACCACAGCCACAAACACCCAGTGACTGACTTATATTGGAAGATTTATGTGGCCGTGTACTAGAACGTGTGACGTAAATACAATACTTTATGCAAAGGGAGTATTATTTATTGTCCATAGGAAGAGCATCTAATCTCTGTGGTCTGCAATCTTAAGCTACAAGACGCGCTCAACTCAGCGACACGTATATACCGCTTTACAAATTTTACTAATTATTATCAACACAATTCACTAATTACATCATAATCTTTTATTTATTTATTAAAACAAATACAAAAATACAACCTTTCTAAATTTTATATGCAGTTAAAAATTAATCTTTAAATTACATGATATTAAACTTTAAATTTAAATTAAACATGAAATTAAATTTCCAATAAACTTTAGTTCAATATCGTTGGGATTATTTAGTCTCAGAATAATGAAGTATAATTATTTCTGCTAACTTATACACACAGTGCAGGCACAAATATGCGCGCAAACGCGCAAACTAATTTAAAATAGACATTATCATCATCACCACTCCAAGGACTAGGCCTTAGACCTGTTCCGGAACCCATCTCTTCCTCGGTCTACAGACACCTCTCTTCCCAGTAGGGTGATACCCCAGGGATGCCACAGGTAGACGAATATGAGGCATGCAATTCAAGTGTTCACACCATCTCTAGAGGAAGAGAAGCCCGAAATCAAATTTCCAGCTTCTACAGGTTGGGGGGTTTTACATCAGGGCAGTAACCTGCTTAAGTAAAAATATATGTACTTATAGAACTCATACGAGCCTCGGAAATCGGATAGCAAATACAGCAAAACGACTTAAATTACACATTTACTTATAAATATACGTGAAGAGAAAACTTTGTACCCCTTTTCAAGCATATTACGCGAACGGAGGAGTGTGAGATTTGGCATAGTTAAAGTTTATATGGAGAAGGAGTGCAGAAAGCTAAATTTGATATATAATATGTGTTACAAATACATTAAATTAAATAAAAAATAAAAAGAAAACATTCATTTGCACTTGAAAATTCATTTAAACTTTTTCAAACAATGGTAATTGTTAAAAATAAAATAATTTTGTTGCCAGGCAATAAAATTATAATTTTTTCATTTTAGTGTACGTTCATACTGCCAATGTCAAACACATAATAGTCTGTCGTTTGTTTACGTTCATACTGCCAATGTCAAACACATAATAGTCTGTGGTCAAACAGTCGCACAGAGTAGAGATTGTCGCCAAAGAATTTTAAAATGTTGCCAACAAATAATTACTGACAGATTGACTGAATGAGCTGTGAATTTTGTGTGATTTCAAATGTTCCTTTTTCAATAGTCTGTGGAGTGTATGTCAAGGCAAAAAAGCGTTTATTTTATATTTTGTATATTAAATATCTGTGTTTTATATATTAATGTGCAGTTGAAAGTGAAATACAGCTTGCTTAAATATACAGCTGTTGCAAAAGGAAAATTTTGTAGCAGCAATTTGAATTGACTTACTCTCGCCTAATTATTATTGGTGGTTTCAAAAAAGTGAGTACATTTTATTATTTTTAAATTAAACCCTGTGTAATCTCAGTTTCAGAAATTTGATTACATGTTTTTTTTTAAATTCAGATATTTGCACCTACTTCCATTATGCCTCGACATAGAACACTGACGGGTCGGAGTGAGAGACAAAGAAGAAGGAATATATATTCGCGTGAAAGTCAAAATGATAATAAAACAAATGCAAATGTAAATAGTGTAAATAGTATACAAAATGATGAAATTATTTTGAGGGATACATTTAAATGCGCACTGAATGTCATTCCAAGAAATTTTAATACTTTTGATTGTGGATTAATGCATTTACAATGCAGGTTTTGCAATGCAAAACATTTCGAATCTGAAGTCACTTTAGGTGAAAGGACTGCATTCACTTTATGTTGTCATAAGGGTAAAGCAATATTACCGGCCTTAAGTCAAAATGAATACTTTAAATCATTGTATGATGGACTTACTTCAAATGAACCTTCAATAAAAAGAAAGTCAAAAAATTATTTTGATAACATTCGTAAATATAATTCATCATTTGCTATGGTTAGCTCAGAAGCTAAAATTTCGGATACAGGTACGCGTGGAGTGTATCATTTTAAAATACATGATGTTTTTTATCACAGATCAGGTCCAATGACTGCTGGATATGGTCGCTCACCATGTTATGCGCAGTTATATTCATATGATGTTGACACTGCTGTCAATTATAGATTACGTGAACACTATAATCAAACATGCAATAACAATATAATGCGCGAAATCTCTCTTGAATTGGAACGCATTAATCCTTTCGTTCGGTCATTCATTGCAATGAAAGATCATTGTCAGAGAGTTGAAAATCAAAATAAAGAAATTTTTATGTTCATTAAAGTAAATCGTGATTTAGATCTACGCCGTTATAATGATGCAGTTCAAACTGATGTAGAAAGTAATACTTAGTACAGTTGATGGTGAGCCACCCTTTGAACGAAATATGGTTTCGTTTTCAAAAGTTAATGGTACCATTAAAAATATCATGTGTTTTGGATTCATCATTGGACCTTTTAGCGTATCCATTACTTTTTCCAGAACAAATCTAAGTCTGAAGTTTACAACAATTTAACAGATTATTTAGAATTGAACCCCAATGCCAATAATGTTGGCCGTAGAGTAATTTTACCATCTTCATTCAATGGATCTCCAAGAAATATGTATCAGAATTATTTAGATGCAATGTCAATTGTACAACATTTCGGAAAGACTTCTTCGTTTATTACAATGACTTGCAATCCAAGTTGGCCTGAAGTAGTTAGCAGTATTGGTGTAGGTGAGTCAGCTAATTTTCGATCAGATATTGTTGTGCGTGTATTCAAGTCCAAACTGGAAGCATTAATTGAGGGCCTTACACTAAAAAAAATCTTCGGTAAAGTTGAAGCACTCATTTATACAATTGAGTTTCAAAAGAGAGGATTGACTCATGCTCACATTTTACTCTCTTTAAATGAGCAAGATAAAATTGTTAACGCTACCGATATTGATAAAGTTTTATCTGCGGAGATTCCTAACATTCAAACACATCCTACATTACATGAATATGTTATAAAACACATGATGCATGGTCCATGCGGTGTACTTAATCCAAATTCTGTATGAATGAGAGATGGAAAATGCACAAAAGATTATCCAAAACGATTTAATGAATTTACATGTGAATCATTAAATGGATATCCATTATACAGAAGGCGTGATAATGGTATTAATGCTGAAGTTCGCGGTAGTTGCCTCGACAATCGTTATGTTGTACCATACAATCCGTATTTACTTGCCAAATTTAATTGCCATATAAATGTTGAAGTATGCACTACAGTTAAAAGTGTTAAATACATTTATAAATACGTGTATAAAGGCTATGGCAATGCATCTGTTGAATTAGGTTCAGAGAGAAATGAACCAGGTCAAGAAATACAAATTGATGAAGTTACAAATTTTTTAAATGGCCGTTATGTCGGATCAACTGAAGCTGTATGGCGCATCTATGAATTACCAATGCATTTTCAATCACATGTCATCGTTAGACTTGACATTCATTTACCGCGTAGACAGAATGTTTACTTTCGAGAAGGGCAAGAACGTCAAGCAATTGAAAATGCAAGACAAACAAAATTATTAGCATTTTTTGAATTGAATCGATCAGATCCATCAGCGCATGAATATAAGTATATTGAAATTCCTTTGCATTATGTGTGGGAAGATTCTCGAAAAAATTGGAAGAAGAGAAGGTGTGGAGGTGATAAAGTCATTACACGCATATATGTAGTATCACCAAAAGACATCGAACTTTTCCGTTTACGATTGCTTTTATTACATGTCTGTGGTCCAAAATCATTTGAGGATGTTAGAACATACAATGGAATTATACACACTTCTTTTGTTGAAAATACCATGCTCGCGGCATTGCTTCAAATGATAATGAATGGCGCGAATGTTTAAATGAAGCAAAATAATTACATTCACCAAAACAAATGCTAAATTTATTTGGTTACATTTGTGCATTAAATGTGCCAGCCAATGCATTGGCGTTATGAAAAGAATTTAAAGTATATCTTAGTGAATATTTTTTTGAGAGGTTACAACGAAGAAGTATCCTTTAATACAGCTCTATTAGAAATTGAAGATATTTTGAATGTTCATAATTTGTCATGTCAAGAACTTGGTTTACCAGTTCCCACGTATTCGCAGAGAACAGACGGAGCAAATGCTATTGATCCAATAGAACAAGAGTTTCTGTTTTGTGAGCATTATGAAACTGCAAATATTGAACAGCGTAATCTAATTGATCGTGTGATTCGTGAGGTTTTGCATCATGATACTGGATCTAATGTTTTTTGTTTAACCGCTCATGCAGGTTGTGGAAAAACATTCACACAAACAGCAATCATTCACAAATTAAATTCGCTTAATCTTAGTTGCATTGCAACAGCGTTCAGTGGCATAGATTCAACTCTATTACTTGGAGGTAGAACTTTACACAATGTATTTAAATTGCCTATACCCATTTTGGAAAAATCTGTAGCGAATATTACCGCAAATAGTAGCTATGAACGTTACATAAATTCATCATCATTGATAATTATTGATGAAATTTTTATGTGCCCACTGCAAGTGTTGAATATCATAGATAGATTATTGCATATTGATCTATGCGATAAAAATGATAAACATAAACCATTTGGAGGGAAAACGATACTTCTGTGCGGTGATTTTCGGCAAATCTTACCAGTTGTCCCACACGGATCACGTGCAACTTTAATTGAAAATTGTGTCACAAGTTGGCATAAATTTGTTTATTTTCATAAAGTAACGTTTACTTAAAATATGAGAGCCTTACCAAGTGAAATAGAATTTGTCGAATTCTTGAAAAAAATTGGTAATGATGAAGCCCCACAATTCCCTCAGTTTGGTGAAAATATTATTGAAATACCTCAACAATTAATAGGAGATGAAAATAAAATTATTAATGAGGTGTATGGAAATATTTCCGAAAACATACTCTCAGATAACATATTGAAGTGAGTTATTTTAGCACCTAAAAATGATGATTGTACTTTTATTAATACTGATATACTTAATCGAATACCAGGTGAACAGAAAACATATCATAGCTACGATAAAGTAATTTGTGATGATGACAATGAAATCAATAACTATCCAGTAGAGTTTTTGAATTCTTTGACTATTAGTGGTTTGCCACCACATAAGTTAGTATTGAAAGTTAATTCCATCGTTTCACTGATCAGAAACTTAAATACAAAGGAAGCATTAGTCAATGGAACAAGAATGCTCATCAAGTGTATGCATCGTAGTGCTATTGATTGCGAAGTTTTAACTGGAACCGCACGCAATAAGAGAATTTTGATTCCACGTATAAATTTAACATATTCCGGTAATGGTTTACCATTTAACATTTAAAGAACTCAATTTCCAATTATACCTGGATTTGCGATGACAAAAAATAAGTCTCAAGGACAAACATTCGAAAAAATTGGAATTTTATTGAGGCAGCCAGTTTTTACACATGGTCAATTGTACGTCGCAGCAAGTAGAGTTCGATCATTCGATGGTTTGAGATTTTATATTTCCGAATATAATGGCCAAGGGGATTTAGCAAATGATGAAAGAGTTTTTACAAAAAACATCGTTTACACAGAAGTTCTGAATCATTAAATTCACTTTCAAACTATTTTAAGTTCAGTGGACAACATTTATTTTTTTAACCGCCAGGTTTTTTTGATTTAATGAAAAATATATGAAAAAATACGAGGGACGTATTTTTTATTTCATTTTTATTTTGTATTAACTTTTATTTAATATTATATAATTCGAAAAAGATAGGCAAAATGACTGTGTAGCCTTGGGGAAACCTGGTCAGTATGGCAATAAAAAGACCCAAGGAAATGTCAAAAAACGCGTTATTGCTTTCAAAATATGGCTTAGCCAAGCTAAACCTCATTTTTCCTATCTTTCATATTTTTCAAATAACTCGAAAATTAATGCATAGAAAAAAAAATTAAAAAAATATATAAGCTTTGTAGCAGATAATCTTCAAACTGTTTTCGAATTTTGTACCTTACCAAAAATGAAATGTAATCCACTGGAATTGAAAACAATGTATCTTATACTTCTATGAATGTCAATCTCATTTTTATTAGCGTTTATTTGATTCAATAATAACATGAAAAAATTAAAACTGACAATGAATTATATCAAAAAATAAATACGAATACAAGCTGTAATTGTGTTTTTTTTTTCAACTGTTACTAACATTAAATTATAAATTTCATAGGTATTGCAGGGAATTAAGGCAAACAACACACGCTAATGACGTATTTGTACACGCTCGCAGCTGACGTAATAGAACAAAATTCAAAAAAATTATATGCAATTATTATAGAGGTATACTATTTGACAAAAGAACCTCAATAACGTCCAAACTTAAAACTTTAATCAATTACGGTCGAATTTCTACCACTGGGCGACCACTAGTTACTTATAAATATTTATATATTTCCAAGTAATCATTCAAATAATTACAAATCGTATCGAGTAAGATTATATATTAACATTTGTCTGTCAAAAACGTATCGGGTGTACTAACATACTTCTTTGTATTGTAAAGCTGGTAAGTAATAAGAATAGTTACCGTAGTATAGAGACAGCATTCATGGTTCCTCATAACACAGTGGGCGAACTAACGTAAGTCATGAGCCAAAAGAGTTCACTGTGAAGGCTACCTTACCTTTCCACACTCTGGAGACATTTTACCTTATGTCATCATAAGATGAAGAGAGCATTTTTATATATCGCTTCCTCTATTATGATGTTACGCGGTGATAAAATAATAGAGACAATAATTTATTCTTTATCCTTTCGTCTATCAACCCACAGTTAGATTTCTGTAAATGAATTTGAGGATGCTCATTTGTAATGTAGCATCCTTAGTAGTAAAGTTTATAAACGCACTAGAAATACAAACAAACAATTTTCCTCGTTGTTAGTCCAGATTTTCAATTAATATTTTATTTTGAATATACATATATTATTTAACATATTACTGTGAATACATACATTTATGTAAAAGAAAATGTAAGAGAAATGTATTTTGTACGTTTACCGACAATGACACAAATACACGCAGCACCCATACTTGAGCGCCCCCGCAAGTCTACACACACACACTCACATTTTATCTAATCGTTATAGGATAATATAATTAAGCAATTTTATGTTCACCTGGTAAGTGAAATTCTGAATAATTGAAATAGTTACTTGTACTTTATTGTTAGGAGAAATTTTGTACTTTAATATTTAAATTGACTTTTTGTCAAACAAAGCTTACGAGTGGAAAGCAAAACAAATGATAATAGTGAACAGATCTTACTGATGAAGTACTTGAATAAGAATATCTATAATGTCGTCTATGTGATAAGAGAAAAGCGAGTAAAGGAATTCTCTTTTTATGTGTTTCCAGAAAAGAACGTGATAAGACTACACGATCCCGCTTACAGTCTACGGAGTCGTGTTTTCAGCGAGAACAAAGACGAGGATTATCCGTAAAATGACAGATACAAGCGTTGAGCAATTCGATCGCTTCGTCATGTTAACCTTATAATATTTCACTGGAATATGCATAAAAATATTTACAAAATGTTATATATTGTAACGCAACAGAAATGCGGTCCCCATAAAGAAAAATATTAAAAATAGAATAGGGAAGTAAATATTTATATCCCATATTAATACAAGGGTCAGATAAATAAATTCATCATTGTATAAAAGTAATAAGAATGCAAGGTAGTAATAGTAATAAAAAATAAACATGTAATAAAGACAATAGTGAGAAATCTCAATGTTCAGTAAGAGGTAAATAAAAAACATTGATAAAAAATTGTAAGAAAGAAAACTAATATTGACTATTTTAAAGTAATTGATGGTATGAAAGTAGATAAGAATGAGTCAATAATGTACGTTATAAGTTAATCTAAAATAATGGTTATGAATTGTATAATGTTATGTTGTTATCATAAATATGATGTTAAAGTTTGTGTTATCATATGAAAGCTTACTTGTTGATATAATATCAAATAATGAAGTAATATGTATTATTCGTTTACTGTTGTAGAACTGTGATGGAAATCAGTTATTGAGTATTATTTAATTTCATTTTTTCTTATGTGTGATCTATAGGTCAAGATAAAGTTATTGTTAGTTATCATAAAGATAATTATTTGTGTACATGTACGTAGTTAAAAGTTGATTATGTTTGTAAACTTATATAAGATGACTATAGTTGTTAACAAGTTAAATTCAAAGGTAGATCAAGGTATAATAATAGGCCTAACAGCCAATATAACTGTATAATAACTCAGAGCAGAAAGGTTAGGTAAAGAATTTAATAATAAATACTAAATATAATTCAATGAGTTAGTAAAAACCAATAATAATTAATAATAAATAATAACCAAACTCAATATAAACAAATTATGATAATGCCATAGTGCAATGATATCGATAGATAATGTTTGATATCGGAAAAATAATAATTATTAAAAGAAAGAGACTAAGAGTGGAAAACCAGCAGAATATAAAGAAATTAGTAAACCATCTATAAATAAGATTATATTTTGATATAATGGAAGTTTAATAAGGAATTATTTTGATGAGTGGAAGAATAATATACGACATTATCACTATATAACAAAACATTGAATAAGAATAAAAAAATTTGTTGCTAGGGACGACAAAATGAATGTAATTTGTTGATTTTGATTATTGGAATTTATGACATGAACGAGAAGAGTTTAAACCAAGAGAGATGGTCAATAAAAACTAAATTAATCTAAATTATTAAATATATCGGCATTCACAATAAATGAAGGACTAATTACTATAATTTGGGCCAAATAAACATTAACCAAATTGTATAATCATATAGTACAAAACGATAATAAGTAATTGAATTCAAAGGAATGACTTGGATTGCCCAATATCAGATAATGAAACGAATGTTAATTTAATGAAGTAATAAAACCAGATAAAGAACTACCTGAGTAAGGATTTAATCCTATAAACCAAACGAAATTAGAATAACCATCAAATCACATTGGACATCGCAGTTTACACCATACAATAGAAAAACGTATTTGGATCCAGAGTTTGTCGAAGCACGTAATCACAATTTTTGCCGTTGGTGAACAAAAGGAGCGGTATTTCTGCATCAACCCAGGACCAAGGATTCCACTTTTATTACAACTTTGAAGATAAGACTGAAGAGAATCATCTCATCTGCGTTTGATACTGAACGACAACTAACCAGGTTAGAAGCGAACAGCCTTCTCGAGTCGCATGGCCCAGCGAACGGTAAAAACTTCAATTATATAAATAATATTAAACAAAATAACACTTTAATTTTGTAATATCTTGCATTCCTATTTATGTATTTTTAATCTTCTCCGCAGTTGAAAGAACCTTCACGCCCTGAATCTAAATAAATTATAAAATCTATCATAACTGAATTTAATATAACCATTGTACCGATCTATAATCGATTAACTCAAACTTATAGCCTTTTCGTATATCAAGTAAGAACAATCTTATTGGATGTTAAAATATTTGAACTAATAAAGAACCATTGTATAATTTCAAGATCTTATCATTTATGTATTAATTAATGAAGTGTGAATAAGGATTAAACGGATAGAGAGAATAACAACTAATCACCGTACGCGGTGGGTTAACCTCTAAATTTCATTTGTCTTGGAACTGCAGAGCTTGTTGCGGACTTCTCAGATACCAAAGAGAGGAGAATTATATACGAAATTTCTCTAATTCTCTGCAAGGCAGAATAGGCTTGAGCGGAATGTTTGAATAGCACCCTACATACATAAGTCTCATTCACACCAACAATTTTAGATTAAATAGAGAGATAAGATAGTCATAATTATCTATATTACTATATCTAATAAACCGAGATATATAAGAAATTGGCATATTAAATAATCAAAGAGAGAAATAACAGAGAGGTACGTACTCGGTGAGTAACTATATATATATATATTGCAATGAAACAAATTGAGTATGCATAGACGTGTACTAGAACTAATAATACATATCAGAGTCTCTTATCTGAAGGTAGGCATTTATTAAACTAAAATAAATTTAAATCTTGTATGTAAGTTCTTTACACAAATTATTTATGAAAATATATTGTGTTTAATAATTACTATTATTTGGTGTTCTGCCCTAAGGCAGGTCTTCAAATGGGAAAAGCTTTCCAAGTTGTCTTATTTCATGCCAATCTTTTCGTTTCTTCGTAACGCCCTCTGATTTTAATGCTATCTATTAACTTCATTCTTCTACGCCCCCTTCTTTTTTCTCCTTCTATGACACCCTCCATGGCAGTTGTAAACAAATAGCCTCTCTTACACAATGACCTAACCAATTCCTTTCCTTATTTTCTGTTACCTTCAGCATCCTTCTCTTTTCCCCTATTCTTCTTAAAACTTCATCATCACTTTATCAACCCACCTCACTTTTTCCATTGCTCGCCAAGCCCACGTCTCAAATGCTTCTAATCTTTTCTCGTCCTCCTTCCTCAATGTCCGTGTCTCTGCACCATGTAAAGCAACGCTCCACACATAACATTGGGCCAACCTTTTTCTTAAGTTCTTATAAATTGTGCCACACAGAAGTGTTATCTTTACATTAAACTCCTCTTTCGCTATAGCAACACTTGCTCTAATTTCACGAGTGCAGGACATGTCTTCACTTATCACGCTTCCAAGATATTTAAACAACTCCACCTGTTGTATTTTGTCTTGCCCTATCTTTATGTTTGGCCTTTTTCCTCTTCTGCTAATCACCATACACTTAGTTTTTTCCTTATTAATCATCATTCCATATTCCTCGCAAACTAAATTCAAATCACTTATCATTTCATTCAGTGTCTCTTCCTTTTCTGCTAAAACAGCCATGTCATCAGGAAACCTTATAGATTTAATTCTTCTTCCACCGATATTTATAACTCCTGTCAAGCACTTCCTAGTCAAGTCATCAAGATATATGTTAATAAATTTATTTGGTGACGTGCAGCAGCCTCGCTTTACTCCTCTTCCAATTTTACTCCCTTCTGAACTCTCCTTTCCGATTTGCACACTCACTTTCTGTCTAAGCTACAGATTACGAATTAACCGTCTCTCTTTCCAATCCACCTTCTTTTCCTTCAAAATATCTAATAGTTTTCCCCACTGTACTCTGTCAAATGTTTTATCAAGGTCTATATGAACAAAATATAGCTCTTTGTCTTTTCCTATGCCTCATTCGTCAATTGTTCCTAGCAGCCCTACTGCATCTCTAGTCCCTTTACCTTTCCTGAAACCGAACTGCTCTTCCTCTAACGTGGTGTCCAGTTTCCCATATAGTCTTCTATTCAACACTCTTAATAACACTTTGGCTGTATGCGATATCAAACTAATAGTTATAAACTCTTCTCATACCTTTGCATTCTTCTTTTTCTCTACGGATATCATTACTGTTGCCAAAAAGTCATTTGACCATTTACATTTCTCATAAATTTTATTGAAATGGTATACTAGCTGTTTCCTCCTTTTAGTTTTCAAACTTCAGCAGGTAATTCATCAATTTCAACTGCCTTTCTATTTTTCATTTCCATCAATGCCTTTTCAACTTCGTCTTCTATGATACTGAATCCCTTTTCATCATCATTTACTTCTATTTCCTATTCCAGTTCCAATTTTGCTGGTCTTTCATCTGCTTTATAGATTTTCTATGTATTCCTTCCAACGTGTCAGCACTTTCTCAGGTCAGCACTTTCTCGTGTATTCGCTATTTGAATTTTAGCACAACTTTTCCTTCTTTGAAAAACTAATTTCTGTGCAACCTGATACATCATTTCAAATTTGTCTTCTCTTTCCAACGACTCTATTTCTTCACAGTTATCTTTCAGTCAGCTTTCCCTAGACTCATTTTGCTCTACTACGGATATCAAACATAGGACCCTTAATGTGGTAATATCCCGTTGTCTTCCACATTCTCATGCCGTTGACCAAGTGGTTCATCCGCCTTTAGGTACAAATTCCCATCCCAAGGGCAAGAAAGTGTCCTACCTCTATCCGCTCATCCGCCCTCCGAAGAGACCGTTGTCACTTGGTAGAGGGGAACTCCTTATCCCGGTAGTCACTCGGCAGACTGCTTGCAGTTTCGAAGAAACTGGGCAATGGGGTCGCCACATCCCTTATGTTTATTTGAACAATTGTCTATTTTGCTTGGTTGATTAATTCTTTCTTGTCGTACGGATGTAAGGTGCTACGTTATAGTTGTCCGCTGGCTTCGCTGACGCGCTGACACTCGCGATTCAGTCACGCACGCCGTTTGCTACCAGATATGGTTTTTATTAATACATCTCAGGCTAGATAAAGTGGGTTAATTAGTTATTATTTAATGCGGTATGTTTAGCATTCACCTTCCGGCAATCTTAATGTGTCTACGCGTTCATACAGGTGTATCCCAATGAATACAAATGTCCGTACTCGCAAATCTTGACTAACGCGAGTTAGCACTATTAAGATATTCAAATAACTTAGTTCTGCATTATATTAACCCTTTGATCTAGCATACGGGTATCTTGTAACTAAGAACTGGGACTTTCGTCACCCTTATAGAAAACGTGTGCTGTCACGAGAAACTCGCACAGACAGTATGTCTTACAAGAACGAGTTACAGAAGAGAACTGAACAATCTTTTCTTTATTAGAGCACATTGCAAATGGAAATTGGAACTCCTGATTGGTTAAAATCTAGAACACGTGATAGATTTTTACCTTGGTAGCTAGACATCATGTAAGACTATGCCAGAATCTCCAAAATCTTATATAGATTTTATCTGAATGTTCTATGACTTTTCTGCAGACAAAGATTCTACAGAAAAGTGAATTCAGTAAAAAAATACATATTTCATTTGCGTTTATAACGTACGAAAAGTGTAGCGCTATTTATAACGTATACGGTGTCCAAGGTTCATTCCAATACGTTAAATTATTGTAGGAGTTATTCAGGAAAACTAGAATAACACGCGTACACGCGTAATTGCGCACTAATTTTGCACTTATCATGACAGGGAATAAATTTATGAGCATTTTAATATGTAACACATAATTATCAATTTCTTATTTCAAAACTTACAGCTATTTTACAAAAATTTAAATAAGATCAATTTAAAAAATATCTATAACGTCGTAAAATTTGTAACAGCGTCTTCGCAATTGAAGATAAATTATTTTCATTGTACCTCCATGTACTCTCTGTTGCCGCTTAGTAAGCAATGAATGAATTAAAACAAATTAAAGATTTATTTATATATTGCAACGTGACAAGCTGTCTCATTATAGGTAAATGTGGAGCACAATTATTATCAGCTGTAATGAGTGTCCAGAACGATAGAAGAATGCTTGGAAATAAAATAATATTATTAAAAATTAAAATTAATTGGTTGAAGTAGTAATAAGACAATGTAAAATCTATGAAGATATAATTTAATAAGTGAGTGAAGTGTTGTGTAATGTAGGTAGCAAATAGAAGGGTATGGAATTTTATTCATGTGTAATAAAGCACTGTTCTAGAAGATTCAGGAACAAGGAAGTCGGCGAGCACGTGGCCGCTCCAGAATTTAATAGAGTATATAGAAAATACGCCTACGCGCATATCGGCGGTGACGTCATCGGCAGCGCGGCGGCATACATTAAGCTGTATTACAAAAACAGTGGCCAGTCTTACCTTCGCCCTCTGAAAGTCGTCATACAGTACTCAGCGAAAGCGGTCGCGGTGGGCATCGATTCCAGTCAACATCATTTCCAGGCAGTCCTTGTGCCCGTGGAGTCGTGATAGCAGCGAGTGTCGGCAGCAAACCAACACGGAGTTCGAGATAGTCGGCTACCGTTCCTGAGCTTCGTTTTGCTGATCGTGGCGGCTGGGATACGGAGACCTAGAGCAAGGCAGTTCCTGGGGGTGGTTGCTGGAACGTCGAACCAAGACGACGGATCGCTGGAGGCCGGATCGAGATCGTCGACCGGGAGAACAATGAAGACAACAGAACAGGGAAGCCAAATTTAAATAAATTTGTTATTAAATTATAAAACTTTAAAGTGTACAGTAAAAGAACATTGATTTAAAATATAATTTAATTTAAAGGAGATTCTGAACACTCAAAAATTTACAGCACTCTCTAAATAAAGAGAACATTTATTTAAAGATATTTTCAAAGCAGAATTTTGAACTACAATAAATTAATTTTGTGTCAGATAACGAAAGAACATTTTAATATATAATTGTGTAACAGAAAGAACAATAATGTATACATTTTCACTAATTGTGCATTCCTTTCTGCAAGTCTGGTCTGGGCTATAACCTGTTACCTTGCCATATACATTTATAAATTTATATGCATATAATTGTATTCATTTGTTTAAAAGTATGTAGAAATTTATATTTATGTCTGTGTGTTAGTGTGGTATTTGTATATATTTTAAAAAGTAGGCCTACAATTAGTTTTCTTGATATATTGTTACTTCAGATACAGTGCTCATCAAAATGTACTCTCGATTTCTCGATTATAGAGCTTGCCGATCATCAATCGAGCACCAAGAGATAAATTACATAACGACAGACAGACTCAACACGTGATAGTAGTCTATTGCTCAAATGTCGTTTCAACTAGATAAAATATATCTTGACTAGTACCACATTGTACAAAAAATTATATATGTGCGCGCGAGCGTGTGTAAAACAATAAATACAGATTTGACATATAGGCCTATATCAACCAATTCGTATATTCTTTCTTACCAAATAAGATTATTATTTTGTAATAATTATATCCTAACTGCAGGTGATATACATACGTCTCAGTACGTACTTTAAGAAGTACCCAGACAGCGATCTA